>CM054060.1:207299165-208512525 GCA_028641055.1 Alopecurus myosuroides
ATGTCAACTAGCTTATCTTTGATGCATCAATTAAATTGTCATGCATCATCCCATGATTGTGCATTATGCCATGTTATTGATTGTTTGTCTCTCTGCGTTGTTTGTTTGCTTCTTCTCGAATAGACGACGACGTTGAGACAGACGAGGTTTACGACACTACTTCGGAGGAGTTAGCCCAGTACCAGGCTACTGAGTTTGCAGGCAAGTATTCACTCACATGAACCATTGTGTCCTTTCCACACTGGATATCGATACTTTCCGTTGTCTATCCTGCTAGCCTTAAGATTCGTTGCTTGTGTTCTGATCCTATCACATGTTATCCTGTAACCCTGATATAGCCTATCCTCCACACCTATAACCCCGTTGCTTGTTTCCTGTGTCTTACTAGCATGCTTAGGGTTGTTTATGCTCGAGTCTGTTGTCCGTTATTTCTGTTACCATATTTATTATGTTCTGGGGGGCTCGATACTTAAACAACCACCTGCTAATGTTTGAGGTAATGCTAATTTGATGTTAAGGCACCGGCAGGAGGCCGGGTATGGTTTTGAGGCCTGCTAGTGTCGAACTCAGGAAAAGTTCTTGTCCTCTGGATCCATGTTGAGCGCGCTAACCGCATGTGGGAAGCGTGTATGGGCGCCCCCGCAACTCTGATTCGATTCGCATCTTGTCCAAATCGCCACACTTAGTTCGGGCTTTCCATTTGATGCACGCATATGCAGGTACGAACCCTCGGCGCCAGGGTGGAACTTTTGTAGTCGGCATTTAGGGCGGCGTGGTCTTCCAGTGCTATGAGGGTCCCCCTTTTCTTCGTGGGGGCTCGATTAGCCGCGCACGCACAGCACGTGGTTCTTTGGGCTTGATGCGAAGAAGAGTTGGGTTGTGTTGAGTGTTTCGCTTGGTGGGTTTGATCCCCGTCTGGCGGGATATTCTTACGTGTACGGCCAAATTGGTGCACCCCTGCAGGGTTAAATCTTCTCGAGAAGCCGTGTTGTCCGCCGTTATGGATGACTTGGTGATAGGGCTGGCTAACAAGGATTAGACAACTTACACCTAATCAATAACAAGTTGACTAGTAATAGGCTTATTGACACAATAACTTGAACCTTCACTAATCCAACTGTGTGAGTTATCCTCGGATTGCTTCTTTGGATAAGGGGCGAGATCCAGGATGGGTTTGTTTGAGGTTAGTGGTAGTTGGTTCCGATACGCTATCTTATCACTCTCTTTTAGCCGGATGTTGTAGCATGTCTCTGTAGTTGGTTAGGCAGCCCGCTGCCGCACTTTTGTATCACATATCTTCCGTTGAACCCAAAGCATCTGTACTTGGTGTTGCCGGGTACACCCTGGTATCTTGTGCGTCTTGCTTGCCAGTACTTGTCTGTACTGACCCCTTTGGGGCTGTGGTTTCCGCAGACTACGTTTCCGAGGATCCCCATGGTGGTTACTACGTGGAGTATGACGAGGCTGCTGACGAGCAGATAGCGGACCCGGGCAGGATCCGAGACATCGTGGATGGGCTCCGTCTTTTCGTTTCCGGCCTCTTAGGCCTATTTGGAATCTTGTCTGTACTCAGACACTTTGGATGCTTCCGCTGTGATGTAATGATGACTTGTTGGGACATGTGTCCTCTGGATGATTGTATTTGCTATCTCTGCTCTAGTGAGAGCGATTTGCAACTTATTTCTATTTCTTTGTGTCTTAGAGATTTGTTGTGATATCACTTGTTCAAATGCCGTTGACGTACCATGTGTGTATGTTATGAAGTACGTCAATGGAAGTAGTCGGATTTCTATGGGATGGTTTACGCAGACGACGAATAGTAGAGAATGGTTGTCACACGTTTACGTGTTGGCCTACTCATATTGAGATGCGGGTGCCGGTATGCCCCGTAAGACATTTATCTACTGTTTAGCGGGCTGTGAGTATCCTCTAGAAGTCCGGGTGCGACAAATGGTATCAGAGCCTGTCTGCCTGTAGGATCCCTTTTACTGGTCCCAGTTGAGTCTAGAAACTATTTTGTAGCTATATAGGAAAAATGAAACGTGAGAGTAGGAATTCTGTTCTTTTATTTCTTTCCCCACCCACCCTCCCTTTTCTGGTAAGGAAGTGCAACGTTGTTTTTCTCTTCTCATCTAAACTTTCAAGTTAGGATTTCACGTATCCTGGTTTCTCTAGGATGATTATATCTACTAGACCATATGAATGGAGATGGTTGTGACATGATTTATCATGTTGCCTACTCACGATTGAGAACGGAGGCACATAAGCCCCGGAAGCAGATCCTCTATTCCTTAAGCAGTAGATATTGATCCTTTAGAAGCCCGGATGGGGTTTTCCGTAGTACCTCAGGAGTGTTTGGTCTCGTGTTTCCTGAATGTTGCTTCGATATCCTGTTCTTCTCAACATCCTTTTCGTCCGTTGAAACCTTGTTGTTGCTTGCCACTTCAGTTCTTCTACCGGCATCTAATCAAAACTTCCCCGATCATCTGCAGATGGATCTCAGGTTCTACCCGCAGGTGGTTCGTATGACTCGTTGCGAGAGCACTGCCGGTTATCCGTAGATGCTGAGAGACATGGTCACTTTTCTGGGGTTCCGTTGGGCACCAGAGTATCAGGTCTACGAGCAGCAGCGAGAGTTTGACCAGACCTACTACCAGGCTATCGTCTACATTCTGTCAGATGATGGCATGAGCGTAGTCCACCGCTACGAGGCAGTAGGTTCCATAGTGGATATGGCTGTGCAGCAGGAAGCTTATGTGAGCCTGTCGCACCCGGACTTCTAGAGGATACTCGCAGTTCCGTTGAACAGTAGTGGATTGGATTACGGGGCTTACCGGCACCCGCATCTCTTACGAGTAGGCCAACACACGTATGTGTGACAACCAACCCCTATCTGTTCAGCGTCTACGTAAACCATCCCATACAAATCAGGATACTACCATTGACGTACTTCATACCATACACACATGGTACGTCAACGGCGTTGAACAAAATGATAACACAACAGATCTCTAAGACACAAAAGATGGAAATAAGTTGCAAATAGCTCTCACTAGAGCAGAGATAGCAAATACAATCATCCAGAGGACACATGTCCCAACATAACATCATTACATCTCAGCGGAAGCATTCAACGGGTCTGAGTACAGACAAATCCAAATAGGCTTAAGAAGCCGGAAATGAAAAGAAAACGGAGCCCATCCACGATGTCTCGGATCCTGCCCGGGTCCGCTACCGACTCGTCAGCAGCCTCGTCAAACTCCATGTAGTAGCCGTCACGGGGATCCTCGTAAGCGTAGTCTGCGGAAACCACAGCCCCAAAGGGGTCAGTACATAAACGTACTGGCAAGAAGGACTCACAGTTCACCAAAGTGTAGCCCGTCAACACCAAGCACAGATGCCTTGGGTTCAACGGAAGAAAGGGATATAAAAGATGCTGCAACTGGCTGCACTAACCACTACAGAACATACTACAACTTCCGGCTACCAGAAAGGGGGATAAGATAGCGTATCGTAACCAACTACAACTATCCACCACACAAACCCATCCTGGATCTCGCCCCTTATCCAAAGAAGCAATCCGAGGATAACTCACACAGTTGTATTAATGATGGATCAAGTTGTTGTATCAATAAGCCTATTACTAGTCAAGTTATCATTAGTTAGGTGTAAGTTGTTCTGAGTACTTGTTAGCCAGTACTTTCACCAAGTCAACCATAACCGCGGAAAACACGGCTTCTCGAGAAGATTTATCCCTGCAGGGGTGCACCAATTTGGCCGTACACGTAAGAATAACCCGCCAGATGGGAAGGCCTTTCCCACCAAGCGGGGCACTCAACACAACTCAACTCTTCTTCGCATCAAGCCCAAAGCACCACGTGCTGTGCGTGCGCGGCTAATCGAGCCCCACGAAGAAAAGAGGACCCTCATAGCACTGGAAGACCACGCCGCCCTAAATGCCGACTACAAAAATTCCACCCTGGCCTCGGGTTCGTACCTGCATATGCGTGCATCAAATGGAAATCCCGAACTAAGTGTGGCGATTTGGACGAGATGCGAATCGAATCAAATTGAGGGGGGCGCCCATACACGCTTCCCATATGCGGATAGTGCACTCATCATGGATCAGTAGACAAGACCCTTTTCCTAATTAGGGTCGACACTAGCAGGCCTCAAAACCACGCCGGGCCTCCTGCCGGTGCCTTATCAGCAATTTATTATTGCCTCAAATTAACAGGTTGTTGTTTAACATCGAGCCCCAGAATATAGTCAAATATGATAACAGAAAGTAACTGGTAACAGACTCGAGCAAAAACAACCCTAAGCATGCTAGTAAGACACGGGCCCAAGCAACGGGGTTATAGGACTGGAGGTGAGGCAATATCAGGGTTCAGGGTATCATGTGATAGGTTCGTAACAGAAGCAACGATGCATATGGCTAGCAGAAATAGACAACAGAAAGTATCAGTAACAATGTTGAAAGGAACACAATGGTTCATGTGAGTGATAACTTGCCTGCAAACTCAGTAGCCTGGTACTGGGCTAGATCCTCAGAAGGGGTGTCGTAAGTATCGTCTGTCTCGACGTCGTCGTCTATCCGAGAAGAAGAAAACAAACAATGCAGAAAGATAGACAATCAATATCATGGCATAATGCACAATCATGGGATGATGCATGTCAATTTAACTGATGCATCAAAATAAATTAGTTGACATGGTAACACAATTTAAATGGACACATATGCAATTTTGAGTTGCATATGAAAAGCCCATGAATTTTGGTGGAAACAATTGTTTTCCAATTAACCAACAGGTGAAAGTGGATTAGTATGATGCATGGATGAGGAAAACAACAAAATAACAACAATAGAACCAATTTAAAATAGGGTTTACCAAGTTTAGGATTTTATTTATTAAGCTAAGGAATTTTGGTTCCTTAAAGGAATTACACAAATAGTTGTTGTTTTCACCCATTTAAATTGTGCCAAATAAATAACAAAATTCATATTTGAAAAGATCACACAATTTTAGGTGGATTACATGTTTCAAATATTGAAAAAGGAATTAGGATGAATTTATTATGACTTAAACAAAATTTAACAAGTTTTAAATGAATTTAAAACAAGTTTGAATTTTATTTGTTCCAATCATAAATTCAAATTCATATTTGAAAAGTTTATATTTTTCTAGCTTGAAAACATATTTTACATGTTCAAGAATAATTTATTTTGAGCAAGTTATGAATTTAGCAAATTTAAATGATTTAAACAAGGTTTAAATTATTTAAGCAATTTTAATTATTCAAACCATGAAACAAAATTTATATTTGAATAGGTGGTTTGAAATAGCATGGAAAACATATTTTATTTGCATTATTTGGATTTAGTATGAATTAGTTATGGATTTTATCAAATTACAAATGAATTGTTTGAATTCAAATTTTGGATGCATTTGGAAAATTCAAAACAGGAAACAATTGGTTTAAATGGATAGACAATTTAATTTGGATCAACAAACATATTTTACTTTTATTATTTGGAGTTATAATTTAAAAGTTATTAGCAATTTAAATTGGAGGACCAATCTGTAATTTAAAAGGGCTTAGGTTTAAAACAGAAAGGTTGAAAACCTTTTCTACCGCACTGCTAGCTAACCCAGGGCACTGCCACTGGGCCCTGGGCCAGCGTGGCATGTACGCGTGGCATGGTGCCACACTGCGGCTGACAGGGGGGGCCACCCTGTCAGCGCTACGCGCAAAAGAGTGGGTTTTATTCGCGGATGCCAGGGCTCGAACCCGCGGCCGTGCGCGAGCGAGGGAAGCAGTGCTACCACTGCGGTACTCGTTCAGTTTTGACAGATACAGGGACGCCGTGAGGTTATAGTTCCACTGCGAGTTAACTGAACTTCGCGCGCGCTAACTGAACATCTGACAGAGAAACGACGACGGCGGACGGCGGCGTGCCGTGGACGGCGTGATTGTGCTGCTGCTGGGTGGCGCGTGCTGGAGTGGTGTGTGTGCGCGCAAGCAGAGCGAGAACAGAGAGGAGGGAAAGGGCACAGTGGCGTGCTCACCGGCGATGGAGTCGAGCAGAGGCTCGGGGAAGTTCCGGTGGCGGCAACAACGTGGACGGCGGCGGCAATCTGGACGTGCTCCGTGCCTGCTGGGGTGTTGACGAGGAGGAGGGAGCTGCGGCGGGTTGGTTCCAGTAGCTAGGAGGGGTGGTGGCGCTGCGAGGTGACGGTCGTCGCCATGGATTCAGAGCGGCGCTCTCCGGTGAGGTAGCAGAGAGGGAGAAATTGCGGCGATGGAGAGGAAAATGACGGCGGCGCTCGAGGGGAGAGGTAGCAGGTAGGTTAGGGCTGCGCAGGGCTAGGGCTAGGGGTCTTTATAGGGCGCAGGGGCGCACCGTGGCCGTATGCTCGCGGCGGCGGCGACGTGGCACCGGCCGATGCCCTGCCGTACGCGAGACAGAAGAGGGGGGATCGACGCGAACCGGTACTTTGCAGAAAATGAAAATGGAAGAGAAAGATGAGATTTTGAATTAGGAAAATTTTGGGAAAATTTGGGTGGGTTAAATAGGTCAACAACAATCACTTGGCAACTTTGATTTTTAAAATTTTCAAAATAACTTGCTGTTTGTAAAATGGTTTAAATTTGAATTAATTTGTGTATTGATTGAATTATGGAAAACAAGGATTTAATTAATTGGAACCCTATTGTTTAATTATAAACAATTGATTAGGATTGTTGTATAATTTGCATAAATTCAAATTGGGTGCTGTTTGATGATTTGATTTGAATTTTGAATTGCAAATTGGAAATAATTGATTGATTAAAACCATCATTTCAATAGTTGAGCATTAGGGAACAACATGGAAACAAATGGTTGTTTGTAGTTGAACTTTTTATTTAAAAGGTTGTAACAGAGCAAGTATGAAATAAATGTTTGAATTTGAATTGTGAAAACAGAGAAAACAGATGCAAACAAATAAGAAACAAATGCAAACAAATAAATGAGCATGATGACATGATGCAATACTTTAATTAAACAAGAAATCAACATGCTAGGGTGGTTTTCATACTTGGGATGTTACAAAACGCCCCCCTTGAAGGAATCGCGCCCCGAGATTCCTACTGAGAAAGGAAAAGGTCCGGATACTTCTTGCGAAGATCCTCTTCGGTCTCCCATGTTGCCTCTTTATCGGAATGATGCGACCACTGCACTTTCAAGAACTTGGTGCTCTTGTTGCGAGTCTTACGCTCGGTCTCATCGAGAATACGAACAGGGTGCTCCTCATAAGATAGATCATCTTGCAGTTCAATGGAATCATGATCAACTGCACGATATGGATCTTTGAAACACCTCTTGAGTTGTGACACGTGAAACACATCGTGCACCTTGGATAGTTTTTCTGGAAGTTCAAGACGATAAGCATTTTCTGCACGCCTTGAGAGAATGTTGAAAGGACCAATGTATCTTGGTGCAAGCTTTCCTTTCACACCAAAACGATGAGTGCCTCTGAGGGGAGTTACACGGAGATATGCCTTGTCACTAGGTGCATAGATCATATCCCTGTGCTTGCTGTCATAGTAGCTTTTCTGACGAGACTGAGCAATCTTGAGATTGTCACGAATGATGCGAACTTTCTCCTCGGCTTCCTTAACAATGTCAGGGCCTAAGAGTGAACGTTCACCAGCTCCAGACCAATTGATTGGACTCCTGCATCTGCGGCCATAGAGTGCTTCAAATGGTGCCATGCCTAGGCTTGCCTGGTAGCTGTTGTTGTAGGAGAATTCAGCATATGGAAGGCAATCCTCCCATTTCATGCCAAAGGAGATACCACATGCTCTGAGCATATCCTCGAGAATCTGATTGACTCTTTCGACTTGCCCCTGAGACTGAGGGTGATAGGCTGTACTGAACAGAAGTTTGGTGCCCAATGCTTCTTGAAAGCTTTTCCAGAAATGAGAAGTGAATATGCTTCCACGGTCTGAGCTTATTTCCAATGGAACACCATGAATAGGAACAATCTTTGCTGTGTAGAGTTCTGCTAACTGGCTAGCTGAGATTGTTTCTTTGACAGGAAAGAAGTGAGCTACTTTAGTGAGACGATCAATAACAACGAAGATTGCATCGTTGCCCTTCTTGGACTTTGGAAAACCAGTGACGAAGTCCATTTCAATCATGTCCCACTTCCACTCAGGGATTTTTAGTGGTTGGAGTAGACCGGCTGTTTTCTGATGGACTGCCTTAACACGTTGACAAACGTCACATTCAGAAACGTATTGAGCAATTTCACGTTTCATGCCAGGCCACCAATACAGTGTCTTAAGATCCTGGTACATCTTTGTACTTCCAGGGTGAATGGAAAGAGGAGTTTCATGAGCCTCCTTGAGAATGATCTCTTTGAGACTTTGAACTTGAGGAATTGCAATGCGTCCTTCGAAAAACACAGTTTCCTTGTCATCAATTGAGAAGGACTTGAATTTATCCTTTCCTTGTTTGATGTGTTCTACCATCTTCTTGATTTCAGCATCACGAAGTTGTTCAGAACGAATCTTGTCCTCGAGAGTTGGACTGGCTGTCAAGCTAGCAAGATAGCCTTGAGGAACAAGACCAAGGTTCAGCTTCTGGAATTCTTCATGAAGTGGAGGTTGGCTTTCCATGATCATGAGATTATTGCAATACGACTTGCGACTGAGAGCATCGGCCATAACATTAGCCTTGCCTGGAGTGTAAGAAATGGTGAGATCAAAGTCTTTAATCTTTTCAATCCATCTCCTTTGCCTTAGGTTTAGATCTGGTTGCGTGAAGATGTATTTCAGACTCTTATGATCGGAAAAGATTTCGGTGCGATTACCCAACAAGTATTGTCTCCATTTCTTGAGGGCAAACACCACTGCTGCAAGTTCTAGGTCATGAGTGGGATAGTTTTGCTCATGTGCATTCAACTGACGTGAAGCATAAGCCACAACTTGACGTTCTTGCATAAGAACTGCACCTAGACCTTGGAGAGAAGCATCATAGAATATCTAGAAAGGTTTGGTAGTGTCTGGGCCAACCAGAACTGGGGTAGAAGTGAGTTTAGTCTTCAGGAGATTGAAACTTTCATCACACTGTGGAGACCAAACGAACTTCTTGTCCTTCTTTGTGAGATCAGTGAGAGGTTTGGCAATCTTGGAAAAGTTTTGGACGAAACGAGGGCAAAATCTAGCCAAGCCTAGAAAGCTTCTAACTTGCTTCACCGTCTTAGGAGGTTTCCAATCAACAATTGCTTTAACCTTTTCTGGATCAATGGCTATGCCCTTGGCGGAGATGACATGACCAAGGTAAGCAACTTCTGGAATCCAGAACTCACATTTGGAGAACTTGGCATATAGACGATGCTTGCGAAGTTTCATGAGAGTGAGACGAAGGTGTTCTCCATGCTCTTCCTCGGATTTGGAGTAGACCAGAATGTCATCAAGATATACCACAACGAACTTGTCGAGGTATTCATGGAAGACAAAATTCATGATTCTAGAGAATGTCGCCGGTGCATTGGTGAGACCAAAGGACATGACGGTGTATTCATATAGACCGTACCGAGTGGTGAAAGCTGTTTTTGGAATATCTTCCTTTCTGATCTTTATTTGATGGTAACCCATCCTCAAGTCCAACTTTGAGAATATTGAGGCTCCAGCAAGTTGATCAAAAAGATCATCGATACGAGGAATTGGATACTTGTTTTTGATAGTTTTCTCGTTAAGAGGACGATAGTCAACAACGAGTCTCTTTGTTTGATCCTTCTTTGCAACGAACAGAGTTGGGCAACCCCAAGCGGAGGAACTAGGTTGAATGTAACCTTTCTCCATGTACGTATCGATTTGTTCCTTCAACAATTTCAGTTCAGGAGGAGCTATCTTGTATGGATGCTTAGAGATTGGAGCAGTACCTCGCTCAAGCTCGATCACGAACTCAACTGCTCTGTACGGAGGCATCCCTGGCAACTCTTCTGGAAAGACGTCAGGGAATTCACAAACCACCGGAACATTTTCAAGTAGAGGTAGAGGTTTAGCATCGAGGGTGTAAAGCTGAACAGAACTTGATTCATTTGGAGAATAGACTATCTGGCCAGAAGGGTGGAACAGAGTTATCGACTTCTGAGCACAATCAATCGTAGCTTTGTTGGCCTTCAACCAATCCATGCCAAGAATGACATCAATGTCAGAATTGCCAAGCAGAATGAGGGAAGCAAGGAATATGTGACCTCCAATTAGAATCTGATTTTCATGACTGATCTTGGAAGTTTGCATAGTTGCTCCAGGGGAGTTTACTACTAGCGGGGAACCCAAACCAACAAAAGGTAGTTTAACTGCTGTCGCAAAGATCTTTGACACGAAAGAATGCGATGCTCCGGTATCAAACAACACTTTAGCTGGGTTAGAGTTTACGGGGAATGTACCGAGAACGACGTCAGCAGCTTCCTCAGCTTTGTCGACCTTGACATGATTCACCCTCGCGGTCCTCCCGACAGTCCTGTTGTTGGAGTTGAAGGCTTTAGCCGGGGGAGCACGCACCATTGCCTGGTTGGTGTTGGGGCGAGGTGGTGGTGGAGGTAGCTGCCTCTGAGTGCACTTGTCAGCGTAGTGCCCCGTCTGCTTGCATTTGTAGCAAGTGACGACACGAGGTGCATCTGGCCTTGGCTGCCCCATTGAAAACCTCTGAGCCTGCATCTGAGATGGGTTGGGTGGGCGGGAAGCGAAGCCTGGAGAAGCTTGGGCATATGGAGCCCGAGTGACAACACCATTTGGCACCCAGATGCGGCGCTTCTGCGGAGGGGTGGTCATGTTGGAGGAGGAACCACCCTCACGCGAGTGCTTTCGAGACTCCTCGAACGCCTTGCGCCCATTTTCTTCATTGAGCGCGGTGTTCACGAGCTCCTCGAAGTCTTTGGCCTTGATGTTGGTGAGGGCGTACTTGAGTTCCGGGTTAAAACCTCGGCGGAACCTTGCCATCTTCTTAGCCTCAGTGGACACCTCATCACCAGCGTAACGAGCGAGGCGATTGAACTCATTCTGATAGCCAATGACGTCCAGCTTGCCTTGCTTGAGAGAGCAAAACTCCTCATGCATCCTTTCCATGAGACCATCTGGGATGTGGTGCTTCAGGAAGGCATCCTTGAAACAACCCCAGGTGATTGGGTATCCAGCTCTCATGGTCTGGTAGTTCTCCCACCAGGTAGCTGCCTGACCCTTCAGTAGGTAGGTGGCATACTTGACTTTGTCTTCCTCAGCAACGTGAGCAATGTCCAGAGCCCTGGCCATCTCCCGGATCTAGTCATCAGCATCCAGAGGCTCGCGTGTTGCCACGAAAGCTCTCGGCCCCAGACTCAGAAACTCCTTGATACTGACTCGTGGAGCATTCTGGTTGTTGTGCTGATTAGCCTGGAACTGGGCCATCTGCGTCACGACCTGAGTCATCTGAGTCAACAGCTTCGTGATTGGCGGTGGCTCAGGCGGGTTGTTCCTTGTTGGCGGCATCCTGAATAGACATGCATTTTAGCACAACAACAGAAACAGATAGACTTGGAAACCGAAAGAGAGATTATTCTGACGCATGAATAGATAACCAACAGGTACATCATCACATGTTCAAATACATTAGAATATCCAACACACCATAAATGGTTCGAAAGCCAAAGGATAGCTAAACATAGCTAAGAATGGATACATCGGTACTCTCATTCTCATCACGCAGGACGGCGGTGAGTAGTACGACGAGGGGTACGGTGAGGAGCACGCCCACAAAGTAGGTAGAACGACGATCCACATAGATCTGACGTGATCTGAGAGCGACTCTAGGTGTGGTGAAGTACATAGCGTCGACTCCCTGTGCTCCAAAGCGCGGAATCCCAGTGTAACCAGCACCGAGGTTGAGGAGTGGACCTCTGATCGGCTCGTAACCTCCAGCATCTGGCAGACGACGACCAACTGGCTGATCGAAACGTGCAAAGCGCGCATCTCCAACAAAGTCTGTGGTGTACGTCGCCAGACGAGTCAAAGCAAGGTAGAGCTGCTCTCTGACTGAGGCCAACTCCTGAAAAAGTGTGGTGGCAACTGCGTCACTGTGCCTCACAATCTCATGCTCGTAGACATCCAGGTTGTCGTAGAGAGTGAAGTTAGCTCCCTCCGAAGTGATGTAACCACGCGGGGGTGTGGCGATAGATAGAATCGTCAAATCCCCAGTAGTCAGCACGAAGGACGGTGAGACTCACATAAGCTGCCTGCTGCACAGCCATATCCACTGTGGAACCTACTGCCTCGTAGCGGTGGACAACGCTCATGCCATCATCTGAGAGAATGTAGACGATAGCCTGGTAGTAGGTCTGGTCAAACTCTCGGTGCTGCTCGTAGACCTGGTACTCTGGTGCCCAACGGAACCCCAGATAAGTGACCATGTCTCTCAGAATCTCCGGATAACCGGCGGTGCTCTCGCAACGAGTCATCCGAACCACCTGCGGGTAGAACCTGAGATCCATCTGCAGATGATCGGGGAAATTTAGATTAGACGCCGGTAGAAGAACTGAAGTGGAAAGCAACAACAAGGTTTCAACGGACGATAAGGATGTTGAGAAGAACAGGATATCGAAGCAACAACGGGAAACACGAGACCAAAAACTCCTGAGGTACTACGGAAAAACCCATCCGGGCTTCTAAAGGATCAATATCTACTGCTTAAGGGATAGAGGATTTGCTTCCGGGGCTTACACGCCTCCGTTCTCAATCATGAGTAGGAAACATGATAAATCATGTCACAACCACCTCCATTCCTATGGACTAGTAGATATAACTATCCTAGAGAAACCAGGATTCGTGAAAACCTAACTTGAAAGTTTAGGTGAGAAGGGAAAACAACGTTGCACTTCCTTACCAGAAAAAAGGGTGGGTGGGTGGGGAAAGAAGAAAAATGGCAGAATTCCTACTCTCACGTTTCATTTTTCCTATATAGCTACAAAATAGTTTCTAGACTCAACTGCGACCAGTAGAAGGGATCCTACAGGCAGACAGGCTCTGATACCATTTGTCGCACCCGGACTTCTAGAGGATACCCGCAGTTCCGTTGAACAGTAGTGGATTGGATTACGGGGCTTACCGGCACCCGCATCTCTTACGAGTAGGCCAACACACGTATGTGTGACAACCAACCCCTATCTGTTCAGCGTCTACGTAAACCATCCCATGGTGGTTACTACGTGGAGTATGACGAGGCTGCTGACGAGCAGATAGCGGACCCGGGCAGGATCCGAGACATCGTGGATGGGCTCCGTCTTTTCGTTTCCGGCCTCTTAGGCCTATTTGGAATCTTGTCTGTACTCAGACACTTTGGATGCTTCCGCTGTGATGTAATGATGACTTGTTGGGACATGTGTCCTCTGGATGATTGTATTTGCTATCTCTGCTCTAGTGAGAGCGATTTGCAACTTATTTCTATTTCTTTGTGTCTTAGAGATTTGTTGTGATATCACTTGTTCAAATGCCGTTGACGTACCATGTGTGTATGTTATGAAGTACGTCAATGGAAGTAGTCGGATTTCTATGGGATGGTTTACGCAAACGACGAATAGTAGAGAATGGTTGTCACACGTTTACGTGTTGGCCTACTCATATTGAGATGCGGGTGCCGGTATGCCCCGTAAGACATTTATCTACTGTTTAGCGGGCTGTGAGTATCCTCTAGAAGTCCGGGTGCGACAAATGGTATCAGAGCCTGTCTGCCTGTAGGATCCCTTTTACTGGTCGCAGTTGAGTCTAGAAACTATTTTGTAGCTATATAGGAAAAATGAAACGTGAGAGTAGGAATTCTGTTCTTTTATTTCTTTCCCCACCCACCCTCCCTTTTCTGGTAAGGAAGTGCAACGTTGTTTTTCTCTTCTCATCTAAACTTTCAAGTTAGGATTTCACGTATCCTGGTTTCTCTAGGATGATTATATCTACTAGACCATATGAATGGAGATGGTTGTGACATGATTTATCATGTTGCCTACTCACGATTGAGAACGGAGGCACATAAGCCCCGGAAGCAGATCCTCTATTCCTTAAGCAGTAGATATTGATCCTTTAGAAGCCCGGATGGGGTTTTCCGTAGTACCTCAGGAGTGTTTGGTCTCGTGTTTCCTGAATGTTGCTTCGATATCCTGTTCTTCTCAACATCCTTTTCGTCCGTTGAAACCTTGTTGTTGCTTGCCACTTCAGTTCTTCTACCGGCATCTAATCAAAACTTCCCCGATCATCTGCAGATGGATCTCAGGTTCTACCCGCAGGTGGTTCGTATGACTCGTTGCGAGAGCACTGCCGGTTATCCGTAGATGCTGAGAGACATGGTCACTTTTCTGGGGTTCCGTTGGGCACCAGAGTATCAGGTCTACGAGCAGCAGCGAGAGTTTGACCAGACCTACTACCAGGCTATCGTCTACATTCTGTCAGATGATGGCATGAGCGTAGTCCACCGCTACGAGGCAGTAGGTTCCACAGTGGATATGGCTGTGCAGCAGGCAGCTTATGTGAGCCTGTCGCACCCGGACTTCTAGAGGATACTCGCAGTTCCGTTGAACAGTAGTGGATTGGATTACGGGGCTTACCGGCACCCGCATCTCTTACGAGTAGGCCAACACACGTATGTGTGACAACCAACCCCTATCTATTCAGCGTCTACGTAAACCATCCCATAGAAATCAGGATACTACCATTGACGTACTTCATACCATACACACATGGTACGTCAACGGCGTTGAACAAAATGATAACACAACAGATCTCTAAGACACAAAAGATGGAAATAAGTTGCAAATAGCTCTCACTAGAGCAGAGATAGCAAATACAATCATCCAGAGGACACATGTCCCAACATAACATCATTACATCTCAGCGGAAGCATTCAACGGGTCTGAGTACAGACAAATCCAAATAGGCTTAAGAAGACGGAAATGAAAAGAAAACGGAGCCCATCCACGATGTCTCGGATCCTGCCCGGGTCCGCTACCGACTCGTCAGCAGCCTCGTCAAACTCCACGTAGTAGCCGTCACGGGGATCCTCGTAAGCGTAGTCTGCGGAAACCACAGCCCCAAAGGGGTCAGTACATAAACGTACTGGCAATAAGGACTCACAGTTCACCAAAGTGTAGCCCGTCAACACCAAGCACAGATGCCTTGGGTTCAACGGAAGAAAGGGATATAAAAGATGCTGCAACTGGCTGCACTAACCACTACAGAACATACTACAACTTCCGGCTACCAGAAAGGGGGATAAGATAGCGTATCGTAACCAACTACAACTATCCACCACACAAACCCATCCTGGATCTCGCCCCTTATCCAAAGAAGCAATCCGAGGATAACTCACACAGTTGTATTAATGATGGATCAAGTTGTTGTATCAATAAGCCTATTACTAGTCAAGTTATCATTAGTTAGGTGTAAGTTGTTCTGAGTACTTGTTCCCACCAAGCGGGGCACTCAACACAACTCAACTCTTCTTCGCATCAAGCCCAAAGCACCACGTGCTGTGCGTGCACGGCTAATCGAGCCCCACGAAGAAAAGGGGACCCTCATAGCACTAGAAGACCACGCCGCCCTAAATGCCGACTACAAAAATTCCACCCTGGCCTCGGGTTCGTACCTGCATATGCGTGCATCAAATGGAAAGCCCGAACTAAGTGTGGCGATTTGGACGAGATGCGAATCGAATCAAATTGAGGGGGGCGCCCATACACGCTTCCCACATGCGGATAGTGCGCTCATCATGGATCAGTAGACAAGACCCTTTTCCTAATTAGGTCGACACTAGCAGGCCCCAAAACCACGCCGGGCCTCCTGCCGGTGCCTTATCAGCAATTTATTATTGCCTCAAATTAACAGGTTGTTGTTTAACATCGAGCCCCAGAATACAGTCAAATATGATAACAGAAAGTAACTGTTAGCAGACTCGAGCAAAAACAACCCTAAGCATGCTAGTAAGACACGGGCCCAAGCAACGGGGTTATAGGACTGGAGGTGAGGCAATATCAGGGTTCAGGGTATCATGTGATAGGTTCGTAACAGAAGCAACGATACATATGGCTAGCAGAAATCGACAACGGAAAGTATCGGTAACCAATGTTGAAAGGAACACAATGGTTCATGTGAGTGATAACTTGCCTGCAAACTCAGTAGCCTGGTACTGGGCTAGATCCTCAGAAGGGGTGTCGTAAGTATCGTCTGTCTCAACGTCGTCGTCTATCCGAGAAGAAGCAAACAAACAATGCAGAATGATAGACAATCAATATCATGGCATAATGCACAATCATGGGATGATGCATGTCAATTTAACTGATGCATCAAAATAAATTAGTTGACATGGTAACACAATTTAAATGGACACATATGCAATTTTGAGTTGCATATGAAAAGCCCATGAATTTTGGTTGAAACAATTGTTTTCCAATTAACCAACATGTGAAAGTGGATTAGTATGATGCATGGATGAGGAAAACAACAAATTAACAACAATAGAACCAATTTAAAATAGGGTTTACCAACTTTAGGATTTTATTTATTAAGCTAAGGAATTTTGGTTCCTTAAAGGAATTACACAAATAGTTGTTGTTTTCACCAATTTAAATTGTGCCAAATAAATAACAAAATTCATATTTGAAAAGATCACACAATTTTAGGTGGATTACATGTTTCAAATATTGAAAAAGGAATTAGGATGAATTTATTATGACTTAAACAAAATTTAACAAGTTTTAAATGAATTTAAAACAAGTTTGAATATTATTGGAATTTTATTTGTTCCAATCATAAATTCAAATTCATATTTGAAAATTTTATATTTTTCTAGCTTGAAAACATATTTTACATGTTCAAGAATAATTTATTTTGAGCAAGTTATGAATTTAGCAAATTTAAATGATTTAAACAAGGTTTAAATTATTTAAGCAATTTTAATTATTCAAACCATGAAACAAAATTTATATTTGAATAGGTGGTTTGAAATAGCATGGAAAACATATTTTATTTGCATTATTTGGATTTAGTATGAATTAGTTATGGATTTTATCAAATTACAAATGAATTGTTTGAATTCAAATTTTGGATGCATTTGGAAAATTCAAAACAGGAAAAAATTGGTTTAAATAGATAGACAATTTAATTTGGATCAACAAACATATTTTACTTTTATTATTTGGAGTTATAATTTAAAAGTTATTAGCAATTTAAATTGGAGGACCAATCTGTAATTTAAAAGGGCTTAGGTTTAAAACAGAAAGGTTGAAAACCTTTTCTACCGCACTGCTAGCTAACCCAGGGCACTGCCACTGGGCCCTGGGCCAGCGTGGCATGCACGCATGGCACGGTGCCACACTGCGGCTGACAGGGGGGCCACCCTGTCAGCGCTACGCGCAAAAGAGTGGGTTTTATTCGCGGATGCCAGGGCTCGAACCCGCGGCCGTGCACGAGCGAGGGAGGCAGTGCTACCACTGCGGTACTCGTTCAGTTTTGACAGATACAAGGACGCCGTGAGGTTATAGTTCCACTGCGAGTTAACTGAACTTCGCGCGCGCTAACTGAACATCTGACAGAGAAACGACGACGGCGGACGGCGGCGTGCCGTGGACGGCGTGATTGTGCTGCTGCTGGGTGGTGCGTGCTGGAGTGGTGTGTGTGCGCGCAAGCAGAGCGAGAACAGAGAGGAGGGAAAGGGCACGGTGGCGTGCTCACCGGCGATGGAGTCGAGCAGAGGCTCGGGGAAGTTCCGGTGGCGGCAACGACGTGGACGGCGGCGGCGATCTGGACGTGCTCCGTGCCTGCTGGGGTGTTGACGAGGACGAGGGAGCTGCGGCGGGTTGGTTCCAGTAGCTAGGAGGGGTGGTGGCGCTGCGAGGTGACGGTGGTCGCCATGGATTCAGAGCGGCGCTCTCCGGTGAGGTAGCAGAGAGGGAGAAATTGCGGCGATGGAGAGGAAATTGACGGCGGCGCTCGAGGGGAGAGGTAGCAGGTAGGTTAGGGCTGCGCAGGGCTAGGGCTAGGGGTCTTTATAGGGCGCAGGGGCTCACCGTGGCCGTCTGCTCGCGGCGGCGGCGACGTGGCACCGGCCGATGCCCTGCCGTACGCGAGACAGAAGAGGGGGGATCGACGCGAACCGGTACCAGGCCGTGCGGGGGAGGAAAAGGGCTGGGCCCGCGCGGGGAGAAGGGAAAGGTGGGCTGGGCGCAGCACACTGCCCCTGGCGCCAGATTTTGTTTTTAAAATTTTTCTCCTGTTTATTTTTTTTTTGCAGAAAATGAAAATGGAAGAGAAAGATGAGATTTTGAATTAGGAAAATTTTGGGAAAATTTGGGTCGGTTAAATAGGTCAACAGCAATCACTTGGCAACTTTGATTTTTAAAATTTTCAAAATAACTTGCTGTTTGTAAAATGGTTTAAATTTGAATTAATTTGTGTATTGATTGAATTATGGAAAACAAGGATTGAATTAATTGGAACCCTATTGTTTAATTATAAACAATTGAGTAGGATTGTTGTATAATTTGCATAAATTCAAATTGGGTGCTGTTTGATGATTTGATTTGAATTTTGAATTGCAAATTGGAAATAATTGATTGATTAAAACCATCATTTCAATAGTTGAGCATTAGGGAACAACATGGAAACAAATGGTTGTTTGTAGTTGAACTTTTTATTTAAAAGGTTGTAACAGAGCAAGTATGAAATAAATGTTTGAATTAAGTTTGAATTTGAATTGTGAAAACAGAGAAAACAGATGCAAACAAATAAGAAACAAATGCAAACAAATAAATGAGCATGATGACATGATGCAATACTTTAATTAAACAAGAAATCAACATGCTAGGGTGGTTTTCATACTTGGGATGTTACAGAGCCTCACCGTCCTTCGTGCTGACTACTGGGGATTTGACGATTCTATCTATCGCCACATCCCCCGTGGTTACATCACTTCGGAGAGAGCTCACTTCACTCTCTACGACAACTTGGATGTTTATGAGCATGATAACTCCAGGCTGCACACCACCGCTCAGTTTGTCAGACAAAGTGACGCAGTTGCCCGCACACTATCTCAGGAGTTGGCTTCAGTCAGAGAGCAGCTTTACCTTGCTTTGACTCGTCTGGCGACTTACACCACAGACTTTGTTGGAGACGAGCGCTTTGCACGTTTCGATCAGCCAGTGGGGCGTCGTCTGCCAGATGCTGGAGGTTACGAGCCGATCAGAGGTCCACTCCTTAACCTTGGTGCTGGTTACATTGGGATTCCCCGCTTTGGAGCACAGGGAGTCGACGCTATGTATTTCACCACGCCTAGAGTCGGTCTCAGACCACGTCAGATCTACGTGGATCGTTGTTCCACCTACTTTCGTGGGCGTGCTCCTCACAGTACCTCTCGCCGTACTCCTAGCCGCCGTCCTGCGTGATGAGCATGGGAGTACCGATGTATCCATTCTTAGCTATGTTTAGTTATCCTTTGGCATTCGAACCATTTATGGTGTGTTGGATATTCTGATGTATTTGAACATGTGATGATGTACCTGTTGGTTATCTATTCATGCGTCGGAATAATCTATCTTTCGGTTGCCAAGTCTATCCTTTTCTATTGTTGTGCTAAAATGCGTTTCCATTCAGGATGCTGCCAACAAGGAACAACACGCCTGAGCCACCGCCAATCGCGGAGCTGTTGACTCAGATGACCGAAGTCATGACGCAGATGGCCCAGTTCCAGGCTAATCAGCACATCAACCAGACAGCTCCACGAGTCAGCATCAAGGAGTTTCTCAGTCTGGGCCCAAGAGCTTTCGTGGCCACACGCGAGCCTCTGGACGCTGATGACTGGATCCGTGAGATAGCCAAGGCTCTGGAGATTGCACACGTAGCTGAAGAAGACAAGGTCAAGTATGCCTCCTATCTGCTGAAGGGTCAGGCAGCTACTTGGTGGGAAAACTTCCAGGCCATGAGAACTGGGATGCCAGTCACGTGGGATTGTTTCAAGGACGCCTTCCTGAAGCACCACATTCCAGATGGTCTCATGGAAAGGATGCATGAAGAGTTCTGCTCACTCAAGCAGGGCAAGCTGGACGTCATCGGGTATCAGAGTGATTTCAATCGCCTCGCTTGGTACGCTGGAGATGAGGTGTCCACTGAAGCTAAGAAGATGGCAAGGTTCCGCAGAGGTTTTAACCCGGAACTCAAGTATGCCCTCACCAATATCAAGGCCAACAGCTTCGAGGATCTCGTTAACACCGCGCTCAATGAAGAAAATGGGCGCAAGGCGTTCGAGGAGTCTCGCAAGCACTCGCGTGAGGGTGGTTCCTCCTCCAACATGACCATCCCTCCGCGGAAGCGCCGCATCTGGGTACCAAATGGTGCTGTCACTCGGGCTCCATATGCCCAAACTTCTCCAGGCTTCGCTCCCCGCCCACCCAACCCAGCTCAGATGCATGATCAAAGGGCTTCGATGGGGCAGCCAAGGCCAGGGCCCCCTCGTGTCGTCACATGCTACAAGTGCAAGCAGACGGGGCACTATGCCGACAAGTGCACACAGAGGCAGCTACCTCCACCACCACCTCGTCCTAACACAAACCAGGCAATGGTGCGCGCTCCCCCGCCTAAGGCCTTCAACTCCAACAACAGGCCTGTCGGGAGGACCGCAAGGGTGAATCATGTCAAGATCGACAAAGCTGAGGAAGCTCCTGACGTCGTTCTCGGTACATTTCCCGTAAACTCTATTCCAGCTAAAGTGTTGTTTGATACCGGAGCATCACATTGTTTCGTGTCAAAGATCTTTGCGACAACAATTAAACCCCCTTTTGTTGGTTTGGGTTCCCCGCTAGTGGTCAACTCCCCTGGAGCAACTATGCAAACGGCCAAGATCAGTCACAAAAATCAAATTCTAATTGGAGGCCACATATTCCTTGCTTCTCTCATATTGCTTGGCAATTCTGACATTGATGTCATTCTTGGTATGGATTGGCTGAAGGCCAATAAAGTAAGAATTGACTGTGCTCAAAAGTCAGTAACTCTGTCCCACCCTTCTGGCCAGATAATCTATTCTCCACATGAATCAAGTTCCATTCAGCTATGCACCCTCGATGCAAAACCTCTACCTTCACTTGAAAATGTTCCGGTGGTTTGCGAATTCCCTGCCGTCTTTCCAGAAGAGTTGCCAGGAATGCCTCCGGACAAGTATCCAATTACTCGTATCGATGATCTTTTTGATCAACTTGCTGGAGCCTCAATATTCTCCAAGTTGGACTTGAGAATGGGTTACCATCAAATAAAGATCAGAAAAGAGGATATTCCAAAGACAGCCTTCACCACTCGCTACGGTCTATATGCATTCACCGTCATGTCCTTTGGTCTCACCAATGCACCGGCGACATTCTCTCGACTCATGAATTCTGTCTTCCATGAATACCTCGACAAGTTCGTTGTGGTATATCTTGATGACATTCTTGTCTACTCAAAATCCGAGGAAGAGCATGAAGAACATCTTCGTCTAACTCTCATGAAGCTTCGCGAGCATCGTATTTATGCCAAGTTCTCCAAATGTGAGTTCTGGATTTCAGAAGTTGCTTACCTTGGTCATGTCATCTCTGCCAAGGGCATAGCCATTGATCCAGAAAAGGTTAAAGCAATTGTTGATTGGAAACCTCCAAAGACGGTGAAGCAAGTAAGAAGTTTTCTTGTCTTGGCTAGCTATTGCCGTCGTTTCGTCCAAAACTTCTCCAAGATTGCCAAACCTCTCACTGACCTCACAAAGAAGGAAAAGAAGTTCGTTTGGTCTCCACAATGTGATGAAAGTTTCAATCTCCTGAAGACTAAACTCACTTCTACACCAGTTCTGGTTGGCCCAGATCCTTCCAAACCTTTCCAAATATTCTGTGACGCTTCTCTCCAAGGTCTAGGTGCAGTTCTTATGCAAGAACGTCAAGTTGTGGCTTATGCTTCACGTCAGTTGAACGCACATGAGCTCAATTATCCCACTCATGACCTTGAACTTGCAGCAGTTGTGTTTGCCCTCAAGAAAGGGAGACAATACTTGTTGGGTAATCGCACTGAAATCTTTTCCGATCATAAGAGTCTGAAGTACATCTTCACTCAACCAGATCTAAACCTCACACAAAGGAGATGGATTGAAAAGATTAAAGACTTTGATCTTACCATTTCTTACACTCCAGGCAAGGCTAATGTTATGGCCGATGCTCTCAGTCGCAAGTCGTATTGCAATAATCTCATGATCATGGAAAGCCAACCTCCTCTCCATGAAGAATTCCAGAAGCTCAACCTTGGTCTTGTTCCTCAAGGCTATCTTGCAAACTTGACAGCCAGTCCAACTCTCGAGGACAAGATTCGTTCTGAACAACTTCGTGATGCTGAAATCAAGAAGATGGTAGAACACATCAAAGAAGGCAAGGAGAAATTTAAGTCCTTCTTAGTTGATGACAAGGGAACTGTGTTCTTCGAAGGACGCATTGCAGTTCCTCAAGTTCAAAGTCTCAAAGATGTCATTCTCAAGGAGGCTCATGAAACTCCTCTCTCCATACACCCTGGAAGTACAAAGATGTACCAGGATCTCAAGACACTGTATTGGTGGCCTGGCATGAAACGTGAAATTGCTCAATACGTTTCTGAATGCAACGTTTGTCAACGTGTTAAGGCAGTTCATCAGAAAACAGCCGGTCTTCTCCAACCTTTGAAAATCCCTGAGTGGAAGTGGGACATGATTGAAATGGACTTCGTCACTGGTTTTCCAAAGTCCAAGAGGGGCAACGATGCAATCTTCGTTGTCATTGATCGACTCACTAAAGTCGCTCACTTCTTTCCTGTCAAAGAGACAATCTCAGCTAGCCAGTTAGCAGAGCTCTACACAGCAAAGATTGTTCCTGTTCATGGTGTTCCATTGGAAATAAGCTCAGACCGTGGAAGCATATTCACTTCTCATTTCTGGAAAAGCTTTCAAGAAGCATTGGGCACCAAACTTCTGTTCAGCACAACTTATCACCCTCAGTCTCAAGGGCAAGTCGAAAGAGTCAATCAGATTCTCGAGGATATGCTCAGAGCATGTGGTATCTCTTTTGGCATGAAATGGGAGGAATGTCTTCCATATGCTGAATTCTCCTACAACAACAGCTTCCAGGCAAGCCTAGGCATGGCACCATTTGAGGCTCTCTATGGCCGCAGATGCAGGAGTCCAATCAATTGGTCTGGAGCTGGTGAACGTTCACTCTTAGGCCCTGACATTGTTAAGGAAGCCGAAGAGAAAGTTCGCATCATTCGTGACAATCTCAAGATTGCTCAGTCTCGTCAGAAAAGCTACTATGACAGCAAGCACAGGGACATGGTCTATGCACCTGGTGACAAAGCTTATCTCCGTGTAACTCCCCTCAGAGGCACTCATCGTTTTGGTGTCAAAGGAAAGCTTGCACCAAGATATATTGGTCCTTTCAACATTCTCTCAAGGCGTGCAGAAAATGCCTATCGTCTTGAACTTCCAGAAAAGCTATCCAAGGTGCACAATGTGTTTCACGTGTCACAGCTCAAGAGGTGCTTCAAAGATCCAGGTCGTGCAGTTGATCATGATTCAATTGATCTGCAAGAAGACCTCTCTTATGAGGAGCACCCTATTCGAATTATCGACGAGACCGAGCGCAAAACTCGCAACAAGAGCACCAAGTTCTTGAAAGTGCAGTGGTCTCATCATTCCGATAAAGAGGCAACGTGGGAGACCGAAGAGGATCTTTGCAAGAAGTATCCGGACCTTTTCTCTTCTCAGTAGGAATCTCGGGGCGCGATTCCTTCAAGGGGGGGCGTTTTGTAACATCCCAAGTATGAAAACACCTTTACAATGTTTGCTTTTTGTTAAATTATGTTTTGCATCATGTCATCATAAGCATTGCATTTGTTTCCATTTGTTTTCCCTTGTTTTTCTATTTGAATTTCAAACAAATTTCAAATTTTTGGTTCATACTTGTTCTGTTACAATGTTTCAAATAAAAATTACAAAACAAACCAATCATTTGTTACCATTAAACTTGAAATTAATAACTTTTAACTTGCTCCTTTCATTTATTCATTTAACACTAAAATTGCTCAAATTCATTTGAATTTCCAAACAACAACTAAATTCAAAATTTTGAAAAACAAACAATGGCACAGATGGGATTTTGTACTAAATAACCTATAAAAATTTTCACCACATTTTTAAAACCCCCAAAACCCCTCAAATTTCTCTCCTTTCTTCCCTTTTCTTTTTCTGCAAAAAAAAAACAACAGAAACAGAAAAACAAAAAAAAAAGCAGAGAGGGGAGAGGGCAGGCCAGTGGGCTGAGCCCACCACACCCCAGGCCCAGCCCACCTTTCCCTCTCATCCCCTACCTCTGTACGGCAGCTCATCGAGCATGCCCACGTCGACAGATAGAGGCAGGGGACGGCCATCAGAGCACCTCCCCCTCCTTATAACCTAGCCCGAGAGCTCCTCCTTCCTGCCCTAGTAATCCTCCTCCCTTTTCTATCTCGCCGCCGCCGTTTTCCCCTCCTCCCACCTCTTCTTCCCTCTCTGCACCTCCACCGCACACCACCGCACCCAGCTCCGGTGTTCATCGGCGCCATGGGGTCCCTCCGAGCAGGTTAGGTGCGGGAATCGAATCCCCGTACCTCCGTCTCCCTCCTCGTTTCCAGGGAGGAGGCTGAGAAGGCCGGGATCCTCGCCGTCGTCCACCTCTACGTCGCCGGCCACCACCACCCTCACCGAGCACGATCACCTCCTCCTCCTTCCGCCCCGTGGTGAGCACCACCTCTCCTTTCTCGCTCTCCCCTTCCCCTCTGCATCCTCTACCCACGAACACGCAGCACAACGCACGCGAGCAGCAGCAGTGCAGCAGCCGCCGCCGGCGACTGTCTCCTCGTCGGGGTTCAGATAACTGAAACGAAATTCAGTTTCGTCAGACAAAAGTCTGAACCTGAACCACAAAACCCCGCGCGCCTCTCTACTGACAAGATACAGCAGCACACCCCAGTGGCATACGCACTGCTCCCACGCACACGAGGGCGAGGGTTCGAATCCCCCTCGCGGGATTAAATCCCAACATTTTGCAACACTCGCTGACAGGTGGGGCTCCCCTGTCAGCGACCCTGCAGCCACACGCGCGCGCACACACTGCCACGCGGCGCCAACGTGGCCTAGGGCCCGTTGTCAGCGGCCCAGGCTGGGTTACCGCGGGGTGAAAACATTTCTGGATCCTTTTTCTTTTAAATCCAGTCCCTGTTTAATTACAGATTAGTCCCTGGTTTTCAAACCTCTATAAAAATTGCAAAACACATCCAAATTCAAAATGTAAGACATGTAAACCACTCTAAATAAAATGAACTTTCTAAATATGCAGTTTGTGCACTGTTTTGAATATTTCAAATGTTTTCAAAAATTCAAATTCAAACAACTCATTACAAATTTGGTCAAATTCATAACTAATTCAAATTTAATTCAAATGGCACATATAAAATATGTTTTCCATGCAAAATTGAACCACCTTTCCAAATATAAACTTTGTTTCCTGTTTTGAATAATTAAAATTGGTTAAATGATTTAAATCTTGTTTAAGTCATTTAAATTTGCTAAAATTCATAACTTGGTCAAAATAAATTCTTTTTGAACATATAAAATATGTTTTCAAACCAGAAAAGTATAAACTTTCCAAATATGAATTTTATTAAATGTTTTGAACAAATAAAAATTCAAATAATTTCATACTTGAATTAAATTCATTTAAATCTTGTTTAAACTTGTTTAATTCATAATTAATTCATTTTAAATCCTTTTTCAACAAATGAAACATGTATGCCACCTAAAATTTTGTGTTATTTCCAAATATGAATTTTGTTATCTATTTTGAACATTTAAAATTGGTGAAAACAACAAATGCTTGTATAACTCATTTAAGAAGCCAAATATCATAACTTAAGAAATAAATTTCCTATCTTGGTAAACTTCATATCAAATTGAAGCTATTGTTGTTTTCTCATTGTTTTCTTCACCCATGCATCATTCTAATCAACTTTCACATGATGGTTATTTGTAGATCATTTAATTCAACCTTAATTCATGGGCTTTTCTATATGCAACCCAAATTGCATATGGTCCCATTTAATTATGTTACCATGTCAACTATATTATCTTTGATGCATCAATTAAATTGTCATGCATCATCCCATGATTGTGCATTATGCCATGTTATTGATTGTTTGTCTCTCTGCGTTGTTTGTTTGCTTCTTCTCGAATAGACGACGACGTTGAGACAGACGAGGTTTACGACACTACTTCAGAGGAGTTAGCCCAGTACCAGGCTACTGAGTTTGCAGGCAAGTATTCACTCACATGAACCATTGTGTCCTTTCCACACTGGATATCGATACTTTCCGTTGTCTATCCTGCTAGCCTTAAGATTCGTTGCTTGTGTTCCGATCCTATCACATGTTATCCTGTAACCCTGATATAGCCTATCCTCCACACCTATAACCCCGTTGCTTGTTGCCTGTGTCTTACTAGCATGCTTAGGGTTGTTTATGATCGAGTCTGTTGTCCGTTATTTCTGTTACCATATTTATTATGTTCTGGGGGGCTCGATACTTAAACAACCACCTGCTAATGTTTGAGGTAATGCTAATTTGATGTTAAGGCACCGGCAGGAGGCCGGGTATGGTTTTGAGGCCTGCTAGTGTCGAACTCAGGAAAAGTTCTTGTCCTCTGGATCCATGTTGAGCGCGCTAACCGCATGTGGGAAGCGTGTATGGGCGCCCCCCGCAACTCTGATTCGATTCGCATCTCGTCCAAATCGCCACACTTAGTTCGGGCTTTCCATTTGATGCACGCATATGCAGGTACGAACCCTCGGCGCCAGGGTGGAACTTTTGTAGTCGGCATTTAGGGCGGCGTGGTCTTCCAGTGCCATGAGGGTCCCCCTTTTCTTCGTGGGGGCTCGATTAACCGCGCACGCACAGCACGTGGTTCTTTGGGCTTGATGCGAAGAAGAGTTGGGTTGTGTTGAGTGTTTCGCTTGGTGGGTTTGATCCCCGTCTGGCGGGATATTCTTACGTGTACGGCCAAATTGGTGCACCCCTGCAGGGTTAAATCTTCTCGAGAAGACGTGTTGTCCGCGGTTATGGATGACTTGGTGATAGGGCTGGCTAACAAGGATTAGACAACTTACACCTAATCAATAACAAGTTGACTAGTAATAGGCTTATTGACACAATAACTTGAACCTTCACTAATCCAACTGTGTGAGTTATCCTCGGATTGCTTCTTTGGATAAGGGGCGAGATCCAGGATGGGTTTGTTTGAGGTTAGTGGTAGTTGGTTCCGATACGCTATCTTATCCCTCTCTTTTAGCCGGATGTTGTAGCATGTCTCTGTAGTTGGTTAGGCAGCCCGCTGCCGCACTTTTGTATCACCTATCTTCCGTTGAACCCAAAGCATCTGTACTTGGTGTTGCCGGGTACACCCTGGTATCTTGTGCGTCTTGCTTGCCAGTACTTGTCTGTACTGACCCCTTTGGGGCTGTGGTTTCCGCAGACTACGTTTCCGAGGATCCCCATGGTGGTTACTACGTGGAGTATGACGAGGCTGCTGACGAGTAGATAGCGGACCCGGGCAGGATCCGAGACATCGTGGATGGGCTCCGTCTTTTCGTTTCCGGCCTCTTAGGCCTATTTGGAATCTTGTCTGTACTCAGACACTTTGGATGCTTCCGCTGTGATGTAATGATGACTAGTTGGGACATGTGTCCTCTGGATGATTGTATTTGCTATCTCTGCTCTAGTGAGAGCTATTTGCAACTTATTTCTATTTCTTTGTGTCTTAGAGATTTGTTGTGATATCACTTGTTCAAATGCCGTTGACGTACCATGTGTGTATGTTATGAAGTACGTCAATGGAAGTAGTCGGATTTCTATGGGATGGTTTACGCAGACGACGAATAGTAGAGAATGGTTGTCACACGTTTACGTGTTGGCCTACTCATATTGAGATGCGGGTGCTGGTATGCCCCGTAAGCCATTTATCTACTGTTTAGCGGGCTGTGAGTATCCTCTAGAAGTCCGGGTGCGACACAAGGTCAGCATCGGCCTTATTGCCAGCATCCTCTTGATCCTTTAGAGCTTTCCGCGCATCCGCAAGTTGCCTTTCAAGATCATCCGATCGCATGCGGGAGGTCTCCAGTTCTTGTCGGATGGCCGCCAGATCAGCCCCCTGAGTGGTCACCCGCTCAGAGAGACTACACTTCTCGGTTTCCGCGGATTCGAGTCGGGCTGCATAGAAACACTTGTCAGAAATCAAGAATTGAAGAAAGAATAGGAAGAAGAAAAGATGATAAGACTTACTCTTAAGGAGCTCGTTCTCGGTGCAGAGTCGACTGCGGTCTGATCGAAGCGACTCACATTCCGACTTGGCAAGAACAACTCGGCGACCAATCGCCGAAAGAGAGTTAACAAGCGACTACAAAAAATACAGAGGTAGAAGAATTAGAAGATATAAACTGGAGCCTGTACCCGATTGAATTCAATCGACTACAGCCTCGGGGGCTACTCCCATCGGGAGCACTGCCGTGCACCCGATAAAATCAAGAAGAAGAAAAAGATTTTGAGCCTGTAGCCCATCGCACGCGATCGACTACAGCCTCGGGGGCTACTCCCATCGGGAGCACTGTCGTGCACCCGATAAAAATATCATGACGAATGGCAAAGTTTACCTGGACCGTGGCGCGGGAGAGGGGATCTACGGAGCTGTCCGTCACTTCTTTCGAAGCTGAAGTCCTGGCGGAAAAGCTAGGAGCCTCACGTTCCACAGTCGCCGCATGGGGGGCTGCGCTGGGAGAATTCTGGACAGTGCCAGCAGTGGGAGTCTCACCCGCAGCTCCTGCTCTATTCCTCTTTTCGGGAGGAACGGAAGAAGCATACCTGCGAGGACTGATGGTTTGCAAACTGCAGCAAATAAACATCAACATAGGTGCAAAGAAAAAAGTTCGACTAAAGGACAAGAAGAAGAACTTACTCATCATCTTCATCTTGATCCAGCAAATCCGCGTTCCAAGCGGGCGTGATTACTGGGAATGAAGGGGAAGGGGCGAGTCAGCGAAGTGGAGTCGCGGAGATAGGAGCCTTCCCAGGCGATTCTTCCAAGGAGTTATCCTTGGAAGTAGCCTCGTTATCATCCACCCGACGATGCTTGTGGTGATGAAGGCCGCCATTCGAGCCCTCCGCACCATCCGAAGAATCGTCCTCGGAGCTCGAAGAAGTATCGGCTACACTGGTATCGGCTAAACCGCCCAGGTGACTCGCCAATAACTCCGAGGCATCCTCTCCCGCAACTGGCGGGTAGCAGTTCGCCACTGCTAGGCTCTACAAAAAAGGCAGAAGAAGGCAAGAAAAAATTCAGTCGACTAAAGCTCAAAGCAAAGAAGAAAATAATAGAAGACATGAAGGGTAAACTAACCGCGGCTGGTGGAGGTTTCGAAGCGTCGAAGGCTTCGACTGAGCAGTCGGGGAACTTCTCCCCCACCTTCAAGCTAGTGATAGCCGCGATTTTTTTCTCGAACTCAACGTTCGAAAGCTCCTCGCGGCTCACTCGGCTAGGATCCTCAGAGCCTTGGTATTCCCACGTGGTGGAAGGCCTTTGCTGCAGAGGTTGGATCCTGCGCTTCAGAAAAATACTCGCCAGGTGCAGCCCGTTGAGCACCACTCCAGCAGTTTGATCCCGGAGAGCGGACACCCTTGCGAGTAGGGGCGTAACAACCTGAGTTTCTTCGGCTGACATCTTGTGCGCCCAGGACTTCCGCCTCTTCAAAACAGCGAACGGGTGGAATTCTACGATTCCACCCGAGCTGTTGTCGATGACGTAAAACCACTTTTTCCGCCAGCCTTGGGCGGAGTCGATGAAGTGCATACTAAAGCAGCTGCTCTCCAGTCGCGCTTTGATCCCGAAGCCACCTGTGCGTAGCGGCTCGCCAGGCTCGGAGTCCACCCGCGATTTCTCGCGGAAGATGCGAACTTTGAAGAGGGCCTTCCAGAGCGCCCAATGTGGGCGAATGCCAAGGAAGCATTCGCAGAACACGATGAAGCACGATATGTGCTGCACCGCGTTCGGAGGAAGATCGTGAAGCTGTATGCCATAGACATACAGCAACCCGAGAAGGAAAGGATGGAGAGGGAAGGAGAGACCCCGAGACACGTGGTCCGCGAAGACCACGCGCTCGTTCGACTGCGGGTTTGGTACCTCTTCTTTCTTCCCAAGGCGCACCCGCTTCTCAGCTTCCGCCGGCAGCAGCCCCTCCCGCTGCATCTCTTTGACGCTCTTCGCGGTGGTGTTGGGCGAACGCCAGTCGCCAGCTCGGGGCGCAGGTTGCGCGGAGACTTCTCCGGTTGCGGAAGTGGCAGCGCCACGTCTTTTGCCTCCAGCCATGGTTGAGAGCGCGAGCTTGAGCACGAGGAAGAAGATGGGCGCGAGGAAGGAGATGGATTGAAGACGAAGGCTGGGAAGTTTTTACCGCAGCGCTAAGTCCCGTATTTATACACGGAGCGGATCAGCCCCAGCCATTCGATGCGCTACGTGGCGCCTATCGCAGCCACCACGTGTGAAGATGAAACGAAGAGACGGTGAAACGTTGTTCCGTGCCATGATCTTAACAGAAGATCGTGCGCATTTACTGCACCGTTCGCGTAAAAACCGGGAGCGGCGTCTCGTTTCCCGGTAAAAAAGCTGACTAGGTGGGCGAGCCCATCTGCTACCACTCCGTCACGTCCCATCGGGAGGAGAAAAGTGCGCCATGACGTCATGGCACGCATCATCAAACTCAAGAACCTTCGAATGGAAAATTCAAACACGAAAACAACTTTGTATGAAACTCCTTCGACTAAAGGCAATTCTTTTGCGAACAAATCATGGAGCAAGACCTCTTTAAAACAAGAGAGAACTACCCTATACACGAAAACTCTTTCGTACGGGCACAACAGTCCAAACATGAATTCTCTTTCATATGGGCATGACTCTCCTCAGTACGAAAATTCTTTCGATTGAATCTCAAACAATCACTCGGGTAGGAAGAACCTACCTCCATTCACACATGATATTTTTACATCATAAAAACCTGGATTGTTCAGCCGACTAGGCACATCCGGATGCCATATTCTTCGAATATGAAGGTAAGACCCAAAAAGATCTTTCTTAAGGGCCTGGAATCGCACTCGAAAGCTGCGTCCTCCGGTATGATTCCGTGTCAACAACACGAAGAAAAATCCTAGCGGACGCGCCGGGTACCCCCATAGGTTAAGTTCGACTCGATAAGTCCACAACGGCTTAGTCGCAACAAACACCTTATCGGGTTCGAGTCGGAGGTCTCGAATCTGTGTAGGCCAGGAATGTTTTTGCCCTAGTCGCAATTAATTGGCCCTGATCTCTCGGGAGAGCCAAGCTACTGTGCCGCATCCTTCTGCGATAAAAGCCGCAAAAACAGGCACCTAAGCTGCTCGACACTCGAGCATGAAGACTCGTTGCACAGGGAACACACCCTTTAAAACAGAAAACGACCAAGTTGGTTATCCATAAGAAAGGCGACCAAGAAAGGTTTGACCGTCTACTCGACTGGAAAAATCCCACTCGAGCAAACGCTCGGGGGCTACTGACGAATATATGGATCCTGGACCCTGCGAATAAGGACACCCCCTCTCAGGCCCAAGGTTGAAGGCCCAAGAAGAGGAGCCCTTGGAATACTCCAGAAGGCCCACGTGAAGCCCACCCGCACTAACTTGCGGGTTAAGATAGGAAACATGTAACCGACCTAGTTAGAGTTCGAGTCCTCTCCGGGTAGGGTTCGAGACCTGGCCATCTATATAAGGCCAGGAGAGCCCCCCAGGGAGAGGACCAAGCAACACAGCACCATCGAAACCTTGAACTCGAGATCTTACTCTCGATTCGAGCACCACCATTGTAACCGATCTTTCCGTTAATACAGATCGACAAGAGGCAGGAGTAAGGGTTTTACCTCTACGAGGGCCACGAACCTGGGTAAATCTCGCCCCTGTCTAGCCGACGATTCTACCAGCGCTCATGACTTCTCCTAGTCGAAACCCGATAGGGTCACCTAAGGGATTTGTCGAGTCAGAGATTCGACAGAAGGCCTGACGATATTGATCAGCCAACCTTCCTTTTTCTCTGGGTCCTCGACCTTCGTCCAACCTCCTCTTCTTCCTCTTTCTTCTCTTCGGCAGTTCCCTCCTCGGACGACCATATCTCGTAGCTGTGGCGAGACAAGTTCAACCATGGGGGCCGCCGCGCCTTCCTCCTCTGTAGTCATGGAGAGGGAGTAGCCCTCTCCGACTTTCCTGCCTCTTTTTGTCTTCGTAGTGAACCTTCAGTATGCTTGTGTACTAAGATGTATCTCATGAATGGAATATAAAATATGAAACTTGAGATGATGTGTTTCTCCCTTCCGAGATTATCTTGTGTTAGTGAGTTTTCTAGGGTGTGTCCCAAGAAGAGGAAATCTCCCGAAGTACAAACAAGGGAACAAGACTTAGCTCTATGGGTGCTGCCCCATGGTTCTTTGTCGAGGGAGTCGCGTGGCTGCATCAAGCCCTTGCGATGGTTCCTTACAGAGATGCTTATATTCCCTTGTGGAGGGTTCTGCCTGTTTTCCTCGTGAGGCGGATGAGGTCTTCCTGCAGTGAGCAAGAGCGTGTTTTTGTTGCTCTTTTCGTGGATACCTCATGAGGGAGTCAACACCAAGGACTTAGGTGAGGTGTCGTGCACGGTAGCGACCCGTTTAGACAGAGCTCTTCCACTTGGATTTAATCTAATTGGGTCTCACCCGTGCACGGGTACCAATCTTAGACCCCACTCGTAAGGTGTCCTTGAGAGGAAGAAACAGATGCACACTTTTGAAGGGAAAAGGTGCTTGTCGAGGTGATAAGGAAAGTTAGCAAAAGATGGTTGGGCTTTACTGCTAGGGTGATAATTTCCATTAAAAACGCCTGGGGATGTCGTGAGTCGTGACCTTGGGGTCCCCAAGAGGCACTTGACGTCACCGTGCGGACACGGGACTCCCATCGTCATGGGGGTGATACTCGCGCGAGTTTAGGTGCATAGCTCGAGTATGAAGTGGCCTTGTGGCGCCCTCGAGGAAAAAAGTGCCCCGCCGGAACGGGGCTCCAACTTGTGTGGGTAGAGGTTCTCGCGGCCGTGTGGGCACGCCTGTTGAGATACCCCCTGAGACCCTCACAGAGAGAGGTCCTGGCGTCATTTTTACCATGGAGTCACAGGTAGAACTTCCGTAGGTGTTGGATGTTTCACAGGTTTGCACAAGCGTGTCGTCTTCTATCTCCAGGCGCGCCGCCCCTAGGCGCACGATGTGCGCTACCCAGTACGGTCCCTCCCACATGGGAGAGAGCTTGTGCAAGCCTTCCCAGGAGATGATTCTTCTCAGGACCAGGTCGCCCACCTCCAGTGTGCGTGGCCTGATGTTGTTGCTGTGGTAGCGACAGAGCCCTTGCTGGTACCGTGCCGCACGGACGTCGACACGATTTCTTGCCTCCTCAAGGAGTAGCAAGTCTTCAGTGTCGAGTTCTCCATGCTTATTCTCGTTGAAGGAGAGGGATCAAGGAGACCCATGCTTGAGTTTGGCAGGGAGAAAAGCTTCGGCTCCGTAGACGAGGGAGAATGGCGTTTCTCCCGTGGGCTTGGTTGCGGTGGTGCGAATAGACCACAGTAACGACGTGAGATCATTGATCCACTTCTTTCCATGGGCCTTGAGTTTGTTGAAACTCCTCGTCTTGAGTCCCCTGAGGACCTCGGCATTGGCGTGCTCCGCTTGGGCATTGCTGCATGGATGGGCGACGGAGGCGTAGCAGATTTTGGTGCCAAGGTTGGCATAGTAGGACTTAAAGTGGCCGCTTCTCAACTACTCGCCATTGTCCGTGATGATGCGGCTGGGGACGCCGAAGCGGCACACCAACCCCTAGATGAACTTCAATGCTATCCTTGTCGGGATGTCCCGGACTGGCTCCACCTCTGCCCACTTGGTGAATTTGTCGATGACGATGTAGAGGTAGCGGTAGCCCTCGAGCGCTCGCTGGAATGGTCCCAGGATGTCCATCCCCCAAATTGGGAATGGCCATGATAGGGGGATGGTCTGCAATCCTTGCGCTGGCTGGTGCGCTTGCTTGGCATGGAATTGGCACGCGTCGCAGGTCTTCACGAGATCGGTGGCGTCCATGAGGGACGTGGGCAAGTAGAATACGTAGCAGAAAGCCTTGCCGACTACCGTAAAGAGACGAGGAGTGGTGGCCACAATCACCTTGATTGATGTCCTTGAGGAGCTCCATGCTGTCGCCCGGAGGGACACATAGCAGGGCCACGCTGTTGGGGTGCCTCCGGTATAGCATGTGGTCGATGACGCAATACATCTTGGATTGGCGGGCGACACGCTCTGCTTCTGCTTCATCTTCGGGGAGGTACCCTTTAAGGATGTAGTCGACGAGTCTATTGTTCCAGCATGCTTCCTCATGAGTGAATGGCAGCACCAGGAGGTATCCCGAGGGAATACCGCAGTCGGGTGCGCCTTGATCGGGAGCTGGTGGGAGCTCTTCCTCGAGGTGCTGGTGGACTTGTACTTCGTCTTCATCGATGGGTCATACGATGGATGGCTTCTCGAGCCTCTCTTCAAAGACGCCCAGGGCTTGTGTCCACCCTCTTGATACTTTCTTGGCGATGACGTCCGCCTCTTTGTTGTCCGTCCGAGGGATGTGTTGCAGCTCCATGCCGAGGAAGCGTACAAGGCGATGTGCTTGTCCTTGGGTTTTTAGATTTTGTTGGAGAAGTTCACCAATAGTTGTGAGTCTCCCTTTATGGCCAAGCGCTAATGCCCAGGGCGACGGAGGCCCTGATGCTAGCGAGGAGGCCATCGTACTCGGAAATGTTGTTGGAGACTTTGGCCCTGCAGCCGAAGTGGAGCTGGACGACATAGTATAGCTTGTCGCCGGTTCGCGACATGAGCACGACGCCAGCCCCCGAGCCCCCGGACGAGAAGGCACCATCGAAATGCATGGTCCACATTCCTAGAGCCAGCCTGCCCGGGACGGCTGTTTCCTCCTCAGGGTCTTCTTCTGGTGGCGAGTTGGTCCATTCTGCGTTGAACTCCGCCAAAGCTCCTCCTTTGGTTGTCTTGGTGGTGAGGAACTGAAGCTCAAAGTGTTGGAGCTCAACAGCACACTCCGCGACACGCCCTGTGGTGTTGTGCAAGATTTGCTCAAGAGGGAATGCAGATACCACCATGATGGGGTGTCCCTCGAAGTAGGGTTTAAGCTTCCTCGAAGCCACAAGGAGCGCGTACAGAAGCTTCTGCTGCACGGGGTACCTTTTGCGAGCATCTCGAAGCACAGTGCTAACAAAGTAGACAGGGTGTTCGATGAGATTGCCTGGAGTAAGTTCTCCCTTTGCATTGAGGATCTCTTGAGTCTTGAGGGGGTCCTCCTTGTGGAGGTATTGCTGTGGAGCAGTGCCCTCTTGGGGAGAGGCGGCCGTGGGATCCTGGTCGGGCAAAGCCGCTCTTTTCTTATCAGCTAGCCTTTCCGTGACAAGAATGTCACTGGCTTTGTAAGGGGTGGCTGCAAGGTACAGGTGCAGCGGCTCCAATGGTCATGGAGCGACCAAAACAGGAGGGCTTGCCAGATATTTCTTGAGGTCCTCAAATGCAGTTGCGGCATCAGTAGTCCATTAGAATTAGACCCGTTCGCTTCAGAAGCTGAAAGAATGGCATAGCCTTGTCGCCGAACCTAGAGATGAAGTGCCCTAGCGCCGCCACACATCCCGCGAGAAGCTGCATGTCCTTGATTCGCCGTGGAGGCTGCATTTATTCGCTAGCCTGGATCTTGTCGGGGTTGGCTTTGTTGCCGTGGTGAGACACCAGGAAACTGAGTAGCTTCCTTGTCGCGATCCCAAAGACGCATTTGTCGGGGTTGAGCATGATGTTGACCCTGTAGAGATTTTGGAAGGTCTCCTCGAGGTCGTCGATGAGCGTGCACTCCCGGCGAGTCCTGACGATGATGTCGTCGACATATGCTTCGACATTCTTCCCAATCTAGGTTACTAAGGCAATCGCATCAGCCTCTGGAAGGTTGCTCCAGCATTCTTCAAATCGAAGGGCATGCATACGTAGCAGAAGACGCCGCATGGTGTCATGAAGGCGGTCTTCTTCTCGTCTTCCTTGGCCATCTTGATTTGATGTATCCTGAGAAGGCATCTAGAAAATAGAGTAGATCACACCCGGCGGTGGAGTCTACTATCTGGTCGATCCTCGGGAGGGGATATGGATCCTTGGGACAGGCCTCGTTGAGGTCTGTGAAGTCGACGCACAACCAGCCTCCACCGGTATGCTTGCAGACCACAACAGGGTTGGAGATCCACTAGGTGTGGATGATCTCGCAGATGATCTTGGTATCAAGAAGCTTCTCCACTTCGCGGACTATGAGTTCTTTCTTCTCGGGACCCTGGTGCATGGCCTTTTGCTTGATAGGGCGCGCGCCTAGGCACACGGCTAGATGGTGCTCAATCACGTCCCTTGGTACGCCAGGCATATTAGACGTTGTTCGTGCGAACATGTCTGCGTTTGCCCGAAGGAAGGCGACAAGTGCGCTTTCCTATTTGGGAGGCAACCCAACCCTGATGGTGAGGGTAGGCCCTGTGCCATAGGGGTTTATGGAGACCTTCTTCGTGGCTACTCTCTCCTAAGAGAACAACTGCTGCTTCTTCGAGGGCTCGACAAAGTCCTCGAGGCTATCCTTTTCGATGGGATGCGAGGCCGCTGCCTTCTTGTAGGCGTCCTCCATGGAGCGCACCGCGTCTTTGACATCATCATGGACAATGAGAGGACCACCGCTGCCAAGAATCTTGACGAGGTTGTACGCTTGGTGCGTGACGGCCATGAACTTGGCCAGCGCGGGGTAGCCGAGGATGGCATTGTAGGGGATCCCGATGTGGGAAGTTCTTGGTGCTGTAGTTCTGGCGTGTGCCGAACGTGACAACTAGGCATACCTATCCCAGGGGAACGGTAGTGCAGCTGGTGGCACCTGTGAATGGCCTTGTGGCCTTCAAGAGGTCGAGAGGGACCCGTAGTATCTCAAAGGTCTCGAGTGAGATCACACTGAGGCCCACGCCTCCATCCATGAGGGGCTTGGATACGACGACGTTGTTGATCGTGGGGGTGCAGACAAAGGGAATGGCGCCCACAGAACCGGTAGTTCTGTGGTGGTCCGCTATGTCGAAGGAGATTTCTTGTTGTGACCACTTGAGAGGTCTCTAAGGCGGCCCGTCCACCCGACGGGCAGCATTGACCTCTCGTGAGGCCTTCTTGGCGTGGCAGATGGAGAGTGGGGCTAGCGAGCCACCCAGGATGCACGCCACGTAGCGCATTAGTGAGGTGACGTCTCCTTCTCCGGAGGGGTTGGCGCTTGCGTTTCCCATGGCGAAACACCACAGAGTCATGTGACCCCCGGGTTCGTCGAGAGGGATATGATCGCAGTGCCGAAAATGATGGAGGAACAACACACGCAGGGCTTCCCACGTGCTCACGGAGCTGTGAGGGAGGTTCAGCCACCATGCGAGTGGTGCGCCACGGAGCGCTAGTGGGAAGCACCTCATGAGGACCCTGTCGCACCCCCAGTCGCCTGGACTCTTGCTTCGTACCTCCGTAGAAAGCCGGAGGGGTCGAGCATCGCCGGTGTAGCAAGGTGGGAAGCGAGGACGTAACACAGAAGGCCACCTTGCCTCCCAAAGGTCCCTAGAAAACTCGTAGCAGCACCCTGCCCTGGTGTGGTAGCTGGGCTGTTCTAGGCTTGCGCGAGCGTTACCCGTAGAAGCCGGCGGTGCTGCGTCACGTGCTCGGTGTAGCGCCCTAACTTTTAACAGAGATAGAACACGTGTATAACCTGCTTTTCCCGGGATCACTGATAGCATACACATGACAAAATGAAATATTCATTGCAATAACATCATTTTACAACGTTGATCCAGTGGATATGAAATAAAATAGTCTTACAAATGGCATAGTAAACATGGACTAGCCCAAATAACAATGTTTCAAAGCAAACACATCAGAATTAAATCTTCAATGAGCCTGCTTCACTTCATGCGCCACAGGCAGAACATGTTGGCGATAGGCTCGAAATCCTAAACGAAATCCTCACTCGTCTTCTGATTCATCTACACGTTGGAATATGCAGCCCCACGGGGGAGGAAGTCAATACAAATAATGTACTGGTAAGTGACACTTGGATGGTGGCAGTTTTGAGGAATAAACTAGCTACATGATATTTGGCTGGTGGAGTATGGGCTATTTGCATAAAGACAGTTTTGTCCTACATTTTTAAATCATTTTTTAAAGAAGACATTTGTACAATAATTCATGGTTAAACCACCATAAAGTTGGACAAATCATCACGGCTAAACCACCATGAAGTTTGATAAATCATCATGGCTAAAACACCATGAGGTTTGAAAAGTCATCATGGCTAAACCACCATGAAGTTTGGTAAACCATCATGGCTAAACCACCATGAAGTTTGATTGCGGCATCATGGCTAAACCAGCATGTGCCATATAAAGGGTTTCTACCATATTTTATTTCATTCAGAAAATATGGGGAGATCCTTCGGCACCAACTCCGTTTAGTAGCTTAAATTTCCCATAGCCGGGGACACGGCTAAGATCTTAATTTTTAACTCTGCCGAGGTTGTGCACTTTCACCTTGAGACTCATCCTCCCAGAGGGAAGAATGAGACAAGATCTTTGGGAAGAGGGATTCAACCATACGAGCATGACTCGACGCTCCTAAAATTCTACCACCCAATGTCATACAATAGGATGAACCCCCACAACTTACTCAATCTTGGCAGAGCCCATATTACCTCAAGGTTGCACTGGAAGCTAACTAAAACAGCGAATACCTAGAAATCCCTTTGTTCCTTGGTGGCGGTCCATAGGTGTACTCTCAGGTGACAATCCCCACATTCATGGCTAAACCACCATGAACATGGTCCTATGTAGCCACTCAACATAATCCAAGCAAGGTTCAATCCACCCAGGTGTTTCATTGGGTTGTTAATTTTCCATTTTCATAAATACCACAACCCAACAAGTAACAACAGTATCAGTTGTGCTAGTAGTCTAGTATAGCTAAACTAGTACCTAGCAGGGGTTTTAGGTTGGCTACACACTACTAGGTGTTCTGAGCATAGAATATACTTGGAAAATAATAAAATCACCTATGATGCATACTACTAAAAACACTAATGCAATTGTAAAACAAAAGTGGGACATGAGTATCACTTGCCTTGTGGAAGGTGGTATAGAGCCACTCTCTTTACAAATATAATGTTCCTCCCCGTAAAATCTAAACAATACAAATAAATAACAATAAACAAGCAATTCACCAACAAACAAACAAATACAACAAAATATACAATACATAAGCATAACAAGCTATTCAACTTGATTGGTGTTAACATGGACAAGGTTTTGACACATAATTCAATATGCAAAAAGACTTATGATAAAGGGCTTTGGGCTAGCTACTAGGGTATGGATTTGTCAAGGTTTAAGTTTGAAAGATTCAAGCAGTAGTGGATTCATATTGTCAAGGAGGTTCCAAGAGTTCACCTAAAGGTTATCACATTTACTTCAATATGATAAAGGAAAAATGTGGTAAGCTTTAGTACTTAATTCAATGTGCAAAGAGAAACTAAGTGTTTGGATATGGGGTTTTCCATTGGTGGTTAAGGGTTGTCAAGGAGTATCACTTCACTCAATATACAAAAAAGTGGATGTCATAAGGTTTAGGATTTAATAGTTAATTCAATTTACAAAAGGATCCTAGGGTTGGTATTTTAACACAAGGATCACACAAGGTTTTGGTGTAAGAGTTTTAGAAAACAAATACATGATCAACATGATTCATTTCATGGCTTTGGTTACTAGAGTTGAAGCAATTCACATTATGACTTGTAAATTTACAAAGGGTCTTGTGATATGGGTTTATGGTCCAAAAGTTACTCTCCATATGGTCAACATGAAATGGGTGTTGGTTTTGATCAAAATGATCACGCCACAATTTTTCTAAAATGGGGTTTCATCAAACAATAGTTAAAGTAAAATGATTAACTACTATGGGTGGTTTATATGGCAAAGATAACATGGAATGGGTACTCTGGTCAAATTATTTTAGTACTAGTTTCTCTAGTCTAAGGTTACTAAATGAAACAATTTTCCATAAGAAAACTAATTAAAATTATTTATAGAATTAAAACTAGGTACAAAATACTCAAATGGTTATTTAAATTTTAATCTCCATTTTAATTGGTTCAATTATTATTATGTAACAAGGGTAAGAAATTACACACCCTAAGGATTCCAAAAATATTTTATTTGCAATTTTTGGATTTGTAGAATTTGAATTATGCCAAAATTAATCAAACAAGCCTATTTGCATTTGTATAAATTTGAAATGGACCAATTTTAATTTTGCCAGTGCCAAAAGTTTCTACGTGTTGTTCTGATTTCAAAAGGTCCAAATTTATCAAATTTTGCTTTATGGTTTGAGAGTTATGATGATTTGAAGTTTTAGGGGCTATTCTGCAAAAGTCCATTTATATTCTATTCCGGAAAATTCAGAAAAGGCTAGGGACAAGTGGCAGCTTCTGATTGGCACAGGCTGGCTTACACAACGCTGACGTGGCGGCTGACTAGGCGCCACGCGGCTGCTTCCTATTGGCCCGTACCGGTTCGGTTAAGTTAATTAATCAGGGCCGTCCAAATCTGTTCCTACGGTAGGGAGAGGGAGAGGGGCTCATTGGAGATTTTGCCGCCGGAGATGGCTGCGTTGTGGCCGGCGCGCACGGGTCTCGACAACAGCGCCTCTGCGGTGGTCCTCCGAGCTCGGAGAAGGCTCGACGGCGCACGGCGTGAGATGGCGAGGTCGATGGGCACAGTGGCGGTGCTCGTCGATTTTTGGAACGACGACGGGGAGCAATCGGTGGCCTTGGGACGACGGCGAATTCCGGGAACACTCGGCGCCACGATCCCGCTGCACAAAAATTTGCCCGAGTGTAACATTCCTCTTTTGCTAAAATAGGGTTTGTGGTGTTGTGTTCATGCCATGGCATGCATGAAAGTTTTGAACCAAGTTTTAATTTGAATTCAAGTGAAACTTGCATAAAAATCACTTAAAGTGATCACCCAAAATTTGTTTTCAAAACATTCTCAAATTTGGAAAACAAAAACATGGTTTGGTTGGAAATTTTACAAGGTTTCCAAAAACTATTTTTGCCCATTTTTCTGATTGCAAAAAGGTCCTCAAAACTTTATTTTCTGTTCTGTTTTAAAATAGAAAGGGGCCTTTCTGTAAATCTCAAAAGCTCCAGGGGTTATCCAGAAAACTATTTTCTTTTCCTTCTTCTTCCTCTTGACCGAAGGACTCCGACGGTGCGTGGCCGGGCCACATCCTGCTTTCCCTCCACGCCGAGGGTTAAGACGTCCGGGAGACGTCTCGATCGAGCTTATCTTCCCTCAGAAACCCTCCCCCCTCGGTTCCTTGTCTCTGCCTCGGAAAAAGGAGATGAACCCGAAACCCTAGCTCGGGTTAACTTCCATGGCGCTGCCGTTACAGTCCACGCCGAGCCCTGCCGTTGTCACCTGCAGCTCCATCGTCCCCTCCTCTATCCCCTAGCTGAAGGAATCGAGCTAGGATGGTCCCCATCACCAGAATCAGCCTTCTTCCTCCTCTCCGGTCGGCGGCTTCCCGAGCTCGCCGCCGTCGATTCTGAAGTTGCCCCACCTTCTCGTCCACTCTGGCGTGTTCACGGTGAGCCGTTGTACCTCCCGGTGCTCTCCCCTTCCTCCCCCCTCTGTATCAGCATGTCCCCGTCAATTACCTCTGTCCGCCGCCGCTCCCCTGCTCGCTGGCGTGAGCTTCCGAGACCCTCCGGTCAATTGCCGCCACCTACATGTTCACCTCGGCCTGATGCAGCTCCCCTTTGCTATCAATTTGGGATTCCATCGCCGAAACCGTCGATTTGCAATCGATCCGTGAGATCGAGTTCATGTGACGTCATGGTGACGTCACCGTGGGTCCCTATCGTCAGGTTTTATTTAACTGACATGTGAACCCTAGCAACCCATCGAACATGTATAGGGCTTTATTTAAGTGCATTAACTTGCTCGTGCATACATATTGCACATTGCATCGATGCCAAGTTTGATTCTTGTTCTGCTTTTCGATATTGTTCCTCCTCGGTAGAATGTGACTCCGAAGAGAAGGCCAGCAATTATATCGGCGAATACTTGATCTTAACCGACAAGTCAAGCACTTATTCCAGAAGATGTATCTATTGGTTTTCTTATAACCAAGCAAGCATAACCTCTTATCTGCTCATATATGGTTTCAAAGTGTTTTGAATCTCATACTTTGCATTCAGTTCCAAACTATTTGATGTCAGTAGATAGAGTTCTCCTATATACTTCATAGCATACATAACCTGATCCACTACACCTAGCAGCTATAGGTTTGTTTGTGCGCGCTTTGCTAAACCCTGTGAAACTTGCTTAGTCATGCCTAGTTGTGATCTGATTCATCCGGTTGATGAATCTGGTCTATGTGTGAATCTACTATGTTAGATTGTTGTGATTTGAATTATCTTTGATAACTTGACTAATCACGGCACGGATGCGATGCCACAATGGGTTGTGGCGTTTTGTCCTGTTCATGCCCCTAGGAGCGAGTTCTCGCCTTCGAGCCAAGACTGAGCGTACAACCTCACGTGGGCCGATGACCCCCCCGGCTAACTAACTTGTTTAACCTTATCCATGAGCCACGTAGTTTGGGCTTTCCATCTGCGTGTGAGTCGAAAAATGTTTTGGACAAAATTAGGTCGTGACCGGGACAAGTGATGGACGTACACGGATCCTGATCCCGACTCACAGAACAGGTGCCGTCAAGAGGTGGCCAACTCCCTGTTGACGGGGTGGCCCTGTTTGGGTTGACTCATGGATATGGTTCGACAAGGTAACGGCTGGGAATCGACCACCCTCTGCCGGCACTTCCCGGACTAGTGATAACCCTGGTGGCACTAAGAGTCGGTTGGTACGTGTGGGTAAAGTTGTACACTCCTGCAGGGTTAAATCTTTTCGAAAAAACGTGTCTGCGGTTTAAGACGACTTGGTGACGAATTCTATGATCATAGATAACTTTAACAGAATGACTAAAACTTGTTGATAACGGATGAAGGATGCCTCCTCGGAGATGCCGAGAGGGGTTACCTTGTAGCATGAGGTATCGGAACAACTTGAGGTGGTAATCTTTGAAGCACGAGGTGCTGAAATGATATTGGTGGATTAAAAGATGGTGATGTCAGTAGTTGAGTAGCTTTCTCATCTGTTTTCAAAATACTCCATGAGACGTGCTATTCCTTCCTCAACTTGGAAAACAAAGATGGCTTTACGCAAAATAACCTTCATAACTCTTTCTAAAGGAAGCAGATATATAATAGGTTAACTAAGTCTTGTTGAGTACCTCCTGCACTCATGTTTGCTTCAACTTGGTTCAGGTGGAGTTCCTCACATCGGTGGTGATTCGACGTGGAAATTGACGAGTAGTTTGGGGTTCCCAGGTAGCAGCCTGAAATCTATGGTCTGGGACGTCGCCTTATGTTGCGGCCTCTTAGGCCTTTTTGGTACTTGTTGAATATAAACATAATTTGCCTTCCGTTGTCTGATGTAATGTTGGGTCGTGTGACCTCTGCTTGTAAAGCTACTCTAGTAGTTATTGCTTTACACAACTTCCATGTCTATAGTGCTGCTGTGATTGGCTCATTGTTATACAGATTTGGCTATGCCTGCGTAGTTGTCGCAGTCGAGGGGTTGTGGATCCGACAATCCATTTCCGAGCACGCTTGCCGATGTGATTCCGCCTGAGGCTTGGTAACCCCAGTAACCCTCCATTGTTGTTGCACTTCCTGAACACATATCATCTCTGTATAGCTTTGGTCCCGTTCCTTCAGTTTCAGACGATTCATGGACGCTTTGATATGCATAATTGGTTATGACTAGCATGGACACAAGGAGGAGTAGTACCGAGGTTATCCGACCTGCGTGCCGATGAATCCGGTCTACCTGCCGTTGTTTGTTGTGGCTGGGGCTGGTAACCCTGAATCCCTTGTGGGTCCATGACTAGGAGCGCATAACAACATGTTTACCTCTCGGTCCGGGGTCGTGATAAGTCATGGTATCCGAGCAGGACTGTCTGTAGGAAAACCTTACTGCTTGGTCGATGTTGAGTATAGAGTTTGTGAAAACTATTTTGAAACTTCAAATGAATTGTGAAAATATCTTTAGGATTCTTTTTACTCCTTATCTGGTATCGCTCTAACTCTGGGTCAGCTTACCTATTTTGATTTGAAAAGGTTCTAGTTATTCAAAACTTAGGTGCCTTGTTTGGCAAGTCGTTCTTTTACCCAAGTTGACCTAGTGTTTCGTTTCTAGAGTCGTGTGTGTTCCATGTTCCATTATCTCTTGATTCAAATGGGAGATTCCTTTCCATCATAATCTCTCGGAGTTGTGTGGGTTCCACATACTCATGTTCTAAAGTCTTAAATTCTAAAACCTCGAGATTTCCTTTTCATCTCGAATGTATCCTTTGTATTTTGTTCAAAACTTAAGGAGCTATGTATGGATTTTGGAATATACCTCATGAATTCTACTCATAGTGTCCTTTAAGGCTCTCAGATAGTAGTTATTCCTTTATTTGGGTTCCTAACCTTTAGACTTGAGTCGAAGGTCCCGGAATGTGCTGAATCATGGTGGGTTGAATCATGCGGTTTCATAACCATGTGATGCTCACGCTATCAGTACATGATGCTGACCTTTAACCCAAGATCCGTTCTGTTGGTCCTGAGTAACATCTTCTATCTCAGGATGGTTAGGTAATCTCAACTCCAATAGCCATAGGATTTCTTTTGGAACCAAAAGGGATCACAAAAAGAGTGATCATCATGGCCTCCAGATCTTTATCCTTAATTTAGCTATATCGATCTTTTAGCATGGGTTTTACAAATGAGTATGACCCTATGCATCAATGTGATCTTAGGGTTTCTCCTGAGCATGACTCTACCTTCCAGTTGCTCTCAAATCTCCACCAGTTGTTTTTGGATATAAAATTGCATATCTGTGTTGGAGTCTTCCAATGCATTTATCTTGTGTTCCGTCTGAACATTCCACATTGAAATATAAGGAGAAACAAACTCCAGTACCACGTTCATTCCTAGGACCAGGTCAAAGTTTTGTAATTCACAGAACTAAGAGGCTTCATCAGCTTTTGTTCTATTCTACCTTTGAGTACCACACTCTTATATATCAAGAGGTTGTGTGGAGTTTCATGACCCTATTGATGAAGTGATACTCTTACACATCTTCACGTCCCCTTTCTCAAAGCTTGCAATGCTCAAGAATGTTGGGTGTGTCTTGATGTGTGTATGAGATATTCTTAGCAATTCTTATTGCTTTGAAAATCTAAGAAAACATCTGTATCCTTCTTAGCACTATTGGTTACCGGTCTCTATCTAAAGTTGACCGTATTATCAATCCCGTTCATTTTGGTGCACATTCTCGGTCACAGAGATAGGTTTGTGCCAAAGCTTTCAAGACCACATCATTTTACCTTGAAAAGCAAGATTCCTTTCGAACTCCAAGACATACCGGTGGGTTATGATATTCTAGCTGTCTTTCTAGAAGTGTCACGAGGTTTGTTACCTAACCGTGGTGTCTAAATAAGGGGTAATTTGAACTACTCCTTTCTCCAAGAACTCCGCTGGAGACCCTGGACCAGTTGGTTGAGCTTAAACAATAACTTCGAGAGTTGAAAGGCGAAAGCTCCACCTAACTTAATCCTTCGTTAAGGGATGTCTAGTTTTCATTGTGTTGAAGCATGGTAGTATCTCCTCAATGTACATGCCATCATCCTACCCTTGATTTGATTTGGGTTATCGTCAAATCAATCAAAGACTCAAGGACTGTCTTGATCGTGTTTTCACTCATGGTGTTTTGCCCGAGTACAACTTCATGTCCTTTAGTCTGACCAATATTTTGCCTTGTTCATGTATCATATGAATCCCTCCTCTTGGAATGTTTTGATAAGCGTGTTGTCGAGCTCATCGATGACATTCCTATTTTTTCCAAGTTGCAAGAGGTTCATGTTGAACAATTGGCACTAATGTTGGAAACTTTTGACAACCATCTTTGTGTCTTCATGAAGCCTGTGTTCTCGATGTTCAAAGTGAATTTCTCGGGTTCGTGTGCTTACGGTAAAAGTTGACGCCATGGATCCGAGTAGAGTTTTCTTGTTTCCTTCAGGGATAATCCCAAGCCAGCGATGCATGTGTGGACTATCCTTGAGATGGTCGGTTGTTACCTCCATTTATTACAAGAAGTTTGCATCCACACCCATCCACTAACTAATTGTTTGTGAAAGAGAATAAGACCAAGAACTTCGTTATCGTAGTAATCATCTTCTCAACAAGGACTCCAATGTGTTTTGTTGTAGGTAATCCATGTAGGTGCAGCCTTCTCTAACAAGTTGCTAATACATGAGTTCCACAATCTTGCTCATCTTCTTGAGAGTGGCATCATAGTCCATATCTTTAGAATCTAGTAAAGGTATCTCGTTAGTAACCGATGCAACCTCTTCGATCAAACATATTGAGTCTGAGTTATCAACCCACTAACCGGAGCTGAATCTCAAGAAGCAACGATGGTTGGTGTTTCCTCAAGGGTATTGAATTAGGTCCTTTCAAAAACCAGGCATGGTTGATGTTGTGGTTGACATAATTAGCCAGAAGGCCTAATGTTATACTCCTTTGAATCAACAATAACAACCAATCTCCGTGAGGATTCTTGTGCGACTTATTCTAGGAGTTGCCCTCACCGTTCTTCCAAACCAAAGTTCAAGTTTTACTTGATGACCTTTCGAAGGCTTATTGTAAGCTTGATATCGATATCTACAACATCCAGGATAACTTGGGAGTTGATATTTCCAATATCTCTCTGTTGAACCTCCAAAACCTCTGCCCCAGTGGAAAACAGGTTCATCATGAAAAACATCTTGTGGTTATCTTTCAACCGTCACCGGTCAATTCCCCTTTTCCCGTTGATGGTACTTGAAGTTCCGTTCATCTCACACATTGTGTGAATTTGTCAGTCACTTCAGCCATGGGGTCTTAACCACGTGGTAGGTGTATTGCTACGTCCAAACTACAATAGGAAAGATATTTCTTATTCCTTTCTGTGTTCCAATCCCCGTTGGTTACTCATATTTTTGTTGTGAAGTAACATCATGATGTTTGAGAAAGATTTCGAGAAACTTTTATGGAATGAATGAAAGTTCATTCATCTTCTGTGTCCACTTCGAAGAGTGAACCTTCCTCTCTTTTCAAACTCTCTCCAATGCATGATTCCAATGTGTTCTCGTGTTTCCCTCGTCTATGGATATTACATTCTGGTATCTAAGACGCCTTTTCTTCTTGGTATTCTGTTTTGAGGAAACCTTGGTGTCACAAGTTGTTTAACTTTTCTTTTCCAAAAGGATTTGAAGTCTTGTGCAAAGCGCATATTCTAAATCCTTTCAAGAACAATATTCCACAAACTTGGAACCTTCTCCTACCCCCTCCGTTACCTTGATGTGTTTCATCCACGTTAACTCAAAATGTTCTGTATGAACATTCCTGTCATGAGTTATTCATGAGATACTCGATCTTCATAAAGATAAATTCCTTAGAGTCTTCTTCTCACCTAAGGTGTAGCTAATAACCATTTCATGATGCTATGGATCAACCTCTTCGAGAATAGAATCGTAAGGTTCAAGAAGATCGTACAAAACTGGTGTTTCTTTTTCTTTCTCCTTCAGGAATCTCGGGACGAGATTCTTGTATGGGCGGTAGATTTGTAACATCCCTCTTTTGCTAAAATAGGGTTTGTGGTGTTGTGTTCATGGCATGGCATGTATGAACGTTTTGAACCAAGTTTTAATTTGAATTCAAGTGAAACTTGGATAAAAATCACTTAAAGTGATCACCCAAAATTTGTTTTCAAAACATTCTCAAATAGTGAAAACAAAATCATGATTTGATTGGAAATTTTACAAGGTTTCCAAAAATTATTTTTGCCCATTTTTTTGATTGCAAAAAGGTCCTCAAAACTTTATTTTATGTTCTGTTTTAAAATAGAAAATGGCTTTTCTGTAAATCTCAAAAGCTCCAGGGGTTATCCGGAAAAATGTTTTCTTTTCCTTCTTCTTCCTCTTGACAGAAGGACGCGGACGGTGCGTGGCTAGGCCACCTCCTGCTTTCCATCTACGCCGAGGGTTAAGGCGTCCGGGAGACGTCCCGATCGAGCTTATATTCCCTCAGAACCCCCCTCCCCCTCGGTTCCCGGTCTCTTCCTCGGAAAAAGGAGATGAACGCGAAACCCTAGCTCGAGTTAACTTCCATGGCGCCGCCGTTACAGTCCACGCCGAGCCGTGCCGTTGTCACCTGCAGCTCCGTCGTCCCCTCCTCTATCCCCTGGCTGAAGGAATCGAGCTAGGATGGTCCCTATCGCCGGAATCGGCCTTCTTACTCCTCTCCGGCCGGTGGCTTCCTGAGCTCGCCGCCGTCGATTTCGACGCTGCCCCGCCTACCCGTCCACTTCGCATGTTCACGGTAAGCCGCTGTACCTCCCGGTGCTCTCCCCTTCCTCCCTCCCCCTCTGTATTAGCATGTCCCCGTCAACCTCCTTCCGCCATCGCTCCCCTGCTTGCCGGCGTGAGCTCCGGCGACCCTTCGGTCAACCGCCACCACCTACATGTTCACCTCGGCCTCGTGCAGCTCCCCTTTGCTATCAATTTGGAATTCCATCGCCGAAACCGTCGATTTGCAATCGATCTGTGAGATCGAGTTCATGTGACGTCACGGTGACGTCAGCATGACGTCACCGTGGGTCCCTATCGTCAAATTTTTAATAATTTGAATTTTAGGAGACATTTAAATCCCTGACACGTGGGCACTCCTTTTTATTAATTCCAGAAATAATTAAAAGTTGTAAAATTAATATCTTTAATTTCGCAACTCAGAAAAATATGAAAAATATATGGTTTTGTTCAGAAAATGATTTCCAACCTAAATATGTCACTTTAATACATGTTTGACAAAGTTTATTTTTTACCATTATTTAAATATTGTTTAATTCATTTAAAATAGAGAAAATTAGTTTTTAATAAAAAAAATTAGAAAAATAAAAGTTATATACCAAAATTCTCAAAATGACAAATGCAACCTAGTTATGATGATTTCAAACCCATTTGAGGTTCCAAAGTTAGTCTCACTTTCAGAATTGTCCGAGGTGCCCCTCCGGGGTCCATTTCGGGCTAATTTCTATTAAACTGCATAACTGACATGTGAACCCTAGCAATCCATCGAACATGTATAGGGCTTTATTTAAGTGCATTAACTTGCTCATGCATACATATTGCACATTGCATCGATGCCATGTTTGATTATTGTTCTCCTTTTCGGCATTGTTCCTCCTCGGTAGAACGTGACTCCGAAGAGAAGGCCACGAATACTTGATCTTAACCGACAAGTCAAGTACTTAATCCAGAAGATGTACCTATTGGTTTTATTATAACCAAGGCAAGCATAACCTCTTATCTGCTCATATATGGTTTCAAAATGTTTTTAATCTCGTACTTTGCATTCGGTTCCAAACTATTTGATGTCAGTAGATATAGTTCTCCTATATACTGTATAGCCTACACAACCTGATCCACTGCACCTAGCAGCTATAGGTTTGTTTGTGCGCGCTTCGCTAAACCCTGGGAGTCTTGCTTAGCCACGCCTAGTTGTGATCTGATCCATCCCGTTGATGAATCTGGTCAATGCGTGAATCTACTATGTTAGGTTGTTGTGATTTGAATTATCTTTGATAACTTGACTAATCACGGCATGGATGTGAGGCCATAATGGGTTGTGGCATTTTGTCATGTTCATGCCCCTAGGAGCAAGTTCTCGCCTTCGAGCCAAGATTGAGCATACAACGACACGTGGGACGATGAACCCCACCCGACTAATTAACTTGTTTAACCTTATCCATGAGCCACGTAGTTTGAGCTTTCCATCTGCGTGTGAGTCGGAAAATGTTTTGGAGCAAATTAGGTCGTGACCGGGACAAATGATGGACGTACACGGATCTTGATCCCGACTCACAGAACCGGTGCCGTCAGGAGGTGGCCAACTCCCCGTTGACGGGGTGGCTCTGTTTGGGTTGACTCATGTATATGGTTCGACAAGGTAAAGGATGGGAATCGACCACCCTCTGCCGGCACTTCCCGGACTAGTGATAACCCTGGTGGCACTAAGAGTTGGTTGGTACGTGTGGGTAAAGTTGTACACCTCTGCAGGGTTAAATCTTTTCGAAAAGCCATGTCTGCGGTTAAAGACGACTTGGTGACGGATTCTATGATCATAGATAACTTTAACAGAATGAATAAAACTTGTTGATAACGAATGAAGGATGCCTCCCCGGAGATGCCGAGAGGGGTTACCTTGTAGCATGAGGTATCAGAACAACTTGAGGTGGTAATCTTTGAAGCACGTGGTGCTGAAATGATATTGGTGGATTAAAATATGGTGATATCAGTAGTTGAGTAGCTTTATCATCTGTTTTCAAAATACTCCATGAGACGTGCTATTCCTTCCTCAACTTGGAAAACAAAGATGGATGTACGCAAAATAACCTTCATAACTCTTTCTAAAGGAAGCAGATATATAATAGGTTAACTAAGTCTTGTTGAGTACCTCCTGTACTCATGTTTGCTTCAACTTGGTTTAGGTGGAGTTCCTCACATCGGTGGTCATTCGACGTGGAAATCAATGAGTAGTTTGGGGTTCCCAGGTAGCAGCCTGGAATCTATGGGCTGGGACGTCGCCTTATGTTGTGGCCTCTTAGGACTTTTTGGTTCTTGTTGAATAGCAACATAATTTGCCTTCCGTTGTCTGATGTAATGTTGGGTCGTGTGGCCACTGCTTGTAAAGCTACGCTAGTAATTCTTGCTTTATACACCTTCCATGTCTAGAGTGCTGCTTTGATGGGTTGTTGGTTTCGAGCTCATTATTATACAGTTTTGGCTATGCCTGCGTAGTTGTTGCAGTCGAGGGGTTGTGGAGCCGATGATCCATTTCCGATCACGCCTGCCGATGTGATGCGGCCTGGGGCTTGGTAACCCCAGTAACCCTCGATTGTTGTTGCACTTCCTGGACACAAAGCATCTCTGTATAGCTTTGGTCATGTTCCTTCAGTTTCATACGATTCGTGGACGCTTTGATATGCATAATATGCTATGCTAGCATGGACACAAGGAGTAGTAGTACCGAGGCTATCCGGCCTGCGTGCCGATGAATTCGGTCTACCTGTCGTTGTTTGTTGCGGCCGGGGCTGGTAACCCTTAAGCCCTTGTGGGTCCATGACTAGGAGCGCATAACAACATGTATACCTCTGGGTCCGGGGTGGTGACACCGAGGTCTTAGGGAGGGGCGCGCACGCACGGGGAGTCGCAAGGGAGCAGTCTCGGGCACAGGGACTCGCTCACCTCGCCGTAATCAACGACAAATGGCGGCGGGTCACAGAAGCTCCAGCGAGAAATATTAGCCAAGTGGCGGCACTATTTTGAGGGAGAGGAGAGGGGAAACCGAGAGGAGGAGCTTGGCCCAGTTGGGCTGGGCTGGCTCGCCCCTTTTTTTTGTTCCTTTTTTTTCCTTTTCTATTTCCTGGTTTATTGAATTAATCTAAACTTATGATTTGTAATTCTAAATGGCCTCAAATCAGTTTCTATAGCTTTGTAAAAACAAGATCCTTCATATACAAATAATTGTGTGTAGTTTCGACACTTTTGAATTTTTAAATTTGAAAATATGTATGAAATTTTAGTAGCAATTATATACATTTAAATAGGAAATATCTTTTAAATAGAGAATATATTTTCATATAATTTTAGAAACATTTCATAGTCAAGTTTCGAGCTTATAAAGTCTAATAACTTATTTGAGCGCAAATAAAACCATTGAAAGTCATTTTTGAAAAGAATAAGTTGCCAAATCATTTTGAATTTACATAAATAATCTTTGGGCTCAATTAAATATTTAATTGAAGGTGAAACATGCTTGGGATTTAGTGAAAACATTCCTTAAGTAATTGTAGAAATGAAATCCTTTTTATGGGATAAGGTTTTGTTAAAAGAAAACAATATATTTGAATAGGGAAAACATGTTGTGAATGTAGAATTGGAGGCATATTGGTACTTTCAATTTTCAAAACTTTGGAAAACATATAATTGGTTTGTGTGTGCATTTATATTTTGTTTGGTGGTTTGTGTTAACAAGAAAATAAAAGTTTCAATATTTTTTTGTGATTTTTGCACTTTTCCAAAAAATCAGGGATATTACAGACTACCACCCTTAAAAGAGATCTCGTCCCAAGATTTGGGAAGGCTAGAAAGAAAGATAGGTTTGGGTAGCTGGGCTTAAAACAACTGGGTGGCTACCACCCTTAAAAGAAACTTTTGTGGGCAGTCTAAATTATCTTGTACTCAGGTTGCTGAGTCTATTATCTTCATCATCCATAATATCCTTGTATAGCATGTATCAACTCCTTGTTGGTATTTGGGATCTTGAAATCCATGTTTTCAACATGTAGGGATCTATGTGTCCATATTCACCTACAATAGGATGTGTCTATTTAATTAGTTTGGAATGTGGTTTTACTCAAGATGGCTTGAGCAGAACTTTCACTCACGATAGAGTTGCAGACCAACATAAGTCTGTTGAGTTACCTTTGACACTGAGGGGTCACTCTTTGGGTCAATCGAAAGTCCTTGGTCAGTCTAACCTTCTCTTCAGCTTCTTGGATAATGTCAGGACCACTAATTTGTTTCTCTAGGCCACTCACATCAAAGGTGTGATGCATTTTCTTCCCATACAGAGCTTCAAATGGTGCCATCTCTATACTAGCTTGACAACCGTTGTTGTAGGAAACATTCTGCATGTGGTAAGTTTTCATCCGAACTAGATCCGTAGTCTAAGGTACATGCTCTTAGCATATCCTCTAGAATCTGATACACTCTATCAGTTTGACCATATGTTTGAGAATGAAACACTTTGCTGAACTCTAGTCTGTTCTCTAAGGAATCATGTAGTTTCTTCCAAAAGTGTGGAGTAAACTGGGTACCCCTATCAGACACAATACTCTTTGGAACACGAGGAAGACAGACAATCTTCTTCATGTATATATCAGCCAACTTAGCACTGGTGTAAGTGGTATTTACTGGCACAAAGTGTGCTATCTTTGTCATACGATCTACCACTTCCCAAATAGAATCATACTCTGATTTGGTTCGAGGTAATCGAGTGATAAAGTCGATACCAATTTGTTCCCATTTCTTAGCAATCTTTCGTCATGTTGTTGTATCCCTTGAATGCAAACACCATGCTATTTCTAACGAAACTCTCATGGTAGGCAATATCTTCCATTGCATGATTCCTCCAAGATTTGCTTTGTCCACTCCGAAGTTTAATACATTTTAGCAACACTTGCCTAACATAGGGATATTATTACATCTTACCCTTCTATGGTTTAGGTTTAACATTGTCTCCACTCGACCAAGGCTCAAGGAAAACATAGTTCCTTCAACCCAACATAGTAAGAGTGAATAACATGAGTAGTAGGAATGGTGATCAGTCCATCCTGCACCCATATCATTTTCCTCATGTAGATTGATGAACTATGTGATCTAACACTCGGTCATCCTCACTTGTCTAACAGAAAGTTTCCCACCTGTAAGACAAACCTGCATTAAACTATCTTTTCTCCAACCAGTGTGGTTGCGTAAACTCTTTGCACCTCTAGTTGAATAGCTTCCTCTTCTTCATATGTCCTTCTCATAGTGTAGGTAGCTTTCTATGATGTCTTAGTTTATGTGACTCTGATTTGACATGTCTACCATCCCTTGTTCATGGACTTGTAGCTCCTTAGGATAGAGGTGGCTTGATCATGGATGTGATTGTTCCTTCACACAGAAGAGCAGAATACTGAGATCTCTGGTATTCCACAAATGGATGTTTGTCTCAAAAGGTGCTCTTGGGTGTCTAGTCAGTTGTTGCAGTCCAATTGGAGACTTACTATGGTTGGTCAATGTGTATGGTGATGGGTTTGGTTTAGCATGGATGAGTAGAGATTTAGAAAGGGACTAAAGAAGGTTCCTACCCAAACATAGAAGAGCAAGGAAATTCATGAGACAAACAACATCTAGCCACACATAACAAACATTCATCACTCCAATCATCAATGTTTAACAAACAACCAAGTATTGTCATAACACACACAATTGTATGATCAATACACTAACACGTTAACGTTGTTCTAACAAGGTTATTAGATTGGGGGTCTCATCTATATCTTCTTAGGTTTCTTCAATTCGTCGTCTCGATGTCTTGAGGGGTTTATGATTGTTATGAAGCCTGGGTATATCTCCAAGTTCTTCAATTGTCTTGTGTGTAGATCTTCATGTTGAAACCAAATGGTCATGTGAAAACTATTCCTTTCACTCCATGATTTTTCACCAACCATGTATTGATGGAACACAAGACGTAGGTCGTCTATAACAATAGAAGAATATTTTGAAGGTGAATAGTAGATGAGAGGATATAAGAAATATTAAGATGTGATGCTTTATTTCTATAAGTTTGAAGAAAGTATATTTTCAATCCTAGGGTCTTTTTCCTAGTTCTAATCCAATCTTAGGGTCTCGATCCTACAGGCAACACTATGATCTGATACCATTTTATAGCTCCCTACCTTTTAATAAAGATAGAACACCTGCGTAACCTGCTATTCCGGGGATCACTCATACCATACACATGACAAAATGAAATATTCATTGCAATAGCATCATTTTACAATGTTGATCGAGTGGATATGAAATAAAAGAGTCTTAAAAATGTCATAGTCAACATGGACTAGCCCAAATAACAATGTTTCAAAGCAAACACATCGGAATTAAATCTTCAATGATTCTTCTTCACTTCATGCGCCACATGCAGAACATGTTGGCGACAGACTCGAGATCCTAAACGAAATCCTCACTCGTCTTCTGATTCATCTGCACGTTGGAATATGCAGCCCCACGGGGGAAGAAGTCAGTACAAACGATGTACCGGTAAGTGACACTTGTATGGTGGCAGTTTTGAGGAATAAACTAGCTACATGATATTTGGCCGGTGGAGTCTGGGCTATTTGCATAAAGCCAGTTTTGTCCTATATTTCTAAATCATTTTTTTAAAGAAGACATTTGTACGATCATTCATGGTTAAACCACCATAAAGTTGGACAAATCATCATGGCTAAACCACCATGAAGTTTGATAAATCACCATGGCTAAACCACCATGAGGTTTGAAAAGTCATCATGGCTAAACCACCATGAAGTTTGGTAAACCATCATGGTTAACCACCATGAAGTTTGAAATTGGCATCATGGCTAAACCACCATGTGCCCTATAAAGGGTTTCTACCATATTTTATTTCATTCAGAAAATATGAGGAGATCCTTCGGCACCAACTCCGTTTAGTAGCTCAAATTTCCCATAACCTGGGACACGACTAAGATCTTAGTTTTTTACTCTGCAGAGGTTGTGCACTTTCACCTTGAGACTCATCCTCCCTGGGGAAGAATGAGACAAGATCTTTGGGAATAGGGATTCAACCACACCAGCATGACTTGACGCTCCTAAAATTCTACCACTCAATGTCATACAACAAGATGAACCCCCACAACTTACTCAATCTTGGCAGATCCCATATTACCTCAAGGCTGCACTGGAAGCTAACTAAAACAGTGAAGACCTACAAATCCCTTTGTTCCTGGGTGGCAGTCCACAAGTGTACTCTCAGGTGACAACCCCCACATTCATGGCTAAACCACCATGAACATGGTCCTGAGTAGCGACTCAACATAATCCAAGCAAGGTTCTATCCACCCGGGTGTTTCATTGGGTTGTTAATTTTCCATTTTCATAAATACCACAACCCAACAAGTAAAAACAGTATCAGTTGTGCTAGTAGTCTTGTATAGCTAAACTAGTACCTAGCAGGGGTTTTAGGTTGGCTACATACTATAGGTGTTCTGAGCATAGAATATACTTGGAAAATAATAAAATCACCTATGATGCATACTACTGAAAACACTAATGCAATTGGAAAACAAAAGTGGGACATGAGTATCACTTGCCTTGTGGAAGTTGGTATAGAGGCACTCTCTTTACAAATAGAATGTTGCTCTCTGTAAAATCTAAAAAATACAATAAATAACAATTAACAAGCAATTCACCAGCAAACAAACAAATACAACAAAATATACAATATAGAAACATAACAAGTTATTCAACTTGATTGTAGTTAAGATGGACAAGGTTTTGACACATAATTCAATATGCAAAAATAATTATGATAAAGGGGTTTAGGATAGCTACTAGGGTATGGGTTGGTCAAGGTTTAAGTTTGAAAGATTCGAACACTAGTGGATTCATATTGTCAAGGAGGTTCCAAGAGTTCACCTAAAGGTTATCACATTTACTTCAATATGATAATGGAAACAATGTGGTAAGCTTTAGTACTTAATTCAATGTGCAAAGAGAAACTAAGTATTTGGATATGGGGTTTTCCGTTGGTGGTTAAGGGTTGTCAAGGAGTATCACTTCACTCAATATACAAAAGAAGTGGATGTGATAAGGTTTAGGATTTAATACTTAATTCAATGTACAAAAGGAATTAAGAAGTTTGGGTCAGGCTTTCCACATTGACAAAACAATTTTTTCCAAGCATCCTAGGGTTGGTCATTTATCACAAGGATCACACAAGGTTTTGGTCTAAGGATTTTAGAAAACAAATACATGATCAACATGATTCATTTCATGGCTTTGGTTACTAGGGTTGAAGAAATTCACGGTATGACTTATAAATTTACAAAAGGTCTTGTGCTATAGGCTTATGATCCAAAAGTTACTTTCCATATGGTCAACATGAAATGGGTGTTGGTTTTGATCAAAATGATCACGCCACAATTTTACTACAAGGGGGTTTCATCAGACAACTGTTAAAGTAAAATGATTAACTAATATGGGTGATTTATATGGCAAAGATAACATGGAATGGGTACTCTGGTCATAAATTGTTTTTGTACTGGTTTCTCTGGTCTAAGGTTACTACATGGAACATTTTTCTAGAAGAAAACTAATTAAAATTATTTATAGAATTAAAACTAGGTGCAAAATACTCACATGGTTATTTCAATTTTAGTTTCCATTTTAATTGGTTAAATTATTATTTTGGAACAGAGGGTAAGAAAGTAGACATCCTAAGGATTCCAAAAATATATTATTTGCAATTTTTGGATTTGTAGAATTTGAATTATGCAAAAATTCATCAAACAAGCCTATTTGCATTTGAACAAATTTTACATGGTAACATTTGAATTTGGCCAGTGCCATTTTCTACATGCTGTGCTGATTTCAAAAAGTCCAAGTTTATAAAATTTGGCCTTAAGGTTTGAGAGTTATGATGATTTGAAATTTCAGGGGCTATTCTGGAAAAGTGCCATTTATATTCTATTCCGGAAAATTCAGAAAAATGCTAGGGACAAGTGGCAGCTTCTGATTGGCACATGATGGCTTACACACCGCTCACGCGGAGGCTGCTTCCTATTGTCCCATACCGGTTCGGTTAAGTTAACTAATCGGGGCCGTCCATATCTGATCGTAGGGCAGGAGAGGAGAGGGGCTCACCGGAGATTTTCCCGCCGGAGATGGCTGCGCGGCGGCCGGCGCGCACGGGATCTCGATGACGGCAGCTCTGCGGTGGTCCTCCAAGCTCGGAGAAGACTCGACGACGTGCGGCACGAGATGTCAAGGTCGATGGGCACAGTGGCGGTGCTCGTCGCTTCCTGGAACGACGACGGGGAGCAATCGGTGTCCTCGGGACGACGGCGAGCTCCGGGAACGCTCGGCGCCACGATCCCGCTGCACAAAAATTTGCTAGAGGGCTTAGGGAGGAGCGCGCACGCACGGGGAGTCGCAAGGGAGCAGTCTCGGGCACAAGGACTCTCTCACCTCGCCGTAATCAACGACAAACAGTGGCGGGTCAGAGAAGCTCCAGCGAGAAATATTAGCTAGGTGGGGGCACCGGTTTCGAGGGAGAGAAGAGGGGAAACCGAGAGGAGGAGCAGGGGCACTTGTGGAGGAGGTTTAGGAGAGAGGAGAGAAGCGGGGCGAGGAGATCGTGGCGTGGCTGTTTCGGCCAATCATGGGCGCGGGGAAAACGGAGGGAGGTGGAAGACGGCTGACGTCACTGGTGACGTCAGATGTGGCCCACCGTTCGGTGAGAGAGAGGGAGAAAGGGCCGCGCTGGTGCGCTTCTGCTGTTTTTCGCGCGGGTGCGGTAGGTAAGGCAGATGGGCTGGCCTAGGCTCACCCTTTTTTTGTTCCTTTTTTTCCTTTTCTATTTCCTGGTTTATTGAATTAATCATAACTTATGATTTGTAATTCCAGATGGCCTCAAATCAGTTTCTATAGCTTTGTAAAAACAAGATCCTTCATATAAAAATAATTGTGTGTAGTTTCAACACTCTTGAATTTTAAATTTGAAAATATGTATGAAATTTAAATAGCAATTATAGGCATTTAAATAGGAAATATCTTTTAAATAGAGAATAGATTTTCATATAATTTCAGAAACATTTCATATTCAAGTTTTGAGCTTATAAATTCTAATAAATTATTTGAGCCCAAATAAAACCATTGAAAGTCATTTTTGAAAAGAATAAGTTGCCAAATCATTTTGATTTACATAAATAATCTTTGGTGGTTCAATTAAATATTTAATCGAAGGTGAAAACATGCTTGGGATTTAGTGAAAACATTCCTCAAGTAGTTGTAGAAATGAAATCCTTTTAGTGAAAACATGCTTGGTACTTTCAATTTCCAAAACTTTGGAAAACATATAATATTTGTTTGTGTGTGCATTTATATTTGGTTTGGTGGTTTGTGTTAACAAGAAAATAAAAGTTTCAAATTTTTGTGATTTTTGCACTTCTCCAAAAATCAGGGATGTTACACTCGGTGGGGTTGAGTCTCGCGCGCGCGAGACTCCACGGTGTCGGCTACATGCGAAGCCTCCGCGGTGGAGCCGGTGACTTCCCAGGTGGACGATGCACCTGGAGCCGCGGACTCAGCTCCCACTACCCAGGCGAATCCAGTGGAGGGTATCGACCAAGAATCGCGAGTGGTTGCATTGGACGGACAATGCTGCGGCCCCCGTGCTTCTGGAAGGGCGTCCTACAAGAACTGTCGGCCGCGCGCGCGGCCGATGGTTGTAGGGCGAGCGTTGCCTGCACATGAGACTGCAAGGACCATGTCGGGCCCGTATGGAGCTCACCGACGGGTGTCGTGTCACGTCTACGACACGGCATGAGGGAGTGAGGGCGGCGAGATCCACAGATGGAGAGGCTAGAACCGGGCCGCCAAGGAATGACCGCTTCCAGGACCGAGCCTTGTTGCCGGTTCGGTCGGTGCAAGAAGCTACCATGGTGACGAGGAAGCGAAGGAACACCTTAGCCCCCTACCAGGAACGCTAAATACGAAGAGTGGTCTGTCAAAGACGAGATCTCCTCTAGAGGTTCTAACACTAGGGGCTAACCACTTTCACTGCGCTCCTCGATAGGCCTCGAGAGGGAAACTAGATATGGTCATCAATGGGGACACGGGGAGTTTACCCAGGTTCAGGCCACCATTGTGGTGTAAAACCCTACCTCTGCTTGTCCGTGTATTGCACTATGATGGTTAGAGTACAAGGTGTGAGCTTGTGCTCTCTCAGGCTACTAGGGCTCCGAATGTCATTTATTTCTACATAGGCCAAGGGGCCTCACTTATACTGGCGTTTTCGGGCTTCTTTCCGGCTCATTCTTGGCGGGAATGGGTTACCATAAGGCACCAAAGTGGAGACCGAGCTAGGTTCTGCGCTGCATCCTTGGTCTTGATCGTCGAGGACAACGCCACCGTCCATGGCAGGGTTGTGGGGGCTCCGGTGATGTTCCGCCCGTCTTATAGCGTCGGACCGGTCTTCTTGTGCCAAAGAGGAAAGCCTTGGGAGGGGCTTTGGCGCGTGCAGCCAAGGCACACACTTTATACACGAGAATTGCAACTGTGGCCAAAGCGGCCTATCTCTCTGCGGCACCGTCGTCATCCCTGCAGAGACGCTAACGTCACCCCACATGGGCTAGCCCCCGCGAGGGCGGATTCCTCAGGAGGGAAGCTAGGGCGATGTAGAGATCCTCTCCGGGGGCAGGAACACCAGCGGGAGCATCTACAGGGTAGACCCCTCGTTGGAGCGCCCTTCAAGCAGGGGCGTACCATCGAGAGTGGGCGCCTCTGGAGGTGAACTGGCAAGGGCCTCTGTCGCATCGATTTGGGCAGGGCCTACAGCTGACGACCCAGGATATCCTGGTATCCATCGGTCCGACCGGATGCACGAGTAGAGCTCATACTCAATACAGGGTGAAGGCTAGCAAGAGACCGGGAGCGACCAACTAAGAGAGCAATAACGGCCATAATCATGCATAGCGACAAAACATTATTAATCAAAGCATAAAGTGATATTGCAATTCAAAACTAAATTATCATCAAGGCTAAAGGTGACTGGTTTATAGTCATAACATGGTGTGAGCATGCGCCAAATCAATCCAGATAAATCATTCAAAGGAGAATACCACAATACCATGCTTCATTATGAGGGAACAACACATGATTTAATTTAAATGGCTCATCAAGCACTCTTAGCTATTTGAGACTAGTCATGATACATTATATACTATTAAGCACACAACTAAAATAACATCTGACATGAGATGCGTCTAAGCCACAGTCAAAACAAGCTTCCCATTCCACCACTATAAACATGAAATATTGTACTCTTCTCCAACACCAATCAACTTATTTGAAACAACTCTCAAACAAAATAATCAACAAAGACCAACGATCTAATCAAATATAACTGAAGCAAACCAACAATCCCTAAACAAAATTTGAGTGAAAAAAGAGCTAAATGTAGTACTAGAAAAACTGAACACTCACGGAACAATAAGAGTGAAAACTAGAGTGTTCTAGGCAATGAAAACGGAGTGTGTCTCTCTCCAAACTAAAATATGCAAGGATCCAACCATTTATTATAGAAACAAAACAAAACAGAACTAAAAACAAAGCAAAATGACGCTCCAAGAATAACACATATCATGTGAAGGAATAAAAATAGGGTTTTGGAACAAACCTGATATTTTTGTTGATGACGAATAGGGTGCCTTGGGCGTCCCGAAGCTTTGACGCTTGTACTTCTTTGATATGTCTTGGGGTGACATAGGAATCCCCAAGCTTGAGATTTTGTTCATCTTTTATCTCCTCGTATTATCCTTCTCTTCATACACTTGAAAACTTCCTCCACCAAAACTGCTCACGATCTTCATTAGCAATGTTAGTGCATCAAAATAATAAATCCAATTGGTTCAGTTTCAATACAAGTCACAAATTTTTTCAGGCTCCCCCCCGAAAGAATCACAAAAGAAGAAGATAAAGAGGCAAATCCAAATATTGGCAGAACTCTATCAAAATAGAACAACATGTAAAGATGATTTTTTTTCGAGGACCTTCTGTTCCTCAAATCAAAAAGTGCGAAACTAATGGAAGTGAGATAACAATATGGGGCAAGTTCACAAAAAATATCAAAAAATTATTTGCATTTTGTTTGGGAGAACCGAGGTATTTGGTGAAGCCCAAAAATCTGCACATAAAACAACAAGTTCCCAAATCATAATAACTCTCTATTAGAGGTTACTCTTGGCACAAAAATGAAATAAAAAGAATAAGAAGCGGTTGTTACAGAGGTAACAAGTTCCAAGACTCAAACAAAACAAATAAACTGAAAGAAAACAAAGGGAAAACAAAGTGGGTTGCCTCCCATAAGCGCTTTTCTTTGACACCTTTTAGCTAGGCATGAAGAACGAATCAAGTATTATCAATAGAATTATTAAATTTGAGGAGATCGAACTCATCATAGAGGCATTGTATTTTCCACCCACAAGTTTCATAATCTCCTTTATTTTTTCCTTTTTGGTTTACTAATTTCATCAAAGGGATTCTCCAGAGCAATCTAACCAAAATTTTCTCTAATGCCTCAGACATTGCTAAAAGTTTGAATGGTGTAGGGATATTAATTTCTTTTTTGCATTCAGTTTTACCCTCATATTTCATTTTATCAATATCTAAAGTCTTCAAAGTGTGATTAATGGAAAGACCGTAGCCAGAATTTTATAGTGAGCAAAAACTTTTCTAACTTCTATGGAAATGTCATTAAATTCCAAGAGTAAAGCATTCAACACAAAATCCTTTTCTCTTCCTTTCTCCATGCTATCAAATTTTTGAAAAAATTGTTGTAATATAGGGTTGAGGTTGACAAACCTAGCTTCTATTATGATAACCAAAGAAGCTATAACGGTTTCATAGTTGTGGGCAAGTTTAACTATAGTTTATCATTAAAATCACAAAGCCATTAACATGGTTAAAGAATTCTTCAATACTGTTTCTTCCAATGATGAATCCTCTTCCTACTTTCACATCTTTCATAGAAAATTTAGGGGTAGACATCTTAGCAAAAAACAATAAAAACCAACACGGAGAAAAAAAACTAAATAACAATACAAACAAAAGACTAGAAACTAGAGAACTATTTTTTGTGTGTTTTTGAGAAAGAAAAAATAAGACTAAATAAAAGTAAATTAAGCAAGAACGAAACAAAAGTAGGAAAGTGGAAGTGTGAGACGCCCCTTGAAACAAGCTTGAAGTCCCCGACAATGGCGCCAGAAAAGTTCTTGATGCGCAAACTTGATCGCACGCTCATTGGGTAACTCCAAGTGGAAGGTATGATGTAGTCTAGCGGAAATTTCCCCCCAATTGTGGAACCAGGTTTATCGACCAGTAGGGCTTTGAAGTCTTGTGGAAGGTTCCTTGTTGTCTGACGCGTCAACAAGGGTGGAACCTACACACAACACACAAACTCTCTCCTGTCCTTAACTCTCCGAGAAGGTTTTCAGTCTTCCCGTCTTGCTAAAACCTAGAGAATTAAACATATAGATTAATGAAGAGTAATAAAAGTAAAAAGATACAACAAGGAAACAATGATGAAAGTGCTTGAAAGAAGGTTGCAATAATGAGAAAAATACGACCGGGGGCCATAGTTTCACTAGTGAACAGATACCAATACTATTATGACAAGATAAAGTTCACGCGTTCTAACATTGTAGGAATTACGTTAAGGCATATGGACCGCTATCCAGCGTGCATCCATATCTAGAAGTCCACCTCAAGAAAGCTATCCAGCAAAACCATTTGGTATTAAGTTGCAACAACAAAGTGATTGTTTTGTGTGCAACAGACAAATGCATTAAGAATAATACATAATGTGAGTAGTGGTCCTCGTCCATCGATAAGAGCATCGCTGTTTACTCCCTAGTGGAAAAAACACATCCCCATCCGTCACGTTTCTGTCAGTCGAGCATAGATGTACATGAGGCCTGAACCCACTATCAAGCATATAAACCCTCTCTTGGAGGTTAAAACAACTACATGGCCAAGGTAATCACAAACATCGGAGATCATTGCAAGACAGCATTAAAACTCTCTACAGATATAAGTGAAGCATCTTAGATAACATAACAGTGGTCTCGATCAGGTGAGGAAGCTCATGAGACTCTAAACATGGAGGCATAACGGAGAGAACAACCAACTAGCTACTGCTTCAGACCCGTAGTCCCAAGATGAACTACTCATGCATCTTCCTGGAGGCGATCATGGTGATGTAGAGGCCTCGAATGAAGATTCCCCCTCCGACAAGGTGCCAGAACAAAGCTGCATAAGCCCTTGATTGGACTTTCGAGGCGACAACACCTCTGTGTTTGTTTCGTGAAAAATAACTCCTTCCCCGAACATTTCAGGGCTTGGGGCAATTTATAGGAAAAGAGGCGACGAGAGGCGATGGCCGGGGCACCCAGGGGTCCACCAGGCGCGGCTTAGGGTGGGGATGCGCGTGTCACCCCCTGGGGCCACCTGGCTCCCCTACGGCTCTTGTTTGGACTATGTCTTTGTTCCGGGTAAAAATCAATCCCCGTGGATTTTCAGCTCTTTTTGAGAATATTTCTTTAAGAACTTTTCTGAAATAGAAAAACAGCAGAAACAACAATTAGCCTGGGGCATCTTGTGAATAGGTTACTCTCCAAAAACATCTGGAAAACGAAGGAAAACATGAGAAAACATGTGGAAAACATAAGGGCATTGAATATTAAGCAAGCATGGAGCATCACAATTATAGATACATTTGCAACGTATCAACGTCCCCAATCTTAACTCTTGCTCATCCGCGAGTAGGTAAGTGATAAGAAAATAATTTTGAGGTGACATCAATCCAACACAATCTTGATCAATGTTATGTAAAAGCATTGTAAGTTGAGATCAAAGTACTTTAACAAAGGCATGATAAAAATTATTTGAACTAATGTAAACTTAGAAACTATGTTACACATGAAAAGTAACACAAATAATCGACAATGAATAATAATGCATTAAAAGTGATATGTGATACGTTGCAGACATCTATATAATTTTTATGCTCCATTTTTGTTTTCTACCCAATACATTTTTTTACACATGTTTTCTTCCGGTTTCCTCTGTTTTCCGGATGTTTTCGCAGACTAACCTATTAATAAGATGCCCCATGCCAGTTGTTGTTTTCTCCTATTTTTCTATTTCAGAAAATTTCTTAAGGAAATATTTTCGGAAAGGGCTGAAAATCCACAGAGATCATTTTTTACCCGGAACGGACACAAAGTCCAAAGAAGAGACGGAGGGGTGCCAGGGGCCACCAGGAGGGTCCCAGGCACAGTCCCCCCTTGGTCGTGTCTGGTGGCCCCCTGGAGACCTGGCTACCGCCTCAAGTCGCCTCTTTGCCCATAAATTTCTCAAAACCCTAAAAAACATGGGGAGGAAGGTATTTTCACAAAACATACAAAGATGCACCGTCACCTCGAAAGTCTAATCTAGGGATTCTGGAGTCTTGCGCCGGCACCCTGCCGGAGAGGGGGATCGGCACCGTAGGCTTGTACATCGCAATGATCGCCTCCGGACAGGTGCGTGAGTTGTTCATCTCGGGACTACAGATCCATAGTAGTAGCTAGATGGTTGTTCTATATTCTATGCCTCCATGTTTAGAGTCTCGTGAGCTGCCTCGCATGATCGAGACCGACGTTATGTAATTGTGCATGTTGTGTTTGCTGGGATCTGATGAACCACGAGATTATGATTATTTTGTTCATGTCAATCTAAGAGGATTCACTTATATTTGTATACAGTTTTAATCTTGTCTTGCAATGATCTCCGGTGTTTATGATTACCTTGGACATGTAGTTGTTTTCACCTCCAAGAGAAGGTTTATATGCTAGATAGTGGGTTCATGCCTCCTTCTTGCGAGCGCTCGAGTAACAGAAACGTGTGTGTGTGTGTGGGGTGGGGGTGTGGGTTGGAGGATGCACTCTTGCCACTAGGGAGAAAACTGTGGTGCTCTTGTCTACGGATGAGAACAACTTTTACATTATGTATTGTTCTTAATGCTTTTTTATGTTACAAACAAAGTAATCACTTCGCTTCTGCAACTCAATACCAAGGGATTTGTTGGATAGCTTTCTTGAGGTGAACTTTTAGATATGGATACTTGCTGGATAGCTGTCCATAAGCCTTGACGTAATGCCTATATTGTTAGAACCCGTGAACTTTATCTCGTCATAACAGTCTTGTTATACGTTCATGATTTGTCAATTGCCTAGCTGTAATTTGTTCACCCAGCATGTTTGTTTTCTTTGGAGAGACACGACTAGTGAACCTATGGCCCCCGGTCCTATTTTACTCATATTGCAAACTTCTTTTAAGAACTTTTAATCATTGTTTCCTCGATGTTCCGTTCTCACTTTTATTACTCTATAAGACTCTATACTTTACCGAAAAATTGACACCTTCCGAAAGTTGGGGCAAGAGAGAGTTTGTGCAGGTGATGGCCTTAATGCCCTCGTTGGTAAACCCCAAGAGAAAGGTTGTGAATAGTCTAGAAGCAAGTTTTCCCTTAGAAAAGAAACCAAGGTTGAATCAACCAATAGGAGGACAAGGCAATCTCGAAGGTTGATGCAGCCGAGGTGGCAGGGCGCACTACCGGTTCAGCATCAACGTGGAACCTACACAACACAATCAAATCACTCTGTCCCAACAAAGCAGTGAGGTTGTCAATCTCACCGGTTTTGTTGAACACAAAGAGGTTAAACGTATGGTGTGGAAAATAGTAGGAACGGTACGAAAGTAGTAGGTGTTTTATCAGTATGAGGAAAAAGGACCTGGGTCCACAGTTCATTAGTGGTGTCTCTCCGTGAAAGATAAATAACATGTGTGGTGAACAAATTATAGATGGGCAATTGACATAAATGAAGGCTGCACCGTAGTGCATATGCAAGACTTTAAGATTACTATGTGATTCATGCATGCATTACAACAAAATACACATACCGTTATCCAACTGCATCTATGACTAAAAATCCACCCTCCAAATATCATCCGAACAAACGTTGGGTATTAAGTTGCAAGCAATAGATAATCACAGTAAGCTGTAATGTAAACAATAACATCATCCTTAGACAAAGCATTGTTATATTCTCCCTAATGGCAACAGCACATCCTCCATCCGTCACGTTTCTGTCGCTCGAGCAAAGCTGAAAAGGAGACATGATCCCACTATCGAGCATAAATACTCCCTGTTGGAGTTACTAGCATCTACTTGGCCAGAGCATCTACTAATAATGGAGAGCATGCAAGATCACAAATAACATAAGCATGAAGATAACATGATAGAATGATAATCAAAAGACATAGCATTCAACATTCCTTAGATCCCAGCAAACACAACATGTAGCATTACATAAAGATGATCTTGCTCGTGATAGGCAGCTCACAAGATCTAAACATGAGGTACAAAGTGGAAAAAACAACCATCTAGTTACTACTATGGACCCGTAGTCCAGGGATGAACTACTCACACATCACTTTGGAGGAGGGCCTGGTGGTGTAGACCCCTCCGGTGACGATTTCTCCCCTCCGGAAGGGTGCCGGCAGGGTGCCGGGGAGAGCTCTAGAACCCTCCCGATCTCGGAATGACGATGACGGCGGCCTCTGATGTTTCTCCAGAAAAGTGGGATATCCCTAGGTTTTATGTCTCGGGGGATTAAATAGGCGAAAGTGCAGAGGCGATGGAGGCCTTGTGGCCCCACACCACCCCCCGGCGCGGCCAAGGAGGTGGGAACATCCCTATGGTGTGGGCCCCGTGAGGCCCCCCCTCCGTGTCTCTTCGGGATTCTGTGGAACCTTCGGGAATTCTAAGACTTATGGGCTTCAAATTTTCCAATTCCGAGAATATTTCCAGAACAACTTTTCTGAAACTAAAAACAACAGAAAACAAGGAGCTGGCTCTGTGGCATCTTGTCAATAGGTTAGTCCGGAAAATCGATAAAAATGACATAAAGTGTGTAGAAAACATGTGGGAAACAATAAGAAAACAACATGGAACATCACAAATTAAGGATACGTTTATGACGTATCAACATCTCCAAGCTTAGTTCCTACTCTCCCTCGAGTAGGTAAATGACAAAAACACAATAATTTCTGAGGTGATATGCTACAAACATAACTTGATCATCAATAATGTAAAAGCATAAGTAAGCTAAGATCATATAACTTTAACACAAGCATGATAAATAGAACTTTAATAATAAAGCATATCAATCACTTTGCATCATGACAAGTAACTCAAATAAAAGATCATGAATAACAATGAAAAGAACGATATACGTTTGTTTCAAGTATAGAGAGAACATGTCAAAGTGATATTTCGCTAGTCCTTAAGAGTGGGGCAAAACATAAATCCCAGGACACCTTCAAAGTTCATGAGGAAGACTAGAACAAAAATTAGAGAACAAGAAATAACACATCATGAATAAATTAATAATGTTTTTGGGACAATGCACATAAAACTCAAAATGGCAAAAATGCTCTCTCAACTGTGCATAAAGTTAGAAGATGGAGAATCAACATAAAAGTAAAAGAAAGGCCCTTCGCAGAGGGAAGCATGGATCACTCATGTGCTAGAGATTTTATTTTATTAAACAAAGTTATAAACACTAGGACACTACTCCCAACCATCTTTCACAAACCATGGCTAACCGAATCCTCGGGTGCCTGCCAACAATCACATACCGTGGAGGAGTGTCTATATTTTAAGAGAGGTGTATGCTTATGTCAACGAATGGTAAACAGAAAATACAGTACTTCATAAGCCAACTAGACTTCACAAGAGCGGCTCCCATAGAAGGACGCATCTGGGTAGAAGGTCATCCCTCTTTCTCTTTTATTTACACAATTATGCTTTGACTGATAAATCAGGGGAAAAATAGTGAAGAGAATTAGTGTTATTAATTTGGGGCCGGGCACCCCGCTGCCAACTCTTCTATCATTGGATAAGAGGATGAAGCCACTAGTCCAGGGTGTGAAAGTCCAATCAACAAGTGAGATAAAGATTCTCTATTTACGTCTTCATGAGCTAAAACAGGAGCACAAAACAGGAGTAATTTTGAAAGTTTTAAAGGTAACACATGAGCAATTTACTTTGGAGTGGCGGTTAAATACCACATGTAGGTAGGTATGGTGGACACAATGGGAAAACTTGGGTTTTTGGGAGTTGTATGCACGAGTATAGCTCATACTCAGTACAGGTGGAGGCTAGCAAAAGACTGGGAGCGACAAATCAAGAGAGCGTAAGAGCCATAATAATGCATAGCGACATAAACACCATTAATCAAAGCATAAGTGGTACCACAAGTTCAAAAACTAAATTATCATGGAGGCTATTCGTGACTGGTTCATAGTCATAAACATGGTGTGAGCATGCGCCAAGTCAACCAAATAAAACATTCAAAGGAGAACACCACAAATTTATGCTTCAATTGACAAGAACACTCATGATTCCTTCAATGGCACATTAAACACTCTCAGCTACTTGAAGATAATCATGACACTCAATAACCACAAGGCTTTTAAACTAAAATAACATCTAGCATGATATGAAAAAGTCTAGCCACAGTCTATACAAACTTCTACTTGCACCGTTATAAATTCTACCCCAAGCAACAGTTATTTTTTCCAACAAGAACCATACAAAGCAAGCTTTAAATAAGATATGCAATAAAAACAAGAGCGAAACAGGAATTTTTGCAGCAGCTAGAAGAAAAACTAAGAATACTAGCATAGCAAGTATTCAAACGAAAAAGCGGCGCGTGTCTCTCTCCCAAACAAAGAATGCTAGTATCCAACTATAATATTGCATCAAGTAAAACAAAGTAAAACAAAAGAAAAACAAACGGATGCTCCAAGTAAACTTCATATGATGTGACCGAATAAAAATATAGTTTCACGAGAAGTGACCTGATAGATACTTGATGAAAAAGGGGATGCCTTGGGCATCCCCAAGCTTAGATGCTTGAGACTTCTTAAAATATGCTTGGATGAACCACGGGGGCATCCCCAAGCTTTGACCTTGCACTCTTCTTGATCACATATATCACCTCTTCTCTTGACCCTTGAAAACTTCCTTCACACCACACTCAAACAATAATTCGCATTAGAGGGTTGCTGCAACAATTTAAAAACCCTTTGGTTCTGTATTTCACAAGTGCTATTGATACTTTTAAACATTAGCTACAACCACTGATGTTTTTGAAGCAAATAAATCCACTTGACGTCGCAAAAGAGGAAATGCAAGAAAAATGGAAGAATCTATCAAAACCAGAACTGTTTGTAAAGACGAATTTTTTCGAGGCACTATCGTTGTTCAGATCGAAAAATTTTAAGAACGAAAACGTTGCAGAATTATCTGAGGAACAAGCACACACAATTTCAGATCATTCTGGTCTTCCAGGATTTTATATGATTTTTTACGGTGAACAACAAAAATCTGTTTCCTGCGCTGAAATCCGAAAACCAACTCCAATTATCGTCAGAAACCTTACTTGGCACTACTAAAACATGAAAATAAAGATACAAAGGATTTTCTATAGAAGTATACAACCCCTTGACTGAAATAAAACAGAGAAAAACAAATCAAAAATAAAACCATGGGTTATCTCCCAAGAAGTGCTTTTCTTTAACGCCTTTTAGCTGGGCCCAGAAAAGTGGAATCAAGTATTTTCAAGTGAAGAAGCATCCAAATCAATAATTTCCTCCAAAACCCAAATTGTAGCAATGGGTACCTTAGACACCCCTGAAGAAGATTCAACATTCAAATCACTTTTAGTTTCATTAAAAGTTTTATTTATTTTAAGCACATTAGGTGTTTTTTGGTTTAGGCGCCTTGGGGACATACATAACTTTTTTTCTCTTTTCCCATAGAAGGCTTTTATCTTTTAAACTTGAGAGCAGTAAAGGTTGAGCTTAAAGTTTCCATAGCCTCCTCTAATTTACCAATCCTCATATTTTGACTATCATGGATATTGTTAGCTTCTAAGACAGTGATTTTCTTGTTGATACTTACTATTGATTCATTAACTTTGCTAGCATTATTAACGAAATTTGGCAAATTTTTCTTCATAGAGTTTAGCTTTTCAATAACATCATCTAAAGTGATCTCAATTTGAAAAACCTTAGTAGGTGGTGTTCCAACTAAACTTTCAATTAAATTACAGGCTTCCAAAGCAGGTGTTCCCAGAAAATTACTGCCTGTTAGGGTGTCTAGAACATACCTATACCAGCTAGTAATACCAACATAAAAATTCCTAAGTAGGATTAAAGTGGAATATTTCTTAGTGAATCTATGATGAGCTTTACTAATCCTATACCAAACATCTTTCAAACTTTCTCCACCTTGTTGCTTAAAGGAACGAACTTCAGCTTCAGGGACACTCATTTTAGCAAGACTAAAGAACATGAATAAAACTACAGCTAGAATAAGAACTTTTTTTTTGTGTTTTTGATAAAAAGAAGCAAACAAGAAGAAATAAAATAAACTAAGAAAAACAAAAACAATGTAAAGAGATTGGAAGTGAGAGACTCCCCTTGCAGAAATTATCTTCCTCCCCGGCAACGGCACCAGAAAACTTTGTTGATGGCCTTAATGCCCTTGTTGGTAAACCCCAAGAGAAAGGTTATGAAGAGTGTAGCAGCAAGTTTTCCCTCAGAAAAGAAACCAAGGTTGAATCGACCAGTAGGAGGATAAGCAATCTCTGAACGTTGATGCAGCTGAGGTGGCGGGGCGCACTACCGGTTCAGCAGCAACGTGGAACCTACACAACACAATCAAACCACTCTGTCCCAACGAAGCAGTGAGGTTGTCAATCTCACCGGTTTTGCTGAACACAAAGAGGTTAAACGTATGGTGTGGAAAATAGTAGGTACAATATGAAAGCAGTAGGTGTTTTATCAGTATGAGGAAAAATGATCGGGGTCCACAGTTCACTAGTGGTGTCTCTCCGTGAAAGATAAATAACATGTGTGGTGAACAAATTGCAGCTGGGCAATTGACAGAAATGAAGGCTGCATCGTAGTGTATATGCAAGAAATAAAGATTACAACAAAATACATAGACCGTTATCCAACTGCATCTATGACTAATAATCCACCCTCAGTTTATCATCCGAACCCCCATAGGTATTAAGTTGCAAGCAACAGATAATCGCATTAAGCAATGTGTGTAATGTAGGCAATGATTGTACACGCGGGCACTCACACCGCTGTTTTCTCCCTAGTGGCAACATCACATCCTGCCTTGTCACGTTTCTGTCACTCGAGCACAGCGAAAAGGAGGCATGAACCCACTATCAAGCATAAATACTCCCTCTTGGAGTCACTAGCAACTACTTGGCAAGAGCAACCACTAGCAACGGAAAGCATGCAAGATCACAAATAACATATGTAATAAAAGACTATAATCAACTTGGCATAAGTTCAATATTCATCGGATCCCAGCAAACACAGCACATAGAGTTACATAAGAACAATCTCGATCATGTTAGGCAGCTCACGAGATCTAAACATGGAGGCATAGGAGGAGAAGAAAACCATCTAGCTACTGCTATGGACCCGTAGTCCAAGGATGAACTACTCACGCATCACTCCGGAGGCAGGCATGGTGATGAAGAGGCCTCCGGTGATGATCTCCTCTCTGGCAGGGTGCCGGGAGACAGCTTCAGAACCCCCTGATCTAGGGTTGACGATGACGACGGCTGTGGAACCTTTCGGGGATATTTGATCAGGTCTTTAGGGTTTTCCATCCGGGGGGAATAAATAGGAGAAAGGGCAAAGGCGGTGGAGCCCTGGGGGCCCCAGACCACCCCCTGGTGCGACCAAGGAGGGGGGGGCAGGGCGCCACCCCATGGTGTGGGCCCCCTGGTGCCCGTCTTCGACTCCTCTTCGGTCTTCTGGATGCTTCCGGGGAAAATAGAAACTTCGGGATTTGTGGGGTACAATTCCGAGAATATTTCTAGAACAACTTTTCGGAAATCAAAAACAGCAGAAAACAAGGAATTGGTACTTGGCATCTTGTTAATAGGTTAGTCCCGGAAAACGTGTAAAAATGACATAAAGAAGGGAGAAAACATGTAGCAATTGGCATAATATCATCATGGAGCATCCGAAATTATAGATACGTTGGAGACGTATCAAGCATCCCCAAGCTTAGTTCCTACTCGTCCTCGAGTAGGTAAACGATAAAACAATAATTTCTGAGGTGACATGCTACTAATATAAACATGGTCATAAAAATGTAAAAGCATATGTAAGCTGAGATCATAGAACTTTTAACACAAACATGATAATAGAACTTTAATAATAAAGCATAGCAATCACTTTGCATCATGAGAATTAACTCAAATAAAAGGTCATTCATAACAATGCAAAGAAAGATATACGTTTGTTTCAAGTATAGAGAAAGCATGGCAAAGTGATATTTCGCTAGTCCTTAAGAGTGGGGAAAAACATAAATGCCAGGACACCTTCAAAGTTCATCAGGAAGACTAGAACAAATAATTTGAGAACAAGAACTAACACATCATGAATCAATTAATAATGTTTTTGGCACAAATGTACATAAAACTCAGAATGGCAAAAATTCTCTCTCAACTTTGCGTAAAGTTAGAAGATGGAGACTCAACATAAAAGTAAAAGAAAGGCCCTTCGCAGAGGGAAGCGGGGATCACTCATGTGCTAGACATTTTTATTTTATTAAACAGAGGTGTTAAAAGTTTGACACTCCCCCCATCCATCTTTCACAAACCATGGCTAACTGAATCCTCGGGTGCCTGCCAACAATCACATACCTGTATGCTTATGTCAACGAATGGTAAACAGAAAATACAGTACGTCAGAAGCCAACTGGATTCACAAGAGCGGCTCCCATATGAAGGACGCATATGGGTAGAAGGTCATCCCTCTTTCTCTTTTGTTTACACAATTATGCTTTGAGTGATAAATCATGGGCAAAAATAGTGAAGAAATTTTGTGTGCATTAATTTGGGGCTGGGCACCCCGCTGCCAGCTCTTCTATTATTCTGATAAGCGGATGAAGCCACTAGTCCAGGGTGTGAAATCCAATCAACAAGTGAGATAAAGATTCTTTATTTACGTCCTCATGAGCAAAAACAGGAACATAAAGCAGGAGTAATTTTCAAGGTTTTAAAGGTAACACATGAGCAATTTACTTGGAGTGGCAGTTAAATACCACATGTAGGTAGGGGTGGACACAATGGGAAAACTTGGGTTTAGGGAGTTGGATGCACGAGTAGAGCTCATACTCAGTACAGGTGGATGCTAGCAAAAGACTGGGAGCGACAAATCAAGAGAGCATAAGAGCCATAATCTTGCACAGCGACATAAACATCATTAATTAAAGCATAAGAGGTATCACAAGTTCAAAAACTAAATGATCGTAGAGGCTATTAGTGACTAGTTCATAGTCATAAAACATGGTGTGAGCATGCGCCAAGTCAACCAAATAAAACATTCAAAGGAGAATACCATAAATTTATGCTTTAATATGACAAGAACAACTTATGAATCTTTCAATGGCACATTACACACTCTCAGATATTTGAGGCTAATCATGCTACTCAATAACCACAAGGCTTTAAAACTAAAATAACATCTAGCATGATACGAAAAAGTTCTAGCCACAGTCTATACAAGCTTCTACTTGCACCATTAAAAATTCTACTTCAAGCAGCAGTTCTTCTCCAAACAAGCACCATACAATATATGTTTAAAAAAATACTCTTCATGATAAAGCAAGAAAAAATGAGAGTACTCACATGCCACTACTAAAACTAACAGCTCTTAGAAAAGAGATGCATGCAAAACAAGAGCTAAATAAATGCAGCAGCCATACAAAGATTAAGAATACAAAGTATTCCCATGAAAAAGCGGAGCGTGTCACTCTCCAATAAAGAATGTTGGGGTCCAACCAAGCTTACTGCAAAAAAATGAAAGAAAAATAAAAGACGCTCCAAGTAAAACACATAAGATGTGACCAAATAAAAATATAGTTTCACTAGAAGTGACCTGATAATTTATCGATAAAGAAGGTGATGCCTTGGGCATCCCCAAGCTTAGACGCTTGAGTCTTCTTGGAATTTTCTGGGATGTACCACCGGGGAATCCCCAAGCTTAGTCTCTTCACTCTTCTTAATCACGTCATATCATCCTCTTCTCTTGACCCTTGAAAACTTCCTTCACACAAAATTTCTATCAATCTTCATTAGCAACGTTAGTGCAATCGAAATAATGAATTCACATGGTTCAGTTTCAACACAAGTATAACACAAAAAACACATTAGATACTTTCACAACTTCTTTTAAAACTCTTTTTCTCAAAAGAACACCAAAAGAAAGAGATTGAGATGCAAATACAATTATTGGCAGAAATCTGTCAAAACAGACATCGGATAAAGATGATTTTTTTCGAAAATATTCTGTTGCTCAAATAAACAATTGGTAAACTAAGAAAAGTTGCGTATATAACCCACTATTACGCACAAAAAAACTCAGGTCGTTTTGAATTTTCTGTGATTTTATACAGATTAAACAGTGGACAGCAGAAATCTTTTTCCTGCGCAGAAATCCGAAATATAGCATTAACTTTCACTAGAGGCTTTACTTGGCTCAACAAAAACACAAAAGAAAAGATATAGAGGGGTTTCTAAGGAAATATTCAACACCCAGGTGAAAAGAAAACAAAAGAAAACGAAGGAAAAATGGTTGAAAACAGGGAAATAAAACCGATTGTCTCCTGGTAGCGCTTTTCTTTAACGCCTTTCAGCTAGGCTTAGAAAGCAAGAAGATGCTCACATAAGAAATATGAGTTAAGCAAAAGAGAGCATCAAGAAGCAAAACAAATTTACGTCTAACCCACTTTGTATGCATAGGAATCTTGTAAATAAATAAATTAAAGGAGCTCAAACTAGAAATCATGGGAAGGTAGAACAAGAGCAACTTCAAAACTTTCAACAGAGAGGTATATTAGTAACATGAAAATTCCTACAACCATATTTTCCTCTCTTGTAATAATTTTCAGTAGCATCGTGAACAAACTCAACAACATAATTATCACATAAAGCATGTTTGTCATGGTCTAAAAGCACACAATTCATATCAAGCTAAAAAATAGTGGGATCAAAATTTAAAATCAGCTCCTCTTTTTTTCCACTTTTAGCAATAGCAAAGCAAGATGATTGATCACTCATAAAAGGTATAGGAAACATTATCGAAATCCTATTTTCAGTAGCATTATAATTCATAACATCAAATAACATAGGACCATCATCAAGAGCATTATCATATAAATTTTCTAAACAAAATTCCTCATTATCATGCATATCAATAGTTGGAATAAACAGAGGATTATCATAAGATTTATCAAATTAGCATGGATTATCATAAAACAACGTACGATTTAAAGAGTTACTATCATTGGGAGGTAGACATGGGTTCCATTTTCCCCCTCTTGATCATCACTCTCCTCCTCTTTTTCATCCAATGAGCTTCGAGATTCAACAGTTTCCTCTTCCATAGGCTCCTGCAAGGCATTAGTCTCTTCCTTAGGTTGAGAGAATTTATTAAGATATTCTATTATGTAGTAATTACAATCTTTTTAATTATCAAAGCAATATTCAAGTATAGCATATATCTCGTATTTATAAGGTGAATCATCAATACTTTCAAGTAATTAAGCAATTTCGAATGCAACCTTCCAAGCAATAAATTCTTCAATTTGTTCCACATCATATAATTCATAATTTCCCTTAACATAAGAAGATATGGTAACATCATAATTATACTCACATTGAAAAGGGAGGTGTATATACCTCCTACAGCAGCAAGATTTATCAAAGCAATAAGTAACATTATAAGTAGAGCACAAGTTTTTGCATAGTCATGCAATTTATTAATTTGCTCCCATAAGTGTATCCCTTTTTGTGACAAGCGGTGTTCCTTATAATGTTTTTGTTATTCATCTGTGAACCCAACTTGCCTAAAAGATCTAGTTTCAAAGACATCAAACATTGATAGCAAGCACGATAAAGCAAAAAAATAACAACTAGAATAAGAACTAATTTTTTTTTTGTGTTTTTGATATAAAGAAGCAAAACAAGACAAAAATAAAAACAAAACAATAAACAAAATAAAGAGGTTGAGAGTGAGAGACTCCCCTTTCCAGAAGACTTCTTTCTCCCCGGCAACGGTGCCAGAAATTCTTGATCGCTTGCAGAGTTGAAACTATGGATGGTGCGTTGGGAACCCCAAGAGGAGGGTGTGATGAGTGCAGCGGTAAGAATTTCCCTCAGTTAAGAACCAAGGCTATCAATCCAGTAGAAGAAAGAGGATCTTACGAAGGTTGATGGCACTAACGGTGGTGATGGCTCACCGGTGTCAGCAACAACGCGGAACCTGCACACAACACAACCAAAATACTTTGTCCCAATGGTACAGTGAGTTCTCAATCTCACCAGTCTTGCTGAAAACAAAGATTAGACGTATAGTGTGGAAAAATGTATGCTTGCAGTTAGTAAAGAAAGCAGGAAATTGTAGTGGTTTGTTTAACAGTGTAGGAAAATGGATCGGGGTTCATAGGTTCACTAGTGGTGTCTCTCCATAAAAGATAGCATGCTGGGTGAACAAATTACAGTTACACAATTGACAAATAAAGGTTGCACCATAGTGCACATTCATGACATGAAGACTACTATGATATTTAGTGCGGGCATTACAACAATATACATAGACCGTAATCTAACTGCATCTATGACTAATAATCCACCCTCAGATTATCATCCGAACCCCCTTAGGTATTAAGTTGCAAGCAACAGTTAATCACATTAAGCAATGTGTGTAATGTAAGCAACGATTGTACACGCGGGCACTCACACCGCTGTTTCTCCCTAGTGGCAACAACACATCCTACCCCGTCAAGTTTCTGTTACTCGAGCACATGCGAAAAGGAGGCATGAACCCACTATCAAGCATAAATACTCCCTCTTGGAGTCACTAGCAACTTCTTGGCCAGAGCAACCACTAGCAACGGAAAGCATGCAGATCACAAATAACATATGCAATAAAAGACTATAATCAACTTGGCATAAGTTCAATATTCATCGGATCCCAGCAAACACAGCACATAGAGTTACATAACAACAATCTCGATCATGTTAGGCAGCTCACGAGATCTAAAAATGGAGGCATAGGAGGAGAAGAAAACCATCTAGCTACTTCTATGGACCCGTAGTCCAAGGATGAACTACTCACGCATCACTCTAGAGGCAGGCATGGTGATGAAGAGGCCTCCGGTGATGATCTCCTCTCCGGCAGGGTGCCGGGAGACAGCTTCAGAACCCCCTGATCTAGGGTTGATGATGACGGCGGCTGTGGAACCTTTCGGGGATATTTGATCAGGTCTTTAGGGTTTTCCATCCGGGGGGAATAAATAGGAGAAAGGGCAAAGGCGGTGGAGCCCTGGGGGCCCACACCACCCCCTGGCGCGACCAAGAGGGAGAGGGTGCCACCCCATGGTGTGGGCCCCCTGGTGCCCGTCTTCGACTCCTCTTCGGTCTTCTGGATGCTTCCGGGGAAAATAGGGACTTCGGGATTTGTGGGGTCCAATTCCGAGAATATTTCCAGAACAACTTTTCGGAAATAAAAAACAGCAGAAAGCAAGGAATTGACACTTGGCATCTTGTTAATAGGTTAGTCCTGGAAAACGTGTAAAAATGACATAAAGAAGGGAGAAAACATGTAGCAATTGGTATAATATCATCATGGAACATCAGAAATTATAGATACGTTGGAGACGTATCAGGGAACTGGCTCTATGGCATCTTGTCAATAGGTTAGTCCGGAAAATCGATAAAAATGACAGAAAGTGTATAGCAAACATGTGGGAAACAATAAGAAAACAACATGGAACATCAGAAATTAAGGATACGTTTATGACGTATCAGCAGGTTCCACGCTTGGTCAACATCGATAAATGGCGCCTTTGATACAAGTAACCTTCTTCAAGACTACGAAGTCCTACTGGTTCGATAAATTATGGTTCCACACTGGGTGAAAATTTATAGTAGACTACATCATACCTTCCGATTGCAATCTCCCAACGAGCTTGTGACCACGTCAGCATCAAGTACTTTTTGGCGCCGTTGTCGGGGATTTCTACCTTGCTGCAAGCAGAGACTCACACTTCCACTCTCTTTCTTTTGTTTTGTTCTTGCTTAATTTACTTTTATTTAGTCTTATTTTCTCTTTATAAAAAACCCCTAAAAAATTAGTTCTCTAGTTTCCAGTCTTTTACTTGCTTTAATGTTTTTGCTACAGATGAACTTATTAGAATCTCTATGTTAATGGAGGCTCGAGAATTATATATAAAGTATAGAGAATAAACAGAGGGTATGTTAAAAAAAAGTTGATCGAGATTGCTGAAATTTTGCTTGATCTTCGTGATATAAATTGTTGCTGTGAACAACATGATGAACATTTCAAATTCCAGTGTCGCTTTAGTAAGGAACCTTTAATTGCAACCTATAACTGGGTTAATTATATTCATATTGGAGCTGAAAAAGTAGGGTAATTTATTACATTTATGGAAGCTTCTGAGATTGATTCCTTCATGGCCGAGAATTATGAAACTTGCATTGCTTCAAAAAAACTTAAGTTTACAATCTCTTTCATTCAGAATTATTATCTAGAAAATTTCAGCAATAATGATTATATTATTGATTATAAAGAGAGAATCTTACCTCACAAGAGGATACTCACATTTTTCAGGAGCCTACGGAAGAAGAAATTGCTGAAACTAGAAGCTCATTGGATGGAAAAGAGGAGGAGAGTGATTGTCAAAAGAAGGACCGACCTTCTAATGAGAGTAACTCCTTAACTCATACATTACTTGATTTCCCTCCATGCTTACAAAAGCAGGATGAGTGCCATGTTTGATGAAGTTGATACTTGTTACAGAGGTAACGACCTCTAAGACACAATAGAGAACAAACAGAAATGACTTGATACTTTGCCTACTGCTATTTATGATAATCCTTGCTATTTTGATAAATCTTATGGTAATCCTCTATTTGTTTCAACTATTGAAATGCATGATAATGAAGATTGCTGCTTAGAAATTTTGTATGATAATTCTTTAGATGATGGTCCTATGTTACTAGATGATATAAATTATAATTGTACCGAAAATAGAATAGGAGAGGTCTTGACTTTATCTAGAAGGAGTTCCATACCTTTGGAGAGTGACCAATCATCTTGTTACAATATTGTCAAAAGTGGGTTTGGAGAGGTCATGATTTTAGTTAATTTTGATCCCACTATTTTAGATCTTGATATGAATTATGAGCTTGTAGATCATGAAAAAGATTCTTTGTGTGATAGTTATACTATTGAGTTTGTTCATGATGCTACTGAAAATTATTATGAGAGAGGAAATTATAGTTGTAGAAACTTTCATGCTACTAAAACACCTCTCTTTATCTTGAAAGATTTGAAGTTATTCCAATTTTACCTTCTTATGCTTGCTACTTTGAGCTTCTTTGATTTATTTGTTTACAAGATTGCCATGCATAGGAAGTGGGTTAGACTTAAATTTTTTCCATATTTTCTTCTTGATGCTCTCTTTTTCTTCAATTCTTATTTCTTCTGTGAGCATCTTTCGAAAGATCTGAGCCTATCTTAATGGCTATAAAGAAAGAGCTCTTCAGAGTCAACCCTTGTTATTTTTTATTTTAGTTTTTCCTTTTATCTTGGAAGTTGTTACCTCTGTAGCAACCACTCCTTATCCTTTATTTCGTTTTTGTGGCAATAGTAACCTCTAATTGAGAGGTAGTGCGATTTGGGAAGTTGCTGTTCTGAAACAGATTTCTAGGCTGTTACCAAAAAAAATATATATCTCAGCCAGAATATCGGACTGCTTTGAAACAAATTGGAAACATGCACCAGGTTTTTATATAACTTTTATTAGTTCCCCACATTTTTATTTGAGCAACATAAGATTTTCCAAAAAATCATCTTTACCGAATGTTCTGTTTTGACAGATTTCTGCCAATATTTGCATTTGCGTCTTAATATCTTTCTTTTGGTGTTCTTTTGAGGGGAAAAGCTTTAAAAGAAGTTGTGACAGCTGCTAATTTTTTAAATGGAGTGTTATACTTGTGTTGAAACTGAACCAAGGGGATTTATTATTTTGATTACACTAACGTTGCTAATGAAGGTTGTGAAAAGTTTTAGGTGGAGGAAGTTTTCAAGTGTAGGGAGAGAAGAATGATGTGATGAGATGAAGGATGGACAAAAGCTCAAGCTTCAGGATGCCCATGTCACCACAAGACATATCCAAGAAGTACAAGCGTCAAAGATTGGGAATTCCCAAGGAATCCGCATGGCCCTTATGGGCTGGGCCACACACGTGCTCTTCTTCATCAACAAAAATATTAGCTTTCTTTCAAAACACTATATTTTTATTGCTTCACATGATATGTGTTATTATTGGAGCTTAATTTTATTTTTCTTTCAGTTTTGTTTTCTTTTCTTTGTTGTAGCTTTGGGTTGGATCCTAGCACTTCTATTTTGGGAAAGACACGCTCCGTTTTCATTGCCTAGAACACTCTAGTTTTCGCTCTTATTGTTCTGTCCGTGTTGATTTTTTGCAGGTACTGCGTTTAGCTCTTGTTTTTCACTCAAATTTTGTTAAGAGCTTGTTGGTTTTCTTCAATTATATTTTATTATCTCTCTGGTCTTTGATGATTATTTTCTTTGAGATTTCGTTCGAATATGTTGATTGGTGTTGGAGAAGAGTAAATTGTTTCATGCTTATAGTGGTGCAATAGGAAGCTTGTTTCAACTATGGCTTATTCCATGGCATTTCATGTTAGATGTTATTTTAACTGTGTGCTTAGTAGTTTATGATGTATCATGACTAGTCTCAAATAGCTGAGAGTGCTTAATGTGCCATTGAATTTAACCATGAGTTGTCTTAATATTGAAGCATGGCATTGTGGTATTTCTCCTTTGAATGCTTTATCTGGATTGACTCGGCGCATGCTCAGACCATGTTCTGACTACAAACAAATTCAGCTCTAGCCTTGATGATCATTTAGTTTTGGACTTGTAATATCACTTCATGCATTTATTAATGATGTTTTTTTGCTATGCATGATTATGGCCATTATTGGTCTCTTAGTTGATTGGTCCCAGTCCACCTGTAATGAGTATGAGTTCTACTCGTGCATCCAACTCCCAAAAACCAAATAATGCCAAATGTGTCCACCATACCTACCTATATGTTGTATATAACCACCAGTCCAAGTAAATTTCTCGTGTTCTATTTTTAAAACCTTCAAAATTATTAACCTGTTTTGTGTTCCTGTTTTGGCTCATGAGGAAGTAGTTTAAAGTTTATTATGGATTTTTTCAAGCAAAGTTCTTCTTCCTTATTGGACCCGGTGAGTATGGAATTTGTGCTCATCTAAATTTGCAGAGAGATGGTGCCAAATAATATAATAAAAGGGCACTTCCCCATGTTTTGATGAATGCTGGTGGGTACCCGTGAACATGGATAGCCCTGGTTTGTGGAAGAAAGGTGGGGTAAGTGACAACTCATAAAGCTAATGGAAATCTCTCTAAAAATTCTAAACACTTTGCTTGACATGGATTATGATAATTTTTTCATTACCATTGTTGACATAGACATACACCTCTCTCAAAATTGTTTTCAATACCTCTGTTTATCAGATAAATAGCTGTAACAAATGAGTAATCCCTGCTTCCCTCTGCAAAGGGCCTTTCTTTTACTTTTATGCCGAGTCTTCATCTTCTTACTTTATGCACCAACTAAGAGAGCATAGTTGTCATTCTGAGTATAATGTGCATAGTCCCACTATTTGTTATTGATTGATTCATGATTGTGGTATTGTTTGCTCTCAAATTATTTGTATCTAGTCACCATTTTGACATTGAAGGTGTCCTGGCATTTATGTTTAACTACCGCACGAAGGACTAGCTATATTATTGAAACAAACATATCACTTTCAATGTTTCATTATTCATTGTCTTTTGTTTGTGTTACTATTCATGTGCAACATAGTTACTAAGTTTACATGCGGTGACCTAGCATACCACTACATGTTGTGGTACGCAAGTCGTTGACTTAACACTCACAGAACACCGTTTCGCAAATATTACATCCCTCAGGGTGCTAGAGCAGAAACATTGCGGGACTTGATTTTCATACACACATATATTAAAAACATAGTGTCCGAACAAGAGAATGATCTCATGATGAGGTCATCTCATTATTGAAGATGTAACAACTGAACTGTAAATAAGGTGCACACACGGGAACTCAACAACCCAACATAGAAGTTCAGGTCTGCCCGATTCAACCGTGCTTAGGTAGAGGTTTCTAGACTAGGCTAAACCTAGTTAGACTCTTCCCCATCTAGGCTGGCTCCATACTGGATGGTGTAATTCACCCCTTCACTCCTCCCGAGAGATATGGCTCCTCATAGTAGATGTCTTCTTGGCCTCTGATGATGTTGAAGGATACCTCCTCGAGGTTCTCATAGCCTAAGAAGGGGGTCAAACAGGAACGAATGAGTAACGAGCGTTACTCAACATGTTCATTAAGTAAGGTGGGTAGTTGATGCGCTATCTACGGTCTTCGACTCTAAAGAGTCTAGGCTAATGCAAGTTTTTGTAAATCTTTCTTCAACAGGTTGATTTTAATACTGAAAACTATGCCCGCCAAGCCTTCACAAGACTAGAACTTCATGGAGTTGCCTTTCCTGCAGCGTTCACAGTTCTTTCCCGGAACAGGGGGTAACATGCCACATCCTTTTACACTCTACAGAGGTGCGTTACTTTACCCATAGGCGATCAAGATCATGTTGCACAACCAGGCGCGCGATCCTATCCACACCCAGTTAGGTGTGCGGCCCGGTTGTTGATCCAAGCCAAACCATGCTTCTCTACACAATGCATGCCCACCCATTTCTGCCAGCAGGTTGAACCCCTGATTCTACCCCTCACGATAGAGATCCAGGCGTCCCTGGCAGACAGTCATAGACCCCAGAGTCTGTGGGACGTAAGGGATCCCACCCATGTGCATGTAGTCCAGCAAGTACTACAACGTACGTCTCTGGCAGTCCGTTGACATGCGAACGGAAAACGATCACAGCTAACTTACTCGCCCCATACAAGACCCATGGTTAACGCGGTATTTATGGTGCAAGAATCTTGACGACATCTGTTCTTAACTCCTAGGTAATAATTTCCCATGGAGATGGAATCTTCCTTTGACCAATTCATCTTACCATGGTCCCATCCGCCCGCCAAACATAACACTACCAGTCGGGTAGTCATTCAATTAGTCATATTATTATAAAAATAGGATCATGCATTCTTTTGAGCATATGTGGTATTACGATAGGGTTTTTGAAAATAGTTGTTAAGAAATATTTCAGAGGACATGAGCAAGTGCTGAACTTGCCTTGATATAGATAGGTAGCGGAGTCAGATGTTTGGCGCAACTCCTGATTTCCTTGTTCTACAAAATACCACCATTGTCTGGTAAAGACAATGTTTAAAGAAGCAAATGATGTTATTATGCATAATGATGACATGCATGCATTTTTCTTCTAATTGATTTAAATAATCCAAGCAAAGGTGGTATTTAATTATTTTAATTATTTAATTTAATTTAATTGTTTGAATTATTTTTGATAAACCAGAGAATAATATATTTTAATAATAAATGAGTATCAAAAATTAAATAAGCTAAGATTTATGAATAAGGAATTAAGAATAATACTATTATGAATTATTTATTAATTTTTGTTAAAATTATTATTTTAAAATTATAAAATTAAGGTAACAAATATTATTTAATTAATTGAAATTATTAGAGTAATTGAGTATTGGTATTTAGGATTTTATTTCATTAATTATGAATTCCCCTAATTTATATAATTTTTATTATCATATTTTATTCTTTTATTCTTTTCTTTGCTGAAAATGGTCAAAAGACCACTTAGCCCCTAGGCTGACTGGTGGGCCTGCCCCCAGTTGGTTGAACCCAACCGGCTCGGGAAGAACCCGAGCCAGACCCACACTCGACCACGACCCTCATCCCTCGCGTTCACTCCTCGCTCCCGTGACTCACTGGCGACTCCGATGTTGCCGCCGTCGCCGAATTACTACGGCCATCTCCGACTGTCTCCGTCGGTGCGCCTGGGCACAAACGACGTGTCGTCGTTGACTCACTCATCTCCTGCACCTCGATCTCGGTTTCCCTCGCGGTGGTGGCCGTGCGCACCCTAACCCTAGGTTTAGGGTTTCGCTACCCACGACCCTCTCCTCTACTCGGCGACTCCCGGCTACTCTTGGCTGCTCCAGGACGCGCTACTGCGACTTTGAAGCGCCCCGCCCTCGGGCTATGTTGCTATTATCGCTGCAGGTGGCGCATTGCCGTTGGGACAGTTCCCAGCGAGCAACTACGGCCACGTCGCCGCCCACGACTACGCTCCACAGCCTGGCTGTGGCCACCACGATGGTGGTCACCGGAAAGCCCTCTCTGCCTCTTCTCTCTTCATATCCTCTCTCTGTCCTCTCTTTCTCACTCCTCCCCTTGCTCTGGAACCAGGGCATTGAGCCTGAGTTCATGCCATAATTGATGCTATACCTGTGGTGTCTCTGGTGCTTTTGATGCAACTTATACTGCTTGTTGGCATTTGGATAAATTCTCCCAGTGTGTGGATTATCTAGAGGTCGCTAGCCAGAGGATTTTTATACATGTGTCCTATTGGATCCAGAAGGTTGTCCTTCCAGTGATATGTGAAATTTCACTAGGGATCTTCCCAGTTGCTTGTGCAGCTTTAGCCGTCTCTCTGTTTGATTCATAGCAAAACACAATCATATGTGTGCTTTTGAGATGTGGAAATCATTATTGGCTATCTATGTAAGCTTGCTGGTGGGTGCTCCTCTGAACCTTATGGTTCAGAGGATGTGCCAGCAAGCCACTTGTGTGTTTCTGTTAACCACTTCTTATTTAGTTGTTTTTGAGGTACCTCATCTTAGGGTTTTGGGTGCCCAACAACTGCTGTGGAAGTCATTGTGAGCTGGGTACCAGATCTGAGTCCATTTGCTAAATATTTGTGTTGTTGGTAGCTATTTGAACTGATAAGACCACTTTCTTGCTTGATCTTGTTGCACCTAAGCATTTAATTGATAAGAACATATCCATGTTTGATTGATTGATTTGCCTCAGGCCAGTGATGCAAAGCCTGAGGCCCCTCTTTTCAGAAGAACATATATTAACTTGATTTTATTAGCCCCTGAGATGTGATTAGCATAGCACTTCTATGATGGACTGAGGGAAAACATCCCTCAACCACTTTGTGCATAATCCAGCAAATAACTTGCTGGGTGGTGTGTAGAGAATCACCTTGAGTGAGGTTGTTGGATTTGTGTGCTTGTGATCTTCCATATGGTTTGCTTGCTCTCAGCCCTGCTCCTCCTCTTCAGACATGGTCTTGTGCAGATCTTCCAGTCCTTTCTTCTCCACCCCTAGCTTGGCCTTGTTGATACCTTACTGGATCTCTAATATCAGCATGATCTAGTGGTGGAATTATTTGTGGTGGATTATTGAGTGCTTGTTGTTCTTGCTGGAGCTGAGTAGCTCGAGCTGAAATAGGGGAAAGTGTGGTTGATTTCTTTCAGCCCACGGCTGCTGTGCTATTTAACTGTCTCTTGCAACGGTGATAACACAGAGGCTTGCCTCTGAGTGAGTTGTCTGCCTACTTCCTTGCGGCTGGAGATCTTTTGCTTGTGCTGATGTTGGTCTTATCCAGGGGATTACAGTTATTTTCACGTGCCACTTGTATTTCCTGGAATGTGCCTATGATGCTGGTATGAGGCTAAACCTGATTTGAACACATACTACTTAAGGTTTAATTAACCCTCTGATGAATTTAGCAGTGCACTTCACTACCAATCTGAGGGTACTAATCCCCACTCACCCCTCTGTTTACTTGTGTGTTTATTTTGTAGGTTCAGAAGCTGACTAGAAGACTAAATTAGCTAGTAGGAATTAGTTTAGGAATTTAGTTTGCATTTTTTTTCCTTTGTAATATATCTTTGTAATTTTCTGTTTGAAGAAATGATGTAAAGACTTTGTATATTGTGATAATAAATAAAGTTTACTCTTTTGTTTTTCTAATTCACTTTATAATTAGAATTGATTAATGTCTATTAATTCATAAATGTTTCAAATTAATTATTAAGTAACAGTTGTAATTTCCTATCAACCATTTTGAATTCAAATTCATACAACCTTATGTTTAAAGAAATTTAAATTGAATTCCTCAATTCAAATATCACCTAAAGGTCATGTCGAAATTCCACCTTCTTCCAGTATCGACTCTACTCTCTAAGTCACGATGACGATGGAACCTCGATCACTCTAGGGTTTTAGTTTTGTGAAAAATTTATACGGGTTTTGCAAACACATGCATGAAGATGCACAGATTACTATTTCTACCCACCTTGAGTTCCTTAACGCTGGGACATTACAGTCTTCCCTCCTTAACGAGAACTAACATCCCGTAGTTATAACAACTATACCTGAAGAGCTCGGGGTAGTTTTGACGTAGTTCTTCTTCCTTCTCCCAGGTAGCTTCACGTTTAGGATGATGTTTCCATTGCACTTTACAATACTTGATTGCTCTATTCTAGAGTCTTTTCCAATCTTCTGCCAGAATCTTCTTTGGTTCTTCCACATAGGTGATGTCTGATTCTAACTCCAGATCCTCCTGATTAATGGAATCTTCTGGTTCCTTCATACACTTTTGGAGTTAAGATACATGGAAAACATTATGGACTTGCTTCAATTTCTCGGGTAGCTGTAGAGTGAAAGCTACATTCCTGTTCTCTGCAAGGATTTTGAAAGGTCCAATGTATCGAGGACTTAGCTTTCCTTTAACTCCGAACCTCTTAAGCCCTTTCATCGGACTAACTCTGAGATAGACCATATCCCCGATTTTCGGTTCCCATGTTCTTCTTTTCTGATCAGCATAACTTTTCTGACGACTTTGAGAAAGCTTCAAATGATCCCTAATGATGTCCACAATGTTCTGTTAACCCTTGACATAGTCTGGTTCAAACTCAGACTTGCCTCCCGTTTCATACCAACATATTGGTGATCTACACTTTCAACCATAGAGTACTTCAAATGGTGCGGCCTTCAATCTACTTTGATAGCTGTTATTGTATGAAAACTCTGCTAATGGTAGATGTTGATCCCACGATCCACCGAAAACTAGAGCACATGCCCGAAGCATGTCTTCTAAAATCTTATTAATCCTTTCAGTTTTCCCTCCAGTTTGTGGATGATAAGCAGTACTGAAACTTAAGTGTGATCCTAGAGCTTCATGTAGCTTCCTGCAGAATACTGAAGTAAACATAGATTCTAGATCTGAAACTATCCTCTTGGGTACTCCATGTTCACTTACTATCTCCTTGACATATAGATCCACCAATTTCTCTGCGTTATCCTTCTGATTTACTGCTAAGAAATGTGCACTTTTGGTTAATCGAGCTATGATAACCCAAATCATATCCTTATGTGACTTGGTCATTGGTAGACCGGTTATAAAATCCATGCCAATCTCCTCCCACTTCCATTATGGGATCTCCAAAGGTTATAATGGTCCTGCTGGACTTTGGTGTTCTGCCTTCACCCTCTGACATGTGTGGCATTCAGATACATACTTGGCAATATCCCTCTTCATGTTGTTCCACCAAAATATGTCTCTGAGATCCATGTACATCTTGGTAGTCCCGGGATGAATAGAGTACGGTGTATCATGTGCTTCCCAAAGTATCAAACTCTTGATCTCAGGTTTGTCTGGTACCTAAATGGAATACTGAGGGTTTACCTTCTTAAATTTTACGGATCTCTTCCTTTATGAAAGGATCTTCGTCTTGTCGGCGAATTATCTCATTCCTGAGATCACTTTTTCTTTCTTCCACAACCTTCATAGTATACAAATTTCCCAATGATTTTACCTCAAGTATCTCTATTTCAGCTTGTTCTAGTTCCCTCTTGAACTCCCTTGGCAATTCACATTGATTTGGTTGACTATACATGCTCTTCCCGCTTAAAGCATCAGCCACAACATTGGCTTTTCTTGGTGTGTAATTGATGGTAAGATCATAGTCTTTGATCAATTCTAACCACCTTCTTTGCTTCAGATTCAATTCCTTCCGAGTGAAGAAATATTTGAGCTTTTGTGGTCTGTGTATAACTCACACTTTGCTCCATAGAGGAATGACCTCCACCTCTTCAAAGCAAAAACTACTACTGCCAACTCAAGGTCATGAGTTGGGTAGTTGACTTCATGAGGTTTGAGATGTCTAGAACCATAAGCTGTTACCTTCCGGTCTTGCATGAGTACACAACCTAATCCATTCTTGGATGCATCACAATATACTATGTAATCCTTGCCTGGTTCAGGCACTGTTTGGTGTTGTTGTCAATCGTGTCTTGAATTCTTGGAAACTAGCTGCACACTTGTCTGTCCATACAAAAGGAATATTTTTTCCTTAACAAGTTGGTCATCGGCCCTGCTATCTTAGAAAATCATTCGATGAATATTCTATAGTACCGGCCATTCCGAGAAATCCACGGAATTCCTTGACATTGGTTGGTGCTTTCCAATCCAGAACTGATTGTAATTTGTTTGGATTCACTGCGATACCTTCCTTACTGATGACATGTCCAAGGAATTCCACTTGATCCAACCAAAACTCGCACTTCCTAAATTTGGCATACAACTGATGTTCCCTCAGAACTTGGAATGCTATCCTCAAATGCTGAGCATGGTCTTCTTTGTTCTTTGAATTGATTAGAATATCATCTACGAAAACTATCACGAACTTGTCCAACTATGGCATGAAGATCTTTTTCATCAAGTTCATGAAAATAGCTGGTGCATTGGTCAGTCCAAAAGGAACAACAAAATACTCATGATGTCCATACCTTGAAATAAATACTGTCTTGGGTACATCTTATGGCTTAATTTTAATCCGGTGGTATCCCGATCTAAGATAGATCTTGGAGAACACTCCAGCCCCGTGGACTTGATCAAATAAATCTTGGATTCTTGGTAATGGATACTTGTTTTTGATGGTGACATTGTTCAGATTTCTAAAATCACCGCACATTCTTCTACCTCCATCTCTCTTGTCCACGAATATAACTTGTGATCCCCATGGTGATACACTTTGTCTGATGAATCCCTTACTTTCCAGTTCATCTAACCACTCCTTGAGTTCCTTTAATACTTTAGGACCCATCTTATAAGGTGCTTGAGCAATAGGTGATGTACCTGGTATCAAGTTAATGGTAAACTCTATCTCTCTATCCGGTGGCATTCCCGGTAATTCTTCTGGGATTACATCTGGAAACTCATTAACCAATGGTATATCTTCTAACTTAGCTTCACTGAGTGAATTGAGTTGAAGTTCAGCCTCCACATGGGTATGCTTATCTTCTTGGTCGATAACTCTTCCTCCTCTAGGCTTCTTCAGAAAAAATGTTTTCTCTTCACAGTCAATTAGAGCTCCATATTCTGACATCCAATCCATTCCCAGAATGGCATCAATATTCTTCAAAGGAATAACTAAAAGATTTGCATAGTATGTGCATCCAAAGATCATAATGACCTGATCTATCCTCGCACGTGTAACTAAGAGCGTACCTCCCGCCGTCATAAATGTAAGAGGATATTCTAATCGCGAACACCTTACCCCATACTTATCCACAAAATGAGTAGAGATGAAAGATGTGCTGGCACCAGTATCAAATAAAACTTTGCCATATTGGGTAAGAAAACTGAGCGTACCTAGTACAGCGGTGTCTGAGGTTTCAGCCTCCTCCAGAGAAGCACAGTTCAGTTTTCCGAAGGGTTTTCCTTGCTTACCATTATTGTTCTTACCGCTTCTGCCACCTCCAGCTGAGAATCCACTTTATGCTCCGGGTATAACTCCAACTTTGTTAAATCCACCTCCAGCTGTCTTGTTAGGACACTCAGGCTTGATATGTCCCTCCTTTCCACACCCAAAGAAGATAATCCTCAGCTTCTTGCATCCACTTTTAATGTGTCCATGAAGCCCACAACCATGACAAATTATCTGATTCCTTGGTTTGAACGGTCCACGATTCGTCGGGGCTCCTCCCGACTTGATCCTTGGCTTGAAGCTCAGATTGGATGTAGGTCGACTTGGCTGAAACCTCTTAGGCTCAAACGTGGCCTTCTTCTGTCGGTTCTGCTGACCCAGCTTGTACACATTCTCCCATTTGTCGCACCCGGACTTCTAGAGGATACTCGCAGTTCCGTTGAACAGTAGTGGATTGGATTACGGGGCTTACCGGCACCCGCATCTCTTAAGAGTAGGCCAACACACGTATGTGTGACAACCAACCCCTATCTGTTCAGCGTCTACGTAAACCATCCCATAGAAATCAGGATACTACCATTGACGTACTTCATACCATACACACACGGTACGTCAACGACGTTGAACAAAATGATAACACAACAGATCTCTAAGACACAAAAGATGGAAATAAGTTGCAAATAGCTCTCACTAGAGCAGAGATAGCAAATACAATCATCCAGAGGACACATGTCCCAACATAACATCATTACATCTCAACGGAAGCATTCAAAGGGTCTGAGTACAGACAAATCCAAATAGGCTTAAGAAGCCGGGAATGAAAAGAAGACGGAGCCCATCCACGATGCCTCGGATCCTGCCCGGGTCCGCTACCTACTCGTCAGCAGCCTCATCAAACTCAACGTAGTAGCCGTCACGGGGATCCTCGTAAGCGTAGTCTGCGGAAACCACAGCCCCAAAGGGGTCAGTACATAAACGTACTGGCAAGCAAGACTCACAGTTCACCAAAGTGTAGCCCGTCAACACCAAGCACAGATGCCTTGGGTTCAACGGAAGAAAGGGATATAAAAGATGCTGCAACTGACTGCACTAACCAACTACAGAAACATGATACAACTTCCGGCTAACAGAAAGAAGATAAGATAGCGTATCGGAAACAACTAACAACTAACCACCAAACAAACCCATCCTGGATCTCGCCCCTTATCCAAAGAAGCAATCCGAGGATAACTCACACAGTTGGATTAATGATGGTTCAGATTGTTGTGTCAATAAGCCTATTACTAGTCAATTTATCATCAGTTAGGTGTAAGTTGTTCTGAGTACTTGTTAGCCAGTACTTTCACCAAGTCAACCATAACCGCGGAAAACACGGCTTCTCGAGAAGATTTATCCCTGCAGGGGTGCACCAATTTGGCCGTACACGTAAGAATAACCCGCCAGATGGGATGCCTCCCACCAAGCGGGGCACTCAACACAACTCAACTCTTCTTCGCATCAAGCCCAAAGCACCACGTGCTATGCGTGCGCGGCTAATCGAGCCCCACGAAGAAAAGGGGACCCTCATAGCACTAGAAGACCACGCCGCCCTAAATGCCGACTACAAAAGTTCCACCCTGGCCTCGGGTTCGTACCTGCATATGCGTGCATCAAATGGAAAGCCCGAACTAAGTGTGGTGATTTGGACGAGATGCGAATCGAATCAAATTGAGGGGGGCGCCCATACACGCTTCCCACATGCGGTTAGTGCGCTCATCATGGATCAGTAGACAAGACCCTTTTCCTAATTAGGGTCGACACTAGCAGGCCTCAAAACCACGCCGGGCCTCCTGCCGGTGCCTTATCAGCAATTTATTATTACCTCAAATTAACAGGTTGTTGTTTAACATCGAGCCCCAGAACATAATAGGAATATAGTAACAGAAAGTAACGGGTAACAGACTCGAGCAAAACAGCCCTAAGCATGCTAGTAAGACACGGGCTCAAGCAACTGGGTTATAGGAATGGAGGTGAGGCAATATCAGGGTTCAGGGTATCATGTGATATGTTCGTAACAGAAGCAAGGATACATATGGCTAGCAGGAATAGACAACGGAAAGTATCAGTAACCAATGTTGAAAGGAACACAATGGTTCATGTGAGTGATAACTTGCCTGCAAACTCAGTAGCCTGGTACTGGGCTAGATCCTCAGAAGGGGTGTCGTAAGTATCGTCTGTCTCAACGTCATCGTCTATCCGAGAAGAAGCAAACAAACAATGCAGAAAGATAGACAATCAATATCATGGCATAATGCACAATCATGGAATGATGCATGTCAATTTAATGGATGCATCAAAATAAACTAGTTGACATGGTAACACAATTTAAATGGACACATATGCAATTTTGAGTTGCATATGAAAAGCCCATGAATTTTGGTTGAAACAATTGTTTTCCAATTAACCAATAGGTGAAAGTGGATTAGTATGATGCATGGATGAGCAAAAACAACAAAATAACAACAATAGAACCAATCGGAAATAAGGTTTACCAATTTAGAAATTTATTTATTAAGTTAGGGAATTTTTGGTTCCTTAAAGGGATTACACAAATAGTTGTTGTTTTCACCAATTTAAATTGTGCAAAATAAATAACAAAATTCATATTTGAAAAGAGTACAAAATTTTAGTTGGATTACATGTTTCAAATATTGAAAAAGGAGTTAGGATGAATTTATTATGACTTAAACAAGACTAAACAAATTTTAAATGAATTTAAAACAAGTTTGAAAATTATTTGAATTTTATTTGTTCCAAACATAAATTCAAATTCATATTTGAAAAGTTTATACTTTTCTAGTTTGAAAACATATTTTACATGTTCAAGAATAACTTATTTTGAGCAAGTTATGAATTTAGCAAATTTAAATGATTTAAACAAGGTTTAAATTATTTAAGCAATTTTAATTATTCAAACCATGAAACAGACTTTATATTTGAATAGGTGGTTTGAAATAGCATGGAAAACATATTTTATTTGCATTATTTGGATTAAGTATGAATTAGTTATGCAATTATTTAAATTTCAAATGGATTGTTTGAATTCAAATTTGAAATGCATTTGGAAAATTCAAATCAGAAAACAAATGTCATAAATAGATAGATAATTTAATTTGGATCAACACACATATTTTACTTTTATTATTTGGAGTTATAATTTAAAAGTTATAAGCAATTTAATTTGGAGGACCAATCTGTAATTTAAAAGGGCTTGTTTTAAAAAGAAAAAATGCTGAAAAACGATTTGTACTCTGCAGTGGCTAGCCCTAGCCACTGACAGAGGGCCCAAGGGGCCAACATGGCCAGCGTGTGCGCGCGTGGCAGTAAGGGCCACTGACGAGTGGCCCCCTCCTGTCAGCCGGGCGCGAAAAAGTTTGGGATAATATGCGAGCGCCAGGGCTCGATCCCAGGACGCATACGAGTGCGCGCAACGCTGCTACCAGTGGGGTGTTCGAATGTTTCTGTCAGCATACACAACGCGGACAGTTTAAGGTTCCACCCCGTGCTTAGCTGAATTTTGACAACGCGCGCGTGACTGAACCCGACAGAGAGGCGACGGTGGACGGCGGCGAGCCGTGGTTGTGCTGCGCGGCCGCGTGCTGCTGGGGTGCGGGTGGGTGGTGTGCACGCTCGCGTTTCAGAGAGGACAGAGAGGAGGGAGAAAGGCACGGTGGCGTGCTCACCGTGAGAGTCAGCAGGTGGTCGACGGCGAGGTGCAGAACAACGACGGAGTCGTGGAAGATGGCGGCGACGGTGTGGACTCCCTCCGCGGCTGCTACGGTGTTCAAACGGGCGAGGAAGGGGAGGCCGTGCGGTTCCCGTGGTCAGCGTGGGCAGAGGTGAACGGGAGCGGCGGCGGCCATCGGAGTTTCAGAGCGGCGCTCTCCGGTGAGGTGACAGAGAGGTGGGATTGCGACGGGGAGGGAGGGTGGAACGGCGGCGGAGCTCGAGGGGAAAGGGGTAGGGCTAGCTAGGGTACGCTCGAGGGGGTCTAGGGTGGATTTATAGGCCTGCGGAGCTGCGCACGGCCGTCGGCGCGATACTGCCGGCGACGTGGCTACTGTGGATGCAACGGCGTACAGGTTAACGAAGATCGAACTGGTACGCGGGCCAGCGGGTGGAGTAAAAGGGCTGGGCCGCGCGGGGGAGAAGGGAAAAGGTGGGCTGGGCGCAGCCCACTGCCCCTGGCGCCCGTTTCTGTTTTTAAAATTTTTCTCCTGTTTATTTTTTTTTTGCAGAAAATGAATATGGAAGAGAAAGATGAGATTTTGAATTAGGAAAATTTTGGGAAATTTTGGGTGGGTTAAATAGGTCAACAGCAATCACTTGGCAACTTTGATTTTCAAAATTTTCAAAATAACTTGCTGTTTGTGATTTAACTCAAATTTGAAAGAAATTGCTTATTAAGTGACTATTAATGAAAACAAACCTTTTAGTAGGGTGAACCCTATGGTTTAATTAGAACAATGATTAGAAATGTTTGGTATTTTCATAGTTTGAAATTGGGTGCTGTTGGGTGATTGATTTGAATTTGAAATAAGTTTGGATTAAGTCTGGATTAATTATCTTATTAAAGCCATACTTTTAATGGTTTGAACCTCATGTTTTAATGGAACAAAATGGTTGTTTTTTATTTGAACTTTTATTTAAAAGGTTGTAACAGAGCAAGTATGAAATAAATGTTTGAATAATGTTTGAATATGAATTGTGAAAACAGAGTAAAACAGAAGCAAACAAATGGAAAACAAAGTAAAACAAATGCAAACAATTCAATGAATATGATGACATGATGCAAAACTTTAATTAAACAAGAATCAAACATTCTAAATGGAAGTTTTCATACTTGGGATGTTACACCATTTAACTGCAGAGTTCATCAACTCTTGGAAATTAGCTGGCTTGGACATCCTCAACTGCATAGCAGCATAAGTATCCAATCCTCTCAGGAATCTCTTTACCCTCTTCTTGTCAGTGTCCACCTCGTCAGCAGTGTAGCGAGAGAGTCTGCTGAACTTATTGACATACCAGATCATATGATGTGATCCTTTCCGGAGATCCTCAAAATCACTTCTCTTCATCTCCATGACATTGTCAGGAACATGGTACTCCCTGAACTTTTCCTTGAATTCCACCCATGTGAACACCTTCTCTACCGGCTTCAATATCATCTGATTATCCCACGATGCTGCTGCTGGTCCATTTAGAAGATGTGTGGCGAAACGCACCTTCTCAGCGTCATTGGCATTGATGGCCTTGAGATTCCTCTGAGTGTCGACTAACCAGTCCTCTGCATCCATAGGATCTCTTGCTCTAGCAAATGGTGTTGGTTTAGTTTTCAAGAAGTCTGATAGAGTTATCATCCTTGCTTCAGTTCCCCTCTGATAGAGTTAACATCCTTGCTTCAGTTCCCCTCCCAGGCCCCACCTGGGTTAAAAGTTCCTGCATGAACTTGTTCTAATTTTCTTAAAAAACCCGCATGCACTCTATAAAATTTTGTTCTACAAGTGGCCTGAGCGGTGGTGGTGGTATTTCCGCTCTTGCAGCATCTTCATCAGCCTTCGCTTTATTTTCACGCTCCAGGCGCTATGCGTTAGACTCGCTAGCTCCGCCACTCTCCATATTCCCCTAGTCCTGCAATGTGAAGCGAACAAACTCATAATTACACCATTCCCATGCTTTCTGAGCCCCACTTCACATGCAACACTAGTCACACAAGAGAAGCAAGAATCCAAATCCAAATACAAACAACATATTTCACATAATTTACAGATACATATAGGTCCGTTATAATACCCGCACCATATAGTTGCAGAAAGCAAAGTAGTACAAAGTACCACTGGTGCTCACACACTCCGACCTTTATTTATAATACATGGCTCGAAACTACCAAACTACTACTTCTCTCGAGCCCTCACACACCATCTCCATGGCTTCCACTTCCCTACTCATAGTACATGCAAGGAGTCCACCAGTATGGCGTGAAGTCCTGCACACTGTCTTAGGGGCATACGATCTCTCGGATGGAAAATAATCCATGTCTGAAGTGTCAACAACCGGGGTGTCACTCAGTAGAAGCCCGTCCACGTCTAGATAACTCTCAAGATATGACGCAAACTCCTCGGCACTCGTGTACTGCGAAGATCCACCCTCTCCAAAACAAGTGGTACTAGTGTAGTAACTGTGATCAAAGGGTGCCTCTTGCATAGGTTGGGTCTTTGTCTGCTCCTCAACATCTGATGATATGTCTATGACAATGGCCTCCGCACCGTCAACTGTATAGGCTGCTACTTCCTCCACACTAGCCTGATCCCCGTCCTCGGATGAGTCATCAAAATGGATCGGATGTTGACTGGTATCAGGGTACCAATCAAACCTCCAGCCATCAGAATTATCCATGAAAGAATCTGACTCTCGGACTCCACCAAACATATTTTGCATTGTATCACTGGGTTCGTCCGAAATTCCATACGAGATGTATGGCTCCGGATCACTAGGTGGTATGATAGGGTAGTGGATATGTTCTGGAGTAGTTGAATACCTGGACTGCCTAGTTTGGTTTGGCTTCTTGGATGATCCTGCTCATGGGGTATAGTATGGTTCATCCCTCTCCTGGACCACCTTCTTGCCCTTCTGCTCTGAGCTATGTGGTTTTGTCAGGTCTTCCAGCATACTATCCCCGTCCTCTACTATAACGTGGTTAGTTTTATAAAAAAGATCCCACTAACAGCCTATATCGATCTAACAGTCTGGTGGCTAGCTTTGGTTTGGACTTAACCAACGCAGAATGGTCCAATGCCAATTCTGCGGTCAGGTTGTCATATGGAATAGCGGTGAAACTGGTACCTGTTAGGTGATCTGCCTTATACTCCCTAATGGTTGCTAGTGCTTCTACTACGGCCTCATGGTAAGGTGCCGACTGACTCCTACCCTCTTCACTCGGTGTAGTCACATACGGTGTCAACTCCCTAGGTATCAGGATTAATACCCTGTACTTCAGAACATTCTCACCATGGTTGTAGGTGTATGTGTTGACTTTCATATTGGTATCGAAACCAAAGGCTTGAAGTAAAGCTCGTAACTGCTCCGTCAATACTCCCTCGTAATCCTTAAGCCACTCGTGCTCTACCCATATAGTCCTTTCTGAACTCCCGCCTTTCATCGGCACTGTTGACAATAAGCATAAATGTTATTAATAGAGTAATAAAGATTCAATACTCTGGAAATATGACCAGAATATTCCCAAGTGAATACCTATCATACTTCTAGCAAACTCTTTATCGTTACGTTCTAAACCCAACAGGGTATATCCCTTTACTAGGTTTCAACCCTAAGGTCAAAGCAATTGCTCTAATACTAGCTGCGGTGACCCAGCATACCCTAGGTTTCAACCCCAGATCAGGGGGGTTCTGAAGCTGTTTCCGGCACCCTGCCGGAGAGGAGATCATCACCGGAGGCCTCTTCATCACCATGCCTGCCTCCGGAGTGATGCGTGAGTAGTTCATCCTTGGACTACGGGTCCATAGCAGTAGCTAGATGGTTGTCTTCTCCTCCTATGACTCCATGTTTAGATCTCGTGAGCTGCCTAACATGATCGAGATTGTTCTTATGTAACTCTATGTGATGTGTTTGCTGGGATCCGATGAATATTGAACTTGTGCCAAGTTGATTATAGTCTTTTATTGCATATGTTATTTGTGATCTCGAAGTAGAGGTTGATTTCTCTATATTGAAAACACAAAAAAATTAGTTTATTTCTCTATATTGAAAACACAAAAAATTTAGTTTATTTCTCTATATTGAAGACACAAAAAAAATTAGTTTACTTCATAGCTGTTATTTATTTGCTTGCTTTTATTCTGCTAAAATGAGTATTCCTGAAGTAGAGGTTCGTTCTTTTAGGCAACAAGGGGGAGAAAGTTTAAAAGATGCTTTGTATAGAATAAATAATGCTCAGAAGAGGTGCACAAAAAATATTCTACCTTGATACTCCTGAGAAATTTTTATAATGGTATTTCTGGTTGGCATAGGCATGTGTTAGATACTCTTACGGGTGGAAATTTTCTAGGAACTCCTGCGTTGGAAGCTTGCAATTTGATTGAAAGTTTAGTAGGAGAACCCCCCATTACAAATGTTAAAACTGAGATCACTTTGGAGGATGTTATTGATAAACTAAACTCTTTGGAAATAAACTTATCAGTCTTCCTTGATAATGCTAGTAAATTTAATGAATTACTAGTTACTATTGATAAAAGAATCACTACTCTAGAAGCTAGCAAAACTCATGATAATCAAAATGTTAGGATTGGTAAACTAGAGGATGCTATGGGAGCTTTAAGCTCAACCGTTTCATCTCTTAAATTCAAAAAGGAGAAATCCTATGTGGGAAAGGAGCAAAGATTTATGTATGCTCCTAAGATGGTTAAACCCAAATCTCAATATGTGCTGAAAATTGCTAAAACAATTAATGATACTAAGAATGACCTTTATTATGAATCTTAAAAAACATCTAAAGAACCTATTACTGCAAATAATGGTTTAGAGGAAGATATAGTTGATTCTTGTTCACTTGAAAACACTTGATTTGATTTTTCTATGCCTAGCTGAAAGGCTTTAAAGAAAAGCGCTACCAGGAGACAACCCGTTTTATTTCTCTGTTTTCTTTCAGTTTTCCTTTGTTTTCTTTGGTGTGCTTGCACCTGGGTGTTGTCTATTTCCTTAGCAACCCCGTTAAATCTTTTATTTTGAGTTTTTGTTGAGCCAAGTAAAACCACTAGTGGAAAGTTGAGCCTATATTTCGGATTTGTGCGCAGGAAACAGATTTCTGCTGTCCACTGTAAATTCCGTTAAAAATCACGGAAACTTCAAAATGACCTGAGATATTTTGTGCTTAAGCCTGAGTTATATACGCAACTTTTCTTAGAAGACCACTTTTCGATTTGAGCAAAATAATATTTTTTTTAAAATTGATCTTTACATGTTGTTCTGTTTTTGACAGATTTCTGCCATTTATCGCATTTGCATCTTAATCTCTTTCTTTTGGTGTTCTTTTGAGAAAAAGAGTTTTGAAAGAAGTTGTGACAGTAGCTAATGTTTTTTTGAGTGTTAGACTTATGTTTAAACTGGACCATATGGATTTATTATTTCAATTGCACTAACGTTGCTAATGAAGATTGTGAGAATTTTGATGTGAAGGAAGTTTTCAAGGGTCAAGAGAAGAGGATGATATGATGTGATCAAGAAGAATGAAAATCCTAAGATTGGGGATGCCCCGGTGGTAAATCCAATCAAATTCCAAGAAGACTCAAGCGTCTAGGCTTGGGGATGCCCAAGGCATCCCCTTCTTCATCAACAAATTATCAGGTCACTTCTAGTGAAACTATATTTTTATTCGTTCGCATCTTTTTTTCAGTTTGCTCTTTTATTTTTCTTTCAGTTTGTTTTTACTTTCTTAATAAGCTTGGTTGGACCCCAGCATTCTTTTATTGGAGAGTGACACGCTCCGCTTTTTCTTGAGAATACTATGTATTCTTAATCTTTGTTTATCTGTTGCATTTATTTAGCTCTTGTTTTGCATGCATCTCTTGTTAGAGCTATTAGTTTTAGTAGTATTATTTGATTAATATCATGTTTTCTTGCTGTATATTAAAGAGTATTTTTGTTAAAGCATGTTTTTTATGGTGCTTGTTGGGAGAAATGAAAGAAAACTGTTGCTTGAAGTAGATTTTATAACAGTACTAGTAGAAGCTTGTATAGACTGTGGCTAGGACTTTTTCATGCCATGCTAAATGTTATTTTAGTTTTAAAGCCTTGTGGTTATTGGGTAGCATGATTAGCCTCAAATATCTGAGAGTGTTTAATATGTATTGAAATATTCATGAGTTGTTCTTGTCATAGTAAAGCATCAATATATGGTATTCTCTTTCGATTGTATTAATTGGTTGACTTGGCACATGCTCACACCATGTTTATGACTACAAACTAGTCACGAATAGCCTCCATGACCACTTAGTTTTTGAACTTGTGATATTTCTTATGTTTTAATTAATGATGCTTATGTCGCTATGCATGATTATGGCTCTTATGCTCTCTTGATTTGTCGCTCCCAGTCTTTTGCTAGCCTCCACCTGTACTGAGTATGAGCTCTAATCGTGCATCCAAACTCCCTTAAACCAAAGTTTTTCCCATTGTGTCCACCATACCTACCTACATGTGGTATTTAACTGCCATTCCAAAGTAAATTGGTCATGTGTTACCTTTAAAACCTTCAAAATTACTCCTGCTTTATGTTCCTGTTTTTGCTCATGAGGACGTAAATAGAGAATATTTATCTCACTTGTTGACTGGATTTCACACCCTGTACTAGTGGCTTCATCCGCTTATCCAAATGATAGAAGAGCTGGCAGCAAGGTGCCCAGCCCCAAATTAATGCATACAAATTCTCTTCACTATTTTTGCCCCTCATTAATCAGTCAAAGCATAATTGTGTAAACAAAAGAGAAAGAGGGATGACCTTCTACACCAGTTGTGTCCTTCACCATGGGAACCTCTCTTGTGAATTCAGTTTACTTGTGACGTACTGTATTTTCTGTTTGCTATTCGTTGACATTTGCATACATCTCCCAAAATATAGACACTCCTCCACGGTATGTGATTGTTGGCAGGCACCCAAGGATTCGGTTAGCCATGGTTTGTGAAAGATGGATGGGAGGAATGTCACACTTTTAATACCTCTGTTTAATAAAATAAAAGCTCTAGCACACGAGTGATCCTTGCTTCCATCTGTGAATGGCCTTTCTTTTACTTTTATGTTGAGTCTCCATCTTCTAACTTTATGCACAGTTGAGAGAGCATTTTTGCGATTCTGAGTTATATGTGCATTTGTCCCATAAGCATCAATAATTACTTCATGATGTGTTATTATTTGTTCTTAAATTATTTGTTCTAGTCTTCCAATTGAACTTTGAAGGTGTCCTGGCATTTATGTTTTGCCCCACTCTTAAGGACTATCGAAATATCACTTTGCCATGCTTTCTCTATAACTGAAACAAACGTCTACCTTTTTTTGCATTATTATTCATGATCCTTTATTTGAGTTACTTTTCGTGATGCAAAGTAATAGCTATGCTTTATTATGAAGGTTTTATTTATCATGCCTGTGTTTAAAGTCTTATGATCTCAGCGTGCATATGCTTTTACATTAGATTGATCAAGTTTGTGTTAGTAGCATGTCACCTCAGAAATTACTGTTTTATCATTTACCTACTCGAGGACGATTAGGAACTAAGCTTGGGGATGCTTGATACGTCATAAACGTATCCCTAATTTCTGATGCTCCATGATCATATTTTGCCAATTGCTACATGTTTTCTCCATTCTTTATGTCATTTTTATACGTTTTCCGGACTAACCTATTAACAAGATGCCACAGAGCCAGTTCCCAGTTTTCTGCTGTTTTTTAGTTTTAGAAAAGTTGTTATGTAAATATTCTCGGAATTGGAAAATTCGAAGCCTGGAAGTCCTATTTTCCCCGGAAGCATCCAGAAGACCGAAGAGGAGCCGGCTAGGGGTAGCAGGGGAGCAAACCATAGGGTGGCGCCGCCCTCCTGGCCGCGCCATCTAGGGGTGTGGGCCCCCTGGAGCGCCACCACCTTCGCCCTTTCGCCTATTTAAGCCCCCCCGGATGGAAAACCCTAGGCACCTGATCAAAATCCCCGAAAAAGTTCCACAGCCGCCGTCACCGTCAACCCCATGTCAGGGGGTTCTGAAGCTGTTTCCGGCACCCTGCCGGAGAGGAGATCATCACCGGAGGCCTCTGTGACGCCCCTGGATCGATTACAATGGGGATTTCAGCGTTCCCGCCAGAATCCACATAATATCTGATCCCGAGTTGTCATTTTTGATACCATTAAAATAGTTCACGAATAATCTCCAACAACAGAAGAGATATATACAAGATGACTCAAACGAGTCAAGGATACAACTGATACAATACAAACATCCAAATAACAACAGAAAACGAAATAGTATCCGACTACGGACAAGATACAAATTGGACTAAGAGTCTTGAAGATAACCGATGGCGTCCAATCCCTGGCCAGGCCAAGCCAGAGGGATTCCCAAGCTAACGTCGTCCCACTTCAAACCTGTCGACTGCATTGTGAATACAACCCCGAATCATGGGGTCAGTACTTTGAATGTACCGACAACGGCAAGCAATACTCACAAGATACCAATGCAACCAGTCATCACAAGATACAAATACTTTGGGCACAAAGGAAGAAGTTGTTGTAATGAAGCCGCAACGGGCAGCACTAAGCAATCTACAGATACACACTACAACTCTCGTCTATTAGAAAGAGATAAGAGAGCGCGACGAAAACAACTATAACTACTCACCAAAAGAATACCCATCCAGAGTTAACCCCCCTCAACCAATGACGGGAGGTAACCCGAGGAAAACTCACACAAATTGAAATATTAAACTCGTTATCGCACAGGTTAACAAGTATCATTAGGTGTAAGTTATCTGACTCTTGTAAGCCATGTAACACCTGGGGTGTTACCCTAATAGAGAGTTGTTTGTTTTCTTTTTTGCTTGCATCATATGCATCACATTGCATTGCACCATGTTTGCATCACAACTGAAAAGTTCAAAACAATTTAAAACTTTCACCCCTTGCTCAAAATTTCCAATTTCAAACTTGCAAACCAAACCACTCATTTGTTTTTCATTAGTTTGAAATTGTTTTAATCAAATTGCATGTTAATAAATTTTCCCCCTTTTGTTAAAAACCCTAATGGCAAATTAAATTTCAAATCATTTTCAATCATAATGGGCATGATCCAATTGTGGTTCAAACACTAAATTTTTTGCAAACAATTAAAATTCAATAAATGTTTTCTTAATTGTTGAGTTCCTTGAATAAAAATTGATTGAAAAATCAACTCCTTATGATTACTAATGGAAATTCAAATCCCAATTTCAAAAGTCCCATTAATAATTCAAAGTTTGAACAACAATGGTAACATTTGCTTTTAATTATTGTTTGCAACTTAATAAAATTATTTATCAATTAAATACCCCAAACTCTATTTGAAAAATTCAAGTAAAAACATTAAACCAAATTAAAACTTTCAAACTTGTGAAACATAATGCTAACCCTTTTCTCTTATTTTCTGTTTTGAAAAACTAACACAAACAAATTCATGAAAGAAAACCCTACACCCCCCCTCCAAATTATATTCCTTCTCCCTCTTTTATCCTTTCCAAAAAAATTGTTCATAAGGAAAAAAAAAACAAACAGCAAAAAATAATAGAAGAGAGGGGTGGAGAGAGAGGCAGCCCACCCCCCTTTTTTCCCTTTTCTCCCCCCAGCCCAGCCCACCAAGGCTTTCTTCCTCGTACGGACGGTACAGAGGGGCTCGGGGATGTCACTGTCTTTTCCTCCATGGACCCCCCCTTTGCTCCACCTGCCCCGAGCCCTACAAGACCCCAATCCGCGCCCTAACCCTAGTGATTCCCCTCTGCTGTTCATCCCCGCCGCCATCTCCCTCCTCTTCCAGATCCCCTCCAAAAAATTCTCCTCTGAAATTTTCCAAATTTACCTGTCAAGCGCCTCCGTGGCGGGAAGTTCGACGCCACGGCGCTGCCGCTAGGCTCATCGTCGAGCCGTCCTCCCGGCGGGAATGGATTAGGGGAACCTCCCTCTTCCCCCGCGCTGCCTCGGCCGGGCCTGGGAACCACCACGATCGCCGCGCCGTGGTCGTTTGCCGCCGCACTTCTCCGGCCGTCAGAGTTCGTCGCCCATGACAGAGGCATCTCCTTCCCCGCCTCCTTTCTCCACGTCCGTGAAGCCCGCCATGGTGAGCACTCCTTCCTGGCCTAGGCCCTTGTTTCCCCTTGCTCGAGCGTCACCTGTCTCCGTCCGCGGCTTGCTGTCCGCCATGGACGCATGCTGCATGTTCCCGCGATGCTTCTGATGGTCGCTGTGGTCACGTAGGCGCCACGCACCCACACGCTCGTCAGCCACTCGTGCGCCCACCCACCCCTTAGGCACATGCCGCCCCGCGAGAGCCGCACCGCGAGGCACGCACGCCGCCGCGGAGGCCGCCCGTACCCAGCGCCGATCTCCTCGTCGTCGTCTGTTTCTGAATCTTGGGTCGAAGTTCAGTTAAACTCAGTAGCGTACAATATGTTCCGACGGACCTGTATTCTTTCACAACCTGCACAGCACCCCAGTGGTTAGGAGCCCGCTCCGTCTCGTGGGAGACCCGGGGTCGAATCCCACCCGAGGCATATTTCCGCCCACCTTTTTTTTCGATTTCTTGCCACCGTGGCTCCCACTCGCCTCGCTGGGACCCCGCGTGGCCCCGGGCCCGCGCGGCAGGTGCTGTGGCTAGGGCGCGCTGCGGTGTACAACCGGTTCCGCGCCATTTTTTCTCACACAGGCCCTATCCCCACGTTTTCTTAGCAGTCTAGTCCCTGTAAATTCACAAATTAGTCCCTAAACTTAAAAAGCTAATAACTTTTGTTTTATAACTCCAAATAAAGAAAATAAAATATGTGCACTAATCTAAATTTAATTCTCTACCCATTGGTAACATTTGTTTCCTGTTTTGAAATTCCAAAATGCAATTCAAATTTGAATTCAAACAATTCAATTGCAATTTGGTAAAATCAATAACTAATTCATTATTAATCCAAATAATGCAAATAAAATATATTTTCCATACCATTTTGAATAACCTTTTCAAATATAAATTTTGTTTCATGGTTTGAATAATTTAAATTGCCTAAATAATTTAATACTTGTTTAATTCATTTAAATTTGATAAAATCATAACTTGCTCAAAATAAAATAATTTTGAACATGCAAAATATGTTTTCAAACCATCAAAGTGTGAAATTTTCAAATGTGAGTTTGAAATTATGTTTGGACAAATAAAACTTCAATTAAATTCAAACTTGTTTCAAATCCATTTAAAACTTGTTTAATATTGTTTAATTCATAATTAAATTACCCTAATTCCAATTTCAATATTTGAAACATGTAATCCAACTAAAATTTGATGTTCTCTTCAAATACAAATTCTGTTAATTGTTTTGAACACTTTAACTTGATAAAAACAACAATTGCTTGTGTGACATGTTTAAGTAACCAAACTTTCCACACTTAACCAATAATTTCCAAACTTATTAAACCTTATTTCAATTGGTTCTATTGTTGTTATTTTGTTGTTTTCCTCATCCATGCATCATGCTAATCCACCTTCACCTGTTGATTAGTTGGAAAACAATTGTTTCAACCATAATTCATGGGCTGTTCATATGCAACTCAAATTGCATATGGGTCCATTGAAATTTGTTTATCTTGTCAACTAGTTTACCTTGATGCATCTTTAAACCTGTCATGCATCCATATCTTGATCATGCTGGATCTTTTGCCGTAGTAGTAATTGTTGCATCCGGTGTTTGTTCGAGGTTCGTTGCTTCTTCCCGGATAGGACGTTGAGATGATGTGAGCAACGACAAGTTCTGCTACCTTGCGGGATCTTAGGCAAGTATACTCACTTGCTGCCATATGGCTGCCTTTCATCACTTGTTACCGATTCTTTCCGTTGTTCTTTTCTGCTAGCCTTAGTAGTAGTTGTTTCTGTTACGAACCTATCACATGAATCCTTTACCCCTTATATTGCCTCACCTCCACACGTATAACCATTGCTTGTGCCCGTGTATTACTAGCATGCTTAGGGTGTTTTGCTCGAGTCTGTTACCCGTTACTTTCTGTTATTACTTCTTTATGTTCTGGGGGCTCGATGTTTAATCAATCAATCATGCTACTGTTGTTATCAATAATAAATCTGATGATAAGGCACCGGCAGGAGGCCCTTGTGGTTTTGAGGCCTGCTAGTGTCGACCCTAATAGGAAAAGGGTCTTGTCTACTGATCCATGATGAGCGCACTACCCGCATGTGGGAAGCGAGTATGGGCGCCCCCCTCAAATTGAATCGATTCGCATATCGTCCAAATCGCCTCATTTAGTTCGGGTTTTCCATTTGCTGCATGCATGATCTTGCGAGCCCTTGGTACCCGGGTGGAACTTTCGTAGTCGGCATATAGGGGGACACGTTCTTAGAGTGCTATGAGGGTCCATTTTCTTCTGGGCTCGATTAGCCGTGCGCCCAAGGTGCTTTGGGCTTGATGCGAAGAAGAGTTGAGTTGTGTAGAGTACCTCGCTTGGTGGGTTTGATTCCCGTCCGGCGGGATATTCTTGCGTGTACGGCTAAATTGGTGCAACCCTGCAGGGATAATCTTCTCGAGAAGCCGTGTTTTCCGCGGTTATGGACTACTTGGTGAAAGTACTGGCTAACAAGTACTCAGGACAACTTAAACCTAATGATTAACAATCTTACACCCAATGATTAACAACTTGACTAGTAATAGGCTTATTGACACAATAATCTGAACCATCATTAATCCAACTGTGTGAGTTATCCTCGGATTGCTTCTTCGGATAAGGGGCGAGATCCAGGATGGGTTTGTTTGAAGTTATCTTTCAGTTGGTTACGATACTCGATCTTATCTTCTTTCTGATAGCCGGAAGTTGTAGTACCTCTCTGTAGTTGGTTAGTGCAGCCCGCTGTCGCTTATTTGCAATAACCCCTTCCATTCCGTTGATCCCAAAGTATTTGTATCTTGTGATGACTGGTTACGCCGGTATCTTGTGTGTATGGTCTATCCACTTGCCAGTACTTAACCGTACTGACCCACGAATCTTTTTCGTGGCTGCATATTCAATATTGCAGTCAACAGGTTTGAAGTCTGACGACGTTAGCTTGGGAATCCCTCCGGCTTGGCCTGGGCAGGGATTGGACGCTCTCGGTTATCTTCAGGACTCTTAGTCCAGTTTGGATCTTGTCCGTAGACGGACGATATGTTGTTTCTTCCGCTGTTATTTGGATCTTTGTATTGTATCAGTTGTATCCCGGGCTCGTTTGAGTCATCTTGTATCTATCTGTTTCTGTTATAATTGTGGAATATTCGTGAACTGTTGTAATGTTATCATAAGTGGCAACCTGGAATCGGTTATTATGCGGATTTGGCGGGAATGCTGAAATCTGCATAGTGCCCGATCTCGGGGCGTTACAAGCCAGCACTTTCTCCAAGATCGTCACATAAGCGCGGACGATACGCCTTCTTGAAAAGATTTAACCCTGCAGGGATGCACTATTGTAACCACATGCGCCGAAATGTCGCGAGTGTCAGCACAACACTTCACCTCACCACAAACGAGTCCAGGGAGCCACCTAGCTAGGTTGGAACCGCATCTAGAGTCCGGCCGATGCTTCAGCGCGGACCTAGCCATTTGCGACTACGTGCAAGACGGGTCAAACCAAACCGGAACTGCCCGTTCGCACGTACCGCGAGACCTATATAATTGTACGCACATCGATAAGATACCATCATCATCCTCAACATTGTCTCCATAGCACCTGCAGAATTGGTGATGTGCGCACGCCAAATGGAAAGACCGAACTAAGTTGTGGCATCCTCGACAAGAGTGCAGCGGGGCTAATAGGTTGCGGGGAGTCCCATTCCTCCCACCATGTGGTTAGCGCGCTCATTCTTGGACCAGCGGACAAGAACCTTTTCCTTAGGCGACACCAGAGGGACCAAAAGCCTCGAGGGGCCTCCCGCCGGTGGCTTAACTCGATTTCAAATTTTATTATTACCGCAAGCGTTATGATCATTTTAAAATAAGCTGAACCAACCTATCATACTTGTAAGGTGACAAAGAACCAAACTTGCAAAGAACCTAAGCATGCGCTACGACTCGCAAGGAAAACAAGAAACAAACATGTCATAGGAGGTGGGGGATGAAGCTATATCATGGCAGCAAGGTAAACATATGATAGGATTGAGACACAAGCATCAATTCATAAGGCTAGAATAAAGACAACAGAAAGAATCGGTAACAAGTGAGGAACGGCAGCCAAATGTAGCAAGTGAGTAAAGATTGCCTGGAATCCAGCTTGTAGAGGTAGCAGAACTTGTCGTGGCTCACATCATCTCAACGTCCTATCCGTGAAGAAGCAAAGCACTAAAACAACCCAAAGATGCAACACTTACTACTAAAGCAAAATATCCAGCATGATCAAGATATGGATGCATGACATGCGAGGATGCAACTAATCAATATTAAGTGGAATCGGAATCCCAACGAGTAAGTAGAAGGTTCAAGTTATTTAGCTAGCAATCAAATTAAATGTTGATTAACATGGAGAACAATATATAGGTGATCTACACACTATTAAATGGAATAGGGCACCAATTTAAATTAAGTACCCAAACATATTCCATGTTTAATTATTTAGGTGACCATGCATAACACTACTAAAATGCAAGATGAAAGATGCAAACATGAGTATGGATGACATATTAATGTTCCTTACATTTTTCTGATAAAAGTAGACATAAAGTTTGTGTTATTTGGATTAGTAAAACAAAAGTGATAAGCATTTGAATATTAGGGTGTTCTCTGCCAAAAACATGGGCCTGTGTGTGAAGAAACAGAAGGTGGAAGGGTCTGGTAGCAAACTGGGAAAGACAGGGGCTGGAGTGCGAAATTCTAGATCCAGATCGGGATCTCGGGGAGTTTCACCATCGGACTAGCCAGCCAGAGAGGATGACAAGCGGACCCCAGATCCACGCGGCGCTGACGCAGATCGACGGCGACCAGGGTCACCGACGGGTGGGCCGGCTCACGCGCGCAAAATTGGAAAAAAAGGGGAGGTAAAGGCCCCGGAGGGGGATTCGAACTCGGGTCTCTCGAGCGAAGGACGGAGGATTCAACCACTGGGATGTGTCCCATTTGTTGTCCACGAATAGAACTAGCGTCTTAAGAGGTAAAATCTACGCCTTGTATTCTGACGAAATTGAAGATCGACACATCCACGCGACGGTGACAGACGGACTACGGCCACCGGATGCAGCAACTAGACCGTGCCGCTCGAAGGCGGAGACCCAGAGTAAGAGGGGAAGGGAAGAGTGCTGTCCAGCGGACGGATGGCTCACCGCGGGCTTCCGGCGTGGTCGTTCGGTGCGAGGTCGGAGGAGACGCCCGGTAGTCGACGATGGCGTACTCATGGACGGAGGAAGAAGAAGAGCTCGGTGGCGAAAACTCGGGCAGCTCCGGCTCCGGATTTTCAGCGTAGAGGAAGGAGAGGTCGAGGTAGTTCCGTTCCCACACACAGATGAGGTCGAAGGAGATCATGGCGACGGGGGCGTCGGCGAGAACCTTCGGTGTTCTGTATCTCTACCAGAAAATTCAGAGAAAAATAAAAGAACACAGAGGGGAAAGGAGAGGTGGCGGCGGAAGGAGACGGGAAGAGGAGAGGCTAGGGTTCGGGGGGCTCTTCTCTTGGGTAGATAAGGAGGAGGACGGGAGGGGACCAGTGGTTGGGAGGGAGCAGGTGCGGTGGTGGTGGTTGCTCTGCTGGAAAGACACCGAGGGAGGATCACGCTCTCCTCATGCCTTCTGTACAGACGAGGAAGGAAGAGCTTCGGTGGCTGCTTGGATGGGTGGGCTGGGCCGGCCTGGTCGGTCAGCCCCAAAACGTTTTTTTTCATTTGTATTTTATTATTTTCAGAAAACAAAAGAATTTATTTAGGGAATAATAGAAGAGCTCAAACAAAATAGAATTATTTTTGTGATTAGACTTATTTAGGAAGAAAATTATATGTTGCCAAATGAGATGCAATGCATGATGCCATGATGCGAAAAGGAAAACAAACAATTTCTAATTTGGGGAAAACCCCGGGTGTTACAGACGACACCACTAACAAGGGATTGCGCCCTCGCAATCCGCTCACAAACACGGGAGAGGGAAGAAGTCGGAGGTATCGAGTCGTCGATCACCTTGTTGATCTTCTCGACACCACTAACAAGAGGTTCTTGCTCCGAATAAGAAAACTAGAAGCAGAGGTCTCAAAAGAAAGACTCCTCATACTTCAATGGAAAGAGTCAGAGTCACATATTGATCCACCTGTCCATCGTGAGCGAATGACGAGAGTAGTCGTTATGGGGGCCAATCCATTCCGCACCCAAATCATTAGCTCTGTAGATGAACAAAGAAATCGTTTAACCTAACTCTCGGAATTTAGATTGAAGGTCTTCACATATAGCGACAGCGAAGTTCTTCGGATCTAGGGTAGGTGAAGATATCGTTGTCGTGGAAGTCTTAAATCGCAGTACAAGATATGAATGGAAATCGCGAAAACAATTGCGATGTTCAATGGATAAGAAGACCAGGCGTTGAAGCGACATGGTCAAGAAGGAAACGACCACGTAGATGTAAGACGGAAAACCCAACCTCGAGAAGCTAAATTTTGAAGAAGGGAAGAGAAAGATTCAAAATATAGAAAGATAAGAAGGAAGAGAAATCAGAGGTAAGGAATAAACAAGAATCCTATTTAGATCTTTGCAAAATATGTTTAGCAAAATGGTTTTGACACTCTAAAACAAACGACCATTAGCTAGGTTATCCTACAGGCTTTGCGGACCTGTTTCTTCGATAACCATTCGTATCGAAACAAACATTGGGAATCGGAACCATGCTCTGATACCATTTGTGACGCCCCTGGATCGGGTACTATGGGGATTTCAGTGTTCCCGCCAAAATCCACATAATATCTGATCCCGAGTTGTCATTTCTGATACCATTAGAATAGTTCACGAATAATCCGCAACAACAACAGAAGAGATATATACAAGACGACTCAAACGAGTCAAGGATACAACTGATACAATACAAAGACCCAAATAACAACGGAAAACGAAATAGTATCCGACTACGGACAAGATACAAATTGGACTAAGAGTTCTGAAGATAACCGATGACGTCCAATCCCTACCCAGGCCAAGCCAGAGGGATTCCCAAGATAACGTCTTCCAACTTCAAACCTGTCGACTGCATTGTGAATACAACCCCGAATCATGGGGTCATTACTTTGAATGTACCGACAACGGCAAGTAATACTCACAAGATACCAATGCAACCAGTCATCACAAGATACAAATACTTTGGGTACAAAGGAAGAAGTTGTTGTAATGAAGCGGCAGCGGGCGGCACTAAGCAATCTACAGATACACGCTACCACTCTCTTCTATTAGAAAGAGATAAGAGAGCGCGACGAAAACAACTATAACTACTCACCAAAAGAATACCCATCCAGGGTTAACCCCCCCTCAACCAATGACGGGAGGTAACCCGACTAAAACTCACACAAGTTGAAATAGTAAACTTGTTATCGCACAGGTTAACAAGTATCATTAGGTGTAAGTTATGTGACTCTTATAAGCCAACACTTTCTCCAAGATCGTCACATAAGCGCGGACGATACGCCTTCTCGAAAAGATTTAACCCTGCAGGGATGCACTACTGTAGCCACACGTACCGAACTGTCGCGAGACTGTCGGCACAACACTTCACCTCACCACAAGTGAGTCCAGGGAGCCACCTAGTGAAAGCGCATGGTTCCCCCATATGTGGTTTTGGTAATTAATGACAATCCTTATGGACTAATGTTTGCATTGAGTTATCCTTGTAGATCTTGTCCATAGGAAATAATGGAGTTCATGTGTTGAACTCTATTAGCTTCCTTGATGGCCATTGTTATATTTATGGATTTATATGAAGAATGGTCTTGGTTTGAGTTGAGCTTATTGCTAGTTTGTCTTGAAGAAAAAGGATTAGGTGATCTTTCATTATCATCTTCAAGACATCATCTTTAGAAGTGAGAAGCAAAGATACAAGGTTGATCAAGCAAGCGATCAACACACAAAGCTACAAGTTGTACCAAGTGGGATTGTGTATCTCATGGTATGGTAAGCAATTGTCAAATTAGCATTGTGAACTAACCCATGATATGTGTGTGTCGCATCTCTATGTGTGGTTAGGTATCTTTCCATGGGCATGAACCAAAAGGAAGATTTCCTATAGCCCATGGTCTATGTCGTCGTCAAGCGGTGTTTGTCATCTAGCTTGACGTGGAAGCTCAAGTGAAGCATCTAGAAGATATCCTATGCTTGATGCTTGCCACCCTTTTGGAGATTGTGGCCTTGTGAAGATTTGCCGAAGGGTCTCTCCCATAATGGTGTATGGGGGAGCTAGTCTCTCCCATAATGGTGTATGGGGGAGCAACTTTCAAGTCTTCATCAAGCGGAGTTTGTGCTAGCAAGCGCAATCAAGAAAGAAGATCCAACTTGAGAGAGTCAAGATCGTCATCATCTAGCTCAAGTGGAATGCTCAAGGCAAAGGTATAATCTTGATAGGTTTTCTATTTTACCGGTCTCGTGTCTTTGGGAGACCGGGTTATAGGATAGATAGTCGTACTATCAAGAGGGGCTCTCAAGTGAGTAACTCGATCGAATCGTTATGGAGAGCTCAAACCTTTGCATAGTTTGCATATCATCTTTCTTGGTTCTTATTTGGCTTTTGTCTCCTTTGGGTTTTAGTGCTTGTCGTGATCTTCATGACAAGCCTTGGTTTCTCGAAAACGGATTTCGTAAGAAAAACTTGTTGCGTTTTCGGTGGTGAAAATATTCCGTTCGTCTTTGAGAATGTTCCCACACCTTCCATGTGTGGTAACTTCTCCATACTTTGAGGTATCAATATTTTCACTTGTTATTTGGATACTCCTTGCTGTTATCTTTCCATTGCATTTGCACTCACCTAATTCGGAGTTCATTCGCAAAAGTTATGTGAGTTTTCGTGTTGGAAGTTTTACCGGGTGTTCCTATTTGAGAGGTCCAAAACCTTTCCCCATTTGGTTTTATCTTTCATTGCTGGACAATGATATTTCTATGCATATTATTGTAGTGCTCGTTGTGGTGATTTCAACGAGCCCAAGATCATCAAAAAACGGAGTCCGGATGAAAAAGTTATTGCAGTTTTCGTGTTGTTGTTTTTGTTAGTTTTGCGGGGGGCGGATATTCCGGTTCAAGTTTGAACCGGAATATCTGGTTGGCATCTGTCCCTCCACTTGCTCGAAAACGGCTAAGGACCGGAGTCTAAACTTTCAGTTGTGAACCGGATTATTTGAACCGGATTATTCGGGGCATACCGGATATTCCGGTTTGGGCAGTTTTCGGACCATATTTCTCACTGGAGTGAACCGGATTATTCACTTCGGACCGGATATTCCTGTCGGACCGGATATTCCTGTTCAGTTTTGAACCGGATATTTCGAAATATCCTGCTCAGACCGCACACAAAACGGCTAGTTTTTGTGGGGACCTATTTAAGGGGGCTTTCTTCCCCATTGGTCCCCAAGTCTTCCAAGCTTGTTTTTCTCCCTCTCCCCCACCATTGTTGACCTTGGAAAGCTTGCCCCTCTCCCAATCCCTCCTATGATTCTTGCATATCTTTGAGGGATAAGGTAGAGGAGATCTAGATCTACATTTCCACCAATCCATCTTCCTTCTTAGTGAGGGAAACTTAGTAGATCTTGATCTTGGAGTTCTTGGTGTTTCTCCTCCATTGTTCTTCCTCTCTTATTCCCCCATAAGCATTTGTTGCTTTGTTGGAATTTGAGAGTGAAGGATTTGAGCACTTGTGCTCTTGCCATTTGCATCGGTTGCATCGGTTTGCTCTCTCCACGAGGATTCGTGGAAGTTGAAAGTTTGTGAGCTTGTTACTCTTGGGTCTTGGACCCTAGACGACTTGTGGTGTTCTTGGGAGCCTCCAATTGAGTTGTGGATGTGTGCCCCAAGATTGTGGTGACACCGAGAGCCTCCAATTAAGTTGTGGATGCGTGCCTCGGATTTGAAGGTTGCCAATAGTGGAAGGTGAACTAGGCCTTTGTGGTGGGGTTCATCGGAGAATAGGGTGAGGCCTTTGTGGCGTTGAGTAGGCCTTCGTGGTGAGCTCACACCCCTCCAACGAGACGTACTCCCCTTTGTGGGAGGAACTCGGTAATACATCTTCGTCTCCGTGTGCCTGGGTTATTTCTATACCCGAGCTTTTTACTTATGCAATTTACATTGTGATAGCCTTCGAGCTTGAAGTTATATATCTTGCTATCACCTTGTTACTTGTCTTGCTTAGCATAAGTTGTTGGTTCATCTAATTAAACCTAGAATATTTAGGTTGTATGCTTGTTAATTTAAACACCTAGTTTATTTCCGCATTTAGCAAGCATTAACCGGAAAAGTTTTACTCGCCTATTCACCCCCCCCCCCTCTAGGCGACGTCGTTGTCCGTTCAATTGGTATCAGAGCCTCGTCTCTCTTTATTAGGCTTTACATCCTAGAGAGTACGATGTCGTTTGGAGAAATAGAACATGATCCCGCTTTTATATTCTATGGTAGAAACTTTGATGTTTGGAAAATTCGCATTCTTAAATTTCTTACGGACATGGGTCCAAAGTATGTTAAGAGAATTGTAGATATGGATTTTCCTCCTCCAAAGGATTCTCAAGATTTATCTTTAGAGGATAAGGAAAACTCTTATCTCGATACTTTTGTATCTAATGGTCTCTTGTGCTTTTTGAGCGATGTAGTTATTGAATCAATCATGCCTTTTCGGAACGCTCATGAGCTATGGACAAAACTTCAAGATATATATGATGTGTCCAATATTATTGAGGATGATTGTTCTCCATCCATTTCTATAACATCCCTGATTTTTGGAAAGTCCAAAAATCACTAAAAATTGAAACTTTTGTTTTCATGATAAAGCAAGTCACCAAAAATATTTTCACCAATCATTAAATATATCATATGAATAAAAATTATTTAAGTTGCTATTCAAATATCAAGTGTCAAACCATAGAATATATTCCATAAATTGTTTTTAGAAGTGAAATACTTTGGGAAAACAAATATTTACAAATGTGGTAGTCCTCTGATAATTATTATCAACTTTCCTATTTAATTATTTTCTACAATTAAAAATGGCATAAAGTTGCTATTAAGTGATTTAGTAATATGCTAAAATTATAAAATATACTAATGGGTTGAAATTGTTTTGAGAAATAATATTTGACCTAAATAATGTATCTGAAATATTACAAGACCCAATTTCCATTTATTTACATTTTCTATTTTAAAATTTGTATTAAGTGACTATTAATGTTTTCATCATATTTTAAAAATTATAAAAGATGAAAACACTCTGTTTTGGTTTTGGAAAATATTATTTGATCATTATAAAGCTACTGAAATTTAATTTGACAAATATTTATACTTTATAAAATTTCTAAATTAAAAATCACATTAATCACTATTAAGGAATCATTTCAATTTTCAGAAATTCAAAAATAAAATATGCTGAAATGTTTACAAAAATGATATTGTTGGAAAGGTATTGAAATTACATGATTTTAGAATTTTGAATGAGGTCAATTAGAATTATTAAACAGAAGTTATTAAAGAAAAGAGAAAACAGGAAAAAAAAAGGAGAAAAAAAAATGATGACGTCATCATGACGTCACCTTCTTCTTTCTCTGGAATCTGAAGAATGGCAGTTTTGGCCGAGTTTTACGCCCGACGATTACTCGCTATTAAGGCCATTACAACGATAACGGAAGCCTCCCCCTTAAAGCCCTCCTCGTCCTCCCTATTTCCCCTCTCCATTTTGTGCCGATCACGCCCCCTTTCCGTCTTGATTGCTCGCCGAAGTCCGCAGCTGCCGCCGCCGTCTTTGTTTGATTCCGGCGAGGAGAGTAAATCCCCGAGCCCGAGACCACCTCCAGTTGACACTCCACACGCGTGCGCATCACCTTATCCCTTTCTCTTTGTTTCCCGTACGCAGTTTCGTCCGCGCCGTGCAGCCCGTAAGTTCGCCGGCGACCCGAGGATTCCGCCCGTGCCACGCCGCCCTTCGAAGAAGAGAGGGACAACGCCACCACCACCATCGACCTCTACGTGGAACGCTGCGCGTTGTGGGCATCTCCCCGTGCCCGGAGCACCGAGGAAACGCCGTCGCCATCGAAAGCCGTGAACGACGGCCACCACAACGGCCATTTCCGGCCAGCCCCGCCGCCCGGTGAGCAACCTCTCCCCCAGATCCATTTTGGACCGTTGGATCCAGATCGTGAGGCCACCGTTAGACCACTTACGCGAAGAGGTACGAGCCAATCAGAGCGCGCCACCTCAGCGCACAGTCAGAGGCGCGTTCAGTTGTTATTCGTCGCCCGGTGCAGCGCGTAGACGGCCCAGGCCCACTCCCTGTCTGCCGCACCGCGTGGTAAATAACCAAATCTGGGCCCAACTGCTTTCTGTTATTTTTTCCGAATAAATTAAAAATGGCAATTTTGCAGAATAGTCCCTAGAAATTAGAAACATCATAAATTTTTAACCACTTAGCCAAATTTAGCAATCTTGGACTTTTTGAAAAGCCCCTGACATCTAGAAACTTTTGGCACTGGCCAAATTTAAATTTGACAAACTTAAATTCTGTTCAAATTCAAATATGTTTGTTTGATGAAATTTGGCATAATTCAAATTCTACAAATCCAAAAATTGTAAATAAAATACATTTGGAAACCTTAGGATGTGTACTTTTATATCCTCTGTCCCAAAATAATATTTGAACAAATTAAAATTGAATTTAGAATTAAGTTGTCTATTTGAGTATTTTTGACATAGATTAATTTCTATAAATATTTTCAATATAGTTCCTTTGGCAAAATTGCTCCATTTGGTAACCTTGAACCATAGACATTATGCCCAACCATTTTGGACACCCTTGGACCATGACCATGTGTTTTGACCAAAAACCCAACAAAGATACATCCATTTTCACCATGTCTTAGAAATTGTTTTCAACTGTTATTCCTTGATGTTATGTCTATTTGGAGCCTAGCCAAGTCCTTAGAATGTGTCAATCATATATAGTATCAAGTAGTGAACTTTAGTTCTCTATCTTCTCCACTCCCCCATTCTTGCTTCAAGAATTCACCAAGTCAGCAAAATGGAGATCAAGACTCAAGCACAAGAATGAAACTTCAAATATCAACTTGGTGGCAACATGAAGAGCTATGAGGAATATCATTGAAGAAATTGAAGGAAGGACATAGACTCCACAACAAAAAGAAGAAACTCAATGAAGTACAGGAGTATGAAGAAAATCAAGGAGAAGACATTTTCCTCTCTCTTCCTATCCCTTCCATTTCTTTCTTTTCAAATTGACTTAGTGGTATTTGTGCCCATCCCATACCCAAACCAATTAGTGAAGTAAAAAAACATGAAGAATCTATCAAGACCAAGAGAAGCACCACACCAAGGAGGAAACAACTTAGATGGCATGATGATGATCTTCAAGAAGGCAATCACATGAGGTCTAGAAGCAATTCACACAAGTTGAAGAATAACAAGTTATTTTTGTCCAACCATTGACCCAAATGGAAAACCCAAGACTTAGTAATATTTTCCCTTGAATGATAAAGTTATTAGACCTACCCTAACCACAATGGAAAATACTAACATAGTCACTTAAATATTTTTGAAGGTGAATATGACCAAGTGTTTGCATGTATTACTTTAGTTGAAGAAGTAATATGTTTATTCTTAGTGAACTCTTGGAACTTCCTCGACACGTATGGTTATAATAAAGTTAGTTTTATACATAACTCAACCTAGTACTTTCCAAGTAAACCCTTGGAAACTCCTTAACAATGTATTAAACCATTATGGAATGAATCTTTCAAAACTCAAACCTTGACCTTGTCCTAGCCAACTTGGTCCAACTCCTTTGTTATGTTATTTGCTATGTTTGCTTTCTCCACCTATGTGTTTGATTTCTAGGATGCTTGTTTATTTTGTTATTGTGTTTTCAATGAATAGATTGTACGGAGAGCAAAGATCTTTTGTGAAGAGAGTGTGATATGTTCACCAACTTCAACAAGGCAAGTAACACATCATCAAATACCCATTATTTTCTATATGCATTAGTTGATTTTGAGTAGTATGCATGATAGGAAATTTTAATAAGTTATATTATGCTATGCTATATCCTAGTAGTGTGTAGCCATCCTTATACCTTGTTATTTTGATGCCTTGGTACTTATTTAGATGCTTAGCCATGCTACAAAATTGTTTTACTAGATGTTGAGGAAAAATTATAAGTATAACTAATGAATGAACCACCTGGGTGGAAGTGGTAAGACTGGGTTATGTTGAGTGTTGCCTCAGGGCCCTTATCTAAGGGTTATTCCACTTGAGGTTGTCACTTGCGGATGGCCACCCAGGAACAAAGAGATTACTATGTCCCTCTAAATCTAGTAGCTTCCCGTGCAGCCTTTTGACAATATGGGCTCTGTCTTGATCAATTAAGTTGTGAGGGTTCAGCCCAGGCTTGACAAGCAGATGTAGCAAAATTATAGGTGGAACGGGTCTTGCCGGTGGGTTTGGACTTCTTCTTCTGAAAGATCTCGTCTCAATTCTCTCCTTTCCATGATGCACTCCGGGTGTATAGGATGTTTGGGCTAATTGAAGACAAAGGGTGAAAGTGCACAACCTCTGCAGAGTCAACAAACTAAGATCTTAGCCGTGTCCCCGGTTATGGACAACTATGAGCAGCTGGACAAGGATTGACGGAAGAATCTCATCACCAATTTCAATAAGTAAAATTTTGACCAAGTGAAGAGTATTGTGGTGCTTGGATCTTAATCCAATGTTGCCACCCCTTTGAAAAGAAAAGTTTGATTTACAAAAGTGATAGGAGAAAACTGGCTTTATGCAAAACTTAGCCAAAACTCCACTCAGCCAAATAAGCATGTAGTATTAGTCTTGCCATTTATATCCACCATAGTGTTACTTGCCAATACATTAAATTGTATTGACCCCCCTTGTGGCTGCATATTCCATATTGCAGATGTTTCTGAAGACGAGTGAGGATTTCGTTTAGGATCTCGAGACTATCGCCAACATGTTTTGCCTGTGGCACATGAAGAAGATGGGCTCAATGTTGTACCTTGTTTTCCGCTGTATATCTTTGTTTTCTGCTAGTCTTCTAAGACTATGCAAGTTGTAATACTATTTTGTAAAGACTGGATCATGCGATGTAATAGAATTTGATGCATTTGCATGATATTTCATTTTGTACTGTGGTGCTAGCAAATGATCCAGGGACTAGCACAATAACACAGGTATTCCATCTTTATTAAAAGTTGGGATGCTACAAAATGGTATCAGAGCATTGTGTTGCCTGTAGAATTCGAGATCCTAAGTTTGGAGAAGACCCTAGGATAGAAAATTTCCTATGTTCAAAATTTCTAGAAACAAAACAACCATCTTAATTCTTCTCATATCATCTCATCTATTATTCACCTTCAAAATTTTCTAGATGACCTACCTCTTCAATACCATCAAGACAGGAATGTTGATGATCATACCAAGAAGTGCAAGAAGTATTTTCACCACATGAAGACCTACACTCAAAACAATTGAAGAAACTTGGACATATACCCAGACTTCACAACAATCAAGAACACCTCAAGACATGGAGAGAAGAATTTGAAGAACTCAAGAAGATATAGATGAGACCACCAATCTAGTTACCTTGTTAGAACAACGTTAACGTGTTAGTGTATTGATCATACCAATGAGTGTTGTATGACAATACTAGATGTTTTCCTAAAACTATGTTGTTTGGTGTGATGAATGTGTTGCTATATGTTTGTTATGTGTTGTTTGTAAGATGAGTTTCCTTGATCTGCTATTTTGGATAAGAACCTTCCTTAGCCATCTTTCTAAATCTCTACTCATTCCTACTAGATCAAACCCAACACCATACTCATTCACCAACCATAGTGAGAACCATTTGGAATCATACAACCTTTACCCTATTGATACACAAGCCATCCCATTTGAGGAATGCTAGTATCAAATTTCTTTCTTCTGTGTGAAGGAACAATCACATCCATGATCAATGCCAACTACCTAATAAGGATCAAGCTAACCTTGGAGGTATCAAAAAAATGGAAGATTTTGCCTGTCATGAGAGTTTTGTTAGAAATATCATGGTGTTTGCCTTCAAGGATGACAACAACAAGAGGGAAGAATAATAAAGACATCAAAAGATCAAGTTGAGAGTGAACCAAAGACTTTTGATTGACCCAAAGAGTGACCCCTCAGTGTCAAAGGTAGTTCAACAGACCTATGTTGGTCTACACCTCTACCACAGAGGAAAGATCTACTCAAGCTAATTTAGAATCAATCTACACTCCAATCTAATGAAAATAGACTACCCACAAAAGTTTCTTTTAAGGGTGGTAGCCCACCCAGTTGTTTTGGAATCCAGTTAACCAAATCTTTCTTTCTATCCTTCCCAAATCTCGGGACGATATTTCTTTTAAGGGTGGTAGTCTGTAACATCCCTGATTTTTGGAAAGTCCAAAAATCACTAAAAATTGAAACTTTTGTTTTCATGATAAAGCAAGTCACCAAAAATATTTTCACCAATCATTAAATATATCATATGAATAAAAACTTATTTAAGTTGCTATTCAAATATCAAGTGTCAAACCATAGAATATATTCCATAAATTGTTTTTAGAAGTGAAATACTTTGGGAAAACAAATATTTACAAATGTGGTAGTCCTCTGATAATTATTATCAACTTTCCTATTTAATTATTTTCTACAATTAAAAATGGCATATAGTTGCTATTAAGTGATTTAGTAATATGCTAAAATTATAAAATATACTAATGGGTTGAAATTGTTTTGAGAAATAATATTTGACCTAAATAATGTATCTGAAATATTACAAGACCCAATTTCCATTTATTTACATTTTCTATTTTAAAATTTGTATTAAGTGACTATTAATGTTTTCATCATATTTTAAAAATTATAAAAGATGAAAACACTCTGTTTTGGTTTTGGAAAATATTATTTGATCATTATAAAGCTACTGAAATTTAATTTGACAAATATTTATACTTTATAAAATTTCTAAATTAAAAATCACATTAATCACTATTAAGGAATCATTTCAATTTTCAGAAATTCAAAAATAAAATATGCTGAAATGTTTACAAAAATGATATTGTTGGAAAGGTATTGAAATTACATGATTTTAGAATTTTGAATGAGGTCAATTAGAATTATTAAACAGAAGTTATTAAAGAAAAGAGAAAACAGGAAAAAAAAAGGAGAAAAAAAAATGATGACGTCATCATGACGTCACCTTCTTCTTTCTCTGGAATCTGAAGAATGGCAGTTTTGGCCGAGTTTTACGCCCGACGATTACTCGCTATTAAGGCCATTACAACGATAACGGAAGCCTCCCCCTTAAAGCCCTCCTCGTCCTCCCTATTTCCCCTCTCCATTTTGTGCCGATCACACCCCCTTTCCGTCTTGATTGCTCGCCGAAGTCCGCAGCTGCCGCCGTCGTCTTTGTTTGATTCCGGTGTCACGACCCCGGACCGAGAGATATACATACTGTTATGTGCTCCTAGCCATGGACTCACAAGGGCTTCAGGGTTACCAGCCCCGGCCGCAACAAACAACGGCAGGCAGACTGGATTCATCGGCACGTAGTCCGGATCCCCAGTCTACTACTCCTTGTATCCATGCTAGTCATAACCAACTATGCATATCAAAGCGTCCACGAATCGAATGAAACTGAAGGAAACGGGACCAAAGTTATACAGAGATGCTATGTGTCCAGAAAGTGCAACAACAATCGAGGGTTACTGGGGTTACCTCGCCCCAGGCCGATCACATCGACAGGCGGGCTCGGACATGGATCATCGGCTCCACAACCCCTCGACTGCGACAACTATGCAGGCATAGCCAAAACTGTATAACAATGAGCTCGAAACCAACAACCGATCAAATCAGTACTCTAAACAAGAAACTTGTATTAAACAGGTGTTACTAGAGTATAGCTTACAAGCAGAGGTCACACGACCCAACATTACATCAGACAACGGAAGGCAAATTATGTTGCTAATCAACAAGAACCAAAAAGGCCTAAGAGGCCGCAACATAAGGCGACGTCCCAGCCCATAGATTCCAGGCTGCTACCTGGGAACCCCGAACTACTCGTCGATGTCCACGTCGAATCTCCACCGATGTGAGATCTTCTCCTGAACCAAAATTAAGCAAACCTGAGTACGGGAGGTACTCAACAAGGCTTAGTTAACCTATTATATATCTGCTATCTTCAGAAAGGTTTTATGAAGGCTGATTTGCGTAAAGCAATCTTTGTTTTCCAAGTCGAGGAAGAAACATCACGTCTCATAGAGTATTTTGAAAACAGATGAGAAAGCTACTCAACTACTGATATCATCATCTTTTAATCCACCAAATCATTTCAGCACCTCGTGCTTCAAAGATCACCTCCTCCAGTTGTTCCACACTATCTCATGCTACAAGGTAACCCCTCTCGGCATCTCCGAGGAGGCATCCTTCAATCGTTATCAGCAAGTTTTAATCATTCCGTTTAAGTTGTCTATGATCACAGAATCCGTCACCAAGTCGTCTTTAACCGCAGACACGGCTTTTCGAAAAGATTTAACCCTGCAGGGGTGTACAACTTTACCCACACGTACCAACCGACTCTTAGTGCCACCAGGGTTAGCACTAGTCCGGGAAGTGCCGGCAGAGGGTGGTCGATTCCCGGCCTTTACCTTGTCGAACCATATCCATGAGTCAACCCAAACAGGGCCACCCCGTCAACAGGGAGTTGGCCACCTCCTGACGGCACCTGTTCTGTGAGTCGGGAACAAGATCCGTGTACGTCCATCACTTGTCCCGGTCACGACCTAGTTTTCTCCAAAACATTTTCCGACACACACGCAGATGGAAAGCTCAAACTACGTGGCTCATGGATAAGGTTAAACAAGTTAGTCAGCCGGGCGGGGTTCATCGGCCCACGTGTGGCTGTACGCTCAGTCTTGGCTCGAAGGCGAGAACTCGCTCCTAGGGGCATGAACAGGACAAAACGTCACAACCCATTGTGGCCTCACATCCATGCCGTGATTAGTCAAGTTATCAAAGGTAATTCAAACCATAAACACCTGACATAGAAGATTCACGCATTGAACAGATTCATCAACTAGGCATGGCTAAGCAAGAATCACAAGGTTTAGCGGAGCGCGCACAAACAAACCTATAGCTGCTAGGTGAAGTGGATCAGGATATCTAGGTTATGCAGTATATAGGAGAACTCTATCTGCTGACATCAAATAGTTTTGAACCGAATGCAAAGTACGAGATTCAAATCACTTTGAAATCATATATGAGCAGATAAGAGGTTATGCTTGCCTTGGTTATAAGAAAACCAGATAAAGTCTTCAGGAATAAGTGCTTGACTTGTCGGTTAAGATCAAGTATTCGTCGTTGGATTGTTGGCCTTCTCTTCGGATTCACGTTCTACCGAGGGGGAAACAACACCGAAAGAGAAATAACAATCAACACATGGCATCGATGCAATGCGCAATATGTATGCATGAGCAAGTTAATGCACTGAAATAAAGCCCTAGACATGATCAATGGGTTGCTAGGGTTCGTATGTTAGTTATGAAATTTTACTGAAATTTGCCCGAAATGGACCCCGGAGGGGGTTTCGGACGGTTATGAAAGTGAGTACCATTTTGGTTGCTTAAATGGGGTTGAAAACATCATAACTAGATTCCAAATGTCATTTTGAGCAAAATGGTATATAACTTTTAATTTTCTATTTTTATTGAATAAAAACTTATTTTTCTATTTTTAAATGAATTAAACAAATTCAAATAATGATGAAAAATCAACTTTCTCAAACATGGTTGAAAATTACATAAACAGAGAGATTATATTTTTCTGAACATTTTGGTATAATGAACACATTTTTCTGATGTATAAAACAGAAATTATTAATTATTCAATTTTATCTCCTTTTTCTGAAATTCCTGAAATTAATAAAAAGTGGAAATGACGTCAGGATGACATCATGCTTGCCTCATCCAGAGAAGATCTTCTCTGTTGGACTCAATTTCGAACGACTGATTGTGGGATTCGTGGAATCGAGTGGTGGACTAGCTAGAGGGCTTCACGGTGAGCCTTTAGGCGGTGGCGCCGCTATTTTTGCGTCGCCGGAACTACGCCGGCGAGGAGCTGCAGCGGCGGCCGGACAGAGGATGAAGGAGGCGGCGAGTTGTAGAGGGGGAGGGAGTAAGGCGAGGGAGCCGGCGGTTGCGGAAGCTCACCGTGAAGACGGAAGAGCTCTCGGCGAGCTGGGGGAAGGTCGCACGGCGGAGATCGAGCGGCGGCGAGGGTTGACCGGCCGCGGGGAAGAAGACCCAAGCCTGCCCGATTCCTGCCCTCCCGGCTTGCACAACTCAAAGAGGATGTAGAGGGGAATGGTGCGAAGGTTTGGGCACCCTCAATTTGCTCCGGCGAGCCCTGTAGCGACGGCGCCATGGCGTTGACCCAAGCTAGAGTTTCGGCCGGAATTCTCCAGAGAGGGAGACAGAGAAAACGAGGCGAGGGCAAGTGAGGAGAAGAGCATCACGTCGTCGTCCTTCTCGCGTTATCCAAGCGCGACCGAAGCAGGCAGGAGGTGTCGAACGGCAACGGATTCGGTGACAGCGAGCAGCTTCTCTGCCTTCTGTCAAGAGGAAGAAGAAGAAAGAAAAAGGAAATTGCAAAACCCCCCTGGAGTTTTGGGAAAACACAACTAGGTCCTCCTCCATTAGAAAACAGAACAGAAAATTGAGATTTGAGGGCCTTTTTGTAAAGATAAAAATTGGCAAAAATACTTTTTGAAAACCTTATGAAATTTGCAAGCTCACCATGTATTGCTTTGGTGAAATTGGAATACTTTTCAGAACAAGATTTTGAAACCCATTTTAAGTACTATCTGCTGGAAATTTTCTCAAACCATTTGAATTCAAGTTTTAAATTGGTTCAAACATGATTTGAATTTTGTTTGATGCATGTATGAGATGAACACACACCACACACCTTAAAGTAGCAAACTTTGGGATGTTACAAATCTACCCCCTTACAAGAATCTCGTCCCGAGATTCCTGAAGGAGAAGAAAGAAGGAACACCGGTTTTGAACGATCTTCTCGAACCTTACGGTTCTCTTATCGAAGAGGTTGATCCGTAGCATCTTGAAGTGTTGCACGGATACACCTTAGGTAAGAGGGAAACTCTTAGGAAATGATCTTCACGAAGATCGAGTATCTCATGGCTAACTCACGGCAGGAACGTTCATAACGAACTTTTGAGTTAACTGACATGAAACACATCAAGGTAACAGAGTGAATCGAAGATGGTTTCAAGTTTGCGGACGATTGGTATTGAAAGGATTTAGAATATGAGCTTTGCACAAGACTTTGAATCCTTTTCGAAAGAAAGGTTGAACAACTTACGACATAGAGGTATCTTCAAGCAGAATACCAAGATGGGAAGGATTGTCTTGGATACCAAAACATAATATCCACAGACGAGGGAAAACACGAGAAAACACTGTAATCGTGCGTCGGAGAAAAATTTGATACAGGATCATGTTCACTCTTCGGAGTGGACACGAAAGATAACGGAACTTTCACTCCGTCAAAACTTTGTCGAAAACTTGGTCAAGGATCGGAATGTTACTTCACGACAGGATATGAGTAACCAAAAGAAGTTGGAACACCATGATTAAGGAGGAATTCTTGGTCATACTATAAAGATGAGCAACCATCGAGGATTGAAACACCGGAAGGAAACAGTGAATCTCTTTCCTATTGTGGTTCTTCCGTAATAATACGTTTACCACATGGTTAAGATCCCAAGGCTGAAGTAACTGACAAATTCACACAATGTGTGAGATGAACAGAACTTCAAGTTTAAACAACTTGAAAAAGGGAACTGATCAAGGCGGTTACGAAACACCACGAGTTTTCTCATGATGAACTTGTTTCCACTAGAACAAAGGTTTTGGAGGTTCAGCGGGGAGATATTGGAAAGATCAACTTCCAGGCTATCATGGATGTTCAAATACCGACAGCAGGCTCACGACAAGCCTTCTATAGGTCATCGAGTGAAAGATGAACTTCGGTTTGGAAGAAAGGGGAGGAAACTTGTTAGAATAAGCCAGACAAGAATTCTCACGGGGAGTGGTTGTTCTTGCGGATTCAAGGGGATATGACATTAGGTCTTCCGGCTAATTGTGTCAACCACCACATCAACCATGCCGGATTTTAAATGGACGTAACTCAATACTCCTAAGGAAACACCAACCATCGTTGCTGCTTGAGATTGAGCTCTGGTTAGTGGAAGGATGATTCAGAATCAGCACATTTGATCATAGAGGTTACATCGGGTAGCAACGAGATACACTTGTTGGATTCTCAAGACATGGACTACGATGCCACGCTCCAAAAAGGTAAGCGAGGTTGTAGAACTCATGTATTAGCAACTTGTGGAAGACGGTTGCACCTACATGGTTTACATGCAACGAAACACATCCGAGTCATCGTTGGAAAGATGGTAACAAAGATCATGAAGATCTTGGACTTCTTCCCTTTCACTAATGGTCAGTCAGTGGCTTAGTGTGGGTACAAACTTGTTCAAGTAAATGGAGGTAACAACCAACCATCTCAAGAATACTCCACACATGCATGACCGACTTAGAATTGTTCTCGAAGGAACAATAAAACTCTACTCGGATCCACGGCGACAACTTTCACCATAAGCGCATGAACGAGAGTAGGTTACTTCGAACATCTGGAACCCAACTTCGTGATGACACAAAGATGGTTCTCGAAAGTTTCCAACATTAGTGCCAATTGTTCCAAATGAACCTCTTGCAACTTGGGTAGGTAGGAATGTCATCGATGCTCGACAACACGCTTATCAAAACACTCCAAGAAGAGGGATTCATATGATATATGAACAAGGCAATACATTGGCCAGACTAGAGGACATGAAGGTGTACTCGGGCAAAACACCATGAGTGAAAACACCGTCAAGATAGTCCTTAGAGCTGGACTTGATCTGTTGATAGCCCAAATCAAATCAAAGGTAGAGTGATAGCATGTTCACTACGGAGATACTATCCTGCTTCAACATGAGGAGAACTAGACATCCCTTAACACAGGATCAAGTTAGGCAGAGCTTTTGTCTTTCAACTCTCCAAGATGTTGTTTAAGCTCAACCAACTAGTCCAGGATATCCATAAAGTTTTCTTGGAGAAAAGAGTAATTCAAATTACCCTTTGCTTAGACGTTACGGTCAGGTAACCACCTGGTGATACTTCTAGAAAGACAACCAGAATATCACAACCCACCGGTATGTCTTGGAGTTTGAAAGGAGGCTTGCTTTTCAAAGCAACCGATAAGGTCTTGGGAGCTTTGGTATGAACCTAACTCTTTGACCAGGAATATGCACCAGAATGAATAGATTTGGTAACACAGTCAACTTTTAACAGAGGCTGAGTGACCAGAAGTGCTAAGAAGGGTACAGATGTTTCTTAGATTTTTTTCAAAGCAGTAAGAATTGCTAGGAATAGCAGATACACATGTCGATGAACAAACCATCATTCTCATGCATTCGAGCTTAGAGGAAAGGGGGTGAAGATGTGCGAGAGCATCACTTCATCATTAAGGCCATGAAACTTAACACGACCTCTTGATATGTAAGAGTGTGATACCCAAAAGTAGAACAGAACAGAAGCTAATGAAACTTCTTTAATCTGCGGATTACAAAACTTTGACCTGGTTCTAGAGATGAACGAGGTACTGGAGTTTGTTTCTCCTAACATTCCAAGGTGGAACGTTCTGACAGAAAACAAGAGCAAATGCATTGGAAGAATCCAACACACATATGCAACTTGTGTTTCCAAACAATAGACAAAGGTAGGAAAGCAACTAAAGATAAAGATCATGCTCCGGAAAATCCAGAGATCACGGTGAATGCACGGGATGATACTCATGTGTAGAACCCATGCCAAAAGGTTGGTATAGCTGAACCAAAACAAAGATATGAGAATCATAAAGAACACTCTTGTCATGATCCCTTTTGATTTCAAAGGAAGCCTACGGCTATGAGAGTTGGAATTTCCTAGCCATCCTGAGGTAGAAGATGTTCCTCAGGATCCAAAGAAACAGAACTTGGGTTAAAGGTCAGCATCCTGTACTGATAGCGTGAGCATTACATGGTTAAGAAACCACATGACTCAACTCACCACAATTCAGCACATTTCGGGACCTTCGGTTCAAGTCCAAGGTTGAAAACATAGAGAAAGGAGTAACTACTATCTTAGTGCCTTGAAGGACACTACGGATAGCAATCACGAGATATCTTTCCAAAGACATCGATAGCTCCGGAAGAACTTGAGCAGAGGATAACAGATACATTCGAGATGAAAAGGAAATCTCGAGGTTCAGGATTTTGAGACTTTAGATCATGTAAGAAGGTGGAATCCACACAACCCTGAGAGATTGGAATGGAAAGGAAATCTCCCAGTTTAAGAGATGACGGAACATGGAACACACACGACTCTAGAAACTGAACACTAGGTCAACTTGGGTAGAAGACGTCCTTGCCAGAGAAGGCACCTAGGTTTTGGATAACCAGAACCTTTTCAAATCAAAACAGGTAAGAAGACCCAGAGTTTAGAGCGATACCAGGTACGGAGTAAAAAGAATCCTAAGAAGGTTTTCACAACTCATTTGAGGTTTCGAAGTAGTTTTCACAAACACTAGACTCAACATCGACCAAGTAGTAAGGTTTTCCTACAGGCAGTCCTGCTCTGATACCAAGACTTGCCACGACCCCGGACCGAGAGATATACATACTGTTATGTGCTCCTAGCCATGGACTCACAAGGGCTTCAGGGTTACCAGCCCCGGCCGCAACAAACAACGGCAGGCAGACTGGATTCATCGGCACGTAGTCCGGATCCCCAGTCTACTACTCCTTGTATCCATGCTAGTCATAACCAACTATGCATATCAAAGCGTCCACGAATCGAATGAAACTGAAGGAAACGGGACCAAAGTTATACAGAGATGCTATGTGTCCAGAAAGTGCAACAACAATCGAGGGTTACTGGGGTTACCTCGCCCCAGGCCGATCACATCGACATGCGGGCTCGGACATGGATCATCGGCTCCACAACCCCTCGACTGCGACAACTATGCAGGCATAGCCAAAACTGTATAACAATGAGCTCGAAACCAACAACCGATCAAATCAGTACTCTAAACAAGAAACTTGTATTAAACAGGTGTTACTAGAGTATAGCTTACAAGCAGAGGTCACACGACCCAACATTACATCAGACAACGGAAGGCAAATTATGTTGCTAATCAACAAGAACCAAAAAGGCCTAAGAGGCCGCAACATAAGGCGACGTCCCAGCCCATAGATTCCAGGCTGCTACCTGGGAACCCCGAACTACTCGTCGATGTCCACGTCGAATCTCCACCGATGTGAGATCTTCTCCTGAACCAAAATTAAGCAAACCTGAGTACGGGAGGTACTCAACAAGGCTTAGTTAACCTATTATATATCTGCTATCTTCAGAAAGGTTTTATGAAGGCTGATTTGCGTAAAGCAATCTTTGTTTTCCAAGTCGAGGAAGAAACATCACGTCTCATAGAGTATTTTGAAAACAGATGAGAAAGCTACTCAACTACTGATATCATCATCTTTTAATCCACCAAATCATTTCAGCACCTCGTGCTTCAAAGATCACCTCCTCCAGTTGTTCCACACTATCTCATGCTACAAGGTAACCCCTCTCGGCATCTCCGAGGAGGCATCCTTCAATCGTTATCAGCAAGTTTTAATCATTCCGTTTAAGTTGTCTATGATCACAGAATCCGTCACCAAGTCGTCTTTAACCGCAGACACGGCTTTTCGAAAAGATTTAACCCTGCAGGGGTGTACAACTTTACCCACACGTACCAACCGACTCTTAGTGCCACCAGGGTTAGCACTAGTCCGGGAAGTGCCGGCAGAGGGTGGTCGATTCCCGGCCTTTACCTTGTCGAACCATATCCATGAGTCAACCCAAACAGGGCCACCCCGTCAACAGGGAGTTGGCCACCTCCTGACGGCACCTGTTCTGTGAGTCGGGAACAAGATCCGTGTACGTCCATCACTTGTCCCGGTCACGACCTAGTTTTCTCCAAAACATTTTCCGACACACACGCAGATGGAAAGCTCAAACTACGTGGCTCATGGATAAGGTTAAACAAGTTAGTCAGCCGGGCGGGGTTCATCGGCCCACGTGTGGCTGTACGCTCAGTCTTGGCTCGAAGGCGAGAACTCGCTCCTAGGGGCATGAACAGGACAAAACGCCACAACCCATTGTGGCCTCACATCCATGCCGTGATTAGTCAAGTTATCAAAGGTAATTCAAACCATAAACACCTGACATAGAAGATTCACGCATTGAACAGATTCATCAACTAGGCATGGCTAAGCAAGAATCACAAGGTTTAGCGGAGCACGCACAAACAAACCTATAGCTGCCAGGTGAAGTGGATCAGGATATCTAGGTTATGCAGTATATAGGAGAACTCTATCTGCTGACATCAAATAGTTTTGAACCGAATGCAAAGTACGAGATTCAAATCACTTTGAAATCATATATGAGCAGATAAGAGGTTATGCTTGCCTTGGTTATAAGAAAACCAGATAAAGTCTTCAGGAATAAGTGCTTGACTTGTCGGTTAAGATCAAGTATTCGTCGTTGGATTGTTGGCCTTCTCTTCGGATTCACGTTCTACCGAGGGGGAAACAACACCGAAAGAGAAATAACAATCAACACATGGCATCGATGCAATGCGCAATATGTATGCATGAGCAAGTTAATGCACTGAAATAAAGCCCTAGACATGATCAATGGGTTGCTAGGGTTCGTATGTTAGTTATGAAATTTTACTGAAATTTGCCCGAAATGGACCCCGGAGGGGGTTTCGGACGGTTATGAAAGTGAGTACCATTTTGGTTGCTTAAATGGGGTTGAAAACATCATAACTAGATTCCAAATGTCATTTTGAGCAAAATGGTATATAACTTTTAATTTTCTATTTTTATTGAATAAAAACTTATTTTTCTATTTTTAAATGAATTAAACAAATTCAAATAATGATGAAAAATCAACTTTCTCAAACATGGTTGAAAATTACATAAACAGAGAGATTATATTTTTCAGAACATTTTGGTATAATGAACACATTTTTCTAATGTATAAAACAGAAATTATTAATTATTCAATTTTATCTCCTTTTTCTGAAATTCCTAAAATTAATAAAAAGTGGAAATGACGTCAGGATGACATCATGCTTGCCTCATCCAGAGAAGATCTTCTCTGTTGGACTCAATTTCGAACGACTGATTGTGGGATTCGTGGAATCGAGTGGTGGACTAGCTAGAGGGCTTCACGGTGAGCCTTTAGGCGGTGGCGCCGCTATTTTTGCGTCGCCGGAACTACGCCGGCGAGGAGCTGCAGCGGCGGCCGGACAGAGGATGAAGGCGGCGGCGAGTTGTAGAGGGGGAGGGAGTAAGGCGAGGGAGCCGGCGGTTGCGGAAGCTCACCGTGAAGACGGAAGAGCTCTCGGCGAGCTGGGGGAAGGTCGCACGGCGGAGATCGAGCGGCGGCGAGGGTTGACCGGCCGCGGGGAAGAAGACCCAAGCCTGCCCGATTCCTGCCCTCCCGGCTTGCACAACTCGAAGAGGATGTAGAGGGGAATGGTGCGAAGGTTTGGGCACCCTCAATTTGCTCCGGCGAGCCCTGTAGCGACGGCGCCATGGCGTTGACCCAAGCTAGAGTTTCGGTCGGAATTCTCCAGAGAGGGAGACAGAGAAAACGAGGCGAGGGCAAGTGAGGAGAAGAGCACCACGTCGTCGTCCTTCTCGCGTTATCCAAGCGCGACCGAAGCAGGCAGGAGGTGTCGAACGGCAACGGATTCGGTGACAGCGAGCAGCTTCTCTGCCTTCTGTCAAGAGGAAGAAGAAGAAAGAAAAAGGAAATTGCAAAAACCCCCTGGAGTTTTGGGAAAACACAACTAGGTCCTCCTCCATTAGAAAACAGAACAGAAAATTGAGATTTGAGGGCCTTTTTGTAAAGATAAAAATTGGCAAAAATACTTTTTGAAAACCTTATGAAATTTGCAAGCTCACCATGTATTGCTTTGGTGAAATTGGAATACTTTTGAGAACAAGATTTTGAAACCCATTTTAAGTACTATCTGCTGGAAATTTTCTCAAACCACTTGAATTCAAGTTTTAAATTGGTTCAAACATGATTTGAATTTTGTTTGATGCATGTATGAGATGAACACACACCACACACCTTAAAGTAGCAAACTTTGGGATGTTACATCCGGCGAGGAGAGTAAGTCCCCGAGCCCGAGACCACCTCCAGTTGACACTCCACACGCGTGCGCATCACCTTATCCCTTTCTCTTTGTTTCCCGTACGCAGTTTCGTCCGCGCCGTGCAGCCCGTGAGTTCGCCGGCGACCCGAGGATTCCGCCCGTGCCACGCCGCCCTTCGAAGAAGAGAGGGACAACGCCACCACCACCATCGACCTCTACGTGGAACGCTGCGCGTTGTGGGCATCTCCCCTTGCCCGGAGCACCGAGGAAACGCCGTCGCCATCGAAAGCCGTGAACGACGGCCACCACAACGGCCATTTCCGGCCAGCCCCGCCGCCCGGTGAGCAACCTCTCCCCCAGATCCATTTTGGACCGTTGGATCCAGATCGTGAGGCCACCGTTAGACCACTTACGCGAAGAGGTACGAGCCAATCAGAGCGCGCCACCTCAGCGCACAGTCAGCGGCGCGTTCAGTTGTTATTCTTCGCCCGGTGCAGCGCGTAGACGGCCCAGGCCCACTCCCTGTCTGCCGCACCGCGCGGTAAATAACCAAATCTGGGCCCAACTGCTTTCTGTTATTTTTTTCCGAATAAATTAAAAATGGCAATTTTGCAGAATAGTCCCTAGAAATTAGAAACATCATAAATTTTTAACCACTTAGCCAAATTTAGCAATCTTGGACTTTTTGAAAAGCCCCTGACATCTAGAAACTTTTGGCACTGGCCAAATTTAAATTTGACAAACTTAAATCTGTTCAAATTCAAATATGTTTGTTTGATGAAATTTGGCATAATTCAAATTCTACAAATCCAAAAATTGTAAATAAAATACATTTGGAAACCTTAGGATGTGTACTTTTATATCCTCTGTCCCAAAATAATATTTGAACAAATTAAAATTGAATTTAGAATTAAGTTGTCTATTTGAGTATTTTTGACATAGATTAATTTCTATAAATATTTTCAATATAGTTCCTCTGGCAAAATTGCTCCATTTGGTAACCTTGAACCATAGACATTATGCCCAACCATTTTGGACACCCTTGGACCATGACCATGTGTTTTGACCAAAAACCCAACAAAGATACATCCATTTTCACCATGTCTTAGAAATTGTTTTCAACTGTTATTCCTTGATGTTATGTCTATTTGGAGCCTAGCCAAGTCCTTAGAATGTGTCAATCATATATAGTATCAAGTAGTGAACTTTAGTTCTCTATCTTCTCCACTCCCCCATTATTGCTTCAAGAATTCACCAAGTCAGCAAAATGGAGATCAAGACTCAAGCACAAGAATGAAACTTCAAATATCAACTTGGTGACAACATGAAGAGCTATGAGGAATATCATTGAAGAAGTTGAAGGAAGGACATAGACTCCACAGCAACAAGAAGAAACTCAATGAAGTACAGGAGTATGAAGAAAATCAAGGAGAAGACATTTTCCTCTCTCTTCCTATCCCTTCCATTTCTTTCTTTTCAAATTGACTTAGTGGTATTTGTGCCCATCCCATACCCAAACCAATTAGTGAAGTAAAAAAACATGAAGAATCTATCAAGACCAAGAGAAGCACCACACCAAGGAGGAAACAACTTAGATGGCATGATGATGATCTTCAAGAAGGCAATCACATGAGGTCTAGAAGCAATTCACACAAGTTGAAGAATAACAAGTTATTTTTGTCCAACCATTGACCCAAATGGAAAACCCAAGACTTAGTAATATTTTCCCTTGAATGATGAAGTTATTAGACCTACCCTAACCACAATGGAAAATACTAACATAGTCACTTAAATATTTTTGAAGGTGAATATGACCAAGTGTTTGCATGTATTACTTTAGTTGAAGAAGTAATATGTTTATTCTTAGTGAACTCTTGGAACTTCCTCGACACGTATGGTTATAATAAAGTTAGTTTTATACATAACTCAACCTAGTACTTTCCAAGTAAACCCTTGGAAACTCCTTAACAATGTATTAAACCATTATGGAATGAATCTTTCAAAACTCAAACCTTGACCTTGTCCTAGCCAACTTGGTCCAACTCCTTTGTTATGTTATTTGCTATGTTTGCTTTCTCCACCTATGTGTTTGATTTCTAGGATGCTTGTTTATTTTGTTATTGTGTTTTCAATGAATAGATTGTACGGAGAGCAACGATCTTTTGTGAAGAGAGTGTGATATGTTCACCAACTTCAACAAGGCAAGTAACACATCATCAAATACCCATTATTTTCTATATGCATTAGTTGATTTTGAGTAGTATGCATGATAGGAAATTTTAATAAGTTATATTATGCTATGCTATATCCTAGTAGTGTGTAGCCATCCTTATACCTTGTTATTTTGATGCCTTGGTACTTATTTAGATGCTTAGCCATGCTACAAAATTTTTTTTACTAGATGTTGAGGAAAAATTATAAGTATAACTAATGAATGAACCACCTGGGTGGAAGTGGTAAGACTGGGTTATGTTGAGTGTTGCCTCAGGGCCCTTATCTAAGGGTTATTCCACTTGAGGTTGTCACTTGCGGATGGCCACCCAGGAACAAAGAGATTACTATGTCCCTCTAAATCTAGTAGCTTCCCGTGCAGCCTTTTGACAATATGGGATCTATCTTGATCAATTAAGTTGTGAGGGTTTAGCCTAGGCTTGACAAGCAGATGTAGCAAAATTATAGGTGGAACGGGTCTTGCCGGTGGGTTTGGACTTCTTCTTCTGAAAGATCTCGTCTCAATTCTCTCCTTTCCATGATGCACTCCGGGTGTATAGGATGTTTGGGCTAATTGAAGACAAAGGGTGAAAGTGCACAACCTCTGCAGAGTCAACAAACTAAGATCTTAGCCGTGTCCCCGGTTATGGACAACTATGAGCAGCTGGACAAGGATTGACGGAAGAATCTCATCACCAATTTCAATAAGTAAAATTTTGACCAAGTGAAGAGTATTGTGGTGCTTGGATCTTAATCCAATGTTGCCACCCCTTTGAAAAGAAAAGTTTGATTTACAAAAGTGATAGGAGAAAACTGGCTTTATGCAAAACTTAGCCAAAACTCCACTCAGCCAAATAAGCATGTAGTATTAGTCTTGCCATTTATATCCACCATAGTGTTACTTGCCAATACATTAAATTGTATTGACCCCCCTTGTGGCTGCATATTCCATATTGCAGATGTTTCTGAAGACGAGTGAGGATTTCGTTTAGGATCTCGAGACTATCGCCAACATGTTTTGCCTGTGGCACATGAAGAAGATGGGCTCAATGTTGTACCTTGTTTTCCGCTGTATATCTTTGTTTTCTGCTAGTCTTCTAAGACTATGAAAGTTGTAATACTATTTTGTAAAGACTGGATCATGCGATGTAATAGAATTTGATGCATTTGCATGATATTTCATTTTGTACTGTGGTGCTAGCAAATGATCCAGGGACTAGCACAATAACACAGGTATTCCATCTTTATTAAAAGTTGGGATGCTACAATTTCCGGCCGTAATGAGCTCACATCTTTATCCACTCCACCGACATGTGATTTGTCACAAGGTAATGATATGGCGAGTGGTGATAGAAATTGCATTGTGGATAGTGAATTTGCTATTGACTATACTTCATCTCTATCCCATTGCAATGATCTATCTTTGGACTTAATATCTTCTAGCACTCAAAATTCCATACATGCTAGTGTTGATAGTCCTTGCATATCATGTAATAGTTGTTCAACTAAATCTCATGATGATATGCTTCCTATGTCTTGTTTTCATGAAAACAATGCTTCCATTTCCTCTAGTACTTGTGTGGCTAACAATGTAGAGGAATCCCATTTTTTGGTGGAACAAGACATGGACCTTAATGGCGCTTCTAGTATATCTTCATCATCGCCATCCATTTCTCATATGTGCCTTATGGCTAGGGATTCAAAGGTATCTCCACCTTTGGAACCCACTACATCTTGTGATGATGAGGATGAGGATGAGGATGAGGATATATTATATGGAGAGTTTGAGGATGAAGTCTCTTTAATGGAGAAGGGTGAGTTGGTTCTTCTAGATATCCCTAAAGGTAGTAAAGCTATCACTCCTTTTAGTGAAATAATGGCTTTTGCTATTTATAGCGCTAAAATCATTGAAAAGAAAGGTGAGATTGAAAGAAGTGATGCCAATGAAAAGGCATCCCTCACTATGTCTCTTGAGGAAGAGTATGAGCTCCGAGTTACTCTGGAGGAGAAACTTGAATCTATCGAGGAGCTCTATAATGAACAAATATCCTATCTCACTAAAGCACGTGACCATACCAATGCTAAATATAAAGTGCTTAAAAATGAAAAGGTTCAATTTGTTGTTGGCAATGCTAATCTAATTGAGGAAAACTCTAGGTTAAATAATGAGCTTGCCAAGTTATCTTCTTCTATATTCTAATGATGCTTGTGCTACTAACTCCACATCTTGTGAAGCATCTATTTTGAAGGAGAATGTTGAGCTAAGGGCTCAACTTGAGCTAATGACTAGCAAGTATGGGAAATTGGAAGAAAGTCATGAAAAGCTATCTAGCTCTCCTGAGGATCTTCTAGAATCCCATACCAAGCTAAAATTAGCTCTTGAGGCTATCACTACAAAGGTAACATCTTGTGAGCCTCATATGGTTACTAGCACAATATCTTCTAATAATGCTATATTGACTTGTGCTAGTATTAGTAACTCATCCTCTCATAATGTTTCTACATCTTGTGATGAGTTGCTTTCCTTGCCTTGTTGCTCTAACAATGAAGCATCTACTTCCTCTAGCTCTTGTGTTGTTTCTAACCATGTAGAGGAAAATAAAGAGCTCAAGGCCCAAGTCACTTCTTTGAAGAAAGATTTGGAAAAGTGTCATGAAGGGATTTCCACACTTGACAAGATGTTGAGAGTGCGAAGACTTCCCAATGACAAGAGTGGACTTGGATTCAACTCCTATCTCAAGAACAAGTCCATTATTTACAAGAAGAAGGGCCAAGAACAAGTCAAAGATCCGGCCAAGATTATTTGCTTCAAGTGCAAGATTCAAGGGCACCATGTTAGATCTTGCCCTTTGAAGAAGAAGCCTCTTAGTGAGAAGCAACTAGGGAAGCGGCCTCTTGTTCAATCTTATGCTCAACCACGAGTTGAACAACGGCCACGTCCTAACAAGACTCAAGCCAATGCTCCTCTTGTTGAGAAGCCTATTGAGAAGAGAGAAAAGAGTCGATGTTGCTACCTTTGTCGCAAGAAGGGACATTTTGCTTCTTCATGCACAAATGGTACATTATCCAACCCTATCCTTGTTGATGATGTTTATTCTATTAGGAAGGATAATGTGGGCAATGTGTTTGCCAAGTATGTTGGTACTCCAAGTGGTGTCAAGAAAAGAACCATTTGGGTTGCCAAACCTATTGTGACTAACCTCTTAGGACCCAACTTGGTTGGGGACCAACAAGCTCAAACTTGATCAATAGGTGGAGTTGGAGGGCATTGGAGACTTGGATATTTTATGAAGAATTAAGGGATCTTCATCAATTATATTTCCTCAAGCCAAGTCACTTGGATTATATATATATCTCCTTCCCAATGTTCCTCCAAGCGGTAACTTGTGTTTAAATCATATATTCATTGAAAGTTGCTTGCTCCCTTGCATATGTTAGTTTTGTTTCTAGCATGTGTTTGTATATATTGTGCTTCCTACTTACCTATCTTGAGTAATCTAGTTATGTTTGTTGGTTCGCACTCCATGTACTTGTGTTCTTTGTGTTGAGCCTTCATTGCTTTCTTTGCTTATCTTAGTTGGCTCTTTGGGAGATTAATGGACTATCCCATTTTGGGGGAGTAATATGCTTTGCACTTTACTATCCTAAAATGTGTGTACATGAGGAATACCACTTAGTGTTGATATATCAATATTATCTATTCTCTATGTGGTATGTCATTCTCATGAGAAATTCATTTCTAAAATGTCCATTAACTTTCTCTAGTTGGTTTTATTTTTGCCTCTTGTTGTTTTCTATGGATTATCACATTTTGGGGGAGTAATAAGCTATGTGCATATTACAATCCTAGAAAATGTGAACATGTGAGGTATTGCCACCTAGAGTTGATATTATTAGTTATCTTGTTCCTATGTGGCATGTTGCTCAAACAAGTCCCATATTTGCTTAAAATATCTTGCGTCTCTCTTCTTTGGTATCTTCTTTATGAGAGTTTCTTAGTGCTTTGAATATTCGATTTTATTTGAAGCCTTCAAGAATCTCTATCTAAGCATGTTTGTTATTCCTATCTTTTGTCACATGCTTATGTTTTGTGAATATGATCGTGAACAATTCTACCACCGAGAAATATCTCCATACATCTCTTGTCTTTGACAAGTGATAATAATTTGTGGTAAGTTTATTGATCATATTTACTTTGGCCTTTTCTCTAAAATTTCCTTGTTTCTTGCCAATGATTTGTTTGGTTCAAACTCATTTGTGTCTTCCTTGCTCTACTCAAAAATTGTTTTATGCTTTATTGAGTTAGGAAAAGCAATGATCCCATACTTGTACACTTATGGTCAAAGTCATACTTCTTTGGGTTGCACTATTCTTGGGGAAGCTATCCTACATTGAGTAGATCACCGTTCTTTAAATTGGTATTGCATCTAATTGATTTTATTTAAACATGACTAGTGTTTGAATAATATATATGGAGAGTAATGATTCCATTGTGTGCATTTTGTATTCAAATGCAAGATCATAAATAATGCACTATTATTGGAAGAACTATCCTATATGCGTTTGAACACTTGTTGTCTTTAAATTTGCATTTTATCCCAATGACTTGTCTCTTTGGAAGACGAACATTTTTCGTCTTTGTACTTTGTGTGCTATCATGAAAAGTGTAGAGGGTTTGTTTATTCTTTGATGTTTTTTTGTATCTTCTCTATTTGGTTTCCTCAATCATGTGTTGATTTGGGTCTTGATATATTTTGGACAATTCTCTTTCTTTTCACTCTTGTAAGTGGCTTCTTGGTTTGATTAGTTCTTTGTCCCATTTGTATCTTGTTTTGGTTCTTGGAAGTTTTGTGCATGCATATTTACTATATATATCTTTTGGCATGCTTACTTTCGTTGATCCAATATATAGGATAAACTCCATCAAATCCTAATTGGCTAAGATGTGCATGAAATTCAATTCATATTAATATGCACATATTTACTTGTAGTTTGTCCTATGTATTGTAGTTGTTCTAACTACTTTGGACCCAATGAGTTTGGGTACCATTTTGTACTTGAATTTTGTTTTTAGGTACAATGGAGATACTTTGGTTGCTTGCTCCATTCATAAGGAAGGTGTTCTCACCATGGTATTATAGGAGTCAAGCTTCGATGATTATCAAACTCGCATCCTCTTCATCACCAATGTCGTCTCGGTAACAAGTATCTATCTCATGCATACATTTCTAGCTTTCAACCTTGTGTAGGTTGCTTCTTGGCATGATTTCCCTTTGTTGCATTTCATTTGGTTCTTGCAAATGTCTTATCAAAAGCATCTTAATTGCAACTATGAGTAAGCCGGGATGATTACATACTATGGGGATATTTATAGTCATTTTCATGATTCACCAATCCCGAGTATATTAATCTAGCAACTTCTACTTGAAGTCTCTCATATGCAATATTGATGAATTCTTAAAAACCATTTGAACCTTTTGTGATATGCGTTACCTTTCTCGAAGCATTCCAACTATCACTTTTCCCTTGTGATATTTGTGATGCTTTGATGAGTTTTGTGTGTTCATCTATATCCCCTTAAGATTAAACTAAGCTTAGTGCTTTGCTTTCAAGCAAAAATCTTATTGTTATATTAATGAACCTCTCTTGGATATCATTTTCTTCACCTTTGTACCTATTTTGTGTGTGCATGTTTCTTTGTGGATATATATCTTTGTGATTTTTGTCAACTTAGAAACTTATACACACGATAATAGTTACATCTTTAATTGATATTCTATTTCTTTAGTGACCACTTTTTATTGCTTTATATTCCTTGGTGGTTCCTAAAAGGCACAAGCTTTGCTTTTCTTTTGGTATTCCTTTTGAATCTTAATAAGCTTGTGGACCTATGTGTTTTATCATTTGATGGTTTGTGTGTATGGGAAAGACATGATATGCACTATGTGCCTCTTATATTGAAAGACTATGTTGATGATTCTATCATCCTATTAGACTACTAAAAATGTTTTTCCTTGTCACACGCATCTATTTCGGTTGAGTAAGTCTTTATTTGTCACTTCTTGAGATTCATTGCTCAACTTTTATTTGTTTGCAAGTTGCTTTGCTTCATTTCCAATCTATTCTATTGCACTTATTTGTGTTCAAAATTATCTAGAAGGGAGTAATGATTCCATGTTATGCACATTATATAGTAAATCAAATCTAACATTGTGCATGTACCTTGGGGAGTTCCCTCTTGATTTTCTAGAACACTTGGTTGATCTTATCAAATTATTGATTTTGGTCAATCGGTTTTTTGGATCCTTTGGTTGGTTGCTTCTTTGTGAAAGTATCCTTCAATTTGACTTTTCTTGTAAATCTTTGGATCCTCAATATAGTTTGATCTCCCTCCATCTATTCATAGTTGGATATATGCACTTGATTTCACTCATATCAAGAGGAATGCATACACTATGGGGGAGCTCTTACTATATTGGCCTTCTAATCTTTTTTCCCATTTCGGCAATGGATGCCAATGGGGGAGAAGTTTAGAGGGTTTAAGGGAATTTGGTTTATGCTTTAGTTTCGTTCTTAAGCATTTGCCTTTCCATGCTATTGCATCCTTGCTCTTATTTTAGCATGTTTGCTTTATTCATCATATAAACCCTCGTAAAAAGGGATTGTCATCAATTACCAAAATGGGGGAGATTGAAAGCGCATGGTTCCCCCATATGTGGTTTTGGTAATTAATGACAATCCTTATGGACTAATGTTTGCATTGAGTTATCCTTGTAGATCTTGTCCATAGGAAATAATGGAGTTCATGTGTTGAACTCTATTAGCTTCCTTGATGGCCATTGTTATATTTATGGATTTATATGAAGAATGGTCTTGGTTTGAGTTGAGCTTATTGCTAGTTTGTCTTGAAGAAAAAGGATTAGGTGATCTTTAATTATCATCTTCAAGACATCATCTTTAGAAGTGAGAAGCAAAGATACAAGGTTGATCAAGCAAGTGATCAACACACAAAGCTACAAGTTGTACCAAGTGGGATTGTGTATCTCATGGTATGGTAAGCAATTGTCAAATTAGCATTGTGAACTAACCCATGATATGTGTGTGTCGCATCTCTATGTGTGGTTAGGAATCTTTCCATGGGCATGAACCAAAAGGAAGATTTCCTATAGCCCATGGTCTATGTCGTCGTCAAGCGGTGTTTGTCATCTAGCTTGACGTGGAAGCTCAAGTGAAGCATCTAGAAGATATCCTATGCTTGATGCTTGCCACCCTTTTGGAGATTGTGGCCTTGTGAAGATTTGCCGAAGGGTCTCTCCCATAATGGTGTATGGGGAGCTAGTCTCTCCCATAATGGTGTATGGGGGAGCAACTTGCAAGTCTTCATCAAGCGGAGTTTGTGCTAGCAAGCGCAATCAAGAAAGAAGATCCAACTTGAGAGAGTCAAGATCGTCATCATCTAGCTCAAGTGGAATGCTCAAGGCAAAGGTATAATCTTGATAGGTTTTCTATTTTACCGGTCTCGTGTCTTTGGTAGACCGGGTTATAGGATAGATAGTCGTACTATCAAGAGGGGCTCTCAAGTGAGTAACTCGATCGAATCGTTATGGAGAGCTCAAACCTTTGCATACTTTGCATATCATCTTTCTTGGTTCTTATTTGGCTTTTGTCTCCTTTGGGTTTTAGTGCTTGTCGTGATCTTCATGACAAGCCTTGGTTTCTCGAAAACGGATTTCGTAAGAAAAACTTGTTGCGTTTTCGGTGGTGAAAATATTCCGTTCGTCTTTGAGAATGTTCCCACACCTTCCATGTGTGGTAAATTCTACATACTTTGAGGTATCAATATTTTCACTTGTTATTTGGATACTCCTTGCTGTTATCTTTCCATTGCATTTGCACTCACCTAATTCGGAGTTCATTCGCAAAAGTTATGTGAGTTTTCGTGTTGGAAGTTTTACCGGGTGTTCCTATTTGAGAGGTCCAAAACCTTTCCCCATTTGGTTTTATCTTTCATTGCTGGACAATGATGTTTCTATGCATATTATTGTAGTGCTCGTTGTGGTGATTTCAACGAGCCCAAGATCATCAAAAAACGGAGTCCGGATGAAAAAGTTATTGCAGTTTTCGTGTTGTTGTTTTTGTTAGTTTTGCGGGGGGCGGATATTCCGGTTCAAGTTTGAACCGGAATATCCGGTTGGCATCTGTCCCTCCACTTGCTCGAAAACGGCTAAGGACCGGAGTCTAAACTTTCAGTTGTGAACCGGATTATTTGAACCGGATTATTCGGGGCATACCGGATATTCCGGTTTGGGCAGTTTTCGGACCATATTTCTCACTGGAGTGAACCGGATTATTTGAACCGGATTATTCACTTCGGACCGGATATTCCTGTCGGACCGGATATTCCTGTTCAGTTTTGAACCGGATATTTCGAAATATCCTGCTCAGACTGCACACAAAACGGCTAGTTTTTGTGGGGACCTATTTAAGGGGGCTTTCTTCCCCATTGGTCCCCAAGTCTTCCAAGCTTGTTTTTCTCCCTCTCCCCCACCATTGTTGACCTTGGAAAATTAGCCCCTCTCCCAAACCCTCCTATGATTCTTGCATATCTTTGAGGGATAAGGTAGAGGAGATCTAGATCTACATTTCCACCAATCCATCTTCCTTCTTAGTGAGGGAAACTTAGTAGATCTTGATCTTGGAGTTCTTGGTGTTTCTCCTCCATTGTTCTTCCTCTCTTATTCCCCCATAAGCATTTGTTGCTTTGTTGGAATTTGAGAGTGAAGGATTTGAGCACTTGTGCTCTTGCCATTTGCATCGGTTGCATCGGTTTGCTCTCTCCACGAGGATTCGTGGAAGTTGAAAGTTTGTGAGCTTGTTACTCTTGGGTCTTGGACCCTAGACGACTTGTGGTGTTCTTGGGAGCCTCCAATTGAGTTGTGGATGTGTGCCCCAAGATTGTGGTGACACCGAGAGCCTCCAATTAAGTTGTGGATGCGTGCCTCGGATTTGAAGGTTGCCAATAGTGGAAGGTGAACTAGGCCTTTGTGGTGGGGTTCATCGGAGAATAGGGTGAGGCCTTTGTGGCGTTGAGTAGGCCTTCGTGGTGAGCTCACACCCCTCCAACGAGACGTACTCCGTTTTGTGGGAGGAACTCGGGAATACATCTTCGTCTCCGTGTGCCTCGGTTATTTCTATACCCGAGCTTTTTACTTATGCAATTTACATTGTGATAGCCTTCGAGCTTGAAGTTATATATCTTGCTATCACCTTGTTACTTGTCTTGCTTAGCATAAGTTGTTGGTTCATCTAATTAAACCTAGAATATTTAGGTTGTATGCTTGTTAATTTAAACACCTAGTTTATTTCCGCATTTAGCAAGCATTAACCGGAAAAGTTTTAATCGCCTATTCACCCCCCTCTAGGCGACGTCGTTGTCCGTTCACCTAGCTAGGTTGGAACCGCATCGAGAGTCCGGCCGATGCTTCAACGCGGACCTAGCCATTTGCGACTACGTGCAAGACGGGTCAAACCAAACCGTAATTGCCCGTTCGCACGTACCGCAAGACCTATACAATTGTATGCACATCGGTAAGATACCATCATCATCGTCAACATCGTCTCCATAGCACCTGCAGAATTGGTGATGTGCGCACGCCAAATGGAAAGCCCGAACTAAGTTGTGGCATCCTGGACAAGGGTGCATCAGGGCTAATAGGTTGCGGGGAGTCCCATTCCTCCCACGATGTGGTTAGCACTCTCATTCTTGGATCAGCGGACAAGAACCTTTTCCTAAGGAGACACCAGAGGGACCAAAAGCCTCGAGGGGCCTCCTGCCGGTGGCTTAACTCGATTTGAAATTTTATTATTACCCGAAGCGTTAAGATCATTTTAAAATAAGTTGAACCAACCTATCATACTAGTAAGGTGACAAAGAACCAAAATCGCAAAGAACCTAAACATGCGATATGACTCGCAAGGCAAACAAGAAACAAAAATGTCATAGGAGGTGGGGGATGAGGCTATATCATGGCTGCAAGGTAAACATATGATAGGATCGAGACACAAGCATCGATTCATAAGGCTAGAATAAATACAACGGAAAGAATCGGTAACAAGTGAGGAACGGCAGCCAAAGGTAGCAAGTGACTAAAGCTTGCCTGGAATCCAGCTTGTAGAGGTAGCATAACTTGTCGTCGCTCACATCATCTCAACGTCCTATCCGCGAAGAAGCAAAGCACTAAAAGAAGCCAAAGATGCAACACTTACTACTAAGGCAAAAGATCCAGCATGATCAAGACATGGATGCATGACATGCGAGCATGCAACTAATCAATATTAAGTGGAATCGGAATCCCAACGACTAAGTAGAAGGTTCAAGTTATTTAGCTAGCAATCAAATTAAATGTTGATTAACATGGAGAACAACATATAGGTGATCTACACAATATTAAATGGAATAGGGCACCAATTTTAAATTTAGTACCCAAACATATTCCATGTTTAATTATTTAGGTGACCATGCATAACACTACTAAAATGCAAGATGAAAGATGCAAACATGAGTATGGATGTTCCTTGCATTTTTCTGATAAAAATCGACATAAAGTTTGTGTTATTTGGATTAGTAAAACAAAGTTATAAGAATTTGAATATTAGGGTGTTTTCTGCCAAAAACAGGGGCCTGTGTGTGAAGAACAGAAGGTGGAAGGGCTCTGGTAGCAAACTGGGAAAGACAGGGGCAGGAGTGCGAAATTCTAGATCCAGATCGGGATCTCGGGGAGTTTCACCACCGGGCTAGCCAGCTAGAGAGGATGACAAGCGGGCCCCAGATCCACGCGGCGCTGACGCGGATCGACGATGACCAGGGTCACTGACGGGTGGGCCCGCTCACGCGCGCGAAATTGAAAAAAAGGGGAGGTAAAAGCCCCGGAGGGAGATTCGAACTCGGGTCTCCCGAGCGAAGGACGGAGGGTTCAACCACTGGCTGTGTTCCATTTGTTGTACACGAACAGAACTGTCGTTTTAAGAGATAAAATATGCGCCTTGTATTCTGACGAAACTGAAGATCGACACATCCACGCGACGGTGACAGACGGACTACGGCCACCAGACGCAGCAACTAGACCATGCCGCTCGAAGGTGGAGACACAGATCAAGAAGGAAAGGAAAGAGGGTTGTCGAGCGGACGGATGGCTCACCGCGGGCTTCCGGCGTGGTCGTTCGGCGCGAGATCGGAGGATACACCCGGTAGTCGACGATGGCGTACTCACGGACGGAGGAAGAAGAAGAGCTCGGTGGCGAAAACTCGGGCAGCTCCGGCTCCGGATTTTTAGCGTAGAGAAAGGAGAGGTCGAGGTAGTTCCGTTCCCACACATAGATGAGGTCGAAGGCGATCATGGCGACGGGGGCGTCGGCGAGAACCTACGGTGTTCTGTCTCTCTACCAGAAAATTCAGAGGAAAAATAAAAGAACACAGAGGGGAAAGGAGAGGTGGCGGCGGAAGGAGAGGGGGAGAGGAGAGGCTAGGGTTCGGGGGGCTCTTCTCTTGGGTAGATAAGGAGGAGGACTGGAGGGGACCAGTGGTGGGGAGGGAGCAGGTGCGGTGGTGGTGGTTGCTCTGCTGGAAAGCCACCGAGGAAGGATCACGCTCTCCTCGTGCCTTCTGTACAGACGAGGAAGGAAGAGCTTAGGTGGCCTGCTTGGATGGGTGGGCTGGGCCGGCCTGGCCAGTCAGGCCCAAAACGTTTTTTTCATTTGTATTTTATGATTTTCAGAAAACAAAAGAATTGATTTAGGGAATAATAGAAGAGCTCAAACAAAATAGAATTATTTTTGTGATTAGACTTATTTAGGAAGAAAATTATATGTTGCCAAATGAGATGCAATGCATGATGCCATGATGCAAAAAGGAAAACAAATAATTTCTAATTTGGGGAAGCCCCGGGTGTTACAGCCTCTTCATCACCATGTCTGCCTTCGGAGTGATGCGTGAGTAGTTCAACATTGGACTACGGGTTCGTAGCTGTAGCTAGATGGTTGTCTTATCCTCATATGCCTCCATGTTTAGATCTGGTGAGCTACCTATCATGATCGAGATTGATCTTATGTAATTCTCTGTGTTGTGTTTGCTGGGATCCGATGAATATTGACCTTATGCCAAGTTTATTATAGTCTTTATTTGCATGTGTTATTTGTGATCTTGCATGCTCTCCATTGCTAGTGGTTATTCTGGCCAAGTAATTGTTAGTGACTCCAAGAGGGAGTATTTATGCTCGATAGTGGGTTCATGCCTCCTTGTTTCCCTTCTCGAGTGACAGAAACGTGAAGGGGGAGGATGTGATGTTGCCATTAGGGAGAAAACAACTGTGAAAGTGCCTGCGTGCATAATCATTGCTTACATTACACACTTTGTTTAATGCAATTATCTGTTGCTTGCAACTTAATACCTGAGGGGGTTCGGATGATAACCTAAGGGTGGATTATTAGTCATAGATGCAGATGGATGTCGGTCTATATATCTTGGTGTAATGCCCGCACTAAATAGCATAGTAATCTTCATGTCATATTGTGCACTACGGTGCAACCTTTATTTGTCAATTCCCAGCTGTAATTTGTTCACCCAGCATGCTATCTTTTATCGAGAGACACCACTAGTGAAACTACGAACCCCGGTCCATTTTTTCCACACTGTTAAATAACCCACAAGAATTTTCTGCTCTCTTTACTTTCTGCAAGCATACACTATTTTTTCCACACTATACGTCTAATCTTTGTTTTCAGCAAGACCGGTGAGATTGACAACCTCACTGTACCGTTGGGGAAAAGTATTGTGATTGTGATGTGTGCAGGTTCCACGTTGTTGCTGACAGCGGTGAAGCGCCAGCACCACCGTCAGTGGCATCAACCTTCTGAATATTCTCTTTCTCCTACTGGATTGATAACCATGCTTCTTAACTAAGGGGAAAAATCCTACCGCTGTACTCATCACACCCTCCTCTTGGGGTTCCCAACAAAGTGCATCACCCCTTGTGATACGGGCATCTACTGGCTCGGATGATGTAGATGTTTGACCGATCTTTCACCGCAAGAACCACCGAGATAACTATTCACCCAATCACGTAAGCAATACACGTAACCTGAAGAAAATGGATAAATTTAGGCGAGAAACGCATGAAACCTCTTGGCAGATCCAAGAACACTCGCACCTTTATTTCACACCAAGCTCGACAACTCTAGGAAGATCCAAGAGCCCCCTAGCCATGCACGAACCCCCTTGGCAGATCCAAGAACACCCGCACCTTTATTTGCAAAGATAACTGACGAAAGTCCGAGACGCCGCCTACACGCCGATCCCCTACGGACGGTGGTAACCTGGAACTTTTAGTTCTACATAATTTTCAACCTGTCTAAAACCCCAGGCCTTGGCTCTCTTTATATAAGAGGCCAACCCCTAGTCGATTGGACAGACCCAAACCGAAACTGACTCGAACCTAAACCTAGTTGGACTCAAACTGGATACAAACCGTCCCGTTTAGAAGGCTCGGCCAAAACATGCGGCTTGCAGGCCTTAGACACCATACATAGTAGTTTATTGTCCTAGCGTGCTAACCAGTAGATGCCCGTCTCATCCTCCCTTTCTTCAAAAGGCGTTGTCCTCAACGCCAGAAGGTCTTCTCTGGCGTTTGTGGCATCAAATTATCATATCGCCACACTTCTACATCATCAAGTCTTATTGGCCTGCCACACCACATCCTCCCTCTCGCTAGCTAGACTTGTTCTTTGTGCCCTCTATGTTTAATACCACCAACTTGATCGGGACACACAACTTTCGGACTGCATATGAAAACGCACCATACAAATCACTCCAAACGCAGCAGGACAAACTCCTGTACCCCCAGAGTCCAAATAAGCTGAATACGCCCACGGATGTAATCTGAAATAGTGGAGATCAACTGAGTATATCACGAAAGACAAACAGGACAAATTCCTGCACCCCATGAATCCAAATGAACCAAGTTCACCCCTTGTAAAAAATATAAACTAGTGTCTCTTTTTATTTTGTCTTCGTGTCCGCCGCAAACTATACCAAAAATTTGAACCGTACACATACGCAAAGATGCACATAAATCCTTTTCTCATTTTTTGTTTGTTTTCGATCCGCTCTAGACAAGCACGTACCAAAATTTCATTTCACGACCCGTACAACTCACGGAGCCACTTGTCTTTTTTTTATTCAACTTCCTTTTTCCTATCTGATCCGGTTCCTCTTGACGCCACTTTTTTTTTCCTGATTACTTTTCTTTATTGTGAGACTCCACGTATAGAAAGGAAACTACCACAAGTTTTTTTCCCAATCCAACGCTTCCTTTCCTTGCCTCCTAGTCCTCCACGCAAAAGCCACAATTAGGATACCAGCTCCACGACTGCACATAGCCAATCAACCCGATCTACTAGTTTTTTTTTGTTTTTTTTTGTGCCAACTCCTTCCCGTTGTCCGACCCGAGCACACCACGTGATATTTTTTCATAACCTGCACTCCACGCATACCAAAGATACGAATTTGTGTGCTGATCGAATTGCACGTCCAAACCTGCTGCTCCTTTTTTTTTCTAGACGCAACTGGTGGACCCAAACAACTATGGAAAAATTGAATGGATGTGAGAAGGTCAGTCTCACACGTACCACACCTTTTTTTTGGTAACTTCCCTTTGCTGCTCCCAACGCCGATACGCTGCTGATCCGCTCCTTCCTTCTTCTTTGTTTATTCTTTTTTTTTCGCTGACAACAGATCCAATCCGCATGGACTGTGCCTGATAGTCCTTCTAATCCACGCGTTGGCGATAGATCGACAAAAAACTCCAACACGTCGAGATGCCAACTCGCCATCTTGCAGACTGTAAATTGATCTTCAACTTGACAAACTCCCTCGCGGTGATCAATCTGACGCTCTGATACCACGTGATGTAGATGTTTGCCCGATCTTTCACCGCAAGAACCACCGAGATAACTATTCTCCCAATCACGTGAGCAATACACGTAACCTGAAGAACATGGATAGATTTAGGCGATAAACGCACGAACCCTCTTGCAGATCCAAGAACACTCGCACATTTATTTCACGCCAAGATCGACAACTCTAGGCATATCCAAGAGCCCCCTAGCCACGCACGAACCCCCTTGGCAGATCCAAAAACACTCGCACCTTTATTTGCAAAGATAACTGACGAACGTCCGCGACGCCGCCTACACGCCGATCCCCTAGGGACGGTGGTAACCTGGAACTTTTAGTTCTATATAATTTTCAATCTGTCTAAAATCCTAGGCATTGGCTATCTTTATATAAGAGGCCAACCCCTAGTCGGTTGGACAGACCCAAACCAAAACTGACTCGAACCTAAACCTAGTTGGACTCAAACTGGATACAAACCGTTCCATTTAGAAGTCTCGGCCAAAACATGCGGCTCGCGGGCCTTAGACATCATACATCGTAGTTTATTGTCCTAGCGTGCTAACCAGTACATGCCCGTATCACCTTGCACCCCCTGGGGGACACCTGGCTCCCTTCTGGCTATTCTTCAACATAACCTTTACTATAAAGACTTTGTTCGAAAGATAAGTATAATCTGTTAATTATTCTCTAACTAAGAGCAAACTTTGTCATCACCAATTATGATTTTCTCTTTCCACCTTTATTGTGACTCCCTCTACTCATTTCAAGTTAAATTATATGAGAGAAAGTTTCAGTCTAGAATGACTTGTGTATTGGTAAATGTGATGCGTCTTGTTCGTATTTTATTTATTGACACTTTGTCGCACCCGGATTTCTAGAGGATACTCGCAGTTCCGTTGAACAGTAGTGGATTGGATTACGGGGCTTACCGGCACCCGCATCTCTTACGAGTAGGCCAACACACGTATGTGTGACAACCAACCCCTATTTGTTCAGCGTCTACGTAAACCATCCCATAGAAATCAGGATACTACCATTGACGTAATTCATACCATACACACATGGCACGTCAACGGCGTTTAACAGAATGATAGCACAACATATCTCTAAGACACAAAAGATTGAAATAAGTTGCAAATAGCTCTCACTAGAGCAGAGATAGCAAATACAATCATCCAGAGGACACATGTCCCAACATAACATCATTACATCTCAGCGGAAGCATTCAACGGGTCTGAGTACAGACAAATCCAAATAGGCTTAAGAAGCCGGGAATGAAAAGAAAACGGAGCCCATCCACGATGTCTCGGATCCTGCCCGGGTCCGCTACCGACTCGTCAGCAGCCTCGTCAAACTCCACGTAGTAGCCGTCACTGGGATCCTCGTAAGCGTAGTCTGCGGAAACCACAGCCCCAAAGGGGTCAGTACATAAACGTACTGGCAAGCAAGACTCACAGTTCACCAAAGTGTAACCCGTCAACACCAAGCATAGATGCCTTGGGTTCAACGGAAGAAAGGGGAGGTAAAAGATGCTGCAACTGGCTGCACTAACCAACTACAGAATTGCTACAACTTCCGGCTAGCAGAAAGAAGATAAGATAGCGTATCGTCACCAACTATAACTAACTCCAAACAAACCCATCCTGGATCTCGCCCCTTATCCAAAGAAGCAATCCGAGGATAACTCACACAGTTGGATTAATGAATAATGGATCAAGTTGTTGGGTCAATAGGCCTATTACTAGTCAGGTAGCATTAGTTAGGTGTAAGTTGTTCTGAGTACTTGTTAGCCAGTACTTTCACCAAGTTAACCATAACCTCGGAAAACACGGCTTCTCGAGAAGATTTATCCCTGCAGGGGTGCACCAATTTGGCCGTACACGTAAGAATAACCCGCCAGATGGGATGCCTCCCACCAAGCGGGGCACTCAACACAATTCAACTCTTCTTCGCATCAAGCCCAAAGCACCTTGGGCGCACCGCTAATTGAGCCCCGAAGAAAGGGTACCCTCATAGCACTCTAAGAACGTGTCCCCCTATATGCCGACTACAAAAGTTCCACCCTGCGCTGGGCTCGCAAAAACATGCATGCGGCAAATGGAAAACACGAACTAAATGAGGCGATTTGGACGAGATGCGAATCGAATCAAATTGAGGGGGGCGCCCATACACGCTTCCCACATGCGGATAGTGCGCTCATCATGGATCAGTAGACAAGACCCTTTTCCTATTAGGGTCGACACTAGCAGGCCTCAAAACCACACAGGGCCTCCTACCGGTGCCTTATCAGCATATTATTATTAACAGGTTGATTGATTAACATCGAGCCCCCAGAACATAATAGAATATAGTAATCAGAAAGTAACGGGTAACAGACTCGAGCAAAACAACCTAAGCATGCTAGTAAGACACTGGCTCAAACAATGGGGTTGTAGGAGTGGAGGTGAGGCAATATCAGGGTTGAGGGATTCATGTGATAGGTTCGTAACAGAAACAACTATTACTGAGGCTAGCAGAATAGACAACGGAGAGTATCGGTAACCAATGTTGAAAGGAACACAATGGTTCATGTGAGTGATAACTTGCCTGCAAACTTAGCAGCCTGGTACTGAGCTAGATCCTCAGAAGGGGTGTCGTAAGTATCGTCTGTCTCAACGTCGTCGTCTATCCGAGAAGAAGCAAACAAACAATGCAGAAATATAAACAATCAATATCATGGCATAGTGCACAATCATGGGATGATGCATGTCAATTTAACTGATGCATCAAAATAAAATAGTTGACATGGGAAACAATACATGATTAAATGGACCCACATGCAATTTTGAGTTGCATATGAAAAGCCCATGAATTTTGGTTGAAACAATTGTTTTCCAATTAACCAACAGGTGAAAGTGGATTAGTATGATGCATGGATGAGGAAAACAACAAAATAACAACAATAGAACCAAGTGGAAATAAGGTTTACCACTTTAGAAATTTATTTATTAAGTTAGGGAATTTTTGGTTCCTTAAAGGGATTACACAAATAGTTGTCGTTTTCACCAATTTAAATTGTGCAAAATGAATAACAAAATTCATATTTGAAAAGAATACAAAATTTTAGTTGTATTACATGTTTCAAATATTGAAAAAGGAGTTAGGATGAATTTATTATGACTTAAACAAGATTAAACAAGTTTTAAATGAATTTAAAACAAGTTTGAAAATTATTTTTTATTTGTTCCAAACATAAATTCAAGTTCATATTAGAAAAGTTTATACTTTTCTAGTTTGAAAACATATTTTACATGTTCAAAAATAATTTAATTTGAGCAAGTTATGAATTTAGCAAATTTAAATGATTTAAACAAGGTTTAAATTGTTTAAGCAATTTAAATTATTCAAAACATGAAACAAAATTTATATTTGAATAGGTGGTTTGAAATAGCATGGAAAACATATTTTATTTGCATTATTTGGATTTAGTATGAATTAGTTATGGATTTTATCAAATTACAAATGAATTATTTGAATTCAAATTTGGAATGCATTTGGAAAATTCAAAACAGAAAACAAAGGTTATAGATAGATAGATAATTGAATTTGGGGCAGTGCACATATTTTACTTTTATTATTTTAGTTTATAAAACAAAAGTTATTAGCAAATTAGTTTCAGGGACCATTATGTAAAATTTAGGACTTAAACAGAAAAAGAAAACTGGAAAATTACCCACACCGCGCAGTGACCTAGCCAGGGTCACTGCCAGTGGGCCTCAGGGGCCAGCGTGGCCACCGTGCGCTTGCGTGGCCGCAGCAGGTGGCTGACAGGGGGGGCCACCCTGTCAGCGCGCTGCGCAAAATGTGGTTTTTATTCGCGGAGCCAGGGTTCGAACCCAGGACCTGCCCGTGTGCGCGCAACGCTGTAACCAGTGCAGCACTCGAATCGTTCTTGTCAGTAACAAGGACGCAAACAGGTTATGGTTCAGATTGTGTTATCTGAATTTAACTGACGCGCGCGTGACTGAACTTCGACAGAGATCAATGACGGTGGACGGCGGCGATCAACGACGCGTTGCTGCGGTGCTGGTGCTTGCTAGTGTGCGTGCTGGAGTGGGTTGTGTGCGCGCAAGCAGAGAGAGAGAGGAGGAGAGCGCTACGGTGGCGCTCACCCTCGCCGTAATCGAAGCAGAGGCCCGGTGCAGCGAGCTCGACGGCGACGAGGAAGACGGCGGCGACGTTGTGGGCTTCCTCCGCGGCTGCGGTGATGTCGAGGACGTCGAGGTACGTACGGGGGACTCGTTCCCGTGGTCAGTGTGGAAGAAAGAGGGCTGCAACGGCGGCGGCGTCCACGGGTTCAGAGAACGGCGGGGTGGAAAACGCGGACAGCGGCGAGGATGGCGGCGTGGAAGCAGAACCCCTCGTGCTCCACGCAGGTGTCCACCAGCTCGAGGAAGACACGGCGATGCGGTTCCCGTGGTCAGCCAGGGAGGAGAGTGAGCAGATCGCCGGCGGTATCCATGGGTTCAGAGAACGGCGGCGGTCGGTTGCAGTGGCAGAGGTGGTGAAATTCGCCGGGGAGAGAGAGAAAGACGGCGGCGCGAGGGGATAGAGTATATGGCGAGGTTAGGGCGGCGCCAGTGGAGCCTAGGGCTAGCTTTATAGGCATAGGGATCGGCTCCTGGCCGTCGGGGGGCAACGGCGGCGTACGTGGCACCGGTAGGATGCTCGCCGTACAGAAAGAAGGAGGAGGAGGAGGAGGTGCGAAGAGGTACGCGGGCCAGAAAGTTGGGCTGGGCCGCGCGGGCTCCCCCCCGGTAAGTTTCCTCTTTTTTTTTTATTTGTACTGTTTTTTTTTTGCAGAAAATAGAAAAGGAAGAAAAGATGGAATTTTGAGATAGGAAAAAAATTATAGAAAAATTTGGGTGGCTTATTTATTGTGTTAGCAATCATTTGACCATTTTTATTTTCCATGAATTCAAAATTTGAGTGCTGTTTGGAAAAGTTTCAAATTTGAATTAATTTGAGTATTGATTGAATTATTTAAAACAAGAATTTAATTATTTGGAACCCTATTGTTTAAATGGAAACAATTTGATTAGGATTGTTGTGTAATTTTTATAAATTGAAATTGGGTGCTGTTTGATGTTTTTGATTTGAATTTGAAATACCAATTGAATTAAGTTTGGATTAATTAACTTATTAAAGCCATAATTTTAATGGTTGAACCTTATGGATTAATTGGAAACAATTGGTTGTTTTTATTTGAACTTTTTATTTAAAAGGTTGTAACATAACAAGTATGAAATAAATGTTTGAATAAAGTTTGAATTTGAATTGTGAAAACAGAGAAAAACAGATGCAAACAAAAAGAAAACAAAGCAATGAGCATGATGACATGATGCAAAACTTTACTTAAAGCAAGAAACAAACATTCTAGGGGTATTTTCATACTTGGGATGTTACAAAACGCCCCCCCTTGAAGTAATCGCGCCCCGAGATTCCTTACTGAGACGAGAAAAGGTCCGGATACTTCTTGCGAAGATCCTCTTTGGTCTCCCACGTTGCCTCTTTATCGGAATGATGGGACCAGTGCACTTTCAAGAACTTGGTGCTCCTGTTGCGAGTCTTACGCTCGGTCTCATCGAGAATACGAACAGGGTGCTCCTCATAAGAGAGATCATCTTGCAGTTCAATGGAATCATGATCAACTGCACGATCTGGATCTTTGAAACACTTCTTGAGTTGTGACACGTGAAACACATCGTGCACCTTGGATAGTTTTTCTGGAAGTTCAAGACGATAAGCATTTTCCGCACGCCTTGAGAGAATGTTGAAAGGACCAATGTATCTTGGTGCCAGCTTTCCTTTCACACCAAAACGATGAGTGCCTCTGAGGGGAGTTACACGGAGATATGCTTTGTCACCAGGTGCATAGATCATATCCCTGTGCTTGCTGTCATAGTAGCTCTTCTGACGAGACTGAGCAATCTTGAGATTGTCATGAATGATGCGAACTTTCTCTTCGGCTTCCTTAACAATGTCAGGGCCTAAGAGTGAACGTTCACCAGCTCCAGACCAATTGATTGGACTCCTGCATCTGCGGCCATAGAGTGCTTCAAATGGTGCCATGCCTAGGCTTGCCTGGAAGCTGTTGTTGTAGGAGAATTCAGCATATGGAAGGCAATCCTCCCATTTCATGCCAAAGGAGAGACCACATGCTCTGAGCATATCCTCGAGAATCTGATTGACTCTTTCGACTTGCCCTTGGGACTGAGGGTGGTAAGCTGTGCTGAACAGAAGTTTGGTGCCCAATGCTTCTTGAAAACTCTTCCAGAAATGAGAAGTGAAGATACTTCCACGGTCTAAAGTTATTTCCAATGGAACACCATGAAGAGGAACAATCTTTGCTGTGTAGAGCTCTGCTAACTGGCTAGCTGAGATTGTTTCTTTGACAGCAAAGAAATGAGCTACTTTATTGAGACGATCAATGACAACGAAGATTGCATCGTTGCCCCTCTTGGACTTTGGAAAACCAGTGACGAAGTCCATTTCAATCATGTCCCACTTCCACTCAGGAATTTTTAGAGGTTGTAGAAGACCTGCTGTTTTCTGATGGACTGCCTTAACACGTTGACAAACGTCGCATTCAGAAACGTATTGAGCAATTTCACGTTTCATGCCAGGCCACCAATAGAGCGTCTTGAGATCCTGGTACATCTTTGTACTTCCAGGGTGGATGGAGAGAGGAGTTTCATGAGCCTCCTTGAGAATGACATCTTTGAGACTTTGAATTTGAGGAACTGCAATGCGTCCTTCGAAGAACACAGTTCCCTTGTCATCAATTGAGAAGGACTTGAATTTATCGTTTCCTTCTTTGATGTGCTCTACCATCTTCTTGATTTCAACATCACGAAGTTGTTCAGAACGAATCTTGTCCTCGAGAGTTGGACTGGCTGTCAAGCTAGCAAGATAGCCTTGAGGGACAAGACCAAGGTTCAGCTTCTGGAATTCTTCATGAAGTGGAGGTTGGCTTTCCCTGATCATGAGATTATTGCAATAGGACTTGCGACTGAGAGCATCGTCCATAACATTAGCCTTGCCTGGCGTGTAAGAAATGGTGAGATCAAAGTCTTTAATCTTTTCAATCCATCTCCTTTGCCTGAGGTTTAGATCTGGTTGAGTGAAGATGTATTTCAGACTCTTATGATCGGAAAAGATTTCAGTGCGGTTACCCAACAAGTATTGTCTCCATTTCTTGAGGGCAAACACAACTGCTGCAAGTTCTAGGTCATGTGTGGGATAATTTTGCTCATGTGGGTTCAACTGACGTGAAGCATAAGCCACAACTTGACGTTCTTGCATAAAAACTGCACCTAGACCTTGGAGAGATGCATCGCAGAATATCTGGAAAGGTTTGGTAGTATCTGGGCCAACCAGAACTGGTGTAGAAGTGAGTTTAGTCTTCAGGAGATTGAAACTTTCATCACATTGTGGAGACCAAACGAACTTCTTGTCCTTCTTTGTGAGATCAGTGAGAGGTTTGGCAATCTTGGAGAAGTTTTGGACGAAACGACGGCAATAGCTAGCCAAGCCAAGAAAACTTCTGACTTGCTTCACCGTTTTAGGAGGTTTCCAATCAACAATTGCTTAAACCTTTTCTGGATCAATGGCTATGCCCTTGGCTGAGATGACATGGCCAAGGTAAGCAACTTCTGGAATCCAGAACTCACATTTGGAGAACTTGGCATATAGACGATGCTCGCGAAGTTTCATGAGAGTGAGACGAAGATGTTCTCCATGCTCTTCCTCGGATTTTGAGTAGACCAGAATGTCATCGAGATATACCACAACGAACTTGTCGAGGTATTCATGGAAGACAGAATTCATGAGTCTAGAGAATGTCGCTGGTGCATTGGTTAGACCAAAAGACATGACGGTGTATTCATATAGACCGTACCGAGTGGTGAAAGCTGTCTTTGGAATATCTTCCTTTCTGATCTTTATTTGATGGTAACCCATCCTCAAGTCCAACTTTGAGAATATTGAGGCTCCAGCAAGTTGATCAAAAAGATCATCGATACGAGGAATTGGATACTTGTTTTTGATGGTTTTCTCGTTGAGAGGACGATAGTCAACCACGAGTCTCTTTGTTTGGTCCTTCTTGGCAACGAACAGGGTTGGGCAACCCCAAGCGGAGGAACTAGGCTGAATGTAACCTTTCTCCATGTACATATCGATTGCTCCTTTAACAATTTCAGTTCAGGAGGAGCTATCTTGTATGGATGCTTAGAGATTGGAGCAGTACCTGGTTCAAGCTCGATCACGAACTCAACTGCTCTGTCCGGAGGCATTCCTGGCAATTCTTCTGGGAAGACGTCAGGGAATTCACAAACCACCGGAACATTTTCGAGTAGAGGTAGAGGTTTTGCATCGAGTGTGCATAACTGAATAGACCTTGATCCATATGGAGAATAGACTATCTGGCCAGAAGGGTGGGATAGAGTTATTGACTTTTGAGCACATTTAATTTTAGCTTCGTTGGTCTTCAACCAATCCATGCCCAAAATGACATCAATGTCAGAATTTCCCAGCAACATGAGTGAAGCAAGGAATATGCGACCTCCAATTAGGATTTGATTGTCCATACTTATCTTGGAAGTCAACATTTGAGATCCCGGGGAGTGAACAGTGATTTGATTGCTTAGTGGAACCAGAACTAGGTTGTACGTTGTAGCAAAGATCTTTGACACAAAAGAATGCGATGCTCCGGTATCAAACAACACTTTAGCTGGAAAAGAGTTTACGGGTAATATACCGAGAACGACGTCAGCAACTTCCTCAGCTTTGTCGGCCTTGATATGATTCACCCTCGCGGTCCTCCCGACAGGCCTGTTGTTGGAGTTGAAGGCTTTAGCCGGGGGGGGCACGCACCATTGCCTGGCTGGTGTTGGGGCGAGGAGGTGGAGGTAGCTGCCTCTGAGTGCACTTGTCAGCGTAGTGCCCCGTCTCCTTGCACTTGAAGCAAGTGACGACACGAGGAGGACCTGGCCTTGGCTGCCCCATTGGAACCCTCTGACCATGCATCTGAGATGGGTTGGGTGGGCGGGGAGCAAAGCCTGGAGAAGCTTGGGCATATGGAGCCCGAGTGACAGCACCATTTGGCACCCAGATGTGATGCTTCTGCGGAGGGGTGGTCATGTTGGAGGAGGAACCACCCTCACGCGAGTGCTTCCGAGACTCCTCGAACGCCTTGCGCCCATTTTCTTCATTGAGCGCGGTGTTCACGGGCTCCTCGAAGTCTTTGCACTTGATGTTGGTGAGTGCGTACTTGAGTTCCGGGTTAAAACCTCGGCGGAACCTTGCCATCTTCTTAGCCTCAGTGGACACCTCATCACCAGCGTATCGAGCGAGACGATTGAACTCATTTTGATAGCCAATGACGTCCAGCTTGCCCTGCTTGAGAGAGCAAAACTCTTCACGCATCCTTTCCATGAGACCATCTGGGATGTGGTGCTTCAGGAAAGCTTCCTTGAAACAGCCCCAGGTGATTGGGTAGCCAGCTCTCATGGTCTGGTAGTTCTCCCACCAAGTAGCTACCGGACCCTTCAGCAGATAGGAAGCATACTTGACTTTGTCTTCCTCAGCAACGTGAGCAATGTCCAGAGCCCTGGCCATCTCCCGGATCTATTCATCAGCATCCAGAGGCTCGCGTGTTGCCACGAAAGCTCTCGGACCCAGACTGAGGAACTCCTTGATGCTGACCCGTGGAGCATTCTGGTTGTTGTGCTGGTTAGTCTGAAACTGGGCCATCTGTGCCACGACCTGAGTCATCTGAGTCAACAGCTCCATGATTGGCGGTGGCTCAGGCGGGTTGTTCCTTGTTGGCGGCATCCTGAATAGACATGCATTTTAGCACAACAACAGAAAAGGATAGACTTGGTAACCGAAAAGAGAGATTATTCCGACGCATTAATAGATAAGCAACAGGTACATCATCACATGTTCAAATACATCAGAATATCCAACACACCACAAATGGTTCGAAAGCCAAAGGATAACTAAACATAGCTAGGAATGGATACATCGGTACTCCCATGCTCATCACGCAGGACGGCGGTGAGTAGTACGACGAGAGGTACGGTGAGGAGCACGCCCACGAAAGTAGGTAGAACGACGATCCACATAGATCTGACGTGGCCTGAGAGCGACTCTAGGTGTGGTGAAGTACATAGCGTCGACTCCCTGTGCTCCAAAGCGTGGTATCCCAGTGTAACCAGCACCGAGGTTGAGGAGTGGACCTCTGATCGGCTCGTAACCTCCAGCATTTGGCAGACGACGACCAACTGGCTGATCGAAACATGCAAAGCGCTCATCTCCAACAAAGTCTGTGGTGTACGTCGCCAGACGAGTCAAAGCAAGGTAGAGCTGCTCTCTGACTGAGGCGAACTCCTGAGAAAGTGTGGTGGCAACTGCGTCACTGTGCCTCACAAACTGAGTGGTGGTGTGCAGCCTGGTGTTATCATGCTCGTAGACATCCAAGTTGTCGTAGAGAGTGAAGTGAGCTCCCTCCGAAGTGATGTAACCACGGGGGATGTGGCGATAGATAGAATCGTCAAATCCCCAGTAGTCAGCACGAAGGACGGTGAGACTCACATAAGCTGCCTGCTGCACAGCCATATCCACTGTGGAACCTACTGCCTCGTAGCGGTGGACAACGCTCATGCCATCATCTGACAGAATGTAGACGATAGCCTGGTAGTAGGTCTGGTCAAACTCTCGCTGCTGCTCGTAGACCTGGTACTCTGGTGCCCAACGGAACCCCAGATAAGTGACCATGTCTCTCAGCATCTCCGGATAACCGGCAGTGCTCTCGCAACGAGTCATCCGAACCACCTGCGGGAAGAACCTGAGATCCATCTGCAGATGATCGGGGAAGTTTTGATTAGACGCCGGTAGAGAACTGAAGTGGAAAGCAACAACAAGGTTTCAACGGACGAAAGGATGTTGAGAAGAACAGGATATTGAAGCAACAACGGGAAACACGAGACCAAAAACTCCTGAGGTACTACGGAAAAACCCATCCGGGCTTCTAAAGGATCAATATCTACTGCTTAAGGGATAGAGGATTTGCTTCCGGGGCTTACACGCCTCCGTTCTCAATCGTGAGTAGGCAACATGATAAATCATGTCACAACCACCTCCATTCCTATAGACTAGTAGATATAACTATCCTAGAGAAACCAGGATTCGTGAAATCCTAACTTGAAAGTTTAGGTGAGAACAGAAAACAACGTTGCACTTCCTTAGCAGAAAAGGGTGGGTGGGTGGGGAAAGAAGAAAAATGGCAGAATTCCTACTCTCACGTTTCATTTTTCCTATATAGCTACAAAATAGTTTCTAGACTCAACTGCGACCAATAAAAGGGATCCTACAGGCAGACAGGCTGTGATACCATTTATCGCACCCGGACTTCTAGAGGATACTCGCAGTTCCGTTGAACAGTAGTGGATTGGATTACGGGGCTTACCGGCACCCGCATCTCTTACGAGTAGGCCAACACACGTATGTGTGACAACCAACCCCTATCTGTTCAGCGTCTACGTAAACCATCCCATAGAAATCAGGATACTACCATTGACGTACTTCATACCATACACACATGGCACGTCAACGGCGTTTAACAGAATGATAGCACAACATATCTCTAAGACACAAAAGATTGAAATAAGTTGCAAATAGCTCTCACTAGAGCAGAGATAGCAAATACAATCATCCAGAGGACACATGTCCCAACATAACATCATTACATCTCAGCGGAAGCATTCAACGGGTCTGAGTACAGACAAAAATCCAAATAGGCTTAAGAAGCCGGGAATGAAAAGAAAACGGAGCCCATCCACGATGTCTCGGATCCTGCCCGGGTCCGCTACCTACTCGTCAGCAGCCTCGTCAAACTCCACGTAGTAGCCGTCACTGGGATCCTCGTAAGCGTAGTCTGCGGAAACCACAGCCCCAAATAGGTCAGTACATAAACGTACTGGCAAGCAAGACTCACAGTTCACCAAAGTGTAACCCGTCAACACCAAGCACAGATGCCTTGGGTTCAACGGAAGAAAGGGGAGGTAAAAGATGCTGCAACTGGCTGCACTAACCAACTACAGAATTGCTACAACTTCCGGCTAGCAGAAAGAAGATAAGATAGCGTATCGTAACCAACTATAACTAACTCCAAACAAACCCATCCTGGATCTCGCCCCTTATCCAAAGAAGCAATCCGAGGATAACTCACATAGTTGGATTAATGAAGAATGGATCAAGTTGTTGGGTCAATAGGACTATTACTAGTCAGGTAGCATTAGTTAGGTGTAAGTTGTTCTGAGTACTTGTTAGCCAGTACTTTCACCAAGTTAACCATAACCGCGGAAAACACGGCTTCTCGAGAAGATTTATCCCTGCAGGGGTGCACCAATTTGGCCGTACACGTAAGAATAACCCGCCAGATGGGATGCCTCCCACCAAGCGGGGCACTCAACACAACTCAACTCTTCTTCGCATCAAGCCCAAACCACCTTGGGCGCACGGCTAATGGAGCCCCGAAGAAAGGGGACCCTCATAGCACTCTAAGAACGTGTCCCCCTATATGCCGACTACAAAAGTTCCACCCTACGCTGGGCTCGCAAAAACATGCATGCGGCAAATGGAAAACACGAACTAAATGAGGCGATTTGGACGAGATGCGAATCGAATCAAATTGAGGGGGGCGCCCATACACGCTTCCCACATGCGGATAGTGCGCTCATCATGGATCAGTAGACAAGACCCATTTCCTATTAGGGTCGACACTAGCAGGCCTTAAAACCACACAGGGCCTCCTGCCGGTGCCTTATCAGCATATTATTATTAATAGGTTGATTGATTAACATCGAGCCCCCAGAACATAATAGAATATAGTAATCAGAAAGTAACGGGTAACAGACTCGAGCAAAACAACCTAAGCATGCTAGTAAGACACTGGCTCAAACAATGGGGTTGTAGGAGTGGAGGTGAGGCAATATCAGGGTTGAGGGATTCATGTGATAGGTTCGTAACAGAAACAACTATTACTGAGGCTAGCAGAATAGACAACGGAGAGTATCGGTAACCAATGTTGAAAGGAACACAATGGTTCATGTGAGTGATAACTTGCCTGCAAACTCAGCAGCCTGGTACTGAGCTAGATCCTCAGAAGGGGTGTCGTAAGTATCGTCTGTCTCAACGTCGTCGTCTATCCGAGAAGAAGCAAACAAACAATGCAGAAATAGAAACAATCAATATCATGGCATAGTGCAAAATCATGGGATGATGCATGTCAATTTAACTGATGCATCAAAATAAAATAGTTGTCATGGGAAACAATACATGATTAAATGGACCCACATGCAATTTTGAGTTGCATATGAAAAGCCCATGAATTTTGGTTGAAACAATTGTTTTCCAATTAACCAACAGGTGAAAGTGGATTAGTATGATGCATGGATGAGGAAAACAACAAAATAACAACAATAGAACCAAGTGGAAATAAGGTTTACCACTTTAGAAATTTATTTATTAAGTTAGGGAATTTTTGGTTCCTTAAAGGGATTACACAAATAGTTGTCGTTTTCACCAATTTAAATTGTGCAAAATGAATAACAAAATTCATATTTCAAAAAAATACAAAATTTTAGTTGGATTACATGTTTCAAATATTGAAAAAGGAGTTAGGATGAATTTATTATGACTTAAACAAGATTAAACAAGTTTTAAATGAATTTAAAATAAGTTTGAAAATTATTTGAATTTTATTTATTCCAAACATAAATTCAAGTTCATATTAGAAAAGTTTATACTTTTCTAGTTTGAAAACATATTTTACATGTTCAAAAATAATTTAATTTGAGCAAGTTATGAATTTAGCAAATTTAAATGATTTAAACAAGGTTTAAATTGTTTAAGCAATTTAAATTATTCAAAACATGAAACAAAATTTATATTTGAATAGGTGGTTTGAAATAGCATGGAAAACATATTTTATTTGCATTATTTGGATTTAGTATGAATTAGTTATGGATTTTATCAAATTACAAATGAATTGTTTGAATTCAAATTTGGAATGCATTTGGAAAATTCAAAACAGAAATAAATGTTTATAGATAGATAGATAATTGAATTTGGGGCAGTGCACATATTTTACTTTTATTATTTGAGTTTATAAAACAAAAGTTATTAGCAAATTAGTTTCAGGGACCATTCTGTAAAATTTAGGACTTAAACAGAAAAAGAAAACTGGAAAATTGCCCACACCGCGCAGTGACCTAGCCAGGGTCACTGCCAGTGGGCCTCAGGGGCCAGCGTGGCCACCGTGCGCTTGCGTGGCCGCAGCAGGTGGCTGACGGGGGGGGCACCCTGTCAGCGCGCTGCGCAAAATGTGGTTTTTATTCGCGGAGCCAGGGTTCGAACCCAGGACCTGCCCGTGTGCGCGCAACGCTGTAACCAGTGCAGCACTCGAATCGTTCTTGTCAGTAACAAGGACGCAAACAGGTTATGGTTCAGATTGTGTTATCTGAATTTAACTGACGCGCGCGTGACTGAACTTCGACAGAGATCAACGACGGTGGCCGGCGGCGATCAACGACGCGTTGCTGCGGTGCTGGTGCTTGCTAGTTTGCGTGCTGGAGTGGGTTGTGTGCGCGCAAGCAGAGAGAGAGGAGGAGAGGGCTACGGTGGCGCTCACCCTCGCCGTAATCGAAGCAGAGGCCCGGTGCAGCGAGCTCGACGGCGACGAGGAAGACGGCGGCGACGTTGTGGGCTCCCTCCGCGGCTGCGGTGATGTCGAGGACGTCGAGGTACGTACGGGGGACTCGTTCCCATGGTCAGTGTGGAAGAAGGAGGGCTGCAACGGCGGCGGCGTCCACGGGTTCAGAGAACGGCGGGGTGGACGACGCGGACAGCGGCGAGGATGGCAGCGTGGAAGCAGAACCCCTCGTGCTCCACGCAGGTGTCCACCAGCTCGAGGAAGACACGGTGATGCGGTTCCCGTGGTCAGCCAGGGAGGAGAGTGAGCAGATCGCCGGCGGTATCCATGGGTTCAGAGAACGGCGGCGGTCGGTTGCAGTGGCAGAGGTGGTGAAATTCGCCGGGGAGAGAGAGAAAGACGGCGGCGCGAGGGGATAGAGTAGATGGCGAGGTTAGGGCGGCGCCAGGGGAGCCTAGGGCTAGCTTTATAGGCCTAGGGATCGGCTCCTGGCCATCGGGGCGCAACGGCGGCGTACGTGGCACCTGTAGGATGCTCGCCGTACAGAAAGAAGGAGGAGGAGGAGGTGCGAAGAGGTACGCGGGCCAGAAAGTTGGGCTGGGCCGCGCGGGCTCCCCCCCCCCTCGTAAGTTTCCTATTTTCTTTTATTTGTTCTGTTTATATATTTTTTTTGCAGAAAATAGAAAAGGAAGAAAAGATGGAATTTTGAGATAGGAAAAAAATTATAGAAAAATTTGGGTGGCTTATTTATTGTGTTAGCAATCATTTGACCATTTTTATTTTCCATGAATTCAAAATTTGAGTGCTGTTTGGAAAAGTTTCAAATTTGAATTAATTTGAGTATTGATTGAATTATTTAAAACAAGAATTTAATTATTTGGAACCCTATTGTTTAAATGGAAACAATTTGATTAGGATTGTTGTGTAATTTTTATAATTTGAAATTGGGTGCTGTTTGATGTTTTTGATTTGAATTTGAAATACCAATTGAATTAAGTTTGGATTAATTAACTTATTAAAGCCATAATTTTAATGGTTGAACCTTATGGATTAATTGGAAACAATTGGTTGTCTTTATTTGAACTTTTTATTTAAAAGGTTGTAACATAACAAGTATGAAATAAATGTTTGAATAAAGTTTGAATTTGAATTGTGAAAACAGAGAAAAACAGATGCAAACAAAAAGAAAACAAAGCAATGAGCATGATGACATGATGCAAAACTTTACTTAAAGCAAGAAACAAACATTCTAGGGGTATTTTCATACTTGGGATGTTACACACTTCACTCCATAAACATGTGGTCTTGTTTACTGAGTTCAGTTTCGCTTGGGGACAAGCGAGGTCTAAGCTTGGTGGGGGAGGGGGTGGGAGTTGATACGTCCATTTTGCATCATTATTTTATATCATAATTTACTGCTATTCATTGATATATTTTATATTTAGAGATGATACTTATGTTATTTCATCTATTTTGCATGTTTGAAGATTATTTGAGAATTAATAGTCGGAACCAGATTTCTTCGGAAAAAGTGACCGTCAAGATACCATATTTCTGAAGATCAGCGATTCACGTAAAACATCGGGAAGTTCCTATTTTGCAAGATTCCGGAGCCAACCAAAAGGGGAGGCAGAGGTCGACCACAAGGGGCCCACACCATGTGGTGGCGCGGGCTACCCCTGGTCGCGCTACCATGTGGTGTGGTGGCCCTGGCCCTCCACTGCTAGTGCCCCTTAGCGTACTTGATCCTCCCGAAACCCTAAGACTCGGGGAGCCATCGAGGAAATATTCTGCCGCCTCCACGAGGCGGAAAACAACATACAGACGAAAGCTCTCCGACAGGGAGAAATCTGACGGGGAAATTCCTTCCCGAAGGGGGGGGGGGAATCATCGTCATCAAGCTGGACTTCATTGGGATCATCATCATCATCATCATCATCTTCATCGCCACCACGATCGTCTCCACCGCTCCACTCCGTTTCGATGTAACATCTAGGGTTGAATCTTGTCTATTTCATAGGGGAAACTTTCCCGGTGTTAATTACTCCTTGTGGTTGATGCTATTGAGTGAAACCGTTGAATTAAGGTTTATGTCCAAATTGTTATTCATCATTATATCACCTCTTATCATGATCCATATGATGTCTTGTGAGTAGTTCGTTTAGTTCTTGAGGATATGGGAGAAGTCAAGATGTTAGTAGTGGAATTATGTTGAGTAATATTTAATGGTTTGATATTTAAGTTGTGGTGCTATTCTTCTAGTGGTGTCATGTGAATGTCGACTAAATGATACTTCACCTTTATGGGCATAGGCGATGCGTTGTGTATTCGGCTACTAATTGTGGAGTTGTCGGAGTGACAGAAACCTAAACCCCCGTTAGGAAACCGATGCATGAGGGATAGTAGGATCCCAGAGTTTAAGGATGTGGTTAGATTTATCTTAATTACTTTCTTGCAGTTGCGGATGATTGCAAGGGGTATAATCACAAGTATGTATTAGTCCAAGTTAGGGCAGCACATTAGCATAGGTTCACCCACACAGCACCTATCCGAACAATAAAGATTAATCAGTTGTATGAAGAGAAAGCACTTGACGAAATTCCCGTGTGTCCTCAAGAACGTTTGGTCGTTATAAGTAAACCAACAGGCTTGTCCTTTGCTCAAGAAAGGATTGGGCCATTTGCTGCAATTATTATTATTGTCTTTCATTTACTTGTACTTTATTTATCCGCTATATCAAAAACTACCAGAAACTTGTCTGCTAGTATTTACAGTGAATCATTCATCCAAACTGCTTTTCAACACCTTCTGCTCCTCGTTGAGATCGACACTCTTATTTGTCGAAAGTACTACGATACACCCCCTATACTTGTGGGTCATCAGTTGGTGAGACCAAGTATTCGTCACGAGAGGTGTCGGACTTCACTACGGATTCGCGCTCTACCGAGAGGAACGAAACACCGGAAAAGGAGAACAACATTCAACACCGATGAAATGCCTAATATGAATGCATGATCCAGCTAAATGGACCATAAAGAAGCCCTAAACATGTTCATGGGTTGCTAGGGTTTTGGATGCGCTTTTTAATAAATATTGGAATTAATTCCACTTTAAAGAAAAGGGTATTTTAGTCATTTTCAAAAAGTGTGACAAAATGAAATTATTCAAATGACTTTGAAAACATTACAATTGGATTGCATTTGTCTTTATAAATATTTTAATATATTATTTATATTTTTTTACTTTATTTGAATTAATTGTGAATTTATCAAATTCAAATGCTTTTAAACAATTATTCAAATAATGGTCAAATTTGAAAATGTTATAAACAGTTAGAGTTTATTGTTCTAAACATTTTAGTATATTAATCATATTTTTTCGATTTACCAATTAAAAGATATTGAATTTACAAGTTTTATCCTTTTTCTAGAATTTAAATAGAGGTGGGACCCACCTGCCAGATGTTTTTCAATTATAATTAATTATTAAAACAGAAAGCGCTTGTGATAACCCAAATTTTTAAGATAATAATTAATTTGAATTTGGAAATAATTAGTTTCTAATCAGTTTGAGTTTTGCTAAGTTTAGAATTTAAATTAGATGCTAATGCTTAGAGGGTTGTCTTTATACGTGCTAATGCTTGGATAGATTAATTAAAGTGGACTTTGAACCTGATCGTGCATGTCCTCTTGTAATACTAGTAGCAGTGTATCTATCCATGGAGCAAACTAGTGGAGTAGAAGGCAAACTTAATCATGAAGAAAAGGAAGCAACGTAGCTCCATGCTAGACTAGAGGAGCTGTGCTGGACACAGCCGAACTGCAAGTCGGCAGATATTTTTGCCCTAAGTGGGCCAGGCTTCATGCATCAATGCTTTTTTTTTTGAACAAGGGATGGGGCCGAAGAGCTCCGAAGCTTCATTAAGAGCGGCAGTTGCCAATTACAAGGAGGACCTTACAAAGAAAAGGAATTACAACACAATCCTTGAAATTAGCAGAAAGGACCCTTGACCAACTGAAAGAAAGCCATCTAATCCCAAACTGTCGCCGTGGAAGAAGGAGGTCACAGCGAAGGCCGGCGAGCACGCCACCGGGGACGAACCACTTGGTGGAGCACCGTCGAAGAACGCCATGCTGCGAGATCCTGAGATCCTCACACCTGGAGGAGGAAATACATCCGAAATCGCAAGATCCGGATGGCGGAGCGACCCCCTTGGCCTTGAATAGCGGCGGCGCATCTCGCCGTCGCTTGGTAGCATCCGCGTCTGAAGCTTGAAGAGACGCGAGCCAGCACCCACCCCGAAGCTCGATCTCCTTCTTCCTCGCGCCCTTACCACCTCCACGGTAGTCAACGGACATGAGCAAGCTTTCGAAGGAGCTCCCGCACGCACATTCGAGCAAGTTATTTGAACTGCCGTTGACGAAGCTCCTCCTGTATATCTTCCACCATAGAAGCTCACAGAGAGAAGGAGACGCCACCGTGCTGTCGTCGCTCGCAGACGACCTCACCCGACAGAAAGAGGGGAAGACGGCTTTATGCTCGGAGATGCCTTGCCTGAGCTGCTGCTGTTGCCATAGCCCCCTCCGGAGCCAAGCAACCGAGCAGATCTGAGCTAGGACACACCGGATCCAGCCGATGGGATCCGGCGAACTACTCCACAACCACCACAAGAAACGACTGAAAACTACCCTACTATACAAACTACAGGGGCCAGCACCTCGCCTCCACCATCTCCAAGCGGCAGCGCCGCCGGGGAGGGCTTCGATTCGGCCTGGGACTGCACGGGAGACTCTAAAACTGGGGGGAGGAGAGAGAACGAAAGGGTGCTTTGTTGGCAGCTTAGTGGCCGAGTCTTAACCTCGATTTGTGTGGACTGCTTGCATGGAGGCCAGCAAGGGAGTAGATCATGCTGGCTGATATCCCAGCCAAGGTCAAGCGGCAAAGCGGTGGCGCTTCAGATATTCTTGTTACTAGGCTGGCGCTTGCACCCTATAAATTGAGCAGCGCCCTGCATTTTTTTTGTACAATGGAGCGCCCCCGAAGGGACCGAAACTTCTAGATTATCATCGCTGGATGTACCAAAGATTACAAGGAACCCCATAAGAAAAAGAAAATACACATAGGTCCCTAGCATTTGTAAGAAAGACCTTAACAAGAAATTGAAAAAAGCAATCAGGTCCTCCTTCTTCTCCAGCGTGGAGCAGAGAGAGCTGCGTACTGTAGCCATGGACAGCGACGGCGACGAGACCACTTTCCCCTGCCCTGGCGAAATCCTCAGCAACGCGACTCTTCAAGGGCCTCCCATGGGAGGTTAAAATCTTGCCGGATGCTCTCTGCGGCAATGAAGGCCACCTTATGGCCATGCAAATCAGCTGAATCGCTGATGAATTGCTCCGGGAATAGGTTCTATAACTCCGAAACCACCTCCAACCAGCAGCAGCACACCCATCACTTCCACCCTTAATCGCCACCATGGCTAACGCGGAGAGGAAATCAGGAGCAGACTGAGGATAGCCAGACGCAGTGAAGGCCCGCACACATCGCAGCAAAGAAACCAACTCACCATCAACCCCAAAACTCCTGCCACGGATCGGGGGAGGCAAGCGAAGAGTATGTCGATTAATACAGATCTGAGGGGCGGGATTTATTAGGCAACGGCCGATTCCCACCTTCCCCTTCCTCCTCCAAGAAGCAGAGGGAAAAGCAGTTCTCCACCAAGCCGACGGAGATCCCGCAACACCGTCGGTGACACTACCTTCACGGACCTTATTTGTGGAGATTTCCACCGCTTCGCCCGCCACGAGCATCACCGGGTGCCACTCCAGCTCTGCAGCAACGGGACCAAGCATCGGGGGACCTTGTCCATGGCCGCCGACGGCCAAGGTGATACTCCTCTTCGCCACAAGGGGCCACAAACAAAGGAGAAAGACTAACCTAGACCTATATCTACAACTGGCGCTTTCTCCTCGCCATCTCCCTCCGGCAACGCCGGCGAGATCGGCTCGGATCCGGCCCGGGTCAACGGCTGCACGAGGGACTCTCAAAGCGGTGGCTTTTTTTTCTGCAATACTACCCTATCTGCTACCTATAGCAGCGCCCTGCTGCCTAAGCCGCACCAGCGATGAACAAGAACAAGCAGAGAGAGAGAGTGGTGAGCTGACTAGAGAGAGTGTGAGCGAGAGTACGTACAGAACACCACTACAGAAATATTTAGCTGGGGCGTCGTCGAGCCACGTGCATGGTGGAAGGCTGGTCACAATAGGGAGTAACTAAGAGTGGTAACATCACGATGTTACTAGTCTAAGTTACTACCTCCACAGTGGGTAGTAACATATTTGTGTTATCATGCATGACTTTATTTATTAGGGCTATAGACACATTTTTCCTTGGAATATGTGATGTTACTAGTAACATAGCTAGTTACCACAAACACTTCTCTCTTCATAAATATGTGCCACATAACCAAAATTGCCTTAAAATGTGTGATGTTACTACCTTAGTTACTCCCATTATGGCTAGCCGAAGTCGGATGATATGCTGACTGAAACGACGGCGTAGCCTAGCCATACACCATGGAGGAGAGCCGAGGCGTATAATATACGCATATGATTGACTGGAATTTCTGAACAAGGATTATAATCTTGCGATTGAGGCAAGTAGTTACCTTGCTAACCCCGGCCCATATCCTGTTAGTAGAGTAGTTTTGGTACGCCTATTTTCCATCCCGTTGTTGCTTCATTTTTAGAGGCAAAGGACCGTAGAACAAATTGATCTACGGTATGTATTAATATATTATGTACAAAGCATCCAAAACCCCTAAAAATCAACCGATTCCGGTTTTCTCTAACATCAAAAAAATAAAAGCTAACTTTAAGAAACAAGAACTGAATCAATCCAGTTCTTTAAGGAGACAGTGTATCTTGGCTTAATTCGAATGTTGACAATCTGAAGGTCTTGGCTCAACTGCATCTTCCATCTATTCTGACAGGGCATAACATTATTGAATATCTTATCATTTCTAATTCTCCAAATGTTCCAACATCCCATAATAATGACTTCAAGTGCAAATTCTTGGGGTATGAATTGTGAAAGAAGCATGACTTCATCATATATTGATATCCCACTCTTTCTGTTAAAACCAAAAGTATTCCAACAACTGATAGCAAAAGGACAGTCGAAAAAAAGATGCAATAAGGTTTATTCCATGTATTCTTGACAGCATTCACAGTCATAACTCTGAAGATGCATATTTTTTCTCTGTAGGAGATTTCTGGAGTTGAGTCTATCATGTAGGAGCAGCCAGAAGAAGATCTTATGTCTTAATATAGTTGCATTTTTCCATGTTCTAAGCAAAAGATCATGTGCAGTAGGACCCATACTGAGTTTCTTATAAGCAGCAGATACCAAAAAAGATTTCTTATTTCCTTTTAAAGTCCATATGTCAGTGTCTTCAGAGAGATGAATTCCTTGAATAAGTTGCTGAAGTTGAGTGAGTTGTAGGTGAGCTTGGTTTGACAATGGGAGTTGGAAGTGATCAGAAATATCAGTTGTAGTTAAAAAATCCTTAACTGAGAGATTTGTAGCACTGCAGAAAGAATGGAGTTGTGGGAACTCCACAAAGCATGGGGAAACACACCATTTGTCTGCCCAAAATGAGATAGTCCTACCATCTCCAATCTTACAAACTGCAATATCTTTGTATGCAGGAATAAGAGCTACCATGCTTTTCCACCAAAAGGATCCCACCTTTTTATGTTCAATCATATTGTTAGTGTAGTGATTCTCATAGATTAACTTGATCCATGGCAGATTTTCCTGGTTGAGGAATTTATGGATATTCTTCATAAGCAGAGCTTTATTCTGTATTCCAAGGTTAATAATACCCAGTCCTCCCTGTTTCTGAGGTTTGATAACTTTATCCCATGATATGAGTGCAGATCCTTTATCTTCCATACCATATTTTCTCCAGATGCAGTGTTTGATAATCTTGTTGATATGGTCTAAGACAGTTTTAGGTAGTTGCAGAGTGCTCATGTAGATCATAGGGAGTGATGTGAAAACAGCTTTGATGAGAATCAATTTTTCACCATAGGATAAGAAAGAGGTGCAACCATTGAGCCTATCCTGCACTCTCTTAATCAGAGGCCAGTAGTCATCCACTTTGGGTCTATCAATGGATAAGGGGAGTCCAAGATAATTAATAGGCATATGCTCAATGTAACATCCCATAATATTTTGTAAGTGGTAGCATATCTCCATATTTGCTTTGAGTGGGATTAATCTTGACTTCTGATAATTGATCTTCAAACCAGTGAAAGATTCAAAATGATATAACAAGCTTTTAATATGTTGCACCTGAGTGGAATCAGCTCTCATGATGATAATAGTATCATCAGCATATTGAAGCAGTGGAATATCAGGACATGCCATAGATGTGAAGACAGGTTGAATAAGTTGGTTGTTCATTGCTTCATTAAGCACATCTTGCAATAGGTCCACAGCAATCACAAAAATCAATGGAGATAGAGGATCACCTTGTCTGACACCTCTCTTGCATCTGAATTGTTTACAAGGAACCCCATTCAATAAAACAGATGAGAAACCTGTTGAGTCTATCATCTGGATCCATCTGATCCATCTATAGCCAAAACCTTTAGCCTTCAGGATATCAATAATAGCTCTATGGTCCAGTAAGTCAAAAGCTTTCTCAAAGTCCAGTTTCAATATGATAGATTCTTGTGGCGCTTGGGTGCATCTATGAATATATTCATATATCCATGGCATACAGTCTTGAATAGATTTTGCTTTAAGAAATCCATATTGATTTTCATGTATGAGCCTGTGCATAGTTTTCTGTAGCCTGTTTGCCAGGAGTTTTGTAATAATCTTGATAGAGCAGTTTAGTAAGGAGATGGGTCTGTAGTGAGCAGCTTGAGTAGGATTGTCAGTCTTAGGGATAAGTGTAATGTATGAACTGTTGATGCTTTGTAGGTTAACTCTCCCATGGAAAAAATCCTCAATCAGGTTATAGAAATCTTCAGCAATAATAGACCAGCATGCTTTAATGAAGTTTGTGTTGAAACCATCAGGCCCTGGAGTTTTGTCAGATGGAAGTTGCTTGATAACATCATCAATCTCTTCTTTAGTAAAAGGGTATTCCAATTCATCCAGTCCCTCTATTCTATCAATGAGAGATAACAAATGAAAATCATCATTACAACTGATGGAGGTACCCAGTCTTTCCTTGAATGCTCTCTCCAAAATTGCTGCTTTTTCTGTATGTTCTTCATGTATAAGACCAGCTTCATCTTGAATGGATGAAATGAAATTTCTTCTATATTTAATTGTGGCTTTAATATGAAAAAATTTGTGTTGGCCTCTCCAAAATTTGCCCATCTAATAGTAGCTCTTTGTTTCCAATAAATCTTCTGACTTTTAAGTAATAAAAAAGGTGTTCTTTAATGATTTCTCTTCCATTCTTTTCCCATACTGTTAGCTCTCTGAATTCTTCAATCATATCAAACAGTCCAATAAACTCATTGCAATTCCTTATCACTGCTGCCAGTCTTGATTTGTTTCTGGCCCATATCTTGATACCTTTCCTCAGTCTCTTGAATTTAGCAGTGATAGTTTTAGCACTATCCTCAAGATTGACCTCTTGTTCCCAAATATTTCTAACTGTATTTTTGAAATCTTGGTGATGCAACCAGTAATTCTCAAATCTAAAAATCTTAGATTTTGGAATATCAGTACCTATCCTAATCATAAGAGGAGTGTGATCAGATATGGGTTTAGCCAATGGGAGAACCATAGTATCAGGGAAATCAATTGTCCATTCTTCAGAAGAAAAGATCCAGTCCAATTTTTCCATCAAAGGGGCAACCTGCATATTGCTCCATGTGTATCTTCTACCTTTGATAGGGATATCTACCAATGCCAATTTACTAATTGCTTCATTAAAATATAGCATATCTTGAGTATTTCCTCCAGGTCTGCTTCTATTTTCAGGGAATCTGATGTAATTGAAATCTCCTACTACCAACCAATTTCTTTCTTCAGAGTAGTCCAAGTTCTGGAACCAGTTGATAAAGTCTAGTCTGGCAGAGTATTCACATGGCCCATAGATATTGGTTAAAATCCATACTTTGTGGTTAAGAGATGATGCGAATTTTATTGAAATAGCCTGTGGATTACTTTCTAAAAGATTTCCTTCAAAAAGAGCACCATTCCAGATAATAATAATGCCTCCTGAGTTTCCCACAGATGGATAGTAAACATATTTGTTGAATCTTTTGGGGCAGAAATTTCTGATATATGCAATGTCAAAGTTTTCTCTCTTAGTTTCTTGAAGGCATATAATGTGACAACCTGATTCAAGAATCTTGTTGTTAAGTGCCATCCATTTATTGGGATCATTAATCCCTCTGATATTCCAATTCAGAATAATCCAGTTTCTATCCATATAGACTGATAAACACTTGAGTAAGCAACCCCAAAAACCACTGGTATCTCAACCAAATGATATTTATAGCTAGATAAAAAGCATAACCACAATAGATATATGTCTGTTACATAATAATACTGATGTTTCGAATATCCTAAGTGAACAGAGTCACATAGGACAACAAAAGTACATCTCATGACATGCATTGATATATTAGGTGAACTAGAGTCTCCAAAAGATATCAAATTTGCTTCAAGCATAGTCTTCTTCCTCCAAATCACATGAAGAAGTATCTATCTGAGATTTCTTCTTCTTCCTATCTCTCTTCTGCAGTTCCTCTTCTGAACAAGCTGCAGGGTCCACCTTGCAAAAAGTGACAGAAAGATTTCTCACAACTTTAGCTGGAATTATGGGTGGTTTGGCAGTGCAGCTGACACATTGTTTATTTTTGCATGTCCTAGCTCGAAATCCATTGTTGTTAAGCTGTAATCTAGTGCTTCTCCTTACCTCAGTCTCTACAAGTGGTGCCTTTTCCTTTCTCTTCTTATTAGCATGAAGGGCTGAAGTAGTAGCATTTCCTTTAGCTGCACATCCTGATCCCTCTGGAGTACCTAAAGTCTAGTTCTGTCCCAAAGAAAGATCATGGCATGTACTATTATCAGAGATTGGACATTTGTCAGGTATAACAAAAGGTCTAAGAGAAATGGGATCTGTGCTTTCCACAATGAATTTCCAAAGTTGTGTGGCTAGAAAGTCCTTAGCCCAATTGAATTTATCTTGAGATAATAAAGCAGCTGTGAAGAAATTCATCCATTCAATGGGTACCTGAGTAATCTTATCTTGTGGGTCCTTTGGAGCAAAATGTTTGTTCCAAAGAGCATCACCTTCCTCCCCAAGTGATTTAGCTTCTGAAAAAAGGCAGGTTTCAAGCATGATCTGAGACATATGGTCTTTCTTATCTGAGTCTTCCATAACTATATTAGATTGTTTAAAAAGTGCTATAGGAAATCCTGGTGGTGCTCCATACTGTGATGTACCTGAGTCCTCTTCACTGCCTTCTCCACTCTGTATATCCATCTGATGAGTTGCTACCTTCTCCTTTAGAACCATCTGAGCATTAAGATCTTCCTGTTGTGCAGGTGGGGTCTGGCTTCTGACAACAAGCTGCATATCTTTTTCAGATGAATATTTGTTAACTGTCTGCTCAGTGATTGGGGCATTCTGAGTCTTAGAAACAAAACATTCTTTAGTAGCATCTGATAGACCTAGAATAGATGCAGTAGTTTTAGCTTTCTGAAACTGATTGTTTGAAATCTCAGCATCTAAAACCAGGTTTGCCATATCTGAAGTACTATATTGATCTGCTATGTTTGGAATAGCTAGGAAGTCAAACTCCTCCTCCTGATTCAGTGGTTGAATAATATCTTGAGCTGGAAAGAGAGCTAATGCAGGGACTTCAATATGTTGCTCTTGGGCCATCACAACTGGGCCCATCTCTTGAGCAGGAATATTGAGGTCCAGGAGTGCATCTTGTAATTGGAGTGGCCCATGAATGGAATTATCTGACTCAGTATTTTCCTCCTCAGATTGGATAGTCAAAGTGAGGTCACTACCCATATCTGCATCAGCATTGTTCTGTCCTTGTCCTTCAATTCCAGGCCCCATAAGATTATTTAGTTCAAGAAATTCTCCAGCTTGAATTTCCATGTCCACAATATCTTGTGCAGGTGGCATGGCCCATATATCCCAGTCAATTGCATTAGCTGCTATCTGATTCTCAATAGCCATGTGCACTGGGTGGTCAACAATCTGATCTGCAACGGCAGGGTCCTCTGCTGCATGCTGAGGCAAAGGGCCAATAAAGATGTTGTCCTGGTTTGGATGATGGAATTCTTCAAGAGGGATAGGGTGGGGGTCCCCATTAACAGGTACCTCCTCTTCTGCAGGTGGCCCATCATTTATCAAGTGATCCTGCAGAATAATAATAGGACAAGTCCAAGATTCACCATTGAACCTGTCAGCACCTGAAACAACTGCACTGATAGGGATATCTCCCAGAGACACAACACTGATCTTAAGCATCACATATGCATATGTGGATTTTGTTCTATCCCACACTAGAAGCTTCCCAAAACTCTTAACAGAATTAGCCAATTCATGCATGCATCTAAGATCAGCAGGAAAACCAATAATCTGAATCCAGACCTCTCTATTCAGATTGAATCTAGTCCAGTTAATCCCTTCATTGTGATTCTGAAAAACTAGCTGAACATCATCACATGCGTGCGGGCCTTGTGATACGAACCAGTCTCTATCCTCTATGCTGACAAATCTCACAAAAGCTTGTCCAAATGGGCACACAGAGATAGTTCTGATTTCGACTCTTTTCTCAACAAAGAACTCACCTAAGATTTCATGGACATTCTGAAAAGCAACTTCACCTTGCGGCATAGGAAAGATAGTGACAATCGCCAGGTCTTCATTGGTCAGACGATGCTCGCCATGGATGACACGCACTCTTGCAGGACGCCCTTCAATCACAAGTGCTTGCCGATTGGATGGGAGGAAAGGAGTAGGATCGAAAGGGAAGTTTGCCATCGGATTTGGAGTTTGTTCGTTACGAACCAGAGTATTGGAGAATAACCTTACTGTTTGAGCAGAGGAGGAAGAAGATGAGGAGGCAATCGGCGTATCTCTCGCATTAGGGTCACTGATTCGTGGGCCAATTAGTCTAGACTGTATCGCTTGGTTTTGTGCCGAAATTAACTCCGCTCTGTTCCTTACCAAACTTTTTTCTTGCATGTCTAATCTCGCGCGCGTGGAACGAGGAGTTGCCGATTGAACACCCCCAACTGTCGCTGGTTTTTTTCCTTGAATGGGCCGTCCCTCAACATCTAAAGTGTAACGGCAATTATCTCTAATATGACCCCATCTCTTACAAGCGTGGCAGCGAATTCGGTTCTTGCAGTTGGGCCTGGAGTGTCCCTCAGAGAGACAGCGAGAACAATACGGCCCATAATTATTCAACGCATTAAAGTGCTGTTTTGAATAGCCTTTATCAGCAATAACCTGGGCCGTTACCTGCTTCTTAACTCCAATTAATTGTTGGGAAGAATTACCGCTAGCCTGAAGAACACGATGCTGATCTTCGAAAAATCTAGGAGTTTGAGTAGCTTGGGCATATGATTTGTTGATCTTTCCATAAGATACAGTAGTCCAAGAATCATCTAGTTCTTTGAGATAGAGTTCGTATTCTTTCTTTCAATCTGGTCCACCACGACCCCATAACCAAAAACTCATGCAAAAGTTGTTGTTGAAGATGTTACCTCCTTTGAAAATGTAGAAACCCACTTACTTGTTCATGATGTACTGCTACATGCGTTATATTCTTGTTGATAATATCTTTTATCAGGATATTCTGGAACAAATATTTTATTAGTTTCATCTCTTCACTTCTCATGATACCATTAGTTGAATGGTAACGTCTGTTGATATCCTTGGTTACTCATGAGACCCGAGATAACTGGGTGATGATAAGTGAGAATCATCATGATTATAGCTGGAGTCACGCAGAGATCGTGGGATTTGATATCTCGGCTTCATATCTAATATCTTTACTCTTCACATGTCAAATCATATTTCTGTATTGGTGTCACGGCTACAAACATATTGTACCAGTCACAGTTCAGGTATAGGGCTGTCTGAGTTCTCCAATGGGAACGACACTTGGTCCGAGTAGGGTATCGGCGATGGATCCTTGCGAGCGGCCCATACTAGTAAGTCAAGTCGTCGTGCCCCGGCAAGCTACAGAGCTTTGCTCTTCTAGAACCCTCGTGGTTCTAGTTGAGGCCGTTGATGTCGGATTACCCCTCAGCGTAAAAGTGTGAATATTCACCCCTCTGAGTCCCGGGTAGAGAACCTTGCTGGTCACATGTGATACGAATACAAAATCCTTCATCGTCTTGAAATCTTCTTCATCCGATAAACTATCCATTGTTTTAAATTCAGTTCCGTTGTTACTTTGTTTATATTGTCCGTTGATATCTCGCTTATTTCCTTTGAATACACTTAAGCCGTTATTACTGTATTTATGTCCCGCTTTATTCTTCTTTGTTGGTAAAGCCCCTTGTTGGTGAGTATGATTGATCATACTCACCCTTGCTCTCCTTTGTTTTTATCAGAGTCGCAGCGGAAGACGATGTTGTTCGAAGAGTAGTATGGACCAGCGGGATGGGAACGAGTCTAGAGAATTTATTTATTCATATCTTGTAAATGTAACAATATTGTAAATTGAGTAAATGAACCGGTTGAGATCCACTTTGCTGGTTTTATCCTGTTTCCTACGCCTTGCGCGTGTATAGGCTCCGATCTATAGCTGTAGCATTCCCACATTGAAATAATGTAGGAACATATGTGTTAGTGTGCTAGTCCCTGGATCAATTGCTAGCACCACAGTACAACATGAAATATCATGCAAATGCATCAAAATCTATTACATCGCATGATCCAGTCTTTACAAAAATAGTATTACAACTTGCATTGTCTTAGAAGACTAGCAGAAAACAAAGAAATACATCGGAAAACATAGAACAACATTGAGCCCATCTTCTTCATGTGCCACAGGCAAAACATGTTGGCGGCAGACTCGAGATCCTAACGAAATCTTCACTCGTCTTCACAAACATCTGCAGGATGGAATATGCAGCCACATGGGAGTCAATACAATTTAATGTATTGGCAAGTAACACTATGATGGATATAAATGGAAATACTAATACTACATGCTTATTTGGCTGAGTGGAGTTTTGGCTAAGTTTGCATAAAACAAGTGTTCTCCTGTATTTTCATAAATCATTTGGATTCAATACTTTGATACCACTAGATAGAAATCAGTGAACCAAAATTAATAGATAGAAATGTCGACATATTCATAGGTTCAACCATGAGAATGGTCCCCTACCATGCCATAGATAAGTGCATTTTCGTAGGTACAACCACCAAAGTGATCCCCTACCATGCTGGAGTAATAAGCATTTTCATAGGTACAACCACCAAAGTGATCCCCTACCATGCTGGAGTAATAAGAATTTTCATAGGTACAACCACCAAAGTGATCCCCTACCATGCTGGGTAATAAGCATTTTCATAGGTACAACCACTGATGTGATCTTCTGCTATGCTATTCATGTGAACATTTTCATAGGTTCAAGCCTGTAAATGGTCCCCTACCATGACACACTTGTGAGTATCTAGTACTCCACCAAAAATATTTCATAAACCCCTTAGGGTAATCATTCAAAACATAGTTATACTTTCCAATCACATCAACTTCATCTACAAGCATAGCTAAGCAATCAACTACCAAAAATTTAAGGCTGCTACACTATCAAGGTAATCATGATGGCTACACACTACTTGGGATAATAGCATAGCATAATATTTTACCAAAGATTTTCCTATCTTGCATACTACTCAAAAGCTCTAATGCATATTGGAAATAATAGGTAGTTTATGATGTGTCACTTGCCTTGTTAAAGTTGGTGTAGAGGTACACTCTTTTCACCACTAGATAGTTTCTCTTTTTACAATCTGGACAAGTCAAACAAATAACAATAAACAACTTTCACAAACAACAAGGAAACAAAGAATAACAATCAACACACTTAGTCAAAAGGGTTTTATGTTAATGGGGGTCAAGGTAAGGCTAAGGTCTATCACAATAATTTAGTTTGCTAAGGAAACTATTGTGATTAGGTTAAGGTCTACCAAAAGGGACTATAGTTGGTAAAGACTTGGGTTTAAAATATTCAAACTCAATTGGTCATACTTGTCGAGGAAGTTCTAATAGTTCACCAGGGTTATCTAACTATTTCAACTAAAGTAACACATAAGAAAGTCTCTTAGTTATTTTCATCAAGACATTTGGGTGATATAAGTTAGTCTTTCCATTTTGGGTTAAGATAGGTCTAGGTTCAAATAACTTCATAGTAAATGGCAAATGTAAATAATATCTTGGGATATTCTATTTGGGTCAATGGTTGGACACAAAACAATTTGTTATTCTTTAGCTTGTATGGATTGCTCCAAGTATTCACATGCTGGTCTCCTTGAAGATCATCTTCATGCTTCTATGGTAGTCTTGTTGCTTGGATTGACTCTTCCCTTGGTCTTGATAAATTCTTCATAGCTTATCACTAGTTGGTACAAGGTAGGATGGGCACAACTACCACTAAGTCTATTTCAAAAAGAAAGAAATAGAAAGGATAGAAAGAGAGAGGAACATGTCTTCTTCTTCATTTCTTCATACACTTGTACTTCATTGAGTTGCTTCTAGTTGTTGTGAAGTCCAATTCCCTTACTTCAAAATCTTCAATGGTCTTATTTGTAGCTCTTCATGTTGCCACCAAGTTGATCATGGAGTTCCTTCTTGTGGTTGAGTCTTGACTTCCATTTTGCTAACTTCATGGATTCTTGAAGCAAGAATAGGGGAATGGATAACTAGATAGAAAACTATGGTACTAGTGTTTGAGGTTCACTACTTGGCAACATATAAGTTTTAACCTTACTAAGGGCTAAGTCTTGGTCCAAAATATCCACATCACATGAAACCATATATGCAAAAATATTTTCTAAGACAAGGATAACATGATATGAAACTTATGTGTGAAAATTTGGCCAAGTCTTCATGGAAATAGCGCTAGTATGGTCAAGTGGTTGGACTATTAATCTCTATGATATAAGGTTACCAAATGGAGCAACTTTGCTTAAGAAATCATTTTCTAATTATTTATAGAATTTAAATTATGTCTAAGTACCCAAATGGCCATCCAAAATCTAAAACACTTCAAAAATAATTCAAATAAGATTTTCGGCAGTGGGTACTGTTAGTACACACTCTAAGGAACCCAAAGAAATTTGGTTTGCTTAAATTGGACTACAGAATTTGAATTATGTCAAATTTCATCAAACAAGCATATTTGAATTTGAACCAACTTAAGTTTGTCAATTTTAATTTTGGCCAGCAATAACATAGTCTAGATGTTCAGGGCTTTTCTGTAAATCCAATTTTGCCAAATTTGGAATTATAGATCTAAAGTTATTCACAAAACAATATTTACAAAGATCTACAAATAACAAGTGTGTGCACGTATCAAATTTAAATTTGTTTGAATCTAATGTGTTCTACATATTGCGCTGATTTCAAAAAGTACAAAATCATCTAATTTGGATTTGTGGTTCAAAAGTTATTGCAATTCTAAGTTAGGGGCTTTTCTGCAAATTTACAAGGGCTTCTCTGTTAAAAGAAAAATAGGGCGATCTGAGGGAACCTAAATGGAGCGATCTGATTGGCTGAAAACGTTTCGCGTGGACCGCTGTTGTGAGCCGTGGGATGTAAGTGCCGATGGACGGCCCGGATTAAAAGTACCGGTTGGCTAGGTGATCTAATCACGACCGTTGGTCCAGATCCAACGGGCCTAGGGTTAGGGTTACCTCCTCGCCGGCGGGAGTTGCCGGAGAATGGCGTTGCGGTGAACGGCGACGCAGACGCTGGACCATGGTGGCGTTCCAGTGACTTTCCGGGGCTGGCGCAGGCACGGGGAGGATCCTCTCGACACGACAAAGACGATGGTGTGATCAGAATGTGTCCTCGCTTCCTAGAGCTTCTGCGCTGAGCAGATGGTGGTGCGACGGCCACGGCAAGGTACATACGTGAAGGGCAGCGTCGATTATCTGCAAGAAAAGATTGAACTCGAACCTTAGGAGAAGCGCACGGATGAGGGGGGGAGAAAGAGGTAGAAAAGGGGCAACGGAGACGCCTATGGTGGCCGGGATCGACGCACGACGGTGGCAGACAAACGGAACAACGAGGAGCGATTGAGGTGGCCTCGAGTCACGATCCAGAGGGCATCTAGAGGGGAAAAGAAGCAGGGAGAGTGGGCTTTAACGGAGATGATAAAGGATGGATTATGGCGGTTTTAAAGTCGAGAATTCAATCGACGAAATCAAAGGCCGAAACGGCCGTTCCTCAGTTTCCCTAGATTGAAGATGGCATGACGTCATCCACGACATCAACGTGGTCCCACCTGTCGATGACTGAAAGGGAGAGAGAGGAAGATGGGCTGGTGCGTGTTCTCTTCATGGGATGCAGTGGGCCTTTACGCGTTGCGCGCCTGTGTAAGGAAATGGGCATCGGAGTTTGGGTTAGGCCAGGCTGCTGGCCTGATTCCTTCCGCTTTTTTTTCTTTATATATTTTTTCTGTTTTCTAATTAAAAACATAACTTTTGTTTTAGAAGTGCAATTTGCCTCAAACCAATTTCTATAGTTTTGTAAAATAAATATCTTCCACATAACATTATTTGTGTGTTGTTTCAATATATTTAATTTTGAATTTTGAAAAAAAGATATCAAGGAGTAGTTTATAGCACATAAAACCATCTTTTTTAAAATAGGAAAAAAAAATGATTTGATGTTGGGTTTAAGAAAGTTGGAAAATATTTCCATAATCCAAAATATTGTTTTCATAGTCCCTTTTATGTTATTTTCATGATAAAATATTTTCTGAATACCACTTCATATTTAAGCTTGGAATAACATAAAGTAAGCTATATAAATGCCTTAGTTTTCTCTTAAATTATTTTGGGGCTTTTAAAATTATTTAGTATAATCATCCTATGGTTTTGAAGACCATAAAGTCATGTTTCCAAGTAGTATGTGAGTTGAGAACATTCTAGGGAAAAACAAAATAACTTAAAGGGAAAACTTATTTTGAAATAGGCTTTGGGGTTTATGGAATTAAGGCAATTTGGATTCTTTATTCCAATTACATAATGTTTTCTTTTATTTCCTCCTTTTATTTGGTTTTTGGTGACTTTCTTAATCATGAAAACAAAAAGTTTCAAATTTTTGTGATTTTTGTACTTTACAAAAATCAGGGATGTTACAGACTACCACCCTTAAAAGAAGTCTCGTCCCGAGATGTGGGAAGTCTCGAAAGGAAGATAGGTTTGGGTAACTGGGTTTCCAAACAACTGGGTGGGCTACCACCCTTAAAGAAACTTTTGGGGGTATTCTAAAATTTTATTCCAACTGGCTGTTGGGTTTATTATATCTTTAGTTGGATTCACACTTCATCATTCATTTTATTCTTGTATAGGATATATATCAACTCCTTGTTGGTATTTAGGGAGTGTCTATACCCATAGATTTTCCACATAAATATTACAATTGTTTCATAACACACTTCTCATACTATACTCTTTTATTACATTAAGAACATAGTCTAGGACACTTTAACTTTGAGATGAAACTAGTACAAGGCTCCAAGGTTTATGGCTGGCTCTAACTGCTGATTTTCTTCTCTAGGCAGTATCGAATGTAGTATCCCTTCTTATTACACTTGAAGCATCCTACCTTGCTGATGTCCTTCCTAATGATTTTGAGGCCATTGTTTTATCCATTTCTATGTCCTTTAATACCTCCATGACCAAAGTGACTACTTCAGCTATGATCTTGTTGTCTATTTCATCCATCAAGGTTGTGTAGATAACCATTAGGATGGTTGTGTACATAACCATTATGGTACTAAGGGTTATTGTCGGTATACTTGTCGATCTTGTAATTATTACTATCCTCATGGATCTGGTGTGGTTTCTGGTGTGATCTTGAGGGTAACTTATCATGGTTGTGCTTCCTCTTCCTATTTTCTTCTTTCCTAAGATTGTTCTCAAGAGTGATAGCTTGATCCAGCAAGGCTTGATAGTTTGGGGCATATCACTGACAATGGTATCTTCATTTCACCACTCAGTCTGTTGAGAAATTTCTCCTTCCTCTTGGCATCAGTGTCAATATCCTCAGGTGCGTATCTTGAGAGTGAACAAAAGTCGTCTATGTATTCCTTCAGTGTTCTATCTCCCTGCTTTAGGCTTCGAAACTCATCTTTCTTCAGTTTCATTACTCCAGAGGAGATGTGAGCATTGCGAAATCCTTCCTTGAAGGTGTCCCATGTCATTCCTTCCAAGGGATGGGTAATCTGTTTGGTTTCCCACCATAATGATGCTGGTCCTTCAAGCAAAGGAGCAGCGAATCTCACCTTTTCAGCTTCAGTGCACTCACAAGTCATTAAGTCTTTGTTAATAGTGAGGAGCCAGTCGTCTGCCACAATTGGCTCAGACGAAGAGGAGAACTTAGAGGGTTTTAGTCTCAGGAATCTAGCAAGTCTATCCACTTGGGGGTTTTCGTTGTTGTTATTGTCGGCAATCGCAATAAATTGAGTCATCACTTGCATAAGCTGATCTTGAGCAGTCATCATCTGTTGTAGTGCATCATTGTTGTTGTCAGGGTCACGACGGGGAGGTATTTGTGGGGTTTTAGGAGAATGAGTAAAGTTTAGAAAGATGGCTAAGGGAGGCTCCTAGCCAAACACAGTAGATCAAGGAAACTCATCTTGCAAACAACACATAACAAACATATAGAAATACATTCATCACACCAATAACATAGTTTTAGAAAACAAACTAATATTGTCATACCACACTCATTGGTATGATCAATACACTAAAATGTTAACGTTGTGCTAATAAAGTAACTAGATTGGTGGTCTCATCTATATCTTCTTGAGTTTTCTTTAGATTCTTCTCTCAATGCCTTGAGGTGTTCTTGATTGTTGTGAAGTCTGGGTATATCTCCAAGTTTCTTCAATTGTCTTGAGTGTAGGTCTTCATGTGGTGAAAATACTTCTTGCACTTCATGGTATGGTCATCAAAAATCTTGCCTTGAGGGTATTCAAGAGGTAGGTCATCTCGAAAATCTTGAAGGTGAATAATAGATGAGAGGGTATGAGAAAGATTAAGATGATTTTTTTGTTTCTAGGAAGTTTGAACATATTAAATTTTCAATCCTAGGGTCTTTTCCAAACTTAAGGTCTTGAATTCAACGGGCAACACAATGCTCTGATACCATTTTGTAGCGTTCCCACATTTAAATAATGTAAGAACATCTGTGTTAGTGTGCTAGCCCCTGGATCAATTGCTAGCACCACAGTAAAAAATGAAATATCATGCAAATGCATCAAAATCTATTGCATCGCATGATCCAGTCTTTACAAAAATAGTATTACAACTTGCATAGTCTTAGAAGACTAGCAGAAAACAAAGAAATACAACGGAAAACATAGAACAACATTGAGCCCATATTCTTCATGTGCCACAGGCAAAACATGTTGGCAGTAGACTCGAGATCCTAACAAAATCTTCACTCGTCTTCACAAACATCTACAGGATGGAATATGCAGCCACATGGGAGTCAATAAAATTTAATGTATTGGCAAGTAACACTATGGAGGATATAAATGGCAAGACTAATACTACATGCTTATATGGATGAGTGGAGTTTTGGCTAAGTTTGCATAAAGCAAGTTTTCTCTTGTGTTTTCATAAATCATTTGGATTCAATACTTTGATACCACTGGATAGAAATGAGTGAACCAAAATTATTAGATAGAAATGTCGACATATTCATAGGTTCAACCATGAGAGTGGTCCCCTACCATGCCATAGATAAGTGCATTTTCATAGGTTCATAGGTACAACCACCAAAGTGATCCCCTACCATGTTGGAGTAATGAGTATTTTCATAGGTACAACCACCAATGTGATCCCCTACCATGCTGGAGTAATAAGCATTTTCATAGGTACAACCACTAATGTGATCCCCTACCACGCTGGAGTAATAAGCATTTTCATAGGTACAACCACTAATGTGATCCCCTACCATGCTGGGTAATAAGCATTTTCATAGGTACTACCACTGATGTGATCCCCTGCCATGCTATTCATGTTAACATTATCATAGGTTCAACCATGTAAATGGTCCCCTACCATGCCACACTTGTGAGTATCTAGTACTCCACCAAAAATATTTCATAAACCCCTTAGGGTAATCATTCAAAACATAGTTATACCTTCCAATCACATCAACTTCATCTACAAGCATAGCTAAGCAATCAACTACCAAAATTTTAAGGCTGCTACACTATCAAGGTAATAAGGATGGCTACACACTACTTGGGATAATAGCATAACATAATATTTTACCAAAGATTTTCCTATCGTGCATACTACTCAAAAGCTCTAATGCATATTGGAAATAATAGGTAGTTTATGATGTGTCACTTGCCTTGTTAAAGTTGGTGTAGAGGTAGACTCTCTTCACCACTAGATAGTTTCTCTTTGTACAATCTAGACAAGTGAAAAAATAACAATAAGCAACTTTCACAAATAACAAGGAAACAAATAATAACAATCAACACACTTAGTCAAAAGGGTTTTATGTTAATGGGGGTCAAGGTAAGGCTAAGGTCTCTCACAATAATTTAGTTTGCTATGGAAATTATTGTGATTAGGTTAAGGTCTACCAAAAGGGACTATACTGTCGCACCCTGGTTTCTAGGGGATACTCATCGGGCCGAACTGGATAGCAGATGCTTGGATTATGGGGCATAACTGCTCCCACGTCCCAGCTTCCTGGTAGGCCTGCGCTTATGCGCGACAACACAAGCCCTGCTATTCCACCGTCGATGTAAACTATCCACTAGAGACCATAGGCACTACTGTCGACGTACTTCATACCAATCACACATGGTACGTCAATAGAGTTAAACGGAATGATACCACAACATATCTCTAAGACACAAAAGATTGAAATAAGGTTGCAAATAGCCTTCACTAAGGCAGAGAATAGCAAATACAATCATCCAGAGGACACCTGTCCCAACATAACATTCATTACATCAGTGGAAGCAAACAAAGGGTCTGAGTACAGACAAATCCAAATAGGCTTAAGAAGCCGAGAAAAAATAAGGAAGACGAAGCCCATCCACGAAGTCTCGGATCCTGCCCGGGTCCGCTATCTACTCGTCAACAGCGTCGTCGTACTCCACGTAGTAGCCTCCATGGGGATCCTCGGAATCGTCGTCTGCGTAAACCACAGCCCCAAAGGGGTCAGTACAACAACGTACTGGCAAGCAAGACTCACAGTTCACCAAAGTGTAACCCGTCAACACCAAGCACAGATGCTTTGGGGTTCAACGGAAGAAAGGGGATATAAAAGATGCGGCAACTGGCTGCTCTAACCAACTACAGAGTTACTACCACTTCCGGCTAACAGAAAGAAGATAAGATAGCGTATCGTAACCAACTACCAGCTAACCACCAAACAAACCCATCCTGGATCTCGCCCCTTATCCAAAGAAGCAATCCGAGGATAACTCACACAGTTGGATTAATGATGGTTCAGGTTATTGTGTCAATAAACCTATTACTAGTCAAGTTATTATAGTTAGGTGTAAGTTGTCTGAGTACTTGTTAGCCAGTACTTTCACCAAGTCGTCACATAACCGCGGACAACACGGCTTCTCGAGAAGATTCATCCCTGCAGGGTGTGCTCCAGTACCCGTACACACTCAAGCCACCAACTAAAACTCGGGTGGACTCGACACGACTCGAACCATCACTACAGCCTGTCCTAGGAGCCACGGAGCTATAAGGTCCCAGCCACGCAGCCGAATACTCAGCGCAGGTGTGCAAAACTCCCGCAGGACACAACACCCCGGCACTACAGGCCTCGCCCTATATGTGTGTGTCATCATCATCATCAGTAACCATGGGAGCGACCCATTTATGCGTATGAGCCAAATGGAACAACCGAACTAAGTGTGGCTCTTCGGACAAACTGCGGATCAGATCAAAGCCGAGGGGGGTTCCATACCACCACCCGGATGCGGTGAGCACGCTCATCATGGATCAGTAGACAAGACCCTTTTCCTAATTAGGGTCGACACTAGCAGGCCTCAAAACCACGACGGGCCTCCTGCCGGTGCCTTAACATCAAATTATTATTACCCAAGCCTTAGCAGGTTGTTGTTTACACATCGAGCCCAGAACATAATAGAAATACGATAACAGAAAGTAACGGGTAACAGACTCGAGCAGAAACAACCCTAAGCATGCTAGTAAGACACGGGCTCAAACAAAGGGGTGATAGGAGTGGAGGTGAGGCAATATCAAGGTTAAGGGATTCATGTGATAGGTTCGTAACAGAAACAACTACTACTAAGGCTAGCAGAAAAGAACAACGTAAAGTATCGGTAACCAATGTTGAAAGGAACACAGTGGTTCATGTGAGTGATAACTTGCCTGCAAACCCAGTAGCCTGGTACTGAGCTAGAACCTCAGAAGGGGTGTCGTAAGGATCGTCGGTCTCAACGTCGTCGTCTAACCGAGAAGAAGCAAACAGACAAAGCAGAAAGGGTAGACAATCAATATCATGGCATAGTGCACAATCATGGGGATGATGCATGTCATGTTAATAGTTGCATCAAAATAAACTAGTTGACATGGTAACACAAATTAAATGGACACATATGCAATTTTGAGTTGCATATGAAAAGCCCATGAATTTTGGGTTAGATTATTTGTTTTCCAACTAATCAATAGATGAAGGTGAATTAGTATGATGCATGGATGAGGAAAACAACAAAATAACAACATTAGAACCAATTTGGAATAAGGTTTAACAATTTTGGAAATTTATTTAGCAAGTTATGGAATTTTGGTTCCTTAAGGTTGTCACACAAGTATTTGTTGTTTTCACCAAGTTAAATTGTGCAAAACAAATAACAAAATTCATATTTGGAAAATACACAAAATTTTAGGTGGAATACCTATTTCAAATATTGAAAAAGTAATTAGGATGAATTTATTATGATTGAAACAATATTACACAAGTTTTAAATGAATTTAAAACAAGCATGAATTTGATTTGAATTTTATTTGTTCAAAACATAAATTCCAATTCATATTTGAAAAGTTTATACTTTTCTAGGTTTAAAACATATTTTGCATGTTCAAAAATAATTTTATTTGAGCAAGTTATGATTTTATCAAATTTAAGTGAATTAAACAAGGACTAAATTAGTTAAGCAATTTTAATTATTCAAATCATGAAACAAAAGTTATATTTGAATTGGTGGTTCAAAATGGTTTGGAAAACATATTTTGTTTGCATGATTTGGATTAATAATGAATTAGTTATGGATTTTAGCAATTTGCAATAGAATTATTTGAATTCAAATTTGAATTGCATTTTGAAAATTCAAAACAGAAAACAAATGCTATAGATAGATAGAGAATTTAATTTGGTGCGGTGTACATATTTTATTTATTTTTGTTGGAGTTGGGATTTAAAAGTTATTTGGGTTTGAAGTTTAGGGACTAAACTGTAATAAAAACTGGACTTAAAATAAAGGAAAACGTGCAGAAAAGCAATTTGCACCACGCAGTGAGCATACCCAGCCACTGACAGTGGGGCCAGGGCCTGCGTGGCGCCTAGGTGGCCTGCAGGGCCACTGACAGTGGGCCCCGCGCTGGTGCGGGCAAGGGAAAAAATTGGGGAGGCAAATGCCTCCCCTGGGATTTGATCCCGGGACCTCTCCCCTGGGGCGCACGGGTCTGCTAGCCACTTGGGCTGGTTCGGTTTGGTGACAGATACAGAGCAGCGTTGTGGTTAAGGTTCAGTTTTCCGTCAGTTAAAAGTTTAACTGAACTTGTCTCTGCGTGCAGGTACAGATCGCTGCTGCGAGCGGACAGAGCGGGGGCGGCCGGCGATGGTGCTGCTCGCGCTGCCCGCGGTGGGCTGCCGCGGGTGGCCGGAGAGTGCGGCTGCCGGCGGGTGGCCGGTGCGGCCGTGGGGCCGTGGGCCCATGCAAGAGGAGGAGCGGGGAAGGAGCGGAGGCGGGCTCACCTACGAGGGGAAAGAAACGGAGGGAGCAGGGGGTGGTCGGTGGCGGAAACCGGCGATGGTGGCGGAGCTCCGGCGGTCGTCGAGGGAGATGGAGGGCACGACGAGGTGGAGGACGCCGCGCCGGTTCCGTTCCCGGCCCTAGCGCGGCCGGGCGGGCACCGTGGCGGCGGCGCCTCGCCGGAGAGAGGCGGCGGTGATGGAGCTCGGTGAGGATACAAAGAAAGCGAGAGAGGGCAGCGTGAGAGAGAGGAAAAGAAGGCGGCGCGCGAGGGAAGAGAGGGGGAGAGATTAGGGTTAGGAGGGAAGATGAGCTCGATGAGCTTATAGAGGAGGGGAGGAGCTCGATCAACCGTTTCTTCTCTGTAACTGCTACGTGGATGCCTCCGATGACGATCCGTACGGAGGTAGAAGAACACGTGAGGGGTACCAGGCCTAAGGGCACTTGCTCTGGCCCAATTGGGCTGCAGGCTCTATCCCCCTCCTTTTCTCTTTTGTTTTTTCTGTTTATTACTCTTTTTTTTGCAGATTTGGAAAAAGAGAAAGGAGAGATGGTTTTAGGGTTAGCAAATTTTTAGGACAAATTTTTAATGATTCATTTTTGTAACCACACATTAAAATAAACTTTTGTTTTCCAACTATATAATTGCTGGTATTGTTTGGAAATAAATTAAATGAGTTGAGCAATTTGGTATCAAAAGAAATAATTGAAAGTTAAGCCAAATAACTAAGTTTTTGATTCCATTTTTTTTGTATAAAAAATTATTGTTTGTTTGATAGTTTTTATTTGACACATTGTAACATAACAAGTATGACAAATATTGATTTGAATGTTTTGTTTGGAATTACAATTGGAAAACAATGAAAACAAATGCAAACAAAAGGCAATAGATATGATGACATGATGCAAAACAAAAATAAAACAAGAAACAAACATTCTAGGGGAGAGATTTTCATACTTGGGATGTTACAAAACGCCCCCCCTTGAAGGAATCGCGCCCCGAGATTCCTACTGAGAAGTGAAAAGGTCCGGATACTTCTTGCGAAGATCCTCTTCGGTCTCCCATGTTGCCTCTTTATCGGAATGATGCGACCATTGCACTTTCAAGAACTTGGTGCTCTTGTTGCGAGTCTTACGCTCGGTCTCATCGAGAATACGAACAGGGTGCTCCTCATAAGATAGATCATCTTGCAGTTCAATGGAATCATGATCAACTGCACGCTCTGGATCTTTGAAACACCTCTTGAGCTGTGACACGTGAAACACATCGTGCACCTAGGATAGTTTTTCTGGAAGTTCAAGACGATAGGCATTTTCCGCACGCCTTGAGAGAATGTTGAAAGGACCAATGTATCTTGGTGCAAGTTTTCCTTTCACACCAAAACGATGAGTGCCTCTGAGGGGAGTTACACGGAGATATGCTTTGTCACCAGGTGCATAGATCATATCCCTGTGCTTGCTGTCATAGTAGCTTTTCTGACGAGACTGAGCAATCTTGAGATTGTCACGAATGATGCGAACTTTCTCTTCGGCTTCCTTAACAATGTCAGGGCCTAAGAGTGAACGTTCACCAGCTCCAGACCAATTGATTGGACTCCTGCATCTGCGGCCATAGAGTGCTTCAAACGGTGCCATGCCTAGGCTTGCCTGGAAGCTGTTGTTGTAGGAGAATTCAGCTTATGGAAGGCATTCCTCCCATTTCATGCCAAAGGAGAGACCACATGCTCTGAGCATATCCTCGAGAATATGATTGACTCTTTCGACTTGCCCTTGAGACTGAGGGTGATAAGCTGTGCTGAACAGAAGTTTGGTGCCCAATGCTTCTTGAAAGCTCTTCCAGAAATGAGAAGTGAATATGCTTCCACGGTCTGAGCTTATTTCCAATGGAACACCATGAAGAGGAACAATCCTTGTTGTGTAGAGTTCTGCTAACTGGCTAGCTGAGATTGTTTCTTTGACAGCGAAGAAGTGAGCTACCTTAGTGAGACGATCAATAACAACGAAGATTGCATCGTTCCCCTTCTTGGACTTTGGAAAACCAGTGACGAAGTCTATTTCAATCATGTCCCACTTCCACTCAGGGATTTTCAGAGGTTGCAGAAGACCGGCTGTTTTCTGATGAACTGCCTTAACACATTGACAAACGTCGCATTCAGAAACGTATTGAGCAATTTCACGTTTCATGCCAGACCACCAATACAAAGTCTTGAGATCCCGGTACATCTTTGTACTTCCTGGGTGGATGGAGAGAGGAGTTTCATGAGCCTCCTTGAGAATAACATCTTTGAGACTTTGAATTTGAGGAACTGCAATGCGTCCTTCGAAGAACACAGTTCCCTTGTCATCAATTGAGAAGCACTCATACTTCACATTGCCTGCTTTGATGTTATTTGCGATCTTCTTGATCTCAGCATCACGAAGTTGTTCAGAACGAATCTTATCCTCGAGAGTTGGACTGGCTGTCAAGTTTGCAAGATAACCTTGAGGGACAAGACCAAGGTTCAGCTTCTGGAATTCTTCATGAAGTGGAGGTTGGCTTTCCATGATCATGAGATTATTGCAATATGACTTGCGACTGAGAGCATCGGCCATAACATTAGCCTTGCCTGGAGTGTAAGAAATGGTAAGATCGAAGTCTTTGATCTTTTCAATCCATCTCCTTTGCCTGAGGTTTAGATCTGGTTGAGTGAAGATGTATTTCAGACTCTTATGATCGGAAAAGATTTCAGTGCGATTACCCAACAAGTATTGCCTCCATTTATTGAGGGCAAACACAACTGCTGCAAGTTCTAGATCATGAGTGCGATAGTTTTGCTCATGTGGGTTCAACTGACGTGAAGCATAAGCCACAACTTGACGTTCTTGCATAAGAACTGCACCTAGACCTTGTAGAGAAGCATCACAGAATATCTGGAAAGGTTTGGTAGTATCTGGGCCAACCAGAACTGGTGTAGAAGTGAGTTTAGTCTTCAGGAGATTGAAACTTTCATCACATTGTGGAGACCAAACGAACTTCTTGTCCTTCTTTGTGAGATCAGTGAGAGGTTTGGCAATCTTGGAGAAGTTTTGGACGAAACGACGACAATAGCTAGCCAAACCAAGAAAACTTCTGACTTGCTTCACCGTCTTAGGAGGTTTCCAATCAACAATTGCCTTAACCTTTTCTGGATCAATGGCTATGCCCTTGGCAGAGATGACATGACCAAGGTAAGCAACTTCTGGAATCCAGAACTCACATTTGGAGAACTTGGCATATAGACGATGCTCGCGAAGTTTCATGAGAGTGAGACGAAGATGTTCTCCATGCTCTTCCTCGGATTTTGAGTAGACAAGAATGTCATCAAGATATACCACAACGAACTTGTCGAGGTATTCATGGAAGACAGAATTCATGAGTCTAGAGAAGGTCGCCGGTGCATTGGTGAGACCAAAGGACATGACGGTGTATTCATATAGACCGTACCGAGTGGTGAAAGCTGTCTTAGGAATATCTTCCTTTCTGATCTTTATTTGATGGTAACCCATTCTCAAGTCCAGCTTGGAGAATATTGAGGCTCCAGCAAGTTGATCAAAAAGATCATCGATACGAGGGATTGGATACTTGTTTTTGATGGTTTTCTCGTTAAGAGGACGATAGTGAACCACGAGTCTCTTTGTTTGATCCTTCTTCGCAACGAACAGAGTTGGGCATCCCCAAGCCGAGGAGCTAGGTTGAATGTAACCTTTCTCCATGTACATATCGATTTGCTCCTTCAACAACTTCAGTTCAGGAGGAGCTATCTTGTATGGATGCTTAGAGATTGGAGCAGTACCTGGTTCAAGTTCGATGACGAACTCAACTGCTCTGTCAGGAGGCATTCCTGGCAATTCCTCTGGGAAGACGTCAGGGAATTCACAAACCACCGGAATAGTTTCAATAGATGGTAGAGGATTTGCATTGAGAGTGTAGAGTTGAGCAACTGGATTTTCAGCATGGAAGTAGACTATCTGGCCAGAAGGGTGTGTGATTTTGACAGACTTGGCAGGACAATCAATGACTGCTTTGTTGGCTACCAGCCAATCCATCCCCAGAATGACATCAATATCTGAAGAGTGGAGAGCTATCAGAGATGCCTGGAATGGAAGGTTTCCAATTGTGATCTCGATGTTCTGGCTAACTTTATTGCTTTGCCAGCTAGATCCCGGTGATTTCACTAGGAAAGGGATAGACAACTGTTCGAAGTTGATTCCACTGTTGTTTGCAAAGCATTGAGAGATGAAAGAGTGTGAAGCACCAGAATCGAACAAGACTTTAGCACGAAACGAGTTCACAAGAAGTGTGCCCATTACAACCTCTGGAGATTCTTCTGCTCCCTGGGCCTTGACATGGTTCACCCTCACAGTTCTCAATACAGACTTGTTCTTGTTGCGGGGCCTAGGCGAAGGAGTGTGTACCACCACATGATTGACCTTAGAGATAGGTAGTGATGGTAGCTTGTTCTGCGGGCACTTGTAGGAGTAGTGTCCTGATAGACCGCACTTGAAGCATGTACTAGCAAAACGAGGAGCTGTTGGACTTGGCTGAGATGGAGCACCTCCTGAAGATACCACTGGGGTGGGAGGGAGGGCGAGAAATCCTGCCGGGCTTGGCAAGCAGATGGGCGGTGTTGGAGTGGTATATGGAACCCAAACTCTTTGTTTTTGTGGAGGCATGATAGCTTTTGAAAGATTAGCCTGTTCACGAGAGTGCTTACGAGATTCCTCAACCAACTTGCGCCCATGCTCTTCATTTAGAGCGATGTTGACGAGGTCCTCAAAATTCTTGGCCTTGACGTTGGTGAGAGCATACTTGAGTTCCGGGTTGAGACCCCTGCGGAACTTTGCCATCTTTCTCGCTTCCGTGGAGATTTCATCTCCGGCGTAGCGAGCCAGACGATTGAACTCTCTTTGGTATTCGAGAACGTCCAAACTGCCTTGTGTGAAAGAATAGAATTCATCACGCATTTTCTCCATGAGCCCATCGGGAATGTGATGGCGCACGAAGGCTTGCTTGAAATCCTCCCATGTGATTTCCACACTAGAACCTCTCATTTCTTGGAAATTCTCCCACCAAGACATGGATTGTCCACGGAGAAGGTAGGTCACGTAAGGAACACGGTCCTTGTCAGCCACATGAGCTACCACAAGAGTACGGTTCATTTCACGGAGCCAGTCATCAGCATCCAATGGCTCGGAGGAGTTATCAAACGTGCGCGGGTTGAGCTCAAGGAACTCCCGAATAGACACTCGGGTGTTGCCATTACTCCCAAGGTCTTGGTTCTGCTGCATCTGCTTTATAACTTGTGTCATCTGCGACAGCACTTTCCCCATCTCAGGTGGCAGTGTGGGTTCTTCGTCACCACTTTCCATCCTGAAGAGGATACCAAGATTAACACACTAACCGGATAACAAAATCCAATGTAAGTGCTTAAAAGGATTACTTCAGACGGTAAGAAGGTAGCATGGATCAAACATATACTACCCTCAACGTTCACCATAAATGGTTTGAGTACGAAAGGATAACTAAACATAGCTAGGAATGGATACATCAATGGACGAAAGGTTCTTGAGAGAAACATGATATTGAAGCAACATCGGGAAACTCGCGACCAAAACTCCTAAGGTACTACAGAAGAACCCAGAACACGTGAAATCCTAACTTGAAAGTTTAGATGAGAAGGGAAAATCAACGTTGCACTTCCTTACCAGAAAAGGGAGGGTGGGTGGGGAAAGAAATAAAATGGCAGAATTCCTACTCTCACGTTTCATTTTTCCTATATAGCTACAAAATAGTTTCTAGACTCAACTGCGACCAGTAAAAGGGATCCTACAGGCAGACAGGCTCTGATACCATTTGTCGCACCCTGGTTTCTAGGGGATACTCATCGGGCCGAACTGGATAGCAGATGCTTGGATTATGGGGCATAACTGCTCCCACGTCCCAGCTTCCTGGTAGGCATGCGCTTATGCGCGACAACACAAGCCCTGCTATTCCACCATCGATGTAAACTATCCACTAGAGACCATAGGCACTACTGTCGACGTACTTCATACCAATCACACATGGTACGTCAACAACGTTAAACGGAATGATACCACAACATATCTCTAAGACACAAAAGATTGAAATAAGGTTGCAAATAGCCTTCACTAAGGCAGAGAATAGCAAATACAATCATCCAGAGGACACCTGCCCCAACATAACATTCATTACATCAGTGGAAGCAAACAAAGGGTCTGAGTACAGACAAATCCAAATAGGCTTAAGAAGCCGAGAAAAAATAAGGAAGACGAAGCCCATCCACGAAGTCTCGGATCCTGCCCGGGTCCGCTATCTACTCGTCAATATCGTCTTACTCCACGTAGTAGCCTCCATGGGGATCCTCGGAATCGTCGTCTGCGTAAACCACAGCCCCAAAGGGGTCAGTACAACAACGTACTGGCAAGCAAGACTCACAGTTCACCAAAGTGTAACCCGTCAACACCAAGCACAGATGCTTTGGGGTTCAACGGAAGAAAGGGGATATAAAAGATGCGGCAACTGGCTGCTCTAACCAACTACAGAGTTACTACCACTTCCGGCTAACAGAAAGAAGATAAGATAGCGTATCGTAACCAACTACCAGCTAACCACCAAACAAACCCATCCTGGATCTCGCCCCTTATCCAAAGAAGCAATCCGAGGATAACTCACACAGTTGGATTAATGATGGTTCAGGTTATTGTGTCAATAAACCTATTACTAGTCAAGTTATTATAGTTAGGTGTAAGTTGTCTGAGTACTTGTTAGCCAGTACTTTCACCAAGTCGTCACATAACCGCGGACAACACGGCTTCTCGAGAAGATTCATCCCTGCAGGGTGTGCTCCAGTACCCGTACACACTCAAGCCACCAACTAAAACTCAGGTGGACTCGACACGACTCGAACCATCACTACAGCCTGTCCTAGGAGCCACAGAGCTATAAGGTCCCAGCCACGCAGCCGAATACTCAGCGCAGGTGTGCAAAACTCCCGCAGGACACAACACCCCGGCACTACAGGCCTCGCCCTATATGTGTGCGTCATCATCATCATCAGTAACCATGGGAGCGACCCATTTATGCGTATGAGCCAAATGGAACACCCGAACTAAGTGTGGCTCTTCGGACAAACTGCGGATCAGATCAAAGCCGAGGGGGGTTCCATACCACCACCCGGATGCGGTAAGCACGCTCATCATGGATCAGTAGACAAGACCCTTTTCCTAATTAGGGTCGACACTAGCAGGCCTCAAAACCACGACGGGCCTCCTGCCGGTGCCTTAACATAAAATTATTATTACCCAAGCCTTAGCAGGTTGTTGTTTACACATCGAGCCCAGAACATAATAGAAATACGATAACAGAAAGTAACGGGTAACAGACTCGAACAGAAACAACCCTAAGCATGCTAGTAAGACACGGGCTCAAACAAAGGGGTGATAGGAGTGGAGGTGAGGCAATATCAAGGTTAAGGGATTCATGTGATAGGTTCGTAACAGAAACAACTACTACTAAGGCTAGCAGAAAAGAACAACGTAAAGTATCGGTAACCAATGTTGAAAGGAACACAGTGGTTCATGTGAGTGATAACTTGCCTGCAAACCCAGTAGCCTGGTACTGAGCTAGAACCTCAGAAGGGGTGTCGTAAGGATCGTCGGTCTCAACGTCGTCGGCTAACCGAGAAGAAGCAAACAGACAAAGCAGAAAGGGTAGACAATCAATATCATGGCATAGTGCACAATCATGGGGATGATGCATGTCATGTTAATAGTTGCATCAAAATAAACTAGTTGACATGGTAACAAAAATTAAATGGACACATATGCAATTTTGAGTTGCATATGAAAAGCCCATGAATTTTGGGTTAGATTATTTGTTTTCCAACTAATCAATAGATGAAGGTGAATTAGTATGATGCATGGATGAGGAAAACAACAAAATAACAACATTAGAACCAATTTGGAATAAGGTTTAACAATTTTGGAAATTTATTTAGCAAGTTATGGAATTTTGGTTCCTTAAGGTTGTCACACAAGTATTTGTTGTTTTCACCAAGTTAAATTTTGCAAAACAAATAACAAAATTCATATTTGGAAAATACACAAAATTGTAGGTGGAATACCTATTTCAAATATTGAAAAAGGAATTAGGATGAATTTATTATGATTGAAACAATATTACACAAGTTTTAAATGAATTTAAAACAAGCATGAATTTTATTTGAATTTTATTTGTTCAAAACATAAATTCAAATTCATATTTGAAAAATTTATACTTTTCTAGGTTGAAAACATATTTTGCATGTTCAAAAATAATTTTATTTGAGCAAGTTATGATTTTATCAAATTTAAGTGAATTAAACAAGGACTAAATTAGTTAAGCAATTTTAATTATTCAAATCATGAAACAAAAGTTATATTTGAATTGGTGGTTCAAAATGGTTTGGAAAACATATTTTGTTTGCATGATTTGGATTAATAATGAATTAGTTATGGATTTTAGCAATTTGCAATATAATTATTTGAATTCAAATTTGAATTGCATTTTGAAAATTCAAAACAGAAAACAAATGCTATAGATAGATAGAGAATTTAATTTGGTGCGGTGTACATATTTTATTTATTTTTGTTGGAGTTGGGATTTAAAAGTTATTTGGGTTTGAAGTTTAGGGACTAAACTGTAATAAAAACTGGACTTAAAATAAAGGAAAACGTGCAGAAAAGCAATTTGCACCACGCAGTGAGCATACCCAGCCACTGACAGTGGGGCCAGGGCCTGCGTGGCGCCTAGGTGGCCTGCAGGGCCACTGACAGTGGGCCCCGCGCTGGTGCGGGCAAGGGAAAAAATTGGGGAGGCAAATGCCTCCCCTGGGATTTGATCCCGGGACCTCTCCCCTGGGGCGCACGGGTCTGCTAGCCACTTGGGCTGGTTCGGTTTGGTGACAGATACAGAGCAGCGTTGTGGTTAAGGTTCAGTTTTCCGTCAGTTAAAAGTTTAACTGAACTTGTCTCTGCGTGCAGGTACAGATCGCTGCTGCGAGCGGACAGAGCGGGGGCGGCCGGCGATGGTGCTGCTCGCGCTGCCCGCGGTGGGCTGCCGCGGGTGGCTGGAGACTGCGGCTGCCGGCGGGTGGCCGGTGCGGCCGTGGGGCCGTGGGCCCATGCGAGAGGAGGAGCGGGGAAGGAGCGGAGGCGGGCTCACCTACGAGGGGAAAGAAACGGAGGGAGCAGGGGGTGGTCGGTGGCGGAAACCGGCGATGGTGGCGGAGCTCCGGCGGTCGTCGAGGGAGATGGAGGGCACGACGAGGTGGAGGACGCCGCGCCGGTTCCGTTCCCGGCCCTAGCGCGGCCGGGCGGGCACCGTGGCGGCGGCGCCTCGCCGGAGAGAGGCGGCGGTGATGGAGCTCGGTGAGGATACAAAGAAAGCGAGAGAGGGCAGCGTGAGAGAGAGGAAAAGAAGGCGGCGCTCGAGGGAAGAGAGGGGGAGAGATTAGGGTTAGGAGGGAAGAGGAGCTCGATGAGCTTATAGAGGAGGGGAGGAGCTCGATCAACCGTTTCTTCTCTGTAACTGCTACGTGGATGCCTCCGATGACGATCCGTACGGAGGTAGAAGAACACGTGAGGGGTACCAGGCCTAAGGGCACTTGCTCTGGCCCAATTGGGCTGCAGGCTCTATCCCCCTCCTTTTCTCTTTTGTTTTTTTCTGTTTATTACTCTTTTTTTTTTGCAGATTTGGAAAAAGAGAAAGGAGAGATGGTTTTAGGGTTAGCAAATTTTTAGGACAAATTTTTAATGATTCATTTTTGTAACCACACATTAAAATAAACTTTTGTTTTCCAACTATCTAATTGCTGGTATTGTTTGGAAATAAATTAAATGAGTTGAGCAATTTGGTATCAAAAGAAATAATTGAAAGTTAAGCCAAATAACTAAGTTTTTGATTCCAATTTTTTTGTATAACAAATTATTGTTTGTTTGATAGTTTTTATTTGACACATTGTAACATAACAAGTATGACAAATATTGATTTGAATGTTTTGTTTGGAATTACAATTGGAAAACAATGAAAACAAATGCAAACAAAAGGCAATAGATATGATGACATGATGCAAAACAAAAATAAAACAAGAAACAAACATTCTAGGGGAGAGATTTTCATACTTGGGATGTTACATATACTTGGTAAAGACTTGGGTTTAAAATATTCAAACTCAATTGGTCATACTTATCGAGGAAGTTCTAAGAGTTCACCAGGGTTATCTCACTATTTCAACTAAAGTAACACATAACAAAGTCTCTTAGTTATTTTCATCAAGACATTTGGGTGATATAAGTTAGTCTTTCCATTTTGGGTTAAGATAGGCCAGGTTCAAATAACTTCATAGTAAATGGCAAATGTAAATAATGTCTTGGGATATTCTATTTGGGTCAATGGTTGGACACAAAAAAATTGTTATTCTTTAGCTTGTATGGATTGTTCCAAGTCTTCACATGCTTGTCTTCTTGAAGATCATCTTCATGCTTCTATGGTAGTCTTGTTGCTTGGATTGTCTCTTCTCTTGGTCTTGATATATTCTTCATGGCTTATCACTAGTTGGTACAAGGTAGGATGGGAAGAACTACCACTAAGTCTATTTGAAAAGAAAGAAATAGAAAGGATATAAAGAGAGAGGAACATGTCTTCTTCTTCATTTCTTCATAAACTTGTACTTCATTGAGTTGCTTCTAGTTGTTTTGAAGTCCAATTCCCTTACTTCAAAATCTTCAATGGTCTTCTTTGTAGCTCTTCATGTTGCCAGCAAGTTGAAGATGGAGTTCCTTCTTGTGGTTGAGTCTTGACTTCGATCTTACTAACTTGATGGATTCTTGAAGCAAGAATAGGAGAATGGAGAAGTAGATAGATAACTATGGTACTAGTGTTTTAGGTTCACTACTTGGTAATGTATAAGTTTGAACCTTACTAAGGGCTAAGTCTTGGTCCAAAATAGCCACATCACATGAAACCATATATGCAAAAATATTTTCTAAGACAAGGATAACATGATGTGAAACTTATGTGTGCAAATTTGGCCAAGTCTTCATGGCAATAGTTCTAGTATGGTCAAGTGGTTGAGGTACCGGTTTCTATGATATAAGGTTACCAAATGGAGCAACTTTGCTTAAGAAATCATTTTCTAATTATTTATAGAATTTAAATTATGTCTAAGTACCCAAATGACCATCTAAAATCTAAAACACTTAAAAAATAATTCAAATAAGATTTTGGGCAGTGGGTACTGTTAGTTTACACTCTAAGGAACCCAAAGAAATTTGGTTTGCTTAAATTGGATTTACAGAATTTGAATTATGTTAAATTTCATCAAACAATCATATTTGAATTTGAACCAACTTAAGTTTGTAAATTATAATTTTGGCCAGTAATAACAGAGTCTACATGTTGAGGGCTTTTCAGAAAGTCCAATTTTTCCAAATTTGGAATTATAGATCTAAAGTTATTCAGAAAATAATATTTACAAAGATTTACAAATAACAAGTGTGTGCACGTATCAAATTTGAATTTCTTTGAATCTAATGTGTTCTACATATTGTGCTGATTTCAAAAGGTACAAAATCATCTAATCTGGATTTGTGTTTCAAAAGTTATGGCAATTGTAAGTTGGGGGGATTTTCTGCAAATTTACAAGGGCTTCTCTGTTAAAAGAAAAATAGGGCGATCCGAGGGAACCTAAATGGAGCGATCTGATTGGCTGATAACGTTTCGCGTTGATCGTTGTTGTGAGCCGCGGGATGTAAGTGCCGATGGACGGCCCAGATTAAAAGTACCGGTTGGCTAGGTGATCTAATCACGACCGTTGGTCTAGATCCAACGGGCCAAGGGTTAGGGTTAGCTCCTTGTCGGCTGGAGTTGCCAAAGAATGGCGTTGCGGTGGTCGGCGACGCAGACACTGGACCACAGTTGCGTTCCAGTGACTTTCCGGGGCTGGCGCAGGCACAGGGAGGATCCTCTCGACACGACAAAGACTATGGTGTGATCAGAATGTGTCCTTGCTTCCTGGAGCTTCGGCGCTGAGCAGACGGTGGTGCGACGGCCACGGCAAGGTACATACGCGAAGGGCGGCGTCGATTCTCTGCAAGAAAGAATTGAACTCGAACTTTAGGAGAAGCGCACGGACGAGGGGGAGAGAAAGAGGTAGAAAAGGGGTGACGGAGACGCCTATGGTGGCCGGGATAGACGCACGACGGTGGCGGACAAACGGAACAACGGCAAGCGATTGAGGTGGCCTCGAGTCACGATCCAGAGGGTATCCAGAGGGGAAAAGAAGAAGGGAGAGTGAGCTTTAACGGAGAGGATAAAGGATGGGTTATGGCGGTCTTAAACTCGAGAATTCAATCGACGAAATCAAAGGCCGAACCGGCCGTTCCTCCATTTCCCTGGATTGAAAATGGGCTGACGTCATCCACGACATCAGCGTGGTCCCACCTGTCGGTGACTGAAACGGAGAGAGAGGAAGATGGGCTGGTACGGGTTCTCTCCATGGGCTTCAATGGGCCTTTACGCTGCGCGAGTGCGTAAGGAAATGGGCATCGCAGTTTTGGTTGGGCTAGGCTGCTGGCCTGATTCCTTCCGCTTTTTTTTCTTATATATATATATATATATATATATATATATTCTGTTTTCTAAATAAAAACATAACTTTTGTTTTAGAAGTCCAATTTGCCTCAAACCAATTTCTTTGGTTTTGTAAAAGAAATATCTTCCACATAAAATTATTTGTGTGTTGTTTCAATGTATTTAATTTTGAATTTTGAAAAAAGATATCAAGCAGTTGTTTATAGCACATAAAACCATCTTTTTAAAATAGGAAAACAAATGATTTGATTTTGGGTTTAGAAAGTTGGAAAATATTTCCATAATCCAAAATATTGTTTTCATAGTCCCTTTTATGTTATTTTCAAGGTAAAATATTTTATGAATACCACTTAATATTTAAATGCCTTAGTTTTCTCTTAAATTATTTTGGGGCTTGTAAAATTATTTAGTATAATCATCCTATGGTTTTGAAGACCATAAAGTCATTTTTCAAAGTAGTATGTGAGTTGAGAACATTCTAGGGAAAAATAAATAACTTAAAGGGAAATCTTATTTTAAAATAGGCTTTGGGGTTTATGAAATTAAGTCAATTTGGATTCTTTATTCAAATTACATAATGTTTTCTTTTATTTCCTCCTTTTATTTGGTTTTTGGTGACTTGCTTAATCATGAAAACAAAAATATTCATTTTTTTTTTATTTTTGCACTTTCCAAAAATCAGGGATGTTACAATAGCGCGCGGCGGCTGTCATTCTCCCCGGCCCGGTCTCGGGGCGTGACTTCGCTGATAGGCTGGACCCACGTGACGTCATCCTAACGTCACGCTGGCGTCAGCCCAGGCCAGAGCTTCGCTGTCTCCACGCAATCACGCGATTCAGTGCATGAATCGCAAATCGCGACGCATAGCGCGATAGAGGGGACGACGGAGAACCGGACTTTGGTAGCGCGCCCTAAAAGGGTTGCCGAAAGCTCACCAGTGAGCTCGAATGGCGGCGGTTCTCAGTGGTCCTCGACGACACAGCGATTCAGAGAGAGAGAGGGATGATGGCGAGAGCACCAGGGTGCTCGGGAGGTTACCAGGAATGCGATGGCATGGACGGCGTCGCGGGGAGAGGCTGAACAGCGAGGAATCGTGCCGCGGTAGCGCTTGGCTAGACATGCAGACGGCGGGGCAATTCTAGCTTTCCCGTGCTTCTCTTCCTCCGCGCGAGCTCCAGGAGGATGGGAGGGAGATGGCGAGGATGACGGTGAGCACAGCAGGGCGCAGGGGTGGCCGTAGGAGCAACGCTGAGCGGCGGCCGTGGCAGATGCTTCGGCCAGAATTAGAGTTAGGTTTTTCTCTGCGTAGAGAGGTCAAGAGAGAGCGGGGCGAGGCGGGGAGGAGAAGAAAGGAGGGGCACGTTGAAAGTTATGTATGGGCACCTAGAGGGGGGGTGAATAGGTGATACGACCAAGTTTAATTTTTTCTACAAGTTTAGGCTTGGTATAAAGGTAAATTCTCTAGATAATGCAACTATGGTGAATTTACCTATATGACAAGGATAACAACAAACACAATGCAAGTACAAGTAAAGGAGGAAGGGAACGAGGCAACCGATATGAAGCACGCGGAGACACGATGTAATCCCGAGTTCCTCCTTGTTAAGGGAGTACGTCTCGTTGGAGGGCTGTGAGCTCGCCATGAAGGCCTACTCAACGCCACAAAGGCATCACCCTATTCTCCGACGAACCCCGCCATAAAGGCCTAGTCCACCTTCCACTATTGATCCCCTTTGAGGTGGGAATCAAATCATTTACAAACAACTTGGGGCACACACCCACAACCAAATTGGGGGCTCCCAACAATCTCGAATCACCAAGAGTAGCAAGATGCCTAGGTTCTCCACAAGAGGAAACCCTAGGCTAGATCCCTCAAGCTAATGAGGGGGAAATGAAGAACGGCTCGGTGAAAATGTAGATCGGGGCCTTCTCCTTCAATCCTCCAAAGATCAACAAGTTTGGTGTGAGGGATTGGGAGTTATGGTGGATTTGGTGAGCTCTTAAATGATATTGAATGCTAGAGGGAAGAAATAGAGCTCAAGGAGGAAGAGGAGGGGTATTTATACCCCCTCCTCAAATCCAGCCGTTTGGCTGAAAAACTGGTACCGGAATATCCGGTCCAAGTTTGGACCGGAATATCCAGTCTGGATATTCTTCAGATCTGCTTTGAAATTGTTGACCTCAAACGGATATTCCGACTGCCTTGGAATAATCCGGTATGAATAATCCGGTTGGTTTCTGTCTTGTGCATGCACCTGAACCGGATATTCCGGTTGCTCCGGAATAATCTGGTTCAAATAATCCGGTTCACTTCTGTGAGTTCCAACTTCAGTCCTTAGCCGATTTTGAGCAGAAACTTCCTCAACCGGAATATCCGGTATGATATGAATAATCTAGTACCAATATTCCGGCTCTTCTCTATCCCGAACTAGACAGAAAACATCCTAACACGAATATCCAGTTTCCCTGAATAATCTGGTTAGAATAATCTGGTTCCTGACTGTCCCAAATCTCTTAGCTCAATCTTCACCGATCTTTTTGGTGATCGATGCCGATGTTAAATAAAACACATGTACACTAAACACCTCGATTAATAATGTACTTAGTATCATTAACTAACACACAAAACACCGGGAAAACGAAATGCACTTACAATCTCCCCCTTTTTTGTGTTAGATGACAATACTAAGATTTGCAAATAAAACCTTGATGAGTACATGTTTGAAACAAAATAGAAATGTCTCCCCCTATCTATATGCACATCTTTTGTTTGCCTCAAATGCAAAAAGTGCAATTATACAAGGAGAGCGATTTCCGACAAGTAGCAAACATGCCAAAGTAACAATAGAATTAATATGTTGAGAATAAGAGAGAAATATATACCTTGTGCGTAGAGATGATAACAAGAATACCCAAGCACAATAAGAGATAATATCCTCAACATATAAGATAGATAATCCATGATCCATGATAACCAATAAACATAGTCTCACACCACATAATAGAACATAGTTTTAAACGAGACAATAAAAGGAAATAGTTCACGGATAAGAATAAATGGACACAAGCTCGCAAGAAATGGTAAAAGCATACGCTTGTGCCCAAAACCCATGAAAATCCTCGTAGGCCTACTACTACTTCTCCCCCTTTGGAATCGAGACACCAAAAATAAGATAGGTAGTGGTGCTAGCGTCCCAACAGTGATCTAAGCATCAGAATGCTCAGACGACTCCCCAGCTGACGCGTCAGAAGCACCCTCGGCCTCCCTCTCCAGATCCTCGTACTCATCCTCATCTTCCTCATCAAAGCCATCTCCATCACGAGCATGGGAAGAAGTAGTTGTGGCACGAAGAGCCTGCTAAATCCGCTCCCAAGGGGTACGGTCTCTGGCAGACCACTTACAGTAGGACTGTGGAACAAGAGAGGCAGGAAGATCACCAGAAGCACCACTCACATGGTGAAGGATCTGACTCTGAGTGCTAGTCCTAGCTGTGTCCCTGCGGTAGGCCTGGCACTGCTCCTTGTGGATGTCCACCTTCATGCAAAGCACGTTGCGTTGAAACTAGGAGAGCTTCCTGACATTGCACAAAGTGGAGGAAGGATCAGCCTGGGGAGCACTAGAAGGGGCCACACCTCCCCTAGAGGAACCACCCTCAGAAGGAGGGACAACCTTCTTCCTCTTGATATACAGCCTCTTGAAATGATGTTCTTCCTTGGGCAACTCATTGAACTCCCGCTTCATTGTGTCATTGATAAGAATCATGATATATGGTCCATAAGGTATGGTGTTCCCACCAATCATAGCATTGCGCAACTCATGAAAGATGATATCCATGACTTCCACAGTATAAGAGTCATTAGGATCCTTATCCTCCATACACTGCTTAGCCAAAATGAGAAGGTTGCATAAAGTACTGGTGAGAGCATCATTGTTACCTCCACTAGGCACCAAGAAGGACCGGAAGCGGCGCACGAGCTGATCATAGAAGGGGAGGATCCCTTCCATCTTCCCAATAGTGAACCCTGGAGCATACATATCAGCCATGGACCTCTCCCGATGAGGTCTCTCCACCTCATGCATACAGTGACCAAGTGGCAGATAGAGCTGTGCGAGTACCCAAGCAAACGAACAAGCCTGTGGAAAGGAGCCTGACAAGGAGTGGACTGAGTCATCCACTTTAGACCACAAGGAATATTGTTGTCAAACACCACTGTGGACATGAACTGAACAACAATCTCGGTGTTGTAGGGTCATCGGGTCTCCAGAAGCCTCACAAGACTGAACCTCTCTATGATACTAGCAGCATCAGTAAACTCTTCCTTGTCACTGATCATCTGAAACTTGCTAGGATGCATCTGATTGATATGAAAATTGTAGTCAGAGTAGATGTTAGCATAGATATATGACTGCTCCAATCACCAAAAACGAGCATCGTCACACTCCACATCACGGGGAGCGTTGTACCAATCCTTCTGTCTGATCTGAGCATAGTCCCGAGTGGAGATGTCTGTCTTGTAGTTCTGCCTTGCTACCTTTCATTTCTTCTTCTTTGATGGCTTCGAGGAGAGAGTCTTGCCCTTGGCAATAGCTTTCCTTGGAGGGCGAGCGTCACCGGGATCCTCATCACTAGTGTCCTTGTATGAAGGACGCTTGCGAGGTCCCAACTTGTCAGCGTGAGAGCTACCTGTGAAAGAGAGATATAGAGGAAGCAATAGGGGTAAGTGCACATATGTCAAACATTGGAGGAATCATACGGAAAAAAATAGGGAAGATTCCATGGTATGACCGAGAATTAATTCCAGTTAGGATCAAACTAGTACTGATGGAATTCGGGATAGAACTCAACCGGATATTCCGGTTCAGTTTTGTATCGGATATTCCGAGTGCGTGATAGAACACCACCGGATATTACGGTTCAAATCTGAACCGGATATTCCAGCTGCTCAACAGAACACAACCGGATATACCGGTTCAAAACTGAATCGGATATTCTGACAACACGAAACCATCACTAGATTGATTCTACATTAGAGTTGAAAACTAGATCAGTGACATGTGAATCTAACCTATTGTCTCCAGCATGCATAGGGTACCTTAAAGAGCAATCACTACCAAGCATTGCCAAAGAAAACACAAATCCATGGAGGGGTAGGGTTATGGCACCAAGATTCAAAGGATTTGAACTTTACCGGCGTCCATGGATGAAGATGCTTGGATGGAAATGCTCCCAAGGAGGAGGGGAACAAGATCCGGGCAAGAACTCGCAGATCCCGCGGAGGAAGTGGTCCGGGAGGCCAAGAATCAAGGTGGCGGCGCTTGGGGTGGAGAAGAGGATTTGGGGGAGAAGAAAAGGCAAGAACTGCCTCTCTCCCCGTGCCCCTCCGAATAAGTGAAGATGCGCCCGGATATTCCGGTTCAAGTTTGAACCGGATATTCCGGTACCACCCGGATATTCCGGTACCACCCGGATATTCCGGTTCAAAACTGAACCGAAAATTCCGGCTACCATCCGATTCGAAACTTCCTAGTTTCAATGCATTGACAAATGTGCTAGATAGAGTTTGGTTTTTGGGTAGGAAGGCTTAGGATAGAAACACCAAACTGAAAGTAGTACTTATCTCACTCTATTGCAAGAATCAAACAATCAAAAGACCAATTGAGAGAGATTTTCCTATGAAAACACTTAGCGAGGGGAAAAAAAGAGAAATGCAATGAAATATCGAATAAACCCAACTAAGATCCAACTCTACACAAAGAAGAGGTTGGTGGCCTAAGCCACCATGTAAGAGATCATGGTATGACACCGCGAAGATATATCTTGGGTGCATGGCCAATACTCGACATTGAAGCTCACAATTCAATATTAGAAAAGAGAGATAACAATGAATTTTTTCTTTGGGCATAATGGGGGAGGGATAACCCAATGTGTTCGGATAACACTCCCCCACAAACATGTCACAACTATAGGGGTGTGTGCAAGATCTTCAAGTCAAACTCCTAAAAACAATGATATTTAGCCCATTCCTCAAGAACATGAATCTTGCATCATCGAGAGGCTTCGGGAAGATGTCCACGAGATTATCCTTGGTAGGGACATATGCTAGCTCAATATCACCTCTTGCCACATGATCCCGGATGAAATGGGGACGAATCTCAATGTGCTTCCTCCTTGTGTGTTTCACGGGGTTGTAGGCGATCTTGATGGCACTTTCATTGTCACACATGAGGGGAACCTTCTCCAAGTGAACATCGTACTCTTTAAGGGTTTGCCTCATCCATAGCAATCGGTTGCAAGCACTTGCAGCGGCCACGTACTCGGCTTCGGCGGTGGAGAGAGATATGCATTTTTTCTTCTTGGAAGACAAACTCACCAAGGACCTACCAAGAAATTGGCAAGCCCCGGAAGTAGACTTCCTATCATCTTGAACACCGGCCCAATCCGAGTCTGTGTAGCCCTTGAGAGAGAATTGTGCCCCCTTTGGGTACCACAAACCAAATCTTGAGGTATCAACCAAATAGCCAAAGATCCTATGGACCGCCACTAAGTGGCTTTCCTTAGGAGCCTCTTATACCTTGCACACACACCTACACTCAAAATTATATCGGGCTTATATGCACAAAGGTAAAGCAAAGAACCAATCATAGAACGATACAACTTTTGGTCCACATGTTTACCATCCGGATTGCGCTTGAGGTGGCATTTGACTTGCATAGGTGAAGGCTTCATCTTTGCACCTTGGAAATTAAACCTCTTGAGCATGTCTTGGTTGTACTTGGCTTGAGAAATGAAAGTCCCACGAGCCAATTGCTTGATCTCGAAGCCAAGAAAAAATTTAAGCTCTCCCATCATGGACATCTGAAACCTGTCAGTCATAAGCTTTGAGAACTCATTGTTAAAAGCTTGGTTAGTTGAGCTGATATCGTCCACATAGAGTTGGCATATGAAAAGCTCTCCCTTTACCCTCTTTGTAAAAAGGGTGGGGTCGATCTTCCCAACTTCGAAACCACGGTCTTCCAACAACTCTCTAAGGTGCTCATACCACGCACGTGGTGCTTGTTTAAGTCCATAGAGCCCCTTATCAAGTTTGTACACATGGTTAGGAAAGTTGAGGTTCTCGAACCCTGGAGGTTGCTTAACATATACCTCCTCTTTTAGTAGACCATTCAAGAAAGCACTTTTGACATCCATTTGTTGCAATTTGAAATTATGCGAAGATGCATATGTAAGGAGGATACGGATGGACTCAAGGCGAGCCACGGGAGCATAGGTCTCATCAAAGTCAATGCCTTCCACTTGAGTGTAGCCTTGAGCCACCAATATTGCCTTGTTCCTTATGACAATGCCATGCTCATCTTGCTTGTTCTTGAATATCCACTTAGTGTCAATAACATTGTGGATATCTTTGGGCTTCTCAAATAGCTTCCAAACTTTATTGCGCTTAAATTTATTGAGCTCATCATGCATAGCTTCAACCCAATCGGAGTCCTCAAGAGCTTCAAACACTTTCTTTGGTTCCACCATAGATATGTGAGCTTGATGCTCACTAAAATGTGACAATTGCCTTCTTGTGGATCTTCGAGCTTGAACATGTTCCAACACTTTGTTGTCTTGAGCATCAATTTGCTTTAAATCTCTTCTTATCCTTCTAGCACGACGGGCTTCGATTTCCTCATTATTGCGAGGAGGAATCACTTGATCATCTTGATCATTTAGGTCCCCGTCTTGACCAACTTGGCCTTGGTAATAATCATCATCATCATCATCAACAACAACAACTTCTTCAACACTAGCTTCTATTTGAGGAGAGGAGGATGAGGATGGTTGATCTTGGCCTTGATCTTGACTAGCATGAATGATATGAGTGGTTGCATCTTCCGTAGTAACTTGATCAATAAGAGGAGGGTCTTCAACATGTTCTTGGGTAGGTGCATCACTTGGCTCCTTGGCTTGTTCTTCTATTGTAGAGGAGGGCTCCACTTGGGTAGAGCATAGTCCTTCTCAAGTCTCCATAAGGTTCCCCTCAATGGGGCGGAAAATCCCACACCCATCCTTGCTATGGCTTCATGAGGAATTTCAACATCTACATTAGAAACATGAAATTGCGCCACTTGGGAGCCATCATTTTCCTCGAAAACCACACTACAAGATTTTGTGACAACTCGTGAGGCTTTGTCAAAGACTCTATAAGTGTGGGATTCGACACCATAACCAACAAATATACCCTCAATAGTTTTGGATTGAAATTGAGACAACCTAACACCCTTGATCAAATAGAAGCACTTACAACCGAATAAACGGAAGTAGGAGATGATGGGCTTGTTGCCGGTGAGGATCTCATATGGAGTCTTTCCCAAGACCTTGCATATGTAGAGGCGGTTGGAGGAATGGCATGCGGTAGAAATAGCCTCCGCCCAAAGATACTGGGGAGAAGAATAATCCTCCAACATTGTTCTTGCCATGTCCAATAGAGTTCTATTCTTCCGCTCGGCTACACCATTTTGTTGAGGGGTCTAGGTGACGGAGTATTGATTACGTATACCCTCATCACTAAGGAATTCATTTAAAGTGTAGTTCTTGAACTCGGAGCCATTATCACTCCTAATGGCCATGATTTGGACACTATGTTGGCGTTGCACTTGGTTGGTGAAGTCGATGATGGTTTGTTGGGTCTCACTCTTGCACTTGAAGAAATAGACCCATGTGTATCTTCAGTAGTAATCAACAATCACCAAGCAATACTTCTTGCCTCCAAGACTTGCCTCGGGCACGGCACCAAAGATATCAACATGGAGAAGCTCCAAGATCCTCTTTGATGAGATAATAGTCTTGGCCTTGTGGGCGGCATCATGCATCTTTTCTTCAACACATGACCTACAAACGCGATCTTTGGAAAAGGAAACAATTTCTTTTAGTCCGAGGATAAGGACACCTTTGTGAAGACTTTGCAAAGTTCTCATGTTGACATGGGATAAGCGGCAATGCCACAACCACCCCAGGTCCACCTTTCCGAAAATACACATTGATTGAGAGTTGGTAGACTTCGAAAAGTCCACCACGAACAACTCATTTTCAACATGTCCCACATATGCGACGTCAAGAGTCTTGCTCCTCAAAAGGACCACAATATCAGGATCAAAGAAGACGGAGAAACCCATCTTCCCTAATGAACAAACAAAAAGTAAATTATAACCAAGGGATTCAACAAGCATGACGTCCACGATAATGATATCAGGAGCAATCACAACCTTGCCAAACCCCGATACCTTAGACTTGGACTTGTCTCCATAGGTGACGGTTGCATCAATATCATTTGGGCGCAACTCCGTCACAAGTTCTCTGTTTCTGGTCATATGACTAGTGCATCCACAATCAATTATCCATTTAGACCCATCGGAAGCATAGTCTTTCAAGATATCATTGACTAGAGTTAGGACCCGAGGAGGGTCCCTTCATGTTAGCAACTAGGGTCTTTGAAACCCAAATGTCATAGTCAATGTAACCCTCAACAGGACCAACATATTTAGCTTGCACAACACCATAATAATCAACATATAAGAAATGGTGTGGATTGTTAGTTCCCGCGGAAATGCTACGAGTAGTGTTGTCCCTCATGACACCACTACTTGAAGCAACATTGCTAGCTTGTGCGGTTGTGCTACGAGTAGTGTTGTCCCTAATGACAGCACCACCCAAAGCACCATTGTTGGCCTTCTTTTTGCTCTTCTTCTTCTTCTTCTTCTTGGAAACATAGCCAAGAACTTTCTTGCCCACTTGTTGCCTTGGAACACTCATTTGTAGTCTAGCAACAAACACATGAGGGATAGGGGCAACAACTTGTGGGGTAGAGACCACAACCTTCTCAAGTTGTGGGTCTTTGCCCTTGAGCCTTGCTAGCTCTTCCTTCAAACTAGCATTTTCCTCAATAATATTTGCATGATCACAAGAAGAATTAGAGGGGCTAGGGTTGTTAGGTTGATTAAGTTGAGTTTTAAGTTGTTCATGCAACTCTTTGAGGGAAGAATGTTGACCCTCCAAAGCCTTGTGAGCCTTGGTTAGTTTTTCAAACTCCTCGGTTAGTTTACCGTGACCAACACCAAACTCAACCTTATCCTTTTTAGCATTTTTATATTTAGCAATTGCAAGGTCACGTTCCTTAGTGATATTAGAAACAAGTTCATTATGTGACTCTTCAATAGTTTCTAGTTCCTCCTCAAGAGAAACTCTACCATCATGCTCTTCATCAAGAGTCATAGAGAGAGATGCTATCTCATCCGCATCCCTTCTTTTGATCTCACCTTTCTTCTCAAGACCTTCATGGGCCTCTGCCAATTGGCTCATTAGAATTTCATCTTCTACCCTAAGACTATCATGATTTTCAAGTTCACTTGGGGTCTTAGAGTTGGGAGAAGGTGATACCTCCGAGGCCTTAGCCATGAAGCACTTGGCATTTGGGTGAGGATGATTCTCATTGGGGGATTCAAAGAGAGATGAAGATGATGGAGTAGAAGCAATAGCAAGAGCGGCCACTTCACTTGTTGTTTCTTCTTCTTCATCACTTCCGAAATCATATTCCCCTTTAGTCAATAGCACAAACTTTGTGGGAAACTTCTTGTTGAATGGTTTCTTCTTGAAGTGAGGTTTATTGTAGTCAACCTTGGACTTGTCCTTGCAAATGAGCTTGCCACCATGGAGTTCTCTATATTCATAGGGACACTCCGCAATGAAATGGTGCTTATCTTGACAATTGAAGCAAGACCTCACACGTTGAGTCCCATCATTGCCATAGTGAGACTTGGTCTTCACCTCAACATAAGCCTTGGCCTTGGGAGGACTCCTCCAAAACTTTTGCACGGTGAGAGCAATGATATCCTTGAGCATGGGATCATATTCTTGATCCTTCAATGGAGCCAGCTCCTCATGGCCCTCTTTTTCATACTGAACCTCTCTTGACACAACATTGGCCTTCAAAGCAACCGATGCCCCTTTGTGCATTCCTATGGCCCTAGCACGATTGTAAGAGCATTCTTGGTTTGCACTTGATAGGAGCACATCTCTTACATAACTTAGGTTGAGGTCAAAGAAGCAAAGTCATGTCTTCCTTGAATGCTCTTGAAGTACGCAGGCTCAAATGGCATGAGAGCAATCATGTACTTCCTTTTGATCCAAGCATCATCAACGTACTTGGCACCAACATTGGAGAATGCGGTGGAAAGAGTCTTGAGCCTTCGGTACATGTCTTCATGGCTCTCTCCATCATGCATATAGAACCCTTCGGCCTGATTGCTGAAGGCATCATACCTATTCCTTTGCATGCTTTCATTGCCCACAAACATGACGACAAAAGGGTCCCATGTTTCCTTGGCGGTGGAATATTGTTGAAGATGTTGCATGTGGGTAGGACCCACGACTTGTTGGAGAATTGACAAGGCTGTGTAGTTGAGTTGACAATCTACGGCTTCTCTTCTTGTCAAGTTCTTGGGGTCATGAGGCTTGTATCCATCACGAGTGACCCTCCAAATCTCTATACAAGAAGAATTCAAGTGAGTTTCCATGCAATATTGCCATTCACGAAAACAAAAAGAATCAATTTTAGGTGGATCTCCCCTAGGAATTATATGAGGATGTGGGACGGGAGGATCGGGAGAATAACGTCCTTTGATGGAGTGATATTCTTCATCTCCTTCCGTACCCTTATCGGTGGAGTTGTTAGCGGAAGCATTTTTAGATGGATCACCATCATCCCCTTTCGCGGCGCCATCCGGAACTTTGTCCAGAGGAGGTGAAGTAGAGACTTCCTGTTCCTTGGCTTTCATGAGTTGCAACACGAGTTGTTGCAATTCATTGATTTTGTTCTCCATGGATGAGGTCAATGAATTTTCCAAATCATTGAGATCATCAATAAAGACTTGCACCGCGGAATCGGCGGTCTCCGTTTCATCTCCCATACTTAAATCTTAGGTGGTTAAGCCCGATAAAAGAGCCGAGGCTCTGATACCAATTGAAAGTAATGTATGGGCACCTAGAGGGGGGGGTAAATAGGTGCTACGACCAATTTTAATTTTCTACAAGCTTAGGCTTGGCATAAAGGTAAATTCTCTAGATAATGCAACTATGGTGAATTTACCTATATGACAAGGATAAAAACAAACACAATGCAAGTACAAGAAAAGGAGGAAGGGAACGAGGTAACCGATATGAAGCACGCAGAGACACGATGTAATCCTGAGTTCCTCCTTGTTAAGGGAGTACGTCTCGTTGGAGGGGTGTGAGCTCGCCACGAAGGCATACTCAACGCCACAAAGTCCTCACCCTATTCTCTGATGAACCCCACCACAAAGTCCTAGTCCACCTTCCACTATTGACCCCCTTTGAGGCGGGAATCGAATCCTTTACAAACAACTTGGGGCACACACCCACAACCAAATTGGGGGCTCCCAACAATCTCGAATCACCAAGAGTAGCAAGATGCCTAGGTTCTCCACAAGAGGAAACCCTAGGATATATCCCTCAAGCTAATGAGGGGGAATGAAGAACGGCTCGGTGAAGATGTAGATCGGGGCCTTCTCCTTCAATCCTCCAACGATCAACAAGTTTGGTGGGAGGGATTGGGAGTTATGGCAGATTTGGTGAGCTCTTCAATGCTATTGAATGCTAGAGGAAAGAACTAGAGCTCAAGGAGGAAGAGGAGGGGTATTTATATCCCCTCCTCAAATCTAGCCGTTTGGCTGAAAAAATGGTACCGGAATATCCGGTCGGGATATTCTTCAGATCTGCTCCGAAATCGTTGATCTCAACCGGATATTCCGATTTCCTCGGAATAATCCGGTATGAATAATCCGGTTGGCTTCTGGCTTACGCATGCACCTGAACCGGATATTCCAGTTGCTCCGGAATAATACGGTTCCCTTCTGTGAGTTCCAACTTCAGTCCTTAGCCGATTTTGAGCAGAAACTTCCTCAACCAGAATATCCGGTATGATATGACGAATCCGGTACCAATATTCCGGCTCTTCTCTGTCCCGAACTGGACAGAAAACATCCTAACCGGAATATCCGGTTTCCATGAATAATCCGGTTTCTCACTGTCCCAAATCTCTTAGCCCAATTTTCACCGATCTTATTGGTGATCGATGACGATGTTACAGATAACACCTGCACACTAAAAATCTTGATAAATAATGTACTTAGTATTATTAACTAACACACAAAACACCGGGAAAACGAAATGCACTTTCAGACATCCCCTCGCTCTTATCTGCGTGGCAGAGGCTAGCGGGAGGTGGCACGGTGCGACATCCACGAGCTTCTCGTCTACTGGCGGGAGGAAGAAGAAACAAAAGACATTTTCCAGGAAAACAATCCCTGCTCCATTTAGAACAGCAGGTTCTTAAACAATTTGAGGGCTTTTCAGCAATTAGTAAAAATAGGAAAAAATTATATTTGAGTTACTCATAAAATTAGCATCCTCAACATATTCTTGTTTGAAAATTTAGGAACTATTTTGAACCACAATTTGAACTGGTATCTGTAAGTGATTTTAATAAATTCCATTATTATTTAAATGCAATTATTTTAAATGTAAATATGGGTTCAAAATGCATGCATGACATGACATGATCACAACCAAAGCACTTCATTACAAAAAGGTGGATGTTGCAAGTCAACACCCTTACAAGAATCTTGTCCCGAGATTCCTAAGTTTTAGAAAAGAAAGACGTGTACTCAAATCGTAAACGATTTTCTTGTTCCCAGGTTGTTTCAGCTTTAGAATGATGAGACCACTGAACTTTGAGGCACTTGATGTTTCGGCATCGAATCTTTCGTTCAGCTGCCTCAAGGATACGGGCAGGACATTCTCGGTAGGTCAGATCGTCCTCACACTACTAGGAAAAATTTAATGTGTGGCGCACCAAAAATGCATACCCGTGGCGTACCATGGTGCGCCACCGCTGTCACGCCGCGCCTATCAAAGATAGCCGTGGCGCACCACATTTTGGTGCTTCACGGCTATCTCATTTACCCGTGGCGCACCATCTGTTTGGTGCGCCACAACTATCTTTTGTTACCCGTGGTGCACCATGTGTTTGGTGCGTCACGACTATCAATTTTGAAATTTCAAAAAAAAGGCGGGACAGATCAAGATTTGTATCTGGCCGCCCAAAAATTTCAAATTTCAAGTTTCAAGGTGTGGTGGTGGCCGTGGAGAGTAGGTGGTCGCCGGAGAAGTGGTGGTGCCATGGAGAGGAGGTGGGCCGGAGTAGTGGTGTTGGCCGGAGAGGAGGTGGTCGCCGGAGATGAGGTGGCCGCCGGAGTGGAGGTTGTCGCCAGAGATGAGGTGGCCGCCGGAGTGGAGGTGGTCGCCAGAGATGAGGTGGCCGCTGGAGTGGAGGTCGTTGTGGGAGTGGAGGTTGTCGCTGGAGTGGACACGAGGAGGTTGTCGCCGGAGACGTGAGGTGGTGGTTGTCGGAGGAGGAAGGGAGATGTATGCATACCATTACGATGGAGAAGTTATGGTGTATGAAAGACCACAATACAAAGGGAAGTACAAGGAAATCGTTGACAACGATGTGAAATCTAGAAATTTATTTTCTGTTAATCGCTAATATTTCTATTCTATATTATTCACTACTGAAGTCTTCTGTCTACTTTGCAGCCCAACATAGATGATTGGAGAGCAGAATACTTGTATGCCACGTTATTCAGCAACCACAACAAAGTTCAACTTCCAAAGGAATTTCTTGATTTGTGTCCACCAATACCACCCTGTAAGTTAGTTGAAAGCTAGGTTTATTTTATTCATATCCGTCACAGTAATAAACATAACTAACAAGTTTTAGAATAATATTTTCAGGAAGCACGACCCACGGAAGAAAAACTAGGTCAGCGTGTACATACATCAAGGACTAACAACGTCCAGAAAAGTTACCCGATACTACATGTACAAACTACCTCTTAATGGAAGTGCGCAAACGTTTATGTCGACATGTACACCAATGACCACGAGGGTAGTAGATGTATACAAACTGGGCTACTAGATGTACGCACAATGCACAATCTACTGGGATGAATACATTAAGTGACACTGCATATTGACGATATATGTTATAGGAACTTGACACACGTTTTCCTCCACGTGTACAGCCACAAAGCAAGTAGATGTGTATCAACTATGTTCCTGGATGTACACACCTAGCGTTGAACCACGTACAATCGACAAATTACCAAAAAGTCGCAAGCGCTGCTGCTGGAAAGTACACACTACACGATACTTCTTGAACAAATTACGGCCCCCTTTGATTCAAAGGAATAGCACAGAAATTTACTAGGATTGGATCCTGTAGGAAAATTTCCTATAAAATTTGTTTGATTCATAGGATACATAGGAAAATTTCCCATAGGAAATTTGTAGTACAAATCCCATAGAAAATAACGTGAGGTCCAACCTCATGAAAAATTTCATTCACCACAATCAAAGAAAATGCTCTCTCCATAGGATTCACTTAGACATGGCATCCCAATCCTACAACAAACCTATTCATATACATTTCCTATCCTATGAATCAAATGAGCCCTACATGTTAGTGGATTTTTTCACACGTTTTTCTCCAGGTGTACAACCACAAAGCTAGTAGATGTGTATCCACTGTGCTACTGGGTGTACACACCAAGCATTATACAACGTACGCTAAGTCAAGTTACGCAAAGGACATCAGAGTTGTTTCTGGAATGTACATGTTAACTCATACTGCTTGTACATTCTATATGTTAAAGGAAATTTACACGCGTTTTTCTCAGCGGGTACAACAACGAAGCTAGTGGATGTGTATCGACTATGCTAATGGATGTACAGATAGAACGTTAAAACCATGTACATGCGACAAGATACCCAAAGGACACCAGCGGTGCTGCTGGAATTTACATGTTAGCCGATACCGCATGTACAGCATATCTGTTAATGGAAGTTTACCCATATTTTTTGTCCATACGTACAACACACGACACCGAGTATAGAAGTTGTATATCTTATCTGTTTCCCGATGTACACATGAAACTTTACGACGAAAAAATACTTAATACCGACAAAGAGACAACAACCATAATTCAACAAGAGGAGGAAGGTACTACAATAAAAAGGTTCATGATAATTTAAAACTTACAAAGAGACCGTCACTCGAAACAAACAAAATGAAGAACTGTATATCAAACTACACTAGATACAAATAACACTATCATATAGGTAGATACTTCATGGATACTTTTGGGTAAACCATCATATAACCAACCAAGAGTGCGAGTATCTACTCAGGATCACTGTCGGAGCCAGCCTCAAGATCTTGAGTGAGTGTCGGCACGAACCAGTTAGGTGACTCAAGATACTGACCCCATCCAATCGCACCGTAAAACAAAGAAGATCCAATAGCAACGCCTCCGTTGACAGGTATACGACACCAATCAGGTAAAAGGGATGGAGCCCCGTTACATCGCTCGTGCAAAGCAAATATACAGTTAGCTCAGAACACAGGGATGATCGCCCCAGCATTTTCACCAAGTTCATGTGGAGCATCACGGAAAAAGGGGTAGTTTAATCCAACAAAGGGAGAACCACCTTGAAGATCTTCCTCCCTCACCCAGTCAGAACCATCTATAGGGTCAACAAGATGGAAATCTTTCGAGTAGACAAAACAAAGAATAGGTGGATAGCTGTGCAGCTCTCTATTTTCCATATGAATTATTGGAGAACCTTCAACTTATGGATAGCCAATGATACGAACCCAAACGATGTTGCCACCAAAAACGCCACCAAGATCAGAAGAAAGGAACCAACGACTTGCTGCAATATCAATGGCACCATGAGCGATTCCCTGCATTGCTTCAATGTCTTCTAACACGGGAGCACATATGACACGGCGTGCTGCACCACATCATGTTATAGAGGAAAAAATTGATTACTGCCAACAAAGGAAAAAACACTAAAATAAATTAACAACACTGATAGAGTATTGATTTTGATACTAAAAACACTAATCAAAGACGATTTAAATTCATCCCACGGAAAGTTAACGAATACTGACAACAAAACAATAAAATGAACGATCTATAAAAAAGAATCACAATTCTAAAAAGTGGGTAGAAACATAAAAATATGGATTCAATAGGAAGATCATTAGAAAAATAAAATGAAAATATATAGAGATGTATAAAATTTGGAAACTAACCCCATTCCAGAGGATCCCACACAAGAACATCCCCTTGGGGCTCGACGACAACGTATATTACTTGATTGTACATAATAGCATCGACATACGTTGACGGTGCGAGATAATTATTCTGAAGAATCCTCCACTGAGGATCAAGACCACCCCGCATGATAGCAACAACTTTGTCAAACACTACTACAAGATCGTAGTGCCATACACCATTCACAACGAAGGGCTCATTCGTTATCTGGATGTTCAGCAGTTTCAGACTATGCATCATGTTGAAACAATACCTGAACGGATCAGATGAATGAATACCAACATTACGGATAGTTGGAACTTCAATCTCCTCCCTGGTGTAGACGATGAACAGATACCAACGTTCGCCATCATGCACAAGTGCCAGCTATTCACCATAAGAACCAACCCAGTGCTTGTTTGCACGACCAAGAGATCTACAAGGAATTAATGCTCTTGACGCCGACGCATCCAATGGACTCAGAGAAGCATCAATGCCCTGACATATTTTACATGGAATTCGTAAGAGAGATGACAGATGATAAAATAGTCAGACCACAATAGATAGGAAGAAAAATAGATCAACAAAGTTCAAACTATGAATACCGGCGAATCACGACCATTAAAACACCCCTGGGGAGTCTCACAATGATGTAAAGAAGGCAAACCAAACGGAAGCCCAGAATGGTCTCTAATTGCTTGATGAACTTCTGGTACACCACGAGACATACGTATAACGGTGAAGACATCAGAACGATCGATGATGTCTCCCAAAGGACCAGAAGCAAGAACACCAGCCACAGAGGCCTGCGTGCTACTTCCAGCAATTTCCATTGGTGGATTCATGTTGTGCAAGAAAAGAAATGACGAGCAATGCTATGAAAGGAATGATACGAAGAGTGAATGCATGGGAGTTAAAGCCTGCGAAAGTAGAGGAGTTACTAATAGTAGTGGAAATTCGTAGACCCCGCGTTCTGGATAACTGCCCGTGGAGTGAGAACGTGGACAGATAAAAAAAACGGATATGAATGAAAAGAACAAAATGCGGTGGTACATGAGGAGTTAAGGCAGTCTTTTACAATTCCAGAAAATTTAAGATGTCTTTTATAACTCCAAAAATTTGACTACTATGATTTGTACATCGTTTACCTCTTTTTAATTCAACAAATAAGCGTTGTATGACGGTTTTTCAAATTATTTCCTTCCAAAAATCGACATATAAAGTTTGTAATACACGTATGGTACACAAGAACGTTGTATGACCTACAGACAACATATTACTCAATTTATAACTACACATCCACTGAGTGTACAAAAACACCGACACTGCATGTACACACTAGCTGTTACTACAAGTTTACATCCGTTTTCTTGGTACTATGCATATATCTAGTCTTCTACCGATGTACAACAACAAATAGCAAATATAATTGACGTACACATAAAGTTATTTATGTCGTACAAGCCTCACGACCCCAAAAGTACACGTGAGTAGCTTCTGAAATGTACAAGCTAACTGAGGCTCTATGCACCCAGAAGATGTGGCTGCACGTTTTACAAATATCTTCTTTTCTATAAGCATACACAAAAGTGACTACTATACGACACAAAATTATACATCATACTATCAGAGTGCACGTGCGCTGCAGCTGAAATGTACCCCCTATAAGTTTTTGGAAGTTCACACACGATATTTCAAGATGCACACAAACATGGCTACTAGATGTATAAACAACAACAAAGCACTATATGACGTGCGAACATCATGCAAGATAAAGTGCATGTTCGCTTGTACTAGAATGTACACATTAGCTAACACATTAACCTATTATTATTAGCAGAATAACAGGAAAAAGAATAAGAGAAAACATTGGCTGATTTGATTTGCATAACATTAACATATTGGTCTGAATGAAACAACAAAGCAACATAGGTCCAACAACTTAATACAATGCTGCGGCATACAGCTTAGCCAAACAAATGCCACGGCATACACCTTAACCAAATGAAACCAAACTAATGCTGCGACAAATAGCTTTCACGATACTAAAAGAACAAACAAACTGAAACCATATCAGACACGAAGGATGGGTCTTCTTAATTTCTTCAATTAACAACCTGGCGCCTTCGTGATATCTATGCAAAATACTGGTAGGCACCAAGAGCTGCAAGAAGATCAATGTTGTTGACCCCAACCAAACCATACCTGCGGAATCTCAGGCACGAACCACACAGGTGAATCAACCATCTGACCCCAACCTGGTGGAGCATACTCGAAAGATGAACCAATCGTAGCAAGTCTACTATCCACTTCAAGATGGCACCAGTCTGAAATTGGTTTAGGATACTGACTGCCACGTGCGTGCGTAGCAAACACACAATTTGGTCTGAAAACAGGGAGTTCAACACCAGCATTGACAATAGATACACCGGGATTGACAGCAGCTCTACCGTTAATAGAAAGAATGAAAGGATAGTTCATACCAACAAACAGGGAGCCTCCATCTAGATTGTCCTTCCTGACCCAGACTGGCTCAACAAGGTTGTAAATCTCATACATAGATTTTGCATAAACATGGCAGGGGAGAGAAGGATAGGACAACAGTTCCCTGCGCATGTTATTTTTTTCTGCTCCTTCACTAACCCCTGATATGAACCCATAGAATAGGATGATCCACTGCAGAAGCAAGAAATCAGCATCGAGATGAAACATCTTCACCATCGGCAGGTGCTTGAATGCTTTGAATGTCCACAATAGTGGGAGGAGGACTGACACGTGGAGCCGAATCAACGCCTGTTAAATTTATCGTATGATTATAGATCAATAACAATTAATTATGAGCTTACAACATGAATTGAATATATATCTAAAAAATAAATAAAATCTTGTTTTGTTGACAATGTTGGTGGTGAAATTGCAGTGCTGTTTTCAGACTACCTTTCGAGTACACATGATTATTACAAAAAATATCCATACACCGATATATAAAAGATGCATGGATTATAAGAACAATTAATACGTAGTACTAAGCAATAATTACTATGTTTTCAAACCGAAAGTAGAGGGATATAGAACGGTTAATCTCACCCCAAACAGTTGGCTCCCATACAAGCACATCACTGTTAGGAGCAATGACAGCGAGGATTCTTTCCCCAACAAGAATGACATCAACATATCTCGATGGAGTAAGGAAATCATTACGAAGGATCCTCCAATTAGCATCAATACCACCTCGCATGATAGCAATCAACTTATCAAAAATAGCAACTAGATAATACGTCCACCTATATCAGTGGAAAAAAGGGATAGAAACAATCTGAATCTTCTGCAGATCGATACGAGCCATGTCGTGGTTGTACAAGAACGCGTGATGGCAAGGTAAAATACCAACATTTTGAACAGAAGGTACTTCAGTTTCTACATTTGTGTAAACATTAACAAGGTACCAACGAGCATCCTCCTGAACAAATTCAACCCATTCACCATTTGCCCCAACCCAATGCTTCAGTCCAGGGCCGGCAGCAGCAGTAGGAACAAAATCTCTTGCATAAGGTGCGTCTAACGGCATCAGCATCACGTTAATACCCTACAAGGAAACCAACAAAATTTAGAAAGTGTGCGAACTTGTATAAAAAAGAAGGAATTCTGACTAAATAGAACACAGATCATCTCGAAAATACCTGTTCGTTACGGTCATTAGGCCATTCTATGGGGTCAGAATGTAGGAGGCATGGGGAACGAAAAGGAAACCACGCGTCATCCTCGATAGCCTGCCGCATACCAGGAACACCACGAGAAATCCTAGCAATGGTCATCAGGTCGGAGTTTTCGGTGATCCCTTCCAAGGTACCAGAAGCAATCTCAGAAACAACACGCTCGGCCTTGCTACTGCTACCTTCGTCCATGCCGAAGACAGAACAATGATCGAACAAACAAAAACAAGAACACTGCTCGAGGACGGTGTAGTTGTGATGATAAAGAAAACTGCAATGGAGAACATTTATAGATGGTTCAGAAGGCAAGTTAGTGGGTGGGGACGTGGGGTGGTATATCCTGTTGTGGGGTTGATAAAAAATTAAACAATTACACCCAAAAAAAAAAGTAACGGTTATAGTTAGTGGGCGTCGTGGGTTCACATAACTAGTTCTGCAAGTACACTAACGCTTTACATTCACATGTGCAACTGCTGAAAGTACATCCACTATGCTACTTGATGTACACAAGAACGTCTACAAGACGTACAGACAGTGTGTTACCCAGATTACAAACGTTCTACTGACAGAATGCACATATTACCTGATAACCAGTGTACACCATAGCGGTTACTAAAAGTTCACGCTCATAGAATGTGTATTTACGATAATAAAAATATTGCAGTGAAGAGAAGTTACACACCGTTCGGTTGGCAAGTTGATAGGAGTGGTGATTTATTCCGTAGCGTAGTCGACAAGACAATGAAAAATTACACCAAAAGAAAATATGTACAATCATGATACGAGAACTACTTCTGCCTGTACACTCACACTCGTTATGCTACAGTATGAACACACACAATGTACTACATATTTCACAAACGAGGCTACTTAGTATATTTCCACTAAGCCAATGGATGTACACAAAATTGTCTATGTGACGTACGTGCATTATGTAAACAGCGCACCAACTTCTTGTAAAATTTACTTTTCGTAACATGTTACATGTACTACTTATAGCGATTTTTTGGGGTACATATGGAAAAAATCGTGTGTGAACTTCTAGCAACTAATATACTGTACGTTCAGTATCAGTTATTGTGTACATAACGCCAATAGCTCGTTTGAAATTTTGGTAACACGTTCTATCCTGGTGTACGTGCACACAATGTTTAGATGTACATCCATTGAGACATTTGATGTACAAAGGAATCGACATCTTATTATTAAATGAAAACGTAAACAACTAGTTACCAAATGAAAATGTAAACAAATAGTGGAATGTACAGAATAGTCGATACCGAATGTACACGGTAATTATTACAGAAAGTGTAGGCAGGTTTTTCAACTTGTACACACACAACTATTGAATGTATATCTTATCTGCTAATAAATATACACCACTCATCCTCCTACGCTTATGTACTTAAGATTAGGGTGTATAAATGGTGAGACCAGGAAGCTACAGGCCCAGATGTCAATGAATAATAATTAGACTAACAACAAACAAAAAAACCCGGCCAAAACACTAAGTGAGAAAAAAAACACCAAGAGCACCGAACAACACACACCACAGGAAGACAAGCAGGCGGATTCACCGAAACCCCCACAAATCCAGTACTATCAAATGACGAGATGCCTTCGCCGTAGGGGTGGTCGCATTTCCTTCCCGGCGAATTTCTGGCACTCCTAGACATAGGAAAATTAGCAAAGGTCATGCCCAAATTTTCTGTGAATTATATACTTAGGAGTTTCATAATGTTTCGAAGAGCCTGTCTTTTATTAGTATTATTTTCCAAGTTAGTCATATGTTGTATCCTAAATATGCAGTACCAATGAGTTTAAGTTATCCTGTGAAATAGCTAATTCGTATCAACACTTTCAGTACTTCCATGCTCTCATGAAACCTTGAGGCAATATGGTTAGTAGGCCTATGGTTGTGGGTGGATGGGAATTTATCCATTTGATGTGCTTTAAGATTAGGTCCGCTCTTATATAAATCCTAAAAGAAAAAGGGTCCTAAATTTCAAATATGGATACCGTGCAGCTGGTAATATGAATGTGCCTTTTTTTTCCCATGTAGCGATTACAAAACTTGGTAGAAACTAGTTTGTATTTTTCTTAGCATGTTCGAAGGTTGAAATCTATTAGTGTAACAGATTATTCGATGTACTACTACAGTACTGTTGCCTTCACATTTTGATTTAGTATTAGCAGTGTTTCTTTCGAATGTTAAAATGCTTGGAACCCCGTTAAATTTATGTAGGTGGTAATTATATATAGGCAGTTCATTATATCTAGATTTGATGAGCTAGTTTGTATACAAATGCTGGAGGTACTTTCGAGTACTTCCTTAGTGAGATGTGCCTGAAAAGATTTGCATTGGGCATTACAGACCATGTTGCAACAAACAATCAGAAAGATTTTGGTAGAAATACGAAGTCTTATATCTACTGAAGTTCATAGAGTCCCACTGATTTCGAATCTTTCACAATTTTGAGACTGATGTGGGCATTACAGACCATGTTGCAACAAACAATCAAACTGATTGGTAGTTGTAAGTTGCATCTTCTCTGTTCGAAATCTTGAGAGGTGTTGTCAATTTCTGCTCTCAGTCGCAGAATCTCTTGATCTTTCTCTGCTGATTCTTGCATGATCCTATTGATTCTATCGTCTCGGATATAGTCGATCTTCTGCTGCACATATTCCTCGAGACGATCCTCCCACACCCAGAGGTAGCATCCCTGACAAAAGGGGACATGACTAGTTTCAGTGTGACGCCCCTGCAATAAAAAATGTACAAAGTTGTGCGATATTACAGAGAAATACCTTGACAACCCTGTGACATGTGCAGATCAGTGGCTGGTTCATACGGCTGCACTTCAGGAACCTCCGGTTGGGATTGGCTACGGTACCAGATGTCATTGTGGATGCAGGCTCCTTGCATCCGCAGAGTAGAACAGTTGGATTTGCTGGGGCAAGATCTGCATCTAGAGCAGATTGACAGACCCGAGTTTGGTTGGATCCTACGGATCTATAGCTAGAACAGGGGGATTTGGTGGAGGAAATTATTGAAGGACTAGAGTCTGAGAGGTTGTGAGATGGGCAGCTGGCTGAGTCTGTTGCCTGCATCTTACCTTTTGCATTGGTATAATAAGATCTAGGGCGGGGGTCTGCCATTATAAGAAATTAGGTCCGCTCTTATATAAATTCTAAAAGAAAAAGGGTCCTAAATTTCAAATATGGATACCGTGCAGCTGAGAGGTGATATGGATATCGTGCTATTTAGCAATTGTACAGCTAATATAACCTAAATTTCAAATAATAAATTAGACTCACATCATGAACATCTTCCGGACGAAAATCGTTTAGAATGGAGTAAATATCACATGAGTTTTTGTTGAACTGATCATTTAGAAATAATGCATCGATGCTACCCTCTCACTTGTTGGGACTTTTTCACTTCTCATCATCTTTACAATACGTTTCCCTGCTGCTGGTTCATTGGTACTAGTAGTATTATCTCTCTGGTGGTTGCATGCCTCGAACCATGCTGGTCCTTATCATTTCAGCAAGCAACAAGCCAACATTGGGCCTTCCATTCCAGCACCCTCGACATCGATCCAACTATCCGAGTCAAGAAAGGTATGAGACGAAAATAGGGGTAGAGATGAAACACATACGCAGCCCAATCAGAAACCGGTGGTAGGATACTAGGATCTAGCAGAGCAGATTGGTCGCAGGAGCACCTTCCGCGGCGACAAGCAGTCATAAAACTAGAACCAAAACTAATTAAAAAAGAAACTAGAACCAAAACACTTGCCGGTGCACCACGATGAAACAAAGACCCTGGGATCGATTGGTGGATCCACGACGATGACCGGTTTATGGTTCAGAGTTCAAAGTAGTAGCTATTTCTCACAGGAAAATGCCATGAGTTGGTTCGCGCGTGCGTTTTCTCGATGCAGCGTGCAGTTAAGCAACATTACCCAATGTCAACTTAAGGTTTATGATGCAGGATGGAAATATTTCTAAATAACCTTTTCAAAATTTTAGTCTAAAAAGGAGATGTTATGCATTGCGGTGAATACACCTGGCAACATAAGTGATTATCTTTTTATGTGAATTTTATACTTAGTAGTTTCATTTCTTTGTGTGTTTTTAGAAATGTCGGGGGTGTCGGGACCTTCAAGAATAAGCTGGCCTATTGGGAGCTCGAGGCGGAGATGGAAGCCCGCGAGGATCCGGAATTCCAACCGTGGACGAAGAGATGGAGGAGGCCGAGGAAACCTCGTCGGACGATGAGGAGATAATGGTGGACGCCGAGGACGCCACTACCAGCTTCGGAGGCATATCATGGTCCGAGTACTATGGCGGCAACCCGAAGGGCAAGAAGGCCGAAAGAGCCGAGGTGAAACAGCTAAGGGAAAAGGTTGAAGCCTTTCCCAGTGTAGTAGAAGATGCCGTGACAAGGGCTGTGACGGCTGCCGAGACGAAGTTCAAAGAACAAGTCAAGACAGAAATGCAGTCGCAATTGAACGAGAAGCTCATCACCATCCTTCCCATCTACATGGAGAGGTACAAGAGGTGGGAGAGAAGTGGTAAGAAGGGGCCACCAATCGGACAACATGACGCGGCCAGAGGCGTTGGTGACTCCTCTAGCGGGGCCGATGTTTGTGGACACTCCTCCAACTCCGGAGGTTGCTGCGGCGAAGGCGCCGACCCGCACCACCACTCCTCCATCAGGCAGCCACTCCGCCACTTGCGCACTCAAGCGTGTCGGCGGCGGTCCCTCGCCATTGGCCGCATTCGACGCCCTCAAGGTAATTACTAAGTCATTAAATCAAGAGCTGGGAGGCTCAGCCACACCAATGACTTGATCTCCGCTTTAATGACACCTGGTCTGCATGTCTTTCGCAGGAAGACACTCCTTGCACTCTAATGCACTTGGTGGGCGGCCAGCTGAAGGATGTTGCCATGGTCTCCATCATTAGACCGGATAACTACACATGGCACACTGCCACAATGCCACGCGACATGATGAGGGTCCAAATTAATATGGTGATATCCGGATACGAGAAATTGGAACCTCACTCTCAACCTTTGGGATGGGAAGATGATGCTCTCGCGGCGGTCCTCGGTACCGCCTTTGGCTACTTGTTCCTATGGCCGAAGAGCCAGATCTGTTTGGGGACAGACGTGGACCCCCAGCCGAACATTATCACTGTGGAAGCAACACAGCCAGCACATGCAGAAGATTTCAACATGGCACAGTACCCAGATGATTATGATGATGATGTTGACCCCAGATTCGGCGACCAGTTCATTTGCACGAGGGTTTCAAGTGAAAGAGGGATTTCTGATATGTTTGAGCCGGCCGAGCCAGAGACCCAACCGGCGAAACCCGCTTGCCAGCTGCGGCTCTTCCCAACTAGCCAGGACACGCCGCCACCCGCAACCTTCCCCGAGCCTCCGAGACCAGCAGTTCCTTTGGCCACCCTCCATAGGGTGGTCGGTGAGACGCAGCACGACTCTGTAAAGCCAAAGAAGGGTCGCAAAAGGACAGCAAAGAAGGGAAAGGATGCTCCAAATCCCGTTTTCTGGGCTCAGGATGGCGCTGCGTTCCAAGCAAACATGCCTAAGGTGCACGTGGCAGGTGTAGGGATGATGTGTCCATCGATGCTCGACGTCGCGGGCTCTAATATGCGCAGTCTTCATCATATGTGTTTGTATACCGAGGAGCTCCGCATTAAAGAGAATGACCCGTCGTACCTGGTTATGATGGCTAAGGTGCCGGAAAGGAAAGAGATGTGCTTCGTCCATGTACCTCCAGGGGATATCTTCTTCCTGCGGCATACCGACATCTTTGACTTGTTGAACGGGTTCCGGCTGCATGATACCCTGGTCCGGATATTCTCCGTCAATACTTCCATGGCGATTACTAGAGACAACCTCCCGCTCCTGCAGGTAGTGGATCCCTTTCTTTCGTGACGCCTTCCAGGGAACTGAGGAGGGAACCGGAATGGCGACCGACTATCTGACGACCTTCATGCAAAGATACTCGGACAGGGTTGCGATTCTCGTTCCCTACCATCCCACTATGCCGGGTGCTTTGCAAGGCTGCGTGCTCATATGCTTGAAGATGAGGCGCTTGACAGCCTTGTACCTCGACTCCAACAGTGCGATCCAGAAGGACTACACAAGGATCAAGACTGTGTTTGATGGTGCTCTCTCCGCCTACGTCGCTCAGAGAGGCACGCCACCGGAAACGCCTCATGTAAGGTTCGGCACGCACGTCTTCAAGCACCTGATGAAGTTCCCCTGCGCCAAGCAGCCGACAAACAGCAAGAAGGATTCCTTCTACGCCCTTTACCACATGGAAGCAGTACGTCCATGAGATGGAGCTGCTAACGCTTCCAAATGACGCCGTCAAGTGGGGTGAAAGGCTTGCAACCACGTCAGATCCCGCTCTCAGGCAGGCCTTCTTCGGGATCCATGAGGATATCGTGACTCTCGTGCATAACGGAGTTGTCAGATCCGGGGGCATGTTCTATGCTGGCAATCAACCGCCCAATAGAGTCATAGACGAACGCTTGGCGATGCAGGGTAACGACAGGTCCATGATGATGCAGGCGACCAATAAGAAGTCTTGATGCTTGCATTAGCTTGGTAGCTAGCTGTTAGTTCCGAACTCGTGTTGTGAACTCTTTATCACTATGTTGTAAACTTGATTGTGAGCGACACTAGTAATTTATTTGTGTTATGAACTATCCTAAGTGCTCTGTTGCTTTTCGTTCGTTGTTGCCGATCTATTTCTTGTGGTTTTCTTTTTTTGGTCTTTCTTCGAAATGCCGATGATTAGAACGTGTTGTGGCGTTATGTGTGATGACAATGTCGTTGTTTGATCTCGTGTGCCAAGTAGACTAGTAATTTAGGCATATATTCTATTTGCCGCACAACATAAAACATCGACATTGTCATTTTCCGTGCCCAACCTAAGTATGAGGCACGAATCCAAGTCAATCTTGGTTTGCATTCTTTCAGTCTTTCTTCGTAGTGCCGGTGATCATCTTGTTGCACCCATGTATATGCATGACTCTGTATTGTCAACTGCTAGCTATTTTAGCTATTTATTTCCACTGACATATAACTAATATCATCTTTCTTTGTGTGTGTAGGAGATGGCGAAGAAGTGCTATGTCGTGTCCATCGGTCGGGTTCCAGGTCTGTACGAGGAGTGGGAAGACTGCACGAAGCAAGTGAACACCTTCTCGGGCAACCTCTACCAAGGCTATGCGAGTAGAGAGGTGGCGGAAGAGAAGTGGGGGAAGTGGAGGAGAAGTGGAGGAAGTGGAGAAGGTGGCGGAAGAGAAGTGGAGGCACGAGAGGAAGAAGTGGAGGAACTTCATCGTGATCATCATCGCCTTCTTGCTATCCATCGTAGGCTATGTGCTCTACTCTCACCTAAGCTAGCTAGAGCTCGATCCGTCGTCGGAGTTGTAACGTGATTGTGAACTTGTACTCGATCAGAGGCACAAACACTTGTGTTGTGTGATGTACTTCATATAAATGAACTTGTATATATGTATGTCGCGATTGATTCAACTTGATGTGCATCAGATGTACTTGTATTTATGGTGATTCCAGTTTCTGGAAATTCTGGACTGTTGTATTGTATTTCTGCATCTATATGCCTGTATATGTGTATTCTGGATTGTGCAGTAATTCTGCAAATTTTAAAAATCGAAAATGTTATAGGAGACGCATATTGGGAACTATAGGAGGCGCATATGGGCAACTATAGGAGGCACATTTCTATAGGAGGCGCATATTGGATGCGCCTCGCATAACCATATACGCGTGGCTTGCCGCTGGAGGCGCATTCTATATGCGCCTCGAATGCATAAGATATGCGCCTCCTATAATCTTTTCTGTAGTAGTGCAAGTTGATAATTAAGTTTCCTTCTTGTGCTTGAGTTTTGATCTTCATTTTGCTGACTTGGTGAATTCTTGAAGCAAGAATGGGGGAGTTGGAGAAGTAGATGGAAAACAATGGAACTAGTGTTTTTGGGTTCACTAATTGGCAATGTATAAGTTTGAATCTCCCTAGCTATCTAGCCTTGGTCCAAAATGGCCACAACAACAAGGAAAACAAGGATAGAAACAACTCTAAGACTTAAATAACAAGGAGGCTACTATGATGAAAGTTTGGCTAAAATTACATGGTCATGGTCCAAGGGTGTCCAAAATGGTTAGGCACTGATGTCTCTGGTTCATGGTTACCAAATGGAGCAATTTTGCCAAAGGAACTATGTTGAAAATATTTATAGAATTAAATATATGTAAAAAATACTCAAATATACCACTTAATTCCAACTTCAAATTTAACTTGTCCAAAAATTTTATTGAAACAGAGGATATGAAATTACACATCCTAAGGTTTCCAAATATATTTTATTTGCAATTTTTGGATTTGTAGAATTTGAATTATGCCATAATTCAACAAACAAGCATATTTAAATTTGAACCAATTTAAGTTTTCCAAATTCGAATTTGAACAGTGCTAAAATATTCTACAGATCCAGGGGATTTTAAAAAGTCCAAGATTGCTAAATTTGGACTTATGGATCAAAAGTTATGATGGTTCAAAGTTCTAGGGACTAATCTGCAAAAATTCTATTCTATTTTTATTCGGAATTAAATCTAGAGACGGGCTGGCCTGAAAACGGCTTATCTACCACGCGAGGTGACGGATAGGGAGCGGGCTTGGGCCGGCTACGCGCTGCGCCGAGCGATGGATAAAAACTTAACGCGCATGCTGGCGTGGCAAGTTCCTACTGGCTGGTACCCCTTCGCTTTAATGTTCTAATCGTGGCAGTTGGATGAGATCTGACGGACAGCGATCAAAAGGGGTCTCACCTCGCCGGTGGACTGCCGAAAATGGAGGGGCCGACAGCGCTGCGACGCTAGAATCGATGACGACGGGGCTCCAGTGGTCCTATGTCTTGAGGAAAAGCACGATGAGGGGCGGAGCGAGGCGGCGATGCGGATGGTGGAGACGGCAACGACGCGAGCTTCCCGAAGAAGTGGCCCGGTGCGAACGGAGACGGTGTCGACCCCGGTGCACCTCAGGATGGATGGCATGCTCAAATCTCTACGCAAAAAACTGCACCAAACCCATGAGGAGGTGCGCATGTTGGTGGGGAAGAGAGGAGGTCAAGAATCGGCAGCAGGAACATGTTACTTCGCCGAGAATCGAAGATCCACGGCCCCGGGAACGGAGAACTCTGGTGAGAAATCCCTTCGCAGTGTGGGGGCGATTCGGAAGGGAAACAGAGGGGAAATGGAGCGGTGGAGTAGGTCTATAAGGGGCTGGTCTCGGGGCATTAATTGCATCCTTGAACGCTCGCAGTTAGAGCATTCAATCGACATTTTCTCTACCGTTCTTCAGTTTCCAGAGAATGAAGACGATGACGTCATCAATGTTTTTTTTGTTTTCTTAAATCTTTAATAACTTCTGTTTTAATCATCCAAATTAATTTCTAAATTCCTGTAATATTTCAAACAATATCATTTTTGTAAACAAATCAACATAATTTTATTTTTGAATTTGGAAATTTGAATAATTCCTTAATAGTAATTTAATGTTATTTCCAAAATAGAAAATAATGAAAAACATAATTTAATCAAATGAAAATTTAGTGACATTTTATAAGTTGAAAACTTATTTTTTAAATTCATTACATCTAAATGTTATATTTTTATATTTTAAAATAGGGGGTAAACCCTAATAGCAACTTATGCCATTTTTAAAATAGAAAAAATATTAAAATGATAAATTTGGAAGATAGAATTCAGATACTTCACCATTTTGGAAACATGATTATTGCAAGTCCTTTTCTAAAAGTAAAAATAAGTAAAAACCATTTTGGTACTGGATCATTAGTTCAAAAAGGGATATAGTTAATTTGTGTATTTGAATATCTTTTTAGTAACCAATTAGTTGGAAGATGGAATATTATTATTAGATAGAAGTTCAAAACAACCATTTGGAAAACATGTTGTTAAGAAAACCATTTATCACTCTTTAAAGTTGGATAAATCATTTTGTAGTCACATGACTATTTTCAAATTCATAAAACAATTAACGATGGTGAATTTATCATTGGGGTTTGTAATGAAAACATTTTAAAACTAGTATTTGAGTTGGAAACATTTTATAGAATAGGGTTTGCTAAGGAAAAAAAACCATCACTTTGAAATATGAAGACTTAGTTGAAAGAGTTTTAGGGATTATGGAAAACAGAGGCATAATGGATTTTTAATTTCTATAACACTGGAATAACAATATTATTTCCTTTGTGTTTGGGTTTTATTTGTTTCGTTTGGTGGATTTCTTAGAAAACAAAAAGTTTCAAATTCTTGTGATTTTTGCACTTTCCAAAAATTAGGGATGTTAGAACGTTTGAGACGTATCAAGCATCCCCAAGCTTAGTTCCTGCTTGTCCTCGAGTAGGTAAACAATAAAACAACATAATTTTTTAGGATACATGCCACTAACACAATCTTGATCAAATAGTAATGCAAAGCACATGGACTGGATGAAGTGATCCAAGTCAATGGTCTAGAGTTTTCTAACAAGTAAACAAAGAGTAAACAACACGAATCATACAAGTGCAAACTTTCATGAATAGTGTTTTGGAGACAATGAGGCTATAAGAATTTGCATAAAAGTTAGATCACAAAGCAATAGATTCTAAATAAAAGTGTTTGACCAACATAGAGGAATATTTAGTTTCAGCACTGGCTTCAACTTTTTTAACACATATATCTCATGGATATTGTCAAGGCAAAATAATGCAATAAGTCAAATGTATCATTATATAAAAACTGTTGTACCAAATTTGACACTAGTGTTTGCTTGTGGAGATAGAAAGAAGTAGGAAAAATGACTCAACAATAAAGTAAAACAAATGCCCTGTAGAGGGAAGCAGGGATTAGATTATGTGCTAGAGCATTTAAGTTTTGAAAAACATATAGAGAGAGCATAAAATATTTGACACTCCTCCCAACCTTTGCTATCACAAACCATGGCTAACTGAATCCTCGGGTGCCTTCCAACAATCACATACCATGGAGGAGTGTGTATTTTTGGGGGTAGGTGTGTATGTTAATGGTCAACGAATCAGGAAGTAGACAGTACATTAAGTCACAAGTTAAATAGACTTTACAAGATCGGCTCAAATGAAGGACGTTATTTCTAGTGTGGTTAGCAGATCATCCATCTTCTCTTTTGTTACACACTTATGAAATTTGCTTAACTAATAAATCAGGGGCAAAAAGAGTGAAGAGAATTTTGTAGTAACCAAATTTGGGGCTGGGCACTCCGTTGCCAGCTCTTCCAGCGAATTGGATAAGCGGATGTATATGCTACTAGTCCATATGTGTAAAGTCTAATCAACAAGCAAAATAAAGACCGTCTTCCCGCGTCCTCATGAGCTGGTAAAACGTGACACAAAAAGGGAGTATAGGAGTTTTGAATATTTTAAAGGTAGCACATGAAAAATTTACTTGGAGTGGCGAAGAAATACCACATAATAGGTAGTTATGGTCGATACATATGGCACGGATTTGTCTCAAGGGTTTTGGATGCACAAGAAGCATTCCTTCTTAGTAGAGAGTTTAGGCTAGCAAGGTTATTCAAGCAAACATAACTATCAACCAATACAACAAAGACTTATATAAAAAACATGGTTGAAGAATTACAAGACTCCAGATTGTGTTTCATGTTAACCAAAACCTTTTACTAGAAAATATCTAGACTTTGGAACCACCAATGTTACAAACCAAATATCAACATGCTTTACGGTAGTTCTTCACTAATAATCATTACTTACATGATACATAAGTTTAAACATTACAGCTCGGCAATTGACAAATAATGAGGGCATGACAATGCAATATATGACAAGATGTTCACTATGAGATTTAACAGGGCATTACAACAAAGTACATAGACTTCTATCTAGCGCATCTATGCCTAAATAATCCACTTTCGGTTCAGCAACCGCATCATTTCCAGAATTAAGTTGCAAATAACATATTATTGCATGAAGTATTGTGTGTAATGTAAACAATACAAAAGACATGTAGACTAAGCTTCATTATTTTATCCCTAGTGGCAAAATTACATCCACAACTATGCATGTTTCATCCACTCGAACGCTGATTTCTAGAGGCATGAACCCACTATCGAGCATAAATACTCCCTCTTGGGGTCACAAGCATCTACTTGGCCAAAGAATCTACTAGCAATGGAGAGCATGCAAGATATAAACAACATAGACATATGGATAAATAAACAACTTTCTCTAGTATCAATATTCATCGGATCCTAGCAAACACAACATGTAGCATTACATAACGATGATCTTGATTGTGTAGGGTAGCTCACAAGATCTAAACATGATAGCACAAAGTGGAGGGACTACCATCTAGCTACAGCTATAAACCCGTAGTCCAAGGATGAACTACTCACGCATCACTCCGGAGGTAGGCATGGCAGTGTCGAGCCCTCCGGTGATGATTCCCCTCTCCGGCAGGGTGCTGGGAAGAGCTTTAGAATCCTCTCAGACTAGGGTTGACGACGACGGTGGCGTCTGGAATTTTTGTGGTTTCTCGATCGGGTCTTTAGATTTTTCGGGGTAGAAGGAATATATAGGGGAAAGGGCGGCGTCGATGGCCACTCGAGGGGCCCAAGCCACAGGAGGGCGCCGACCAGGGGTGGGCTGCACCCTGGTGTGGCGTATATCTGGCCATGGGCAGCCCGGCCCGGCCGGCCCGACCCGACCCGGCCCGAAAATCCCGGGCCGGGCTGAGCCCGACAGCACCATCGGGTCGGGCTCGGGCGTGGGAATTGAAGCCCGACGGTCGGGCCGGGCCGGGCTCGGGCCCGGTGAAAGAGCAGTTTTAGCCGTAGGCGGACCGGGCCGGTCGGGCTTGGGCGGGCTTTCTCGGGCTCGGGCCGGGCTCGGGCCCGATTCCTGCAGCCCGACGGTCGGGCCGGGCCGGGCTCGGGCCTGAGTTTTGCCCGGTAAATTTTTCTAGGCCCGGCCCGGCCCGAACTTTGGCCAGGTATAGTGTGGCGTGACCGCCTATTGGGTCGGCTGCTCCTCCCCTTCGGGCTTCTGGAGTCTTCTGTTGTAATATTTGTGTACGCCAATTTTCGTCCAATTCCGAGTAGCTTTTATGAAAGAGAAAAACAGCAGAAAACAGAAACTGGCACCATGGCATCTTGTTAATAGGTTAATCCTAGAAAATGCATAAAAATTATATGAAGTATAAACAAAATATGTGGCAATTGGTATAATAATAACATGGATCATAAAAATTATAGATACGCTTGAGACGTATCACGAGGGGCGAGGAAGTAGACGAACAAAACATGCCGCCACGTGGAGGACCAGGCCCGAGCTCTCCGGCTGCTTTCCGGAAAGCAAGTCGTCATTGTCCACTCGGACGACGAGGAACCCTATGCCATCTTCTCCAAGCTCTACAAGCTTAAAGTCAGGCATGGCAAGGGGAAGGGGAAGGGGCCGATAACGTGAGGAGCTGTTGAAGCTTAGTTTTTTAATCTTTACTTGCGTTCCTATATTATATCTGTATGAAAACCAAATCTATGTTGAATGTTTCTTTTTGTGCGTGTTCGTTCCTTTTGCTCGATGTTGCATGATTTTTTATGGTTTCGGGGGCTGGGTATGAGGAACACGGTTGGAGCAACAACATTTTTGGGTCTGCCTAGTCACTGTCCGCGGACATGCTCGGGCGTGTCCGCGGACAGTTTGGGGGGCATTTTTCGGGTACGTGGTTGGAGATGCTCTAACTGTTGATACGTTCGAAACGTATCTATAATTTTTATGCTTCATGCTTGTTTTATACCAATTGCCTTATGTTCTCTACATGTTTTTCTTCGTTTCCTGGGTGTTTTCATGGACTAACCTATTAACAAGATGCCCAGTGCCAGTTTCTGTTTTCTGCCTATTTTTTGTTGAAGAAAATTTGTATAGAAAATATTCTCGGAACAGGCTGAAAATTTATGCGGTGACCCAGTGCACCACTGCATGTAATACAACAGAAACATTATGGGCCCACTAGTTCACACTGCTTATTATTACAAGCCAAAAACGAAAAAACTCTTCAGGCTATTCCTCAGTCATCTGAGGAAGACTAAAAGATTCCAAGTCAGCTTGAGACAGTTGACGACCTAATCTATACCTCTTATAAATCGAAACTCCACTATGAGATCATTTAATTTGTCTATCTCTACATGCAGCATAGCCATGTCACCAGTTAAGCACAGTCTTGCAATTTTCCATCTTCATCGGTCCGTTTTATTGTTCCAAGCGTGTCGTTTCCTATGAAAAATTCGTCGGTCCGTTTTATTGTTCCAAGCATGTAGTTGCCTATGAAAAATTCTCCTGTAATAAAGAAGTCCTATGCAAACATTGAAAAACGAGTGCATTGTGTGCCCGTTCCCTCAATAAATATGGTGCACATTGGATCCTCTGCCTCTTCGGCTCTTCAATCTTTGAAAAACTATTGGCTTTCTATATGGGCAGTGCTAGCCGTAGGTCCCCTAAATTTGTCCAATCTTAGGTCCCCTTATGAGCTACTAGATCAGCATTCAATTGACAGAAATCAACAAAACGCATTTTTGCATTTTAGCCCTCCTATTTCTCGGATATAGAACCCACACTCCACAGCAACCCCACTTAAACGAAGGGGTATATCGCGTTGCCCTCGGTCTTCTCTATATTTACAGCAAAAATACCATTGCAACAAATTCACGGGTATCGCAACAAAAATTATCGCCCCATGTAGAAAAAAATGTTTGGCAACAAACTGTTCCAAAAAATCGAAAAATAAGTAATGCTACAAAAAATAGTTAAACAATATGTTTATTGCATTGCAACAAAACAGTTCAAACAATTCAAAAAAAGTCACAGCCTATTGCAACAAAAAAAATTGCATCAATTAAAAAGTTGGTAAGCACCAAAATAATTTGTCACCATTTCAGTTGCAACAAAAATCATCACCTATTTCAACAAAAAAATCGATATCAACAAAAAAATTGCATGTTTAGAATATGTAAAGGAACGTGTAAACATATCATTCCAAATGAATCCTAAACACACATGCATTTCTCTAAAAAAATCATCCAGAGAAAACATTGCAACATCTCGCATGTGCTTTCTCAACAAAATGTTTGCGAATTTGTTACAAATTTTTAAGACGTACGCAACATTGGCCGAAAATGGTGAAACCAGTTAATACATATATGGCTACATCTACTTATTTGATTGGACTGCTAAAACAACCGACGCGAAAACTGGGGGTGCGACTAGCAAAAGGGTGGCCTCTCAGAAGGGAAAAGGGCTAGCAAGGAGCCCTCCGGTGGCGACGAGTATCGCGCACGGAGGGCACCCCGCAGGGAACCGTTTTTCGGGCTCGCGGGTATTTTCCCTTTGTCGGTACCTGCCGACGCAACCGCGAACCCGCTAGCGGGTGGTTTTCCCCTTTTCAGTTTTTCCCTTTTTCATGCGCACGCACGCACAGTTTTTACAAAAAAATTCAAAGCGAGATTCCCGCCCTTCTCCCTTTCCCTTTCCCGCCGTTTTCCCTTTCCCTTTTTTCCTTTTGTCATTTTCGGGCAGAGAGTTTTCAGGGGAAGTAACGGGAGGGAGGTATCAACTTTCAAATACAAAATACTATTTTAAAATTTACAAAAAAATTAAAAATAATTAAGTCATAATATGAATTTATTTATAAGGCTCGTTATGTTTTGAAGGCTACGGCACAAACAACAGAACAAGTGCGCCTACGGCGCACAACGGCTCGGCTTATCCTCACTATTTTTTGACAGCTCGGCTTCGTCTCGATAACCATTTATAAATATTTTGAAGGGGGTACATAGGTCGTTGTGCGCATATGTCGAAGCGTGCATTGGTCGTAGTGCGTGCTACAGCTCGGCGTTGCCTCGTACAAAGCGTCTACGACGCTTCATCTAAAAAGTACACGCATGTTGTATGTCAGAGTATAAAAACTTGCTAGTGAAAGTATAGATACAAACGATGTTTCTGAAAGCCTGGGCATACACTAGCTTTTCACACTAGTGTACATACTCTTGGGCGTACATCCGTGTTGATTATGGATGTACAAAGTTGCTTGTGAAAGTACACATACACATGCTATTTCTGAAGTCTGGGCGTACACCCGTGTTTCACATGAGTGTACATGCTCTTAGGCGTACACCCGTGTTGATTCTGGGTGTTCAAAGAAGTATAGACTACTAGTATGACTGGATGTACATACTGTTATCTTGAGGAGTACAAACTATTAATATGCGAAGTATAGTTTATGAGAATATGTGGAAGTACGCACTGTTAGCATTAGAAGTACAGAGGATGATCTATTTGAAGTACAAACCACAAGAATTAGACTTTATATCATGCGAGCATTTTAATGATTGATTGAGTAATACTACAGTTGATTTAACAAACAACAGGAATTTCAAAGAAAGTAGAAGCATAAGTTTTCAAACAAAGTAGTATTAAAAGTACAGATTATGGTCCGTAGAGTAGTACTGGAGTTCGTTTACCATATGACAGGAAGTTCAACATATCGCTTCTCAACATACGACAGGAAGTTCAACATACGACAACAAATATACAAACATAAGTTTCCAAAAGCATTCTCTGCTTCTCTTAATTAAAATCGCTTCTCATGTGAACCTTAGATAGTTGTCCATTATTTTCTCAAGATCGGCTGTTTTGTTTTCTCTATTTTTTACCAGCCTTGTAGTTACCTTGATACGGAAAGTATACATATCTGTGCTGAACTTGTTCATCTTCTTGCCATTGAAATTGTCCATAAAAATCTTGGCTGTAAAATCATCAAAGATATTTCAGTAATATTATTACGTGCAAACTGTTATATAAAATTTATAGTTAAAAGAAACAAACTTTGTTGTCTGGCTTGGATGCTCCGGAGTGTAACGCGTGAAATTTTCACAGTCCATCTTGGATATTTTTGACTCATTGACCAGTGTGATGAAGTTTTTCAGCTGATTTAAAAATAATTATGTCATATTAGTACAATCAACTAGTCCACTTGCTAGAAAAAAATTATAATAAGTTTTGTTTAGCAACTAACCAGATTATTTGCTGAATCTTCCAACACGCTAGTGTTGCCGTCTTTCATCATCGAGTCAAAAACATGGAACTGGTTGTGAGGCAAGTTCAAGCAATATACGATCCAGTGTTCCTTTTGAACAATTGGAAAGTATAGCTACATGGCAAAAACGTAACATGCCAATAAAAGCATCGACACAACAAGTTTTGTTAAATTTAAAACTTACAATATCATCATTTGCAAGTTTGTACTCCTTGTTTAGGGCCTTCAGCTCTTTGATGTGATCTTTTGCTTTGAAACTTGAAGGATCAGCAATAAGCTTTTCTTGTAGTATGGGCATTTTACATATTAACGTTTTATACTTCCTGATTTGAATGTGTCACCAAATGGTGTTTATACTTACAGTCATGGAGCAAGAGAAATCATATTTCTTCTCATCTAATTCATTTGTAATTTTTGAAATCCTCTAACCACACACCCATCACTTCAGAGTTTAAGAATTGTCGTGGTCTCAGATATTCTAAGAAAGGTTTGTACGTGCAATATGTACGGCAAATCTGGATGAAAATGGGCCTGCACTATGATTGAAAAAATAGTAAAGCTTATGTTATATAGCTCACAAATGATGATCATTTTATCGCAAACTCTTAGAGATAGTACTTACTGTTGTTCCTTTTGTTCTTTCTTACTCAACCTTTTCAATTTGCGCCCATGGGTCACTTACTTTCGTCAGTGGTCGAAAATGTTATTTCTGGTAGTTTCTTCTTCTCACATTTATTTCCCTTCAGTTTAGTCTTTGTTTTGTCATCCCCTTCTTTGTGCTGGATTTTTCAAATTCTAAAATAACCATATGTAAAATAGTAAGCCTTATATATATATTTTTAAATAAGTTAAGGCTATTTTTCTATGTAATTTATGTATATTAATTGAAGCATAAATAATCTTTTGTCTAACATGTTTCATTGGGCTCACCTAGTGATGTAACTTTTGTGAAACCTTCTTTTCCTTCTTCTGTGTTTCCTTCTTCGTTGGTTGCTACAACCTCACTTGAGACAGTTGTAGTATATTCCTTTGCTTGGCCTATGTTAGAGTATCATGTAATTGTTTGTAAGAAAATATATAATCATAATTTAATTATTTATACGCTTTTAAGAATCATATCTGTTTGATCCGTTTGTTAGAACCTTTTGGCTTGGTCACAACTGTTGTTGCAGAAGATGGCAGAACATTTTTTCCTGCTTCATCGATGATATGTGTTGTTCCAGATTCTTCAACCTCTCTCGAGTCACAAGTTGGTTTGGTTGTATCTGTTAATAGTTTAAATGTTAGTAAGTTTTTTATCTACACAATAATTACAAACAGTTTTAATCAAAAGGCATTTGTAGTCACCAGTCCCTTTCCCTGTATGTGCTGGAACAGGGGTTGAATCATTTGCTGTTTCCACAATTCTCTCCTCTACGACTGGTGGCAAACCTTGTCTGTGTATTCTGCTGCATGTTGTTGTCGATGTCACAGGTTATAAAAAAACAGACCTAAATCACACATTTCCCATTACCTATTGATGTTGGTGCTGAAGCCGTTGTGGGTCGAGTATTGCGCAAATCAGTTATTGCTTCAACCCTTCTATCGACTGTTTCACAGTGTAGATCCTTTCTTGAATCATGTTGTCCCTTGTTATTCTCCACTCCTATTTTATAATAACATTTATTTTACGTAAAATTCTTATGGAAACTAACAATTATATAAAATGGAAAATTCAATTAATTTCAAGGAAACGATATGTTTGTAACCTGATGTTGTAGGCATGTCCGGCGTTCCATCGTTGGCCGAGACATCTTCTTCCACAATTATCTCGTTCTGTTCTTCACTCCATTTACCGTTGCTTTGTATTTCTTCCTGGATGCTACCAAACAACCTAATAGATTGGCGCAGATGGAATGTTGTCTTGTGTAGGTGACTAAGAAACTCAGCATTCTTTGTCAGGTTTTCTTCTACACCATCTTTGTTGGAAAAAAATTCTCCTTACTTCTGTGTTGTTCTCCCATGTTCTGTGTTAGCTCTAATGTTCTTGCAAGTATAGAATCAATCTCTCTCAGTACTGAAGCTGGTTCATCCACTCTGCTCTCCTTAACTGGGATTTCTATTGCAGTTGAACTGCTTGCTATTTTCTGCTTCTTGGAAGATCTCTCTTCCATATAGTATTGAGCTGCTCTTTTTGTTTGAGATATCTTTTGGTAGTAAACAATGTCGCCTACATCCTTCCACTGCATTATTTCAAAAGAAAGATTTTGTGATAGTGTGAGAACAATCTGACTGTTTGATATTAATATTTTTGAAACATTGCATACATAATGTAATTTCACATATTCACTTACCGATAAGAAGACTTAATCCAATGGTTTTAGTTCATCATCTTCACTTTTCCCTGTGCCTGTTGTTGCAATCTTCTTAAGTTTCTCTATGTCCATGTAGTGTGGTCGAGGTGTTCTCTTGTCAGCTTCAGAAACGTTAACTTTGTTGCAACAGTAAAGATACATCAACAAAGGAGGTATGGTGCAACCTGGTGCTGCTTTGTTTTTGGCACTTGCTCCTCTGTATTTCACAAGTGGTATCTTAAGTTCATCAACCAGCAACTGGCATATATTCATGTCTTTCATTTCTTCCACTACCAGATCTCTAACCATCTGTGCTTCCGTCGAAACACGCGTTGCTGTACCTGGGCAAATGACCTTCATGTACATTATCAGCACGAATACTCTCAGTGCCAGGTCATCTTTTGTCTCGTCTTCCACCAGCTGTTCTAAATTACGACGTAGGTCATCTGTTTTTATTGTTGTTTTCTTGTCAAACCCAAGCTCCTCCTTTAATTTATCCAATGTGTCATCGTCATTGGCCTTTTCTGAAGGTCTTGGAGCTGTTTTTGTTCCATGTGGAAGCCCGAAGAGAAGATGTATTGCATAAGCGGTGATCTCTATTTGCTTGTTTGTTGTATCAACCCGAAGTTTCATTGTCTTTGGGTCTATATCGTTCATCAGCAAGCATGCAAGGTGTGCGTTAGGGCATTCTCTGATTTTTCCATCTATCATAGGTCCCAGACCTCCTTTTCGGAGCCTCTCCAAATGGCGATTTTTCAATGGTTTTACACACTTATAGAACTCCTTCAGTGAACACCGCATAGTTCTTGTGTTCTTCCAGTCCAATTTCTTCTTCCCCTGTTTCCTTTTGTTTGCTATTTTCTTTGTATCTTTCTGATCATTGTTCCTTTGTACCTGCATTTCAAATTGGATGTAATGGGAAATCAAATAATGTAATACAGTTATTGTTGAACTGAATAACCCTTTCTAACACTTCTGTACATCTTGCACAACAATGCATGTACAACATATACCTTTTGCTCGTAGTCCCCTTGTTCGTAGTCTTCATCGTCGCTGGCATCTATATATTTTTGTTGTTCTTCTCCATACTCTTCATTGCTTGAATTTTCCCCATCATCTTCAGCAGTATTTTTTTCAATGTTTTGAAAGTGTGGGCTCTTTCTCTTGTTTGAAACATTTGCAGCTTCTTGCGGCTTTGCGCTAATAGATGTTTTCTTACTTGCTCTTGTAGTTATCTTCTCTTGGCTAGATCGTACTTTCTCAGCATTGGTGGCTTCTTCTGACTCTATTGCCCTTTTTTCCTTGCTTTCTTAATGGATTTTGCTTGTTCTTCTTCACTTGTATTTTTTTCATCAGGCTCCGGGGGTATAACAGCCAGCGGCTCCCACTTTGACATCTGAGGAATGGAAATTTCATCGGCATTTTTCCATTAAAAAATTCCACCATATTCATAGTGGGAAAGAAAATTGCCAACATTATCTTACAGTTAATAGATGAAACTCCATATTCCAGTAAGTAATTAGCTATTATAATTATTCTCTCTACTAATTGTCTAATAATAATTAGCTAATAGTTTAGACTCTAGACTCATGTAAACCCTAGGTTCCAGTAAATATCCGTGATACGACCTATTTTCAGATTCGAAACAACGTGGTTACATCCGCTGGTAGATTTAAGTTTGTACTGATGAATCTAACCTTATTTCTGTTAATACCCCTTGAGATTTGTAGTTCCACCTCCCGTATGGCCCGCGGTTAAACCGATTTGACGCGATAGCTCTTGTTCGGCGGCCTGAGGAAGGGGACAACGGCGCCGGAGAGGACAGTGCGCTGAGCTCTAATTGAGTGCAGTGCGGCGTTGCAGAGGGGTTGGAGTTTGCTCTTCCGCCGCACGGAATGCTTTCCCTCCGAGCTATGCTCTCCCGCCGTACTGAATCTGCGACATGAGTAATGAATCAACTTCCCGGCGAAACATTGGCATCTCAAAAAGAAAAACCTGCACAAAAATGCCAGAACAAATAAATCTGCCTAGAGTTTGCAACTTGCCCATATTTCTGGCACCTCATATTTCAACCTGCTCCTCATATTTCTGGCACCGCATATTTCAACTAGAAGAGACACACATCAACATCACATATACAGATCCCAGTACCTTTAGAATATATTGTTTCCCTGTTCTTGTAGGAACACCCGAGAAAAACCATCAGGAAAGTATTTAGTACGAATTAAGAAAAAGCATCTATTAAGTATTCTTAAATCTGTGAAGTATTTAAGTAAAAAAAAACTATTACATATTTAAGTAAAAAAAAAACAAGCACAGTGCACAGACAACAAATTTCAGACGAATGAACCGAATAGTATGAACAAATTTCTGAGATCTATGTACAATTCTATTGTGCAAAAGCTTACGATTTTTATCCATGAATGCATCCATCTGTTACTGATCAGATATATAAATCTTTTGCACAGTTGTTGAACCTGTAGTTTCATAATCATAACTGAAACATGTTCAGGGTACTTTGGTGGTCTCAGTCTTTCCCTTAGTTTCATACTCATAACTGAAACGATGCTGGTATTCTCTGGTAACTTCCCATGACACGACACAGTTATACATGCTTACAGGCGGAGCATGTTCACATGCTTACACAATTAAAATTTAGAGTACTCACTTTTCACTCAGACATATGGAAAGAGGTTTGAATCTGATAGATTGTTTGAAGTAACAAATTTCTGATGCAACTGGTTTATTTAATCTGTTACTGAACATTCCTCTGTTTAAAACAAATATTAATTGTGCTTGTAACTGCTTTGATGACTGCATCCAAAAAGCTGATCTAAATCATGCATGTAATGAACTTGGTTTCTTTTTATGATGCAACCATGGAGCCCTGTTTGAGCTGTTGAGTGGCCAGCAGTGACCACCTAACTACGTACTTTGGCTGCTTGTTCTAACAAAGTATATAAGAGACGATAATACATTGTTTGTATGGTTAGGTCCCCGGTCTAAGCTCAACCACATCCTGCATACGCATTAGAAACATTATGCAGTAATTCATCAACACCTGCAATGCTCTTCTCCTTACCAATTCTGCATATATATACCCTATGAGTCCTTTAATGGCGATGGTGACGATTATTTTGCAGCTACTTCCACTTGAGGCTGCTAGCAGGGAGAGTTGCTGGTACGGTTTCATGTGCCGTACCCAGCACCATCGACCAGACCATGCCAAGAAGCTGAACCATGTATGTCGTCCGACAAGAAGTAACCCCTAACTTGGCTGATCTCTCCTCGAACCGATTCTCCAAAGCTAGGGAAGATTGTACAGAATGGAGTAGCACACACTCGTAGGGTCTTGCTTTGTCTCCCAGTTGAATGTGTGGGAACATGTGTGTGTGTGTGTGTGTGTGTGGATCATACTAAAAGGTTTCATCCCGTGTGACGTTTCCTAACTGTCATGATCCTCACGACCAAGCTCGTCTCCTAGAGCTCTTGTCATTGTTCATGGTGACGTTAGGTCGTTCTTCTATATGATTACGCGCAAGTTTAGTGTTCCAATTAAGAAACGCGAGCTCTGCATTTCAGCAAGAAAGAACATATTCTCTGAAAAGAAAGAAGAAAAAAACAGTGTGTTTCTTGTTGGATTAAAGGAAGCCCCGGGGGAGGAAAGCAGGTCGCGTTTCGATCAACGGTGACAACAAGCCGCGGCGGTAGGCGTCCCCGTCACAGCGATCGTGGGCGAGCACGCACGCACGCACGCACGCACGAACCGAATGCGAGATTTGCACCTTCAGACTCCGGATTCAATTACACGAAGCAGCGGAGGAGGGTAACAGGAAGCGAACCTTAGCCTTGGGGTGGGGAAGGGGTCACTGGAGTTAGGGACTTGTTGGTCTGCTGCTCCTTGGCCTTGGGGCGGCGCTCCGACTGCGACGTACTGCGGCGCTCCCGCTCCGACTGCGCTAGAGTGGTGGCGGTGCGAGGCTAGGACAGTGGACAGTGGGGCGGCGCTCCCGCTCTGACTACGATAGTGGTGGCTGTGGAGAGTGGAGCGGCGTGGAGAGTGGGGCGGCTACGGCGATGGCGACGGCGAGCGCTGCTAGATCGATAAAGGGAATTTTGGGGAAGAAAGAAAGGGGATTGGGGGAACATGCCTGTGTGGTGCGCGTGTACTAGCCAGGTTATACGCGAGCGGATACGCCAAAATGCGCCTCCTATATATTACGTGAGGCGCATATAGAAGTGCGCCTCGTATAACCAACGCCACTACTCAAAAGAGCGCAGGTGTGGTATCTATCACAAAACTGTTCTAGCTCCACTAGTTAGGCGCTCGGCTGCTTCTCTGTCCACCTCAGGTTCGAATCCTGGTGTGGCCAGATTTTTTAGCCTTTTTTATTTAGGGCTATTTTTAATGTAAAAACATTACGAAACATAATATGAACTATAAAATAAAGTGAAAGTATTTTAAATATCCAAATAGCTCCAAAACATAAAAATGACAAATTATGAATGTGTCTCGTCAATACATCATATTCGTAATACAATATTATAACATTACACAAAGTGATAATTATGAATTTTTCGATACATAATAGTAGGGCACACATGTCACACTGTTCTTGACAATGGTCGAAGCGCGGTAGCTAGCGTTTCTTAGCCGCCATCTTCTTCTTACCCCTCTTCGTCGCGGGTGCATAGGTTAGGTCCGGGACGTCTTTACTACTTCTCTTGAACGAGAGTACTCCTTTCTTCGGTATGGTTGTGACGTACGGTGCTTGGTCGCCGTATTCGTCTTCCATCTTCGGGTCGCCGTTCTGGTCAAAGTCTTGCTCGTTGGTGACTCCGTCCATTCCGATGATGTTCCTTTTGCCTCTGCTGACGACAACCCGGCTAGGCTTTGACGGGTATGTGATGAATCAACATTGGTCGACTTTCCTAGCCAGAACCCAAGGCTCGTAGCTCGCGGGTGCGTTCGCGCTAGTGGTCTTTTTCGATATAACCATGGTGGTGAGATACCGGCCTTCTTTCAGGACGCTCTTGGCCCACCTGACCCGGAACATCGGCACCTTCTCCGTAACGTAGCTGAGCTCCCAGATCTCCTCGATCCTTCCGTAGTATCTTTCTGGGACATCGCCGGTGTAGAATATCCCCGTTACCCCTGAGTTCTGGTAATCGCAGTTATTGTCCTTTTCCTCGGTGTAGAACGTGTATCCGTTGATATCATATGCCTGATAGGTCATCACGCTGCGCGAGGCGCCCTGTGCCAAGGCTAATATGAGTTTATCTTCCTCCGAGTACTCGCCCTGCGGTGGATTAGAAAGCACCTTCTCCCTGAACCACCGCGTGAAACTGGAGTTGTGCTCCTTGACGACATCTTCCTCCCTCGGGGCCGGGCGGCCCCGGTACGCGTAACTCTTCTTGATAAACGCTTTGTGCTCATCTATGTATCGATCGACCACCTGCAGGTGTTGCAGGGCGACCAGGTTTGCTTTGTCATAGTCCTTGCTTCGGTTCTCGAAGGCTACATGCTTCCCGCGTCGACCCTCACTATGACCCCATCCAGCGAGCCTCCCGAGGTGCTTGTTGAATGGAAGACCGAGAGTGTCCTCGCTTTGTAGAAAGTTCGAGCAGAAAGAGACGCACTCCTCAGCCAGGAAGCCATTTGCTATGCTTCCATCTGGACGAGACCTATTCTTAACGTATCTCTTGATGTGTCCATTGAGCCTTTCGAAGGGCATCATGCTTCACAGGAACGTAGGACCGAGCTAGATGATATCATCCACGACATGGAGAAGCAGATGAAGCATGACGTCAAAGAAAGCGGGGGGGGGGGGGGAGAATGCATCTCGAGCTCGCATAGTATCACCACGATCTACTCATGTAGCCTCGTGAGCTCCTTAATGCCTATGGACTTCCGAGAGATGACGTCGAGAAAATTGCAGAGCCCCCAAAGCGTTTCACGGATGTGCTGGTCCATTATACCTCGGAGCGCGACCGGGAGTACCTGCGTCAACAGCACGACGACGTCGTGAGACTTCATCCCGCTGAAGCGCTGCTTCGCCTCGTCCAGCCACCTGCTTATCTTCCCCGCGTAGCCGTTCGGAAATTTGACTCGAGGAGGCACTACATAAACTGTATGGCCTCCTGCTTACTCAGGGTGAAGCAAGCGTCCTTGAGCTTGACCACGCCCTTCTTGACCTTTTTGCCCTTGCGACGACGATGGATATTCTGCGTTTCCATCTCCTCTTGCTCCTGATCAACCTCCTCCTCCTCCTCCTCGTCATCGTTAGATGGTGGTTGAAGCTCACTCCTCATGCCCATATGCTTCAGGTCGTTCCTTGCCTTCAGCCCATCTTTGGTCTTGTCGGTGTTAAGGAGGGTGGAATGAAGACTCTCGCCAATGTTATTTTTTATATGCATGATATGGAGGCTATGACGCACGCGGAGGATCTTCTAGCATGGCAAGTCCGAGAAAACAGACCTCGCCTTCCATACCATCAGCAGAGGCTCTGGCTTCTTATGGGTCTTTCCCGGTGCAGGGCACTCCCAGGTATTCAACAGGTCGCAGATTTCCGCGCCGCTCCTCAAGTCCGGTTTTTCTCGGCGCTCGACCGTCCCATCAAACAGATGTGCTAGCTTTCTCCATTGGTGATTCGGGGGAAGCCACCTCCGAGTCTCGAGGTACACGGTTTTCCCGGACCCAGGATCTTTCTTTAGCTGGTGGTACGTTGTATTATCCTTGCACCTAACGCACCCATAGAATCCTTGGGTCACCTGGCCCGAGAAGTATCCGTAACCGGGATAGTCCTGCACCGTCGTGATCACCGCCGCTCTCATGTCGAAGTAGTCCTGTCTCGAGGCATCCCAGGTACGGGCTCCTTCTTCCCACAACGTGGCCAACTCCTCTTTCAACAGCGTGAGATACAGATTGATGTATGTGCCAGGTTGTTTTGGCCCTTGAACCAGCATACTCATGGTTACGTACTTCTTCATGCAGAGCCAGGGGGAGGTTGTAGATCCATACAAACACGGGCCAGGTGATGTGCATGCTGCTCTAGCTTCCGAACGGATTGAGCCCGTCGGTGCTCATGCCCAGCTAGCCTTAGGTTCCTTGACTCTTTCCCGAAATGATGGTAATATTGGAGGTCCAACACCTCCCACTAGCAAGCATCCGAAGGGTGCCTCGGCATTTCCTCCTTCTCCGGATCATCGTTGTAACATCCACCTTTTTGTAATAAAGTGCTTGTGTGTTTGTGGTTGTGATCATGTCATGTCATGCATGCATTTTGAACCTAAGTTGTGTTTAAAACAAGTGCATCAAAATTCATTACCGGAGTTTATTAAAATCACTTAAAAGTGCCACACTAAAATGATGGTTTAAAATGGTGCATTTTTTTGCAAAACAAAAATATGTTGAGGTTGTCCTTGTTGTAAGGAGCTCAAAAATATTTTTTGCCAATTTTTGTTCTTTCCAGAAAAGCCCTCAAATCTGTTTTTAGTTGTTGTTTTAAAAGCAGCAAGGACCTCTTCGCAGTTTATGGAGATCTCAGGGGGGTTTCCATAATTGTGCCTTTGTCTTCTTCCTCATGACAGTAGATGAGCAAGCTCTCCACGTAGCCTTCCCCTGCCACCTCCTGTTGTTTCCCGCACGGATAGGTTCCAGGAGACGTCTGCATCACTGCTTCTCCTCACAAGCCTTCTTCTCCACTTCTCTGTACCGGGAACAAACAGAAACCGACCAAACCCTACCGCCGCCCATCGCCGGCCGTACGCCCGACCCCGCGCGCCAACGAGCAGCTCCCCGGCTCCGCCATCTTCCCCTCCTTCTCCTCGAGTTCGTGGAGCCCCCAAGGGTCCTCGTGTGGCCTCAATTTCGTGCCGGACGTCTCCCCGGCCGTCGCCGGAATTCTCTTCGGAGCCGGCAATTGCCGGCCTTCCCCGCCGCCCCGACCCCTCCATCAGCTTAAGGGTGAGCTCCCGCACCCTATGGTGCCCTCCTCCTCCTCCCTCCCCCTCCGGTTCTCTCCCCCGCCGCCAACCTCCATCCGCCGCCGCCGCCGAGCTCGCCGGCGAGCTCTCCGGCCACCTTCCGGCGAGCCGCGAGCAGCCCCAGCTCCCCCTCGTCATGCTCAACCTCGTGGGCGAGTTCGATTCGGAATTCCCGCACCCAAATCGTCCAATTTCGTAGCCTATGTGCCAATTTGGCTCAGGGTGATGTCACAGTGACATCACGCCCACGTCACCTGGCAGTTTATCTGTTTATTCCTTTTAAATGAAATTGGTACTGCCACGTGGACCCCACCTGTAATTTAATTTCAGAAAAAGAATTAAATTTGAAAATGCAATATCTTTTGATTCATAACTCAGAAAAATGTGTTCAACATACCATTTTGCTCAGAAAAATACAATCTACATGTTCATATCATTTGCACACATTTTTGACAAAGTTCAATTTTGAGTATTAATTAAATCATTTAAAATAAAGAAAATAAGTTTTTATTCAAGAAAAATAGAAAATCACAAGTTATATGTCAAAATGCTTAGAATCACAAGTGCAACCTAGTTATGGTGTTCTCAACCCTGTTGAGCACTTTAACTTGTCGCACCTCTAGGTTTTGCCGAATCGGCCTCCGAGGTCCATTTCGGGAGTAAATTCATTGAAACTATTTTCTTAACATATGAACCTAGCAACCCATGAACCATGTTTAGGGCTTCTATTTAATGCATTCAAATGTTCATTCATACATATTGAGCATTGCATCGATGCCTGTTTTGAGTGTTGTTTCCTTTCTTTCCGGTGTTTGCTCTTATCGGTAGACCTCGAATCCGGAGAGAAGTTCGACACCCCTGTTGCCGAATACTTGGTCTAAACAACCAAGTCAAGCACTTATTTCCCGAAGCTTTCTCTGGTTTTCTTGAAACAAGGCAAGCATAACCTCTTATCTGCCCATATATGTTTTCGAAATGTTTTCCTTCTCGTACGATGCATGCTTTACAAAGTATTTTGAGTCAATAGATAGAGTTATCCTATTTAGTTGCATAAACCAGATATCATGATTCCATGCTCCTAGCTGACATAGGATTTGTTTGTGTGTATCGCCAAAGCCTCAAATATTCCATGCTTAGTCATACATGTCTGTTTATCTCTGCTCCATCCGGTTGATGAATCAGAGTTACGAAATGAATCTAGTATGACAGGATGACGTGGTAAGGTTTGAGATGTGTGGTTAATATGATAAAAGGCTTGGATGAGTTGCCACATGGGATGTGGTGATTTGCCTCGTTCATGCCCCTAGGAGCGAGTTCTCGCCTTTGAAGCCAAGACTGATCGTGCAACCACACGGGGATTGGATTCCCCTCGGTTTCAAATTGTCTAGTTTGTTCCATGAGTTGCCTAGTTCGGGCGTTCCATTTGGATTTGCTGGGGATATCAAAACGTTTTCAAAACTAGGACGTGGTGGTGTATCGGCGCTCTGCGGGAAGGTAACCGTCGAGCATTGCGCACAACGATAGAGACCCGGCAGGAGATGGCCACTCCCTATTGGCGGTCCATCTCTACTCGGAGCGACTCATGGAATAGGCGAAGCAAGGGACAGATCGTGGTCAGCCACCCTCTGCCGGCACATCGTCGGAATTGTGCCAATAGCTTGGCATTAAGAGTCGGTTGATACGTGTGGGTAAAGTTGTACACCCCTGCAGGGTTTAATCTTTTCGAAAAGCCGTGTCCGCGGTTAAGGACAACTTGGTGACGGATCCTGAGATCATAGATAACTTGAACATGACGTAAAAGATGTTGTCAATGGATGTTTAGTTTTAAGAGATGGTTCCAGTTATCGGTGCTGAAGATGATGCTTCGAAGGTTCCGAAGGCAACAACCGTGAGAGGGTATTCTTTTAAAAGATTTGTGAAAAACTTCTCAGTCTCCCTCTATTCGAAACAAAGTTGGCTTTACGCAAAACAACCTTCATAAACCCTTTATGAACAAGCAGATATATAATAGGTTAGTTAAGTCTTGTTGAGTACCTCTCGTACTCATGTTTGCTTCAATGTGGTTCAGGTGGAGTTCCATACCTTCGTTATGGTGTTTCAACGTGGACGTCGACGGATAGTTTGGGGTTTCCCAGGTAGCAGCCTGGAATCTATGGGCTGGGACGTCGCCTTATGTTGCGGCCTCTTAGGCCTTTTTGGTTCTTGTTGAATAGCAACATAATTTGCTTTCCGTTGTCTGATGTAATGTTGGGTCGTGTGACCTCTGTTTGTAAGCTACTCTAGTATTACTTGCTTAATAAAGCTTCATGTCTAGAGTGCTGCTTTGATCGGTTGTTGGTTTCGAGCCCGTTGTTATACAGTTTTGGCTATGCCTGCATAGATGTCGCAGTCGAGGGGTTGTGGAGCCGATGATCCATGTCCGAGCCCGCCTGTCGATGTGATCGGCCTGGGGCGAGGTAACCCCAGTAACCCTCGATTGTTGTTGCACTTTCTGGATACATAGCAGCTCTGTATAGCTTTGGTCCCGTTTCCTTCAGTTTCATCCGACTCGTGGACGCTTTGATATGCATAGTTGGTTATGACTAGCATGGATACAAGGAGTAGTAGATCGGGGATCCGGACTACGTGCCGATGAATCCGGTCTGCCTGCCGTTGTTTGTTGCGGCCGGGGCTGGTAACCCTGAAGCCCTTGTGAGTCCATGGCTAGGAGCACATAACAGTATGTATATCTCTGGGTCCGGGGTCTGACAAGTCTTGGTATCAGAGCAGGACTGCCTGTAGGAAAACCCTTGCTATTGGTCGATGTTGAGTCTAGAGTTTGTGAAAACTATTTTCGATATGACAAATGAGTTGTGAAAACCTTCTTAGGGTTCTTTTTACTCCTTACCTGGTATCGTTCTAACTCTGAGTCACCGTATCTCATTTGATTTCAAATGTTTTACCTCTCACCTGTTAACTTCAAAATTAGGAGCAAAATCGTTGGGTGTTTTTCCTAGTACTCCGTGTCAGGTTGCTAATGTTCTCAGAATTTTCCAAGTTATCTCCATCGGTCTAAATCGTTGTTTCCTTTTGACTTCAATTGATCCCTATCAAGTCATGAATCTTTCTGTTGCATTCTTTCCCATGGGAGTGTTTCTCATGGTTCCGTTTCTTTGTACTCAGGATGTCCGGGAGTATTCAAGATTCCGTTGAAAGTGGTCATATCGAGGGAGAGTCGTCATCTTGCTTAATGACGCAAGTTCTTCAGGATATCGAGACTAACCGCCTGAGAAATGAACATCTCCTTGAGCGTGTGGCGCAAAACACTGAACGTCGTCACGACGAATGCGTTACATTTGGGGATTTAGTTCATGCTAAGCTTCCATCTTTCAGCAGTCTTAAGGAACCCATCGATGCTGATGATTGGCTTCGTGCCATTGAGCGCAAATTTAATGCTCTCCATGTTCTAGAAAGTGACCGTGTGAACTTCGCCGCCTATCAGCTAGAGGGTGAAGCTGGTTCATGGTGGGAAGGTTTCTTGGCGTTGCAATCGCCGGGACATAAGGTTACTTGGGAGGAGTTCCGTAAAGAGTTCCGTGCTGTCCATGTTCCTGAAGCAGTTATGGACTCCAAAAGAAAAGAGTTCTTGGATCTGACCCAGGGACAGATGGATGTTGAAACTTACGGGCGTGAATTCACCCGTTTGGCTCGTTATGCACCCCGAGATGTTGCAGATGATGCGGATAAACAAGATTTGTTCCGCAAGGGTCTGGATTCCAGAGTTCGCTATGAGCTACTGTCTTTCCAGTTTCCAACCTTCCAGGACCTTTATAATCATGCTCTTACCTTGGAGCGTGGCAAAAAGGAAATGGAAACCTCTTTGAAGCAGATTTCTGAAGAGTCACGTGCGTCTTCTTCCGGTTCCAAGAAGCGTCGTGTGTTTGTTCCGTACAGTGCTACTCCATATCCATCAGTTGTTCAACAAGTCCACCTTGGTGGGCAATCCAGAGTTGTTGGTGGTAAGAAACGGCTGGTGACATGTCATGTATGTGATGAACTTGGCCATTACTCCAACAAATGTCCCCAGAGGACACCTTCTGCACTACAGTCCGTTCCTACACGTGTTGTTAACCGTGGTCGTTTGAACCATGTTCTGATTGAAGAAGCTCAGAAAGCACCTGATGTCGTGTTGGGAATGCTTCGTGTCAATTTAGCTCCAGCATCTGTTCTGTTTGATTCCGGAGCGTCACACTCATGTTTATCAATAGCCTTTGTGGTGTTGCATGACATACCTCTTGTGAGTATGGTTCCTCCGTTAATAATTTCCACCCCAGGGTCCTTCTGCTGGACTAATCAGTGTTGCCCCGGTGTCCCAATTGAAATTGGAGGTTTGGTGTTTCTTTCTACGCTTGTCATCGTGGACTCAAATGATATCAATGTCATACTGGGCATGGACTGGTTGTCAACACATCATGCCATGATTGACTGTGCAGCCAAGTCTGTTACCTTGATTCATCCTTATGGTCAGACCACTCGGTTGATGTTTCCTTGTGGGACAGTTCAACCACAGCCACGTCCTCAGCTCAATGCAATTGAAGTTCGACCATCTCCTGAGGTTCATGAGGTACCAATGGTGTGTCAGTTCCCGGATGTCTTCCCGGAAGAGCTCCCTGGTATGCATCCTGATTATCCAGTGGAGTTTGTTGTCGAACTAATTCCTGGAGTGGCTCCTATTTCTGAAAGACCATACCGTATGTCTCTAGAAGAGCTGGTTGAGTTGAAGAAGCAAATAGAGGAGTCAGAAGGGAAAGGTTTCCCTCATGCCAACACATCTTCTTGTGGATGTCCTACACTCTTCGTCATGAAGAAGGATACCACAGTTCCCCAGCTGGTCAGTGAATATTGTCCGTTTAATGATGTGGCAATAAAGCACAAGTGTTCTCTTCCTCAGACAAATGATTGGTTTGACCGTCTGTTTGGTGCCACTGTTTTCTCCAAGATACACTTAAGTCTGGGTTATCATCAACTTCAGACCAGGTCCGGGAATGCTTCTAAAACGGTTGTCAAAACTCGTTATGGTCTTTACGAGTACACTGTTATGTTTCCCGAACTCTCCAACGCTCCAACCATGCTGATGGGGCTTATGAAATCCATTTTCATGGAGTATCTTGACAAGTTCGTCGTGGTTTACCTCGATGATGTTATAATCTACTCCAAGTCCGAAGAAGAACATGCTGAACATCTTCGGCTAGCTTTGACAAAGCTTCGTGACCGTCGACTCTATGCTAAATTCTCCAGATGTGAGTTCTGGTTGAAAGAGCTCATATTTCTAGGCTATGTCCTATCTGCTGAGGGAGTTGCAGTTTCCCCTAACAAAGTTCAAACCATATTGGACTGGGAGTCACCTAAGTCCATCAAAAAGGTTCGAAACTTCCTCGAACTTATCGGTTGTTATCACCGCTCTATCGAAGGTTTCTCCAAAGCTGCCAAACCAATGACTGATCTTCTTAAGAAATATAAATAGTTTGTATGGTCAAGAATGGCAGAAGAGAGTTTTCGGTTATTGAAAACCAAGTTGGCTAATGCTCCTATGCTTGTCCTTCCGGACACGTGCAAGGACTTTGTCATTTTCTGTGATGCCTCTCGTCAAGGTATCGACTGCGGTCTATTGCAAGGTGGTCGTGTGGTTTATTATGCTTCGCGACAACTGAAACCACATGAGCTCAAATATCCAACTCATGCTCTTGAGTTAGCAGCTGTTGTGTATGCCTTGAAACAATGGCGTCATCATCTGCTAGGAAACCAATGTGAGTTCTACTTCCACCAGCAGAGCTTCAAATATCTTTTCACCCAACCAGATCTGAGTCTCAGACAAAAGAGATGGTTGGAACTAGTCAAAGAACCCAATGTGGAGGTCAATTGTCAATCTGATAAAGGTAAAGTCGTGGCTGACACGACAATTCATAAGTCTTACTGTAACAACTTGATGATACAGCAAGATCAACCTTCTCTCCACAAAGAGTTCTCCAAGCTCAATCTTGAGGTTGTTCCCTCTGGTTATCTGGTTAATCCGGAAGTGAAACCATCCTTTGAACATCAAATCAAAGATGCCCAAAAGCGGGATCTAAGCATTACCTTGGTCAAGAGAAAGATTTCTCGTGGAGTTCCTACATGTTTCTCTGTTGATGAGCAAGGTACCGTTTATTTTGGTGAACGTCTTGTTGTGCCGAAGAAACGGAGTCTGAAACAACTGATCCTCCGTGAAGTTCATGAGTCACTTCTCTCTTCTCATCCTGGTAGCACCAAAATGTACCGTGATCTACGTCAAAGGTTCTGGTGGACCAAGATGAAGCGAGACATCGCTCAATTCGTGGTTGAATGTGATGTTTGTCGTCGTGCTAAAGCTGAACATCAAAGACCAGTTGCTACTCTCTACCCCACCCCTATTCCTGTTTGGAAGTGGGATGAAGTTGAGATGACTTTCATTGTTGGTCTTCCAAGAAATGATCAGGGACACAACGCTATCTGGGTAGTGATTGATCGTCTGTCAAAGGTTGCTCTTTTCGTTCCTATCCATCAGGGCATCAATGCTAAACAACTAGCAGATTTGTATGTCTCTCAGATAATACCTCTTCATGGTGTTCCTAAGAAGATTCATTTTGATCATGGAAATCTGTTTACTTCCAAAGTCTGGGCAAGTTTCAAGCAAGCTATGGGTAGTCGTCTACATTTCACCATAATCTATCAATCATCCCGTAATGATCACCTCGGGAGTCTGAACCAAATGCTTTAAGACATGCTTCGAGCTTGTGTTGTATCCTTCGGTAATGATTGGGAGAAGTGTCTTCCATCTGCCGAGTTCGTTTATAACAACTGCTTCCAAGTTATCTTGGCCAAAGCTCCGTTTGAAGTTCTCTACAACAGAAGCTGTTCAATTCCGTTAAATTGGTCAGAAACCGGTGAAAGACAGTTCTTTGGACCGAAGAATCTGATCAATGAGACTGAAGAAATAGTTCGTATCATCCGTGAACATCTGAAAGCGGCTCAGTCTCGTCAGAAGAGTTATGGTGACCGTCAACAAGATATTCGTTATGATATCGGCGAACAAGCCTATCTTCGAGTCACACCTTTGAAGGGTGTTCATCGTGATGTCATGAAGGGAAAATTACCGCCTCGCTATGTTGGTCCTTTCCCTGTTCTTGCAAAAAGTGGGAATTTTGCTTATCATCTCCATCTACCTTCAACGTTCCCACGGGTTCATGCTACATTCCATGTCTCACAACTCCATCATTGCTTCAAAGATTCCAACCGTGGTATTGATCATGAAACCATTGATCTCAAGGATGATCTGACCTACCGAGAATGTCCTGTCCGTATCCTCGAGGCAGCTGAACGAAAGATTCGATGCCGAAGCATCAAGTGCCTCAAAGTTCAGTGGTCTCATCATTCTGAAGCTGAAGCAACCTGGGAACGAGAAGATCGTTTACGATCTGAGTACCCGTCCTTCTTTTCTAAAACCTAGGAATCTCGGGACGAGATTCTTGTAAGGGGGGTAGACTTGTAGCATCCACCTTTTTTGTAATAAAGTGCTTGTGTGTTTGTGGTTGTGATCATGTCATGTCATGCATGCATTTTGAACCTAAGTTGTGTTTAAAACAAGTGCATCAAAATTCATTACCGGAGTTTATTAAAATCACTTAAAAGTGCCACACTAAAATGATGGTTTAAAATGGTGCATTTTTTTGCAAAACAAAAAATATGTTGAGGTTGTCCTTGTTGTAAGGAGCTCAAAAATATTTTTTGCCAATTTTTGTTCTTTGCAGAAAAGCCCTCAAATCTGTTTTTAGTTGTTGTTTTAAAAGCAGCAAGGACCTCTTCGCAGTTTATGGAGATCTCAGGGGGGTTTCCATAATTGTGCCTTTGTCTTCTTCCTCATGACAGTAGATGAGCAAGCTCTCCACGTAGCCTTCCCCTGCCACCTCCTGTTGTTTCCCGCACGGATAGGTTCCAGGAGACGTCTGCATCGCTGCTTCTCCTCACAAGCCTTCTTCTCCACTTCTCTGTACCGGGAACAAACAGAAACCGACCAAACCCTACCGCCACCAACCGCCGCCCATCGCCGGCCGTACGCCCGACCCCGCGCGCCAACGAGCAGCTCCCCGGCTCCGCCATCTTCCACCTCCTTCTCCTCGAGTTCGTGGAGCCCCCAAGGGTCCTCGTGTGGCCTCAATTTCGCGCTGGACGTCTCCCCGGCCGTCGCCGGAATTCTCTTCGGCGCCGGCGATTGCCGGCCTTCCCCGCCGCCCCGACCCCTCCATCAGCTTAAGGGTGAGCTCCCGCACCCTATGGTGCCCTCCTCCTCCTCCCTCCCCCTCCGGTTCTCTCCCCCGTCGCCAACCTCCATCCGCCGCCGCCGCCGAGCTCGCCGGCAAGCTCTCCGGCCACCTTCCGGCGAGCCGCGAGCAGCCCCAGCTCCCCCTCATCATGCTCAACCTCGTGGGCGAGTTCGATTCGGAATTCCCGCACCCAAATCGTCCAATTTCGTAGCCTATGTGCCAATTTGGCTCAGGGTGATGTCACAGTGACATCACGCCCACGTCACCTGGCAGTTTATCTGTTTATTCCTTTTAAATGAAATTGGTACTGCCACGTGGACCCCACCTGTAATTTAATTTTAGAAAAAGAATTAAATTTGAAAATGCAATATCTTTTGATTCATAACTCAGAAAAATGTGTTCAACATACCATTTTGCTCAGAAAAATACAATCTACATGTTCATATCATTTGCACACATTTTTGACAAAGTTCAATTTTGAGTATTAATTAAATCATTTAAAATAAAGAAAATAAGTTTTTATTCAAGAAAAAATAGAAAATCACAAGTTATATGTCAAAATGCTTAGAATGACAAGTGCAACCTAGTTATGGTGTTCTCAACCCTGTTGAGCACTTTAACTTGTCGCACCTCTAGGTTTTGCCGAATCGGCCTCCGAGGTCCATTTCGGGAGTAAATTCATTGAAACTATTTTCTTAACATATGAACCTAGAAACCCATGAACCATGTTTAGGGCTTCTATTTAATGCATTCAAATGTTCATTCATACATATTGAGCATTGCATCGATGCCTGTTTTGAGTGTTGTTTCCTTTCTTTCCGGTGTTTGCTCTTATCGGTAGACCTCGAATCCGGAGAGAAGTTCGACACCCCTGTTGCCGAATACTTGGTCTAAACAACCAAGTCAAGCACTTATTTCCCGAAGCTTTCTCTGGTTTTCTTGAAACAAGGCAAGCATAACCTCTTATCTGCCCATATATGTTTTCGAAATGTTTTCCTTCTCGTACGATGCATGCTTTACAAAGTATTTTGAGTCAATAGATAGAGTTATCCTATTTAGTTGCATAAACCAGATATCATGATTCCATGCTCCTAGCTGACATAGGATTTGTTTGTGTGTATCGCCAAAGCCTCAAATATGCCATGCTTAGTCATACATGTCTGTTTATCTCTGCTCCATCCGGTTGATGAATCAGAGTTACGAAATGAATCTAGTATGACAGGATGACGTGGTAAGGTTTGAGATGTGTGGTTAATATGATAAAAGGCTTGGATGAGTTGCCACATGGGATGTGGTTATTTGCCTCGTTCATGCCCCTAGGAGCGAGTTCTCGCCTTTGAAGCCAAGACTGATCGTGCAACCACACGGGGATTGGATTCCCCTTGGTTTCAACTTGTCTAGTTTGTTCCATGAGTTGCCTAGTTCGGGCGTTCCATTTGGATTTGCTGGGGATATCAAAACGTTTTCAAAACTAGGACGTGGTGGTGTATCGGCGCTCTGCGGGAAGGTAACCGTCGAGCATTGCGCACAACGATAGAGACCCGGCAGGAGATGGCCACTCCCTATTGGCGGTCCATCTCTACTCGGAGCGACTCATGGAATAGGCGAAGCAAGGGACAGATCGTGGTCAGCCACCCTCTGCCGGCACATCGTCGGAATTGTGCCAATAGCTTGGCATTAAGAGTCGGTTGATACGTGTGGGTAAAGTTGTACACCCCTGCAGGGTTTAATCTTTTCGAAAAGCCGTGTCCGCGGTTAAGGACAACTTGGTGACGGATCCTGAGATCATAGATAACTTGAACATGACGTAAAAGATGTTGTCAATGGATGTTTAGTTTTAAGAGATGGTTCCAGTTATCGGTGCTGAAGATGATGCTTCGAAGGTTCCGAAGGCAACAACCGTGAGAGGGTATTCTTTTAAAAGATTTGTGAAAAACTTCTCAGTCTCCCTCTATTCGAAACAAAGTTGGCTTTACGCAAAACAACCTTCATAAACCCTTTATGAACAAGCAGATATATAATAGGTTAGTTAAGTCTTGTTGAGTACCTCCCGTACTCATGTTTGCTTCAATGTGGTTCAGGTGGAGTTCCATACCTTCGTTATGGTGTTTCAACGTGGACGTCGACGGATAGTTTGGGGTTTCCCAGGTAGCAGCCTGGAATCTATGGGCTGGGACGTCGCCTTATGTTGCGGCCTCTTAGGCCTTTTTGGTTCTTGTTGAATAGCAACATAATTTGCTTTCCGTTGTCTGATGTAATGTTGGGTCGTGTGACCTCTGTTTGTAAGCTACTCTAGTATTACTTGCTTAATAAAGCTTCATGTCTAGAGTGCTGCTTTGATCGGTTGTTGGTTTCGAGCCCGTTGTTATACAGTTTTGGCTATGCCTGCATAGATGTCGCAGTCGAGGGGTTGTGGAGCCGATGATCCATGTCCGAGCCCGCCTGTCGATGTGATCGGCCTGGGGCGAGGTAACCCCAGTAACCCTCGATTGTTCTTGCACTTTCTGGATACATAGCAGCTCTGTATAGCTTTGGTCCCGTTTCCTTCAGTTTCATCCGACTCGTGGACGCTTTGATATGCATAGTTGGTTATGACTAGCATGGATACAAGGAGTAGTAGATCGGGGATCCGGACTACGTGCCGATGAATCCGGTCTGCCTGCCGTTGTTTGTTGCGGCCGGGGCTGGTAACCCTGAAGCCCTTGTGAGTCCATGGCTAGGAGCACATAACAGTATGTATATCTCTGGGTCCGGGGTCTGACAAGTCTTGGTATCAGAGCAGGACTGCCTGTAGGAAAACCCTTGCTATTGGTCGATGTTGAGTCTAGAGTTTGTGAAAACTATTTTCGTGAGCTCTGCTTCCTTAGGGTCCACGAAATACTGCTGCAGACGAGGAGTTAGAGGAAAGTACCACACCACCTTTCTAGGAGCTTTCTTGCTCCCCATCTTGTATCGAGAGGCCTTGCACACCGGGCATGCGGTCTTCTTCGTGTCCTCGCCCCGGTAGATGATGCAATCATTTATGCATACGTGGTATTTCACGTGCGGTAGATTGAGAGGGCACACGAGTTTCTTGGCCTCGGCGATACTAGTTGGACACGTGTTCCCCTTCTTTGGAAGAATATCGTGCCAGGATCCCATGATGTCGTCGAAGGATTCTTCGGTCATTTTGTGTTTTGCCTTCATCTCCAGAGCCCTGAGCATTACATTCAGATGGGTATCCCCGTCGTTGCATCCGTCATACAATGGAGTGACCACGTCTTTCTACATTTGCGCAAGCTTAGCTTTCTCTCTGGTGGCGGCTCTGGTGTTACTCGTCTCCTTGAGAAGCAGATCTTGGTAATGAGGTTCTTGCAGCCAGCTCGAATCATGGCTGGCGCCACCTTGATCATCCTCGTGTCCATGCCCGGCACCACCCTGATCATCCTTGTGCCCATGCCCGGTGCCACCCTGATGGTCATCTTCATGATCGTCATCACCTGCCCCGCCGCTGGAGTCCATATCTTCACCATTATTGACATCCTCCTCATCACCATCTTCGCCATCACATATCCAACGAGTGTAGCCATCCATGAAATCACGTCGGAGCAGGTGCGACTCCAGCAATCCGGAATCGTGCCTTATTAGGAACATCAGCTTGCAGTCGCAACACGGACATCGTATCTCCGTCTTGTATGCGCGTGCCATGTCGGCCCTCGCGCGTGTCATCCACCTATCCATGAGGGCTTTGTTCACCAGTTGTCGGACCATGGTCACCTGTGCAGTACAAAAGACCAAAAAGAACATAATTAGAGCATATATGGATGTGGATCTCGCCGAAAAAATTCGGCATGACCTCCCCTAAAAAAGAGGACATCCGCGAGTGCCAGAAATTCGCCGGGAAAGAAATGAATCGACTTCCCGGCGAAACATTGGCATCTCAAAATGAAATCCCTGCACAAAAAGAAGCACCACAAACACAATCACATAGTAGGTGCCGCCGACAACGCGCATACATGCAAGCAACACCTTCATGCTTCCTCCAACAACGGCTTGCGCAAGAGAGCCGGACCCTACACAAAAAGAAGCACCACAACACAATCACATAGTTGGTGCCGCCGACAACGCACATACATGCAAGCAACTCCTTCATGCTTCCTCCAACAACGGTCTGCGCAAGAGAGCCGGACGAGAAATAAAGGGACATGTTGTAGATCTAGAGGAGTAAGAGACTTCACTTACATATGAGGGTCAACCAAGGGAGGTTGAGCAAGCTTCTATGATGAATTAATGGGGGAAATGAGGTGGGGAGGAGGTTGGGGACGAGCAGATCTAGGTTTGGTGAGGAGGACGAAGTGAGGCATGTGAATGGCGTGGTAGTGGCTCCCATGTGCCAAAAAGCAGCAAAAATCGTGCTACATACTATAGGAGGCGCATATAGCTAAATATGCGCCTCCTATACCTCTAACTATAGAAGGCGCATGGAGCCAGATGCGCCTCGCCTTCGCTGCCACCAACGCCACCCGGGCCTACACAAACTATACGAGGCGCATTATGCAAAAGTGCGCCTCCTATACATACATTATGGGAGGCGCATAAGGCCACATGCGCCTCGCATAAACTGGGGCTGGGAGGCTGTGGTCCCCACATGAAGTATACGAGGCGCATATTTTGGACATGCGCCTCATATATATGCATTATAGGAGGCACATCTTGGTAGTGCGCCTCACATAACATATAGGAGGCGCATTATGCTAATATGAGCATCGAGCCTTCATTTCCTCCTATAGGCTTTTCTCTAGTAGTGTTGTTGGCAACATGAAGAGCTATGAGGAATATTATTGAAGAAATTGAAGGAAAGACTTAGACTCCACATCAGCTAGGAGCAACTCAATGAAGTACAAGTGTATGAAGAAATCAAGAAGAGAACATGTTCCTCTATCTTTCTATATTTCTTATTTCTTTTCTTTCCTAATTGACTTAGTGGTATTTGGTTCCTATCCCACCTTGGACCAACTAGTGAGAAAATCATGAAGAATCTATCAAGACCAAGAGAAGAAACCATTCAAGTAACAAGACTACAATAGAAGTTTGAAGATGATCTTCAAAAAGACAAGCATGTGAAGACTTGGAGCAATCCATACAAGCTAAAGAGTTAGCAAGTTGTTTTGTCCAACCTTTGACCCAAATGGAAAACCCAAGACCTCGTCATAGCATTTCTTTTGCTTTGTTGTCTTGATTTGATTCTAGACCTACCCTAACCAAAGTGGAAAGACTAACTTAGATCACCCCAAATGTCTTTATGAAATGACTCGGTGTTACACATTGTTATGTGCTACTTTAGTTGAAATAGTGAGATCACCTTGGTGAATTCTTGGAACTTCCTCGACAAGTATGTTTATAATAAAGTTAGATCACATCAAACTCAATCTAGTCCATCCCAAGTAAATCCTTGGAACTTCCTTAACAACTATTAAACCAAGAGAGAATGAATCTTCCAACTCAAATCTGGATCTTGTCCTAGCCAACTTGGTTAAACCCCTTTTGCCATGATTGTTGCTTTGTATGATTTCTTCACTTGTATGTTTGTTTGTTAGTATGCTTGTTTATTCTGTTATTGTGTTTTCAATGTATAGATTGTACGGAGAGCAACGATCTTTTGTGAAGAGAGTGTGAGATTCCTTCACAACTTCAACAAGGAAAGTAACACACCATTCACTACCCATTATTTTCTATATGCATCATTAGAGTTTTCAGTAGTATGCATGATAGGAAATTTTACCAAATTATATTATGCTATGCTATTATCCTAGTAGTGTGTAGCCATTCCTTTTACCCTTGTTATTTCGATAGCCTTAGAACTTAGTAGATGCTATGCAATGTTACAAAGTGTTTTCTTGACGTTGTGGAAAATTCTAAGAATAACATTCAATGAAACACCTGGGTGCAGTTTGGATGTGATTGGTTTATGTTGAGTGTTGCCTCAGGGCCCTTGTCTGAGGGTTATTCCGCTTGAGGTTGTCACTTGAGGATGGCCACCTAGGAACAAAGAGACTACTATGTCCTTCTAAGTTTAGTAGATTCATGTGCAGCCTTTAGTCATATGGGCTCTGTCTTGATCAACTAAGTTGAATGAACTCACCAGGCTTACAAGCAGATGTAGCATAATTATAGGTGGAACGGGTAAGCCAAACGGTGGTGGAATTCCTTCTGAAAGATCTCGTCTCGATCTTCTCCTTTCCTTAATACACTCAGGGTGTATAGGACGCTTGGGTTGATTTGAGTCTGAAGGTGAAAGTGCACAAACTCTGCAGAGTCAACAAACTAAGATCTTGGTCGTCTCCCCGGTTATGGTCAGCTATGAGCAGCTGGACAAGGAATGACGGAAGAATCTCAACACCATTTTCAATAAGTAAAATTTTGACCAAGTGAACAGTAATTGTGGTGCTTGGATTTCAATCCAATGTTGCCACCCTTTGAAAAGAAAAGTTTGTTTTACAAAGGAGATAGGAGAAAACTTGCTTTATGTAAACTTAGCCTAAACTCCACTCAGCCAAATAAGCATGTAGTATTAGTCTTGCCATTTATATCCACCATAGTGTTACTTGCCAATACATTAAATTGTATTGAATCCCTTGTGGATGCATATTCCATCCTACAGATGATTCTGAAGACGAGTGAGGACTTCGTTTAGGATCTCGAGACTATCGCCAACATGTTTTGCCTGTGGCACATGAAGAAGATGGGCTGAATGTTATTCTATGTTATCCGTTGTATTACTTTGTTTTCTGCTAGTCTCCTAAGACTATGCAAGTTGTAATATTATTTTGTAAAGACTGGATCATACGATGTAATAGAATTTGATGAATTTGCATGATATTTCATCTTGTACTGTGGTGCTAGCAATTGATCCAGGGACTAGCACAATAACACATATGTTCTTATATTATTTAAATGTGGGAACGCTACAAACGTATCTATAATTTTTATGGTCCATGTTGTTATTATATCAATTGCTACATGTTTTGTTTACACTTTATAACATTTTTATACATTTTATGGGACTAACCTATTAACAAGGTGTCACAGTGCCAGTTCCCGTTTTCTGTTGTTTTTCTCTTTCAGAAAAGCTAGTCGCAAAATATTCTCGGAATTGGACGAAAATTGTGTACGCAAATATTACCATAGAGGACTCTAGAAGCCCAAAGAGGAGGAGCAGCCAACCCAGGAGGCGGCCACGCCACACCAGTGCGCGGCCCATCCCTGGCCGGCGCCCTCCTATGGCGTGGCCCCCTCGGGTGGCCACCGACGCTGCCATTTCCCCTATATATTCCTTCTGCCCCAAAAACCCAAAAACCTAAAGAAACCACGAATAGTATAGACGCCGCCATCTTCGTCAACCCTAGTTCGAGAGGGTTCTCAAGCTCTTCCCGGGACCCTGCCGGAGAGGGAAATCATCACCGGAGGGCTCTACACCGCCATGCCTGCCTCCGGAATGATGCATGAGTAGTTCATCCTTGGACTACGGGTCCATAGCAGTAGCTAGATGGTAGTATCTCCACTTTGTGCTATCATGTTTAGATCTTGTCAGCTTCCCTACATGATCAAGATCATCATTATGTAAGGCTACATGTTGTGTTTGCTGGGATCCGATGAATATTGATACTATGAGCAAGTTGTTTATTTATCCATATGTCTATGTTGTTTATATCTTGCATGCTCTCCATTACTAGCAGATGCTTTGGCCAAGTAGATGCTTGTGACTCCAAGAGGGAGTATTTATGCTCGAAAGTGGGTTCATGCCTCCAGAAATCAGCGTTCGAGTGACTGAAACGTGCATGGTTGTGGATGTGTTGCTGCCACTATGTCGCACCCGGACTTCTAAAGGATACTCGCCGTTCCGTTGAACAGTAGTAGATTGGATTACGGGGCTTACCGGCACCCGCGTCCTCTTACGAGTAGGCCAACACACGTATGTGTGACAACCAACCCCTATCTGTTCAGCGTCGACGTAAACTATCCCATAGAAATCAGGATACTTCCGTTGACGTACTTCAAAACATACACACATGGTACGTCAACGGCGTTGAACAACTGATATCACAACAGATCTCTACGACACAAAAGATTGAAATGAGTTGCAACTAGCTCTCATTAGAGCAGAAATAGCAAATACAATCATTCAGAGGGCACATGCCCCAACATAACATCATTACATCACAGCGGAAGCATTCAACAAGTATGAGTACAGACAAGAACCAAATAGGCCTAAGAGGCCGGAAACGAACAGACGGAGCCCATCCACGAAGTCTCGGATCCTGCCCGGGTCCGCTATCTACTCGTCAGCAGTCTCGTCATACTCCACGTAGTAGCCACCATGTAGATCTTCGGAAACGTAGGTCTGCGGAAACCACAGCCCCAAAGGGGTCAGTACATAAACGTACTGGCAAGCAAGACTCACAGTTCACCAAAGTGTAACCCCTCAACACCAAGCACAGATGCCTTGGGTTCAACGGAAAAGAGGGGATATAAAAGATGCTGCAACTGGCTGCGCTAACCAACTACAGAGATTCTACCACTTCCGGCTAACAGAAAGGAGATAAGATCGAGGATTGTAACCAACTGAAAGATAACTTCAAACAAACCCATCCTGGATCTCGCCCCTTATCCAAAGAAGCAATCCGAGGATAACTCACACAGTTGTATTAAAGGTGAATCAAATTATTGTGTCATCAACCTATTACTAGTCAAGTTATTAATCATGGGGTGTAACATGTTTGATCATTATGTTTAAGTTGTCCTGAGTACTTGTTAGCCAGTACTTTCACCAAGTAATCCATAACCGCGGAAAACACGGCTTCTCGAGAAGATTATCCCTGCAGGGTTGCACCAATTTGGCCGTACACGCAAGAATAACCCGCCAGATGGAAATGCACTTCCACCAAGCGGGGCACTCTACACAACTCGACTCTTCTTCGCATCAAGCCCAAAGAACCTTGGGCGCACGGCTAATCGAGCCCAGAAGAAAATGGACCCTCATAGCACTCTAAGAACGTGTCCCCCTATATGCCGACTACAAAAGTTCCACCCTGGCCTGGGCTCGCAAAATCATGCATGCGGCAAATGGAAAACACGAACTAAATGAGGCGATTTGGACGAGATGCGAATCGAATCAAATTGAGGGGGGCGCCCATACTCGCTTCCCACATGCGGTTAGTGCGCTCATCATGGATCAGTAGAGAAGACCCTTTTCCTATTAGGGTCGACACTAGCAGGCCTCAAAACCACACAGGGCCTCCTGCCGGTGCCTTATCATCAAATTTATTATTAATAGTAACATTAGCATGATTGATTGATTAAACATCGAGCCCCCAGAACATAATGAAAATGTAACAGAAAGTAACGGGTAACAGACTCGAGCAAAACAACCTAAGCATGCTAGTAAGACACTGGCTCAACCAAAGGGGTGATAGGAGTGGAGGTGAGGCAATATCAAGGTTAAGGGATTCATGTGATGGGTTCGTAACAGAAACAACTACTACTAAGGCTAGCAGAAAAGAACAACGGAAAGTATCGGTAATCGATGTTGAAAGGAACACAGTGGTTCAGGTGAGTGATAACTTGCCTGCAAAACCCAGTAGCCTGGTACTGAGCTAGATCCTTAGAAGGGGTGTCGTAAGTATCGTCGGTCTCAACGTCGTCGTGTATCCGAGAAGAAGCAAACAGACAATGCAGAAAAGGTAGACAATCAATATCATGGCATAGTGCACAATCATGGGATGATGCATGACCATTTAATTGATGCAACACAATAAACTAGTTGACAAGATAACAACATGATTAAATGGACCCACATGCAATTGGATTGCATATGAAAAGCCCATGAATTATGGTGGAATTAATTGTTTTACAACTAATCAAATTGTGTAAGTGAATTAGCATGATGCATGGATGAGGAAAACAGCAAAATAACAACAATAGAAGCAAATGGAAATAAGGTTTAGCAAGTTTGGAAATTCATTCATTAAGTTAGGAAATTTTGGTTACTTAAAGGTGTCACACAAGCATTTGTTGTTTTCATCATGTTAAATTGTTCAAAACAGATAACAAAGTTTATATTTGAAAAGAAAACAAGATTTTAGTTGGATTACATGTTTCACTTGTTGCAAAAGGATTTCAAATGAATTATTTATGAATTAAACAAGTTTAAGCAAGAATTAAATGAATTTAATTCAAACATGAACTTATTTGAGTTTTTATTTGTGCAAAACATTGAGTGAAGTTCATATTTGAAAAGTTTATGCTTTGATGGTTTGAAAACATATTTTATATGTCCCAAAAGAATTTGATTTGATCAAGTTATGAAATTACCAATTTTAAATGAATTAAACAAGGTTTAAATCATTTAACCAATTTTAGTTATTCAAAACATGAAACAAATTTTATATTTGGAAAGAGGGTTTAATTTTGCATGGAAAACATATTTCATTTGTGGAAATTGGATTTAAAATGAGCAAGTTATTATTTTGGCAATTTTAAATGCAATAAACAAGAAACAGTTGTTTTCAGCAATTTAAATTATTCAAAACAGCAAACAAAATTTATATTTGGAAAGTACATGAAAAGTTGATTGGAAAACATATTTAGTTTGTGGAATTTGGAATTTTTATGAACAAGTTATGATTTTTGCAAGTTTAAGTGATTTAAACAAGAATTCAAATGTTTCACCAATTTAAAATATTCAAAACAGTAAACAAATTTTATATTTGGATAGAACATTTAATTTGGGACAGAAAACATATTTAAAAGGTCAAAATTGGAGTTACAATGATTTTCTTATGCAATTTACAAGATATAGTGCAAATCTGCCATTTTTAATCCATTAGGGACTTAGGAAAAATTATTTCAGGGGTCTAGATTTAATTAACAGGGCCTAGTTGTGATTCTTTGAAATTGCTGTGACCAAATCAATGGAAAAAAATGATTTGGTTAAAATGAGGGAGGGGGGATTCGAACCCCCCACCTCCTGATGCGCTCAAGGAACCTGAACCAGATGGGCTGACTGCTATGTGTTGGAAGGAAGGGAGCTCGGGGGGGTAAGAGGTGTGGGCTCGGGATGTTTTGTTTTCTGAAACTGCACGTAACTGTACGTTACTGAACCACGATCGGATGGAACAGGTCGATGGTCGCCGGCAGTTCTCCCGCGGTGGCCGGAGGGGGCGGCTGGTGGAGGCGCTGCTCGCGGGAGGAGGTAGAGGGGCGAGAGGAAAGGGGACTGAGGGGAGGGTACCTCGAGCGGAACAGGAGGGCGGTCGGGGCAGCAGATCGTGCCGGACAGGGAGGCGATGCAGGGGAGGTGGCCGGCCGTAAACCTCGACGGTGGCGGTGCTACGTCGCCTCTCTGGCCTGGCCGAGGGCATGGAGGCGCGGAGGACGTCCCCCCGGTTCCATTCCCGGGCAAGGATGGCGCCGGCGGGGGCTAGGGCGACGGCGGCGGGCGGCGAGGTAGTGGCGGCTGTTGGTGTGCAGGAACTTCAGAGAGGGAGCAGAGAAGGAAGATGGCGGCGATGGCAGAAGGAGGGGGAAGCAGAGGAACCCTAGGCTACCGGCTAGGCAAGATATAGGAGGAGAGGAGCTAGGGAGGCTGTCCATCACGTCCACTGTGGACGTGGCCATCGATGGCTGCGTTCGTACAGCAGTGACGGAAGCAGGGAAGAAGACGACAACGGAAGGGAGGTATTGGGCCAGAATAGATGGGCTTGGGGGGAGAAAGGAGATGGGGTTGGGCTGGTCTGCCTCTCCATTGCTTTTATTTTTATTTCGTTTCTCTGTTTTTTTTTGTAGCAAAACGAAAATGGAAGGAAATGTTAGGTTTTAGTGTTAGTAAAAATCATAGAAAATTAGGGTGAGCTTATCATGTTAAATTCAACCCATTACCAAGTTTGGATTTCAAAAAAATGTTTAAAGTTTTGTGCTGTTTGGATATACACCAAATTTAGATGATTTTGAATATTTAACATGATTATTAAGTCAACACTTTAATAGAATGACCCAAGTGATCTAATTGGAAACAAAAGATCATAAAATGTTTTGGGTTATTATTTTTATACTTTCACATGGAACACATTTGGTTTGAATTGGGAGGTTTTTGTTAATTAATGATTTAATATTTGAAAACAACAAGCTTAATAGGGTGAACCCTATTAATTAAAGTGATTAGAATGATTTGATTGGCTTAGAGATTTTCATAGATTCAATGTGGTTCTATTTGATGCATTGGGTTTGAGTTTGAAATTTGATTTGGATTTAATTGATTGAATAAAACCATTAATTTGATAAGTGAGCATTATGGAATAAAAGAAAACAAATTGGTTGATTTTATTTGTGACTTTTATTTAAAAGGTTGTAACAGAGCAAGTATGAAAATAAAGCATTTGAAATTGTTTGAGTTTCATTGTGAAAACAAATAAGAACAGATGCAAAACAAATAGTAAACAAGGCAAACAATGAAATAAATATGATGCCATGATGCAATACTTTAATAACAAGAAATCAAACATTCTAAATGGTAGGTTTTCATACTTGGGCTGTTACAAAACGCCCCCCTTGAAGGAATCGCGCCCCAAGATTCCTACTGAGAAAAGAAAAGGTCCGGAAACTTCTTGGGAAGATCCTCTTGAGTTGTGACACGTGAAACACATCGTGCACATTGGATAGACGTCAGGGAATTTGGAAACCACCGGAACATTTTCAATTGAAGGAAGAGGTTTTGTATGGAGGGTGTATAGCTGAAAAGAATTTGTTTACTTTGGAGAATAGTCTATCTGGAATGTGGTGATTCAGTAATGCTTCCTTGAAACAACCCCATGTGATAGGAATGCCAGCTCTCATAGCCCGGAATCAACAACAACAACAACAACAACAACCTTTCTGGCTAGATAGACTTGATATTTTGGAAGTTTTGATTAGACGCCGGTAGAAGAATTGAAGTGGAAAACAACAACAAGATTTCAACGGACGAAAAGGATGTTGACAAGAACAGGATAACGAAGCAACACCGGGAAAATGAGGTCAAAACACTCCTGAGGTACTACGGAAAACCCATCCGGGCTTCTAAAGGATCAATATCTACTGCTTAAGGAATAGAGGATCTGCTTCCGGGGCTTACATGTAGAGGCCCCAAACCGGAAGGTTCAGAACCCCTCATATGCATTCATTCACAATCCCAGAATAACCAGTTGTGAACAACATACGTAGTTGGCATACAGAATACATCATCCATTACACGAGTAATAGAGTCTTACATAAATGGTCACATGACCAAGTTCTTGATAACTGTCACACAGGACAGACATTCAAAATAAACACAGCGGAAGACGATAAGCATAGCGTAGTAGAACCCGAGTCACGCCTCATCCTACAGGCTGCTGACTGGGAGACGATCCTAACTCGCAGGGCCATCAGCGTAGAACTCCTCCTCATAGAACTCCTCCTGGGGTGGCTCCTCATAGTCTGATAAGTAGATACCAGGGGCGAAACCAAATGAGTACATTTGAATGTACTCAACAAGACATCCTTTATGAGCTTACAATAATGCATACATGCTTATTTGGTGGAGTGGGTAGGCCGTACATATGGTTCAGCTACCCATGACAGATAAAAGATTTATCATGGTTGATTCTTCAAGTTTAGTCCTTTATGGATAAATCAGGTAAAATAATATAGTTTTTCTCTCGTAGATATCACATATCTTGGAGGTTTTATAAGTCTTTTAGAAAAGAAAGTTTTCTTTTCAGAAACTTGTAATAATAGTTTCCTCCTCCTCGGTATCTCGCAGATACCAAGTCATTCCTCCATAGTACCTCGCAGGTACAAAGCTGTCCTTCAAAAACCTCTTTTTGAAAAGTTGACACAATACTAGCTACATGGCCATTCAACCGTCCATATCCGAGGACGCGGCTATCTCGAAATAGTTTTACTCTGCAGAGGTGTACACACTTCCACTAGATCCAGAATCCGCCATGAAACAACCATGGACTATTCCCAACCTATGGGAACATCAGATAACTGATCTTGACTATCCACTATGTACAAGCTAGAACATGACTATCTCTTCAATTGGGGTTACCCCTCCCCGGCAAGCCGTGTCACACACCGCCCAGACAGGAGACCCAACTGCTGCATCCGGAGGGAAAATTAATCCCACACTTTAGATGTCCCGTCTGCTCACTCCTAGCGACACTTCGGTTCGGAGGATCCAATCCTCTATAGCACTTTGAGATAGCTCACATACTAACCATAACAAGTTTTTAATCAAGCCCCTACCCATATTGGGGTAAAGTGGCAGTACGATAATAGTTGTCCAGCGAAGACTAGGTTATGTGTCTTTTGTAAACATTTCTCAAAAATTTCCCTTCATGGCACTCTTCCGGTAGACAGGGTCTCACCCTTCTTCCGGGGTTTTTCCTTCATAAGGCATTTGTTTACAAAAAAACACATTTTATTCAGTTCATTTAAGAACCCAAGTTTTAATTTGGTGGATGGTATGTATATACCATTTAGTGGCTAAGGGCTTGGCAAATACCAAGTTGACTATTATTATGATTCCTTCTTCTAATAATATTAATAGTAGTAGTATTCACAACAAAAATAGTTTTGGGAGTATAGTTTTGTGAAAACTTCAGAAGTGAAAAGCATGCATGATAGATAATGATAAGTATTTTTACAGCAAGCATTAGGATGGCTTGCCTTGGTACAAGTGATGGTCCTGGTCCTGAAAGTAACAGGAGTTGCAATACCCTTCTTCAGCAAATCCTTCCTCCTCGTTTTCTAACGTCGTAAAAAGAAATAAAGGCACACTTTCAGAGCCAACCAAGACAAACAATGCTACAAGTGATACATACAGCAAGCAATTAAAATGTAACACTCAAGACATTCAATTATCCCTTAAGAAAATTGACAAGAAAACCACAGTGGAAAAATCTGCTTTTTCCTAGTGCTTATGTGTGGTGAAACTTAATGATTTTAAGTCAAGAGCATCATGGACCAGTGGGGTAAATCACATGTTAATAGACAGTAGGGTGTCACATAAAACACAATTTGATGTCTAAAAACTCCCCCAATATTCTCTATGGCAAACACAAAATATAAGCTAAAATATGCAAGTGGTGAAAAAGGCTTATGACAATAAGTCAAGCTCCTGTTCCACCATGAAACAAAAATACCAGTGGGTGTTCCACTAGCATAATGATCATAAATAGGTTATTAAGCCTCTGGTCACATTTCTAAAAATGCTCAAAACAAACAAACTAGTCCCACAAACTCCTACTCATTCTAGTAGAAACTTGGGAAAAATACTAGACTCGTTTATACTTCACTTGTTAATTTAGGCACAAGTGTGCAAACTAACAGAGGTAAAATACTCCTATAATCAGTACCAAAATGCTACTGGATCCCACAAAATAACATAAAAAGTTTAGCTATGAAACAAGGAAAAACTAGACTAAAATTGCCACACATGTGAGGGAATTAAATCTAGGCACCCAAATGATACTCAAGCAATTCCTAATACTTAAGGGAAAATTAACAGAGGTGAAAACACAAGGATAACAATGCCACAAGGACATTTCATCCTCTGTTTTCAACCACAAGGAATCATATTTTTCCATAGTGGAAAACAAAACAAAAGGCATGCATGTATAATCTAGTAGGAAATCTAGACCTTAAGCAATGCTATTTTAAATCTATTCTAAACTCAAACACCAAGTAACCAGAGGTGTTGTAACTAAAATAACAGTACCAAAATGGTACTGGTTCCTTGAAAATTAATCTAGCAAAAAGGCTAGATACAAACTAAAAATCTACTCACAAACCTAGATAGAAAATAAGCTATGAGCAAGACTTAAGCATGGAAATTAATTCTAAAAATTCTACCACTCAAGCCATTTATTCTAACATGTTCATACATCTTGGAAATATCATAAAGACACTAGAAAACAACATTACAAACAAGAAAACAATAGGTGCACATCACAAAATGATCATATAAAACAAGATCTAGGAATTAAAAATTAGGCAGAAAAGTGCTAAAACTTGTTCTGTCTCCCTAATTTTTTCTATGGCTCCAAAAATTAAATCCTTCTAGGATGTGATAGTACTTAACAATACAAAGCCTCTCCAATTGGTCCCACTCAAAAATAATGTCTCAAACTCCCCCTAAAATTCTTGGAATAGCTCACTTATGTTTTACCAAAATGGATGGCATTTCCAAATGGTAAATCTCCTGGATGCAAACTAAAATTCTAAAGGTAGGTATTGATAAGGGCTTTTCAAAACAGTTGAGTTTGCTCAAAAATGTTTTGTATTTTTGAAGTTCTATTCATTTCCATTTTAATGGTACTGTCTGGCAAAAAGGCTATAGAAAAATAAATAAAGGTCAAAACACTATTCTGCAAAAGGGAGGTGGTTGTGATTTTGTTTGGCTACATGTACAAAAATTGGCAAAGCCAAATAATTTTTTTTGCTATTTTTCCCAGGCCAAAAGCTAACAGGTAAGAATCTGTAAAAAAAATTTGATTTAAATTAACAGGGGCTAGCCCAGACGGGCCCGAATCGCTGCGCGTGGCCCAGCTAGGACCTAGGCCAGCCCAGGCGCGCGCGCGGGGGCGGGGGACGCGGGAAAAATCCCGTTCAAGCGCAACCGTCGATCGCCCGATCGACGGCTCTGGAGCTTTCTTCCTCCTCTCTTCTCACCCGACGGGAACTGCGTCGAACACCTCATGGGCACGCACGGGACGGTAAGGGTGCTCACCTAGGGGGCCCGTGGAGCGACGCGTGGTGGCGGTGGGGTCGTGGGAGGTTGGTGGCGCGGTGGTGGCGGCGTTCGTTTCCCCGACTGCGAGCTCCTCTCCGCGGCGGCACGGCGGACACGGCGGCGACGGCTCGGGCTCTCCTGCAAGCGAAAGCATCGCGGAGTGTGTCAGGGAGGTGGCCAAGGGTACGTAGAGCATGCTCGTGCAAAATGGCGAGCTCACACGCACGGGTTGGTTCGTTCTCCTCCGGTGGATCGTGCGGTGGCCGGCGGGAAGAATCAGCTCGTGCCGCTCGCACACGGCGAGGCACGGCCTGAAATTTCGGGTGTGGAGGCGTGGATGGGTGTGGTGTGTGGTGGCGAAACGGCAAGGCCGTTGGAGCTTTGTAGGCACGGGGCCGCGGGCGTGCTCTTCGGGTGGCATGTGCGTGTGCACGTTGGCACGCAGAGGGAAGGGGGGGCCGTTTCTCTCGTGCGCTCTCGAGCCAGGGGCGGTGCCAAACTTGCTATTCACCACAGTAGAGCTAGGCTAGATAGGCATGAGGATTTTTTTGGCAATGCCACTTGCACACCCCCCCTCTACTCGAGCTCTAGTTTCCTACTTCTTTCCTTCTACTCTAAGGCATGTCTCGGGCCAACAAATGCATGGGGTTACAGAGCATCTCAAGGCAATCAAAATAGACACCAAGTTTATTCAAAACCATGAAGAATTGGCAGAGAAACAAACCTCCAAAGTTCTGTCCAAAAACAGTTTTCAGAAAAATTCAGTAAAAGACTTAGTGAAAATTTCACTAAGTGTTGGAAAAACAGGGTTTTGAAGCAAAAGTTGGCTTCTGTTTGATTGGGCAATTGAACTTGGATTTTGGAAATTCAAGTTGCCAATTGTTATATGTACTATCTAGTTTGAGAAAACAACAAGTACACCAGAAAAAGAGTTGGTTAACCCTCTGAAAACAACTGCCCAAAAAGCTATGTTTCTGTTTTCCAAAAAGAAATGGTTTTTGCAATATTTTTATACTAGGAAAACAATCATGGATTAGATTGTTTTCCATGTGCTAAATTCAAACCAGTGGCATATAGTTGTACTACATAACATGTTCAACCATAATACCACAAGAAAACAACAAATCAAATATGTTTGATTCTTGAAAACAAGTGTGGAAAACAGCTAGTCATGTTGTTTTTCTGCTAAAAGTTTAAATAGGAAATAAATTCCCAAAGCTATTTAAATCCCAACCAAAGTGTTTCCTTGGTCAAGACATGACTAAATAATGTTGTCATGAGTGAATCAAGTATCCCCCAAGCTTTGAAAAGGAATTTCTTAGGGTTTCCAGTTGAAAAACATCAGGCAGACAATAATCAATCATCAGGAAAATCCTCAAATGAGTGAAAAGAAACACACCACTTATATTGCATAGATACACATGACTACACAAACATGTTGTCCACTTAATTGTCTTACAAAAGTCTTAAGAGGCTTGCTAATTTAATATTAAACAAGGGCTTAAAAATAGGGGTGTTACAAATCTCCCCCCCTTAAAAGAATCTCGTCCCGAGATTAGCGGGTCTAGGCTTTAAGAAAATCAGGGAACTCCTTCCTGATATCATCCTCACGCTCCCAGGTAGCTTCTTCCTCAGAATGATTCGTCCACTGAATCTTAAGGAATTTTATAGCACGCCTCCTGGTAGCGCGCACAATCTCCTCGAGAACCCGCAGGGGTCTATCACGATAAGTCAAGTCATCATTGATATCAATGGTCCTGAAATCTATGTCTTGATACGAGAGATCCTTCTCCGGTACTTGCAGACATTTCCGGAGCAATGACACATGGAACACATTGTGAAACGCCGATAGCTCCTCAGGTAATTCTAACTGATAAGAAACTTCGCCACGACGTGCCAAGATCTTAAAAGGGCCAATATACCTGGGTGCCAGCTTTCCCTTGACATGGAAACGCTGCATCCCTTTGAGTGGCGTAACACGAAGGTACACGAAATCTCCAATGCTGAAAGAGACATCACGACGCTTCGTATCAGCATAACTCTTCTGACGAGATTGAGCTGTCTTTAAACGTTCCCGAATAAGCTGAACCTGCTCTTCTGCAGCTTTCAAAGTGTCCACACCAAAAACCTGACTGTCTCCAGTCTCAGTCCAATTCAGAGGTGTGCGGCATTTACGTCCATACAGTGCTTCAAAAGGGGCCATTTGCAAACTAGACTGATAACTGTTGTTGTAAGAAAACTCTGCGAAAGGCAGACAGTCTTCCCATTTAACTCCATAGGACAACACACAAGCACGGAGCATGTCTTCCAGAATTTGGTTCACACGCTCTGTCTGTCCATCAGTCTGTGGGTGATAGGCTGTGCTAAAAGCTAATTTGGTTCCCAAACTCTCGTGCAACTTCTTCCAAAATCTGGATGTGAACTGTGTACCTCGATCAGACACAATCCTGCTCGGGACTCCGTGCAGGCTGACAATCCGAGAAATGTAAAGATCAGCTAGCTGATCTCCACGATAGGTGGTCCGGACAGGAATGAAGTGAGCAACTTTCGTGAGCCTGTCCACGACAACCCATATAGAATCATTTCCTCGGCTGGACCTAGGAAGTCCTGTGATGAAGTCCATCCCTACTTCATCCCATTTCCAAACAGGTACTTGCAACGGCTGGAGCAAGCCAGCGGGACGCTGGTGCCCAGCTTTTACTTGCTGGCAGACATGGCACTTGGCTACAAATGAAGCAATTTCTCGCTTCATTCCATGCCACCAGAATCTCTCCTTCAGGTCTTGATACATCTTGGTTCCTCCAGGATGGATAGAATACATGGTCTCATGGGCTTCGACCATGATGGTCTGCTTGAGATCAGACTCAGAGGGAACACAAATACGGCCTTCATACCATAATCCCCCATCAGCATCGATAGTAAACCCAGCAACCTTCTCTTTCTCCATGCGGGCCTTAATACCATCAATACTTTTCTGGCCTTTCTGCGCCTCTTTGATTTGGTCAACCAGAGTTGGTTTAAGTTCTATGGCGTCCAACATACCATAGCTGACCACTTCAATGCCAAGTTGGTCAAGCTCTTTCCATAACTCGGGCTGCCTTACTAAAATCATAGCATTTAGAGAGGCCGGCTCTCGACTAAGAGCATCCGCAACTACATTTGCCTTCCCAGGGTGATAATGAATACTCAGATCATAATCTTTAATGAGCTCAATCCAGCGGCGCTGCCTCATGTTGAGCTCACGTTGAGTAAAGATATACTTTAAACTCTTATGATCCGTGTAAATTTCCACTCTTCTTCCCATAAGAAAGTGTCGCCATGTTTTGAGGGCATGCACGACAGCAGCAAGCTCTAAGTCATGAGTGGGGTAATTCAACTCGTGGGGTCTCAACTGGCGGGATATGAAAGATATCACTTTCCCTTCTTGCATAAGTACGCTTCCAAGACCAAGCTTAGAAGCGTCACAATATACGTCGAAATTCTTGGTGATATCCGGCATAATAAGGATTGGAGCGGTCACAAGTCGATGTTTTAACTCATTGAAACTCTCTTCACACTTGTCCGTCCATAGGAACTTGCTATCCTTCTTGAGCAACTGGGTGAGGGGTCTGGCTATACTCGAGAATCCCTGAACAAACTTGCGGTAATATCCTGCCAAACCCAGAAAGGATCTGACTTCAGTCTGGTTGGTTGGAGCAGCACGCTTCTCCACAGACTGAACTAGAGTAGGGTCAACAGATATTCCTCCCGCAGATACTACATGTCCAAGAAACCCGACTTCCGTCAACCAGAATTGACATTTACTAAACTTAGCATACAATTGATGCTCACGAAGTGTTCCGAGCACAATTCTCAGATGTTCTTCGTGTTCTTCCTCACTCCGAGAATATATGAGAATGTCGTCAATAAACACCACGACAAACTTGTCTAGAAAATCCATGAATACCTTATTCATGAGATTCATGAAATAGGCAGGGGCATTGGTTAGACCAAAGGACATCACGGTGTATTCATACAACCCGTAACGAGTGGTGAAAGCAGTCTTGGGAATATCAGTATCACGGACTTTCAATTGGTGATAACCAGTCCGAAGGTCGATCTTCGAGAAGATTACGGCCCCATTCAGCTGGTCAAACAGGTCTTCAATTTTGGGCAACGGGTATTTGTTCTTGATGGTAACATCATTCAACTTGCGGTAGTCCACACATAAACGAGTGGTACCGTCCCGTTTTTCCACAAAAATGATCGGAGACCCCCATGGCGATGCACTAGGGCGAATCAAACCTTTTCTCAACATATCATCCAGCTGGGTCTTCAACTCATCTAATTCCTTTGGGTTCATCCGATAAGGCTTCTGTGCTATGGGTCCAGTTCCGGGCACTAACTCGATCACAAACTCGATATCCCGATCAGGGGGCATACCGGGTAGCTCTTCAGGAAAAACATCCGGGTATTCGCAAACTACCGGGACTTCCTCAAGGTTAGGGTGGGCTATACCAGTGTGGCAGTGAACTTGTGACGAGGGTTTAGTTGCAGTGTACGCAACCTTTTCCCCATCCTCAGAGATCATATCAATAGATTTCTTAGTGCAGTCAATAACCCCCTTATACTTGGCCATCCAGTTCATACCGAGTACCACTTCTATCCCCTTGGATCCCAGCACTATAAGATCAGCATGAAAAGTTTTCCCTTGTATTTCTACTGGCACTTCATTGCAAATTAAGTTGGCTTTAGTACTATCCCCAGGTATTTGTACTAACATAGGGTTGTGCATACGGGAATGCTTCATACCACTTTTCTCAGCAAACGGTTTTGTGACAAAAGAATGTGATGCACCAGAATCAAACAGTACTGCGGCTGGCACCGAGTTGACAGGAAACGTACCCATCACCATGTCTGGTGCCTCCTGAGCTTCTGCAGCAGTGACGTGGTTCAGGTGTCCCTTCATCCTATTCTGCCGTCCAGTGGAAGGACCATGGTTCATCTTGGTCGCAGTAGGCTGGGCTGTGGCAGTAGCTTTGGTAGGGCACTCACGAGCAAAGTGACCTTCCTTTCCGCAGGCAAAACAACCTCCAGAAGGCCTTGGGCTTGGGTTAGGTTTGGGAGCATTGTTGGAGCTGTTCCCATTTCCACTGTTGTTGCCTCCATAGAGGTTTCCATGATTATTCCCAGAATGATTACCATGGTTACCACCATAGCTATTTCCTCCGTACTTTGGTGCATAGTTGGGGTTGTAGTTGTTGGGCCTTGGTGCATAGTTGTGGTTGGGGCGGGGTGCATAAGCAGGCGCCTTGTGGGATGGTGGCCTCGCATACGGAGTGTTGCGAGTCCTTTGAGCACTAGGTCCTCCATGCACGGTCATCTTCCTCTTGCGGTTATCATCAGCAGATTTCCGCTTGTGCTCCAGTACCATAGCGGCATTTGCAAGGGTCTCCAAGTCCTGGAATGGAACCACCACTAGAGCGCACTGGAGCTCATCATCCAGCCCATTTAAGAACCTCTCCCTCTTCTTAGCATCAGTATTGATATCATCCTGTGCATACCTGGACAGAGTAGTGAAATTCTCCCAGTATTCAGACACAGGCATACTTCCCTGCCTCAGCTTCAGAAATTTCTCACGCATAAGTGTCATCATTCCTTGGGGAATGTGATACTTGCGGAATCTTGCAGAGAAATCCTCCCAGTTGAACACGTGACCAGCAGCAACAGTCTCACGTGTAGTCTCCCACCAAGTCCTGGCAGGACCAGCAAGAAAATGGGAGGCAAACATGACCTTATCATTTTCCTCAACTGATGCAACCTCCAGTTTGTTTGCAATGGTGCGGAGCCAGTCGTCAGCATCGAGAGGCTCCACAATCCTAGTGAAGACTGGGGGGTTGGTGTGCTGAAAGTCTCTCAGTCTCGAGCGAGCACCATTGTCATTGCCATTGCCATTGCCATTATTGTTGGCGGCAGCAGCTAGTTGTTGCAGAGCGGTAATGGTAGCTGCACTCTCATCTCGGCTGGCCTGGCGATCTTCCATCAGCAGGGCCAACAGCGCCTCCACTGTGGGTGGTGGTGGCGGTGGGGGTTCGCGACGAGGTGCCATTCTGAAGTGAAAACATGTGTAAGTTTTAGAAGTATATTCTTGTTTTTGAAAACCCAGTACCTTTAACATAAGAAAAAGGAATACGAGTGATATGTTTCAAAAACAAGAGCGGGGCAGTCGCAAACATGGATGAAAAGAACGCAAAATAGTGACAATCATCAAGGAAACAAGCAGAACATTCCATTCATCACACAACTTAAACAGAGTCTTTGACATTACACACACACATTACAAGCCATATCTTACAAGGAAGGCTTCATCGAGCTACAAGGGGTGCGATTGGTGGGGTCATCGCAAGGCTACTACTAGCAAAACGATCTAGCATACTTATCTAGCATCTAGACCAGCATCAAGTGCTAAGGGTGAGGAGGCTGTGACTACACAGAGTCGTCACTGTCCCCAACCTCGAAGATACGCTCCTCAGGGTCCTCCTCCTCCTCCTCGCCAAGCAGGTCATCGTCATCCTGCTCGCTAGCCTCACTCATATCCATCCCCTCCAAGTCAGACGGAACATCCTCTACTGGCAGGAGCTCCTCAATCTCCCTGCTGAGCTCTGCGCCCTCCTCCTCAAGCTCCTCTATGGCAGAGTCTCTCGCGGCTATGTCGTCACGAGCTATGTGAAGCCTAGTGTGCAGAACTGAGTTAGCCCCCTCCAGAGCCGTCACCCTGCTGGTGAGACGAGCACGGCTCAGTCGGGTGGCCCGCAGCTGTCTTTCCAAGGCACGGCTCCTCGCGGTGGCGGCCTCCAACTCCTCCCTCAACTGAGACAACTGCTGTGCTAGTGCTCCACTCTCCTCCTGGCTGTCCTGAAGCTCAGCCCTCAGCTCGTCAGTCTCGGCTATCAGTGTGTGGTGCACCAATGTGCCAAGGTGGTGAGCGAGTCGCTGATCGTCCAACCTGTGCTGAGTGCGGTACAACAGAATCTCCATCTCGTCCAAGTGAGGACCAACAGTGGTAGTGTCTGGCTCGACAGGAAGTGGTATGCCCTCCTCATCGCGCCTCCCAATCAACTCGAACCGGGAACCGATGAACATGTACTCCCCAATGTGCGCCAGTCGTGCCACTGACTCCTGAATCACCCGCACGGCTGCCTCGGTCCAAGAACGATCAACAGCACGAAAGACGTAGGCCTCTACTGTCGGGCTAGCCAGAGGTGCACGGATAGTGACCTCCGCGTACCAGTCTCCATCCAGAGGTGCACCGTCAACTAGACCTCCTCGCAGCTCCGGAAGTGGGCGTCCCAACACAGTAGCCATAGCTACTAGCCTCTCCTCGAAAAGGAAAGTCTCGCCACGTGGACGTCCCAACTGGAAAGCCTCGGTGATGACCACGTCCATCTACACAAAATTTTAAGTATAATTTAAGTGAGACCACAGTGTGCAAAGTTTTAAGTTTATGCAAAGAACAATCTTAATGCAAGTAGAGTTTGACACAGAGAGGTGGTGGGATATAGGGAATATTTTTATACATAGTCATATATCCAATCTTTTTGTATTTATAACTTATATTTTTGGAGTATACACTAACGTCCATGCTAACTAAGGTCTCCTAGAGTCAGGATGGCTCTGATACCAACTTTGTAGAGGCCCCAAACCGGAAGGTTCAGAACCCCTCATATGCATTCATTCACAATCCCAGAATAACCAGTTGTGAACAACATACGTAGTTGGCATACAGAATACATCATCCATTACACGAGTAATAGAGTCTTACATAAATGGTCACATGACCAAGTTCTTGATAACTGTCACACAGGACAGACATTCAAAATAAACACAGCGGAAGACGATAAGCATAGCGTAGTAGAACCCGAGTCACGCCTCATCCTACAGGCTGCTGACTGGGAGACGATCCTAACTCGCAGGGCCATCAGCGTAGAACTCCTCCTCATAGAACTCCTCCTGGGGTGGCTCCTCATAGTCTGATAAGTAGATACCAGGGGCGAAACCAAATGAGTACATTTGAATGTACTCAACAAGACATCCTTTATGAGCTTACAATAATGCATACATGCTTATTTGGTGGAGTGGGTAGGCCGTACATATGGTTCAGCTACCCATGACAGATAAAAGATTTATCATGGTTGATTCTTCAAGTTTAGTCCTTTATGGATAAATCAGGTAAAATAATATAGTTTTTCTCTCGTAGATATCACATATCTTGGAGGTTTTATAAGTCTTTTAGAAAAGAAAGTTTTCTTTTCAGAAACTTGTAATAATAGTTTCCTCCTCCTCGGTATCTCGCAGATACCAAGTCATTCCTCCATAGTACCTCGCAGGTACAAAGCTGTCCTTCAAAAACCTCTTTTTGAAAAGTTGACACAATACTAGCTACATGGCCATTCAACCGTCCATATCGGAGGACGCGGCTATCTCGAAATAGTTTTACTCTGCATAGGTGTACACACTTCCACTAGATCCAGAATCCGCCATGAAACAACCATGGACTATTCCCAACCTATGGGAACATCAGATAACTGATCTTGACTATCCACTATGTACAAGCTAGAACATGACTATCTCTTCAATTGGGGTTACCCCTCCCCGGCAAGCCGTGTCACACACCGCCCAGACAGGAGACCCAACTGCTGCATCCGGAGGGAAAATTAATCCCACACTTTAGATGTCCCGTCTGCTCACTCCTAGCGACACTTCGGTTCGGAGGATCCAATCCTCTATAGCACTTTGAGATAGCTCACATACTAACCATAACAAGTTTTTAATCAAGCCCCTACCCATATTGGGGTAAAGTGGCAGTAAGATAATAGTTGTCCAGCGAAGACTAGGTTATGTGTCTTTTGTAAACATTTCTCAAAAATTTCCCTTCATGGCACTCTTCCGGTAGACAGGGTCTCACCCTTCTTCCGGGGTTTTTCCTTCATAAGGCATTTGTTTACAAAAAAACACATTTTATTCAGTTCATTTAAGAACCCAAGTTTTAATTTGGTGGATGGTATGTATATACCATTTAGTGGCTAAGGGCTTGGCAAATACCAAGTTGACTATTATTATGATTCCTTCTTCTAATAATATTAATAGTAGTAGTATTCACAACAAAAATAGTTTTGGGAGTATAGTTTTGTGAAAACTTCAGAAGTGAAAAGCATGCATGATAGATAATGATAAGTATTTTTACAGCAAGCATTAGGATGGCTTGCCTTGGTACAAGTGATGGTCCTGGTCCTGAAAGTAACAGGAGTTGCAATACCCTTCTTCAGCAAATCCTTCCTCCTCGTTTTCTAACGTCGTAAAAAGAAATAAAGGCACACTTTCAGAGCCAACCAAGACAAACAATGCTACAAGTGATACATACAGCAAGCAATTAAAATGTAACACTCAAGACATTCAATTATCCCTTAAGAAAATTGACAAGAAAACCACAGTGGAAAAATCTGCTTTTTCCTAGTGCTTATGTGTGGTGAAACTTAATGATTTTAAGTCAAGAGCATCATGGACCAGTGGGGTAAATCACATGTTAATAGACAGTAGGGTGTCACATAAAACACAATTTGATGTCTAAAAACTCCCCCAATATTCTCTATGGCAAACACAAAATATAAGCTAAAATATGCAAGTGGTGAAAAAGGCTTATGACAATAAGTCAAGCTCCTGTTCCACCATGAAACAAAAATACCAGTGGGTGTTCCACTAGCATAATGATCATAAAGAGGTTATTAAGCCTCTGGTCACATTTCTAAAAATGCTCAAAACAAACAAACTAGTCCCACAAACTCCTACTCATTCTAGTAGAAACTTGGGAAAAATACTAGACTAGTTTATACTTCACTTGTTAATTTAGGCACAAGTGTGCAAACTAACAGAGGTAAAATACTCCTATAATCAGTACCAAAATGCTACTGGATCCCACAAAATAACATAAAAAGTTTAGCTATGAAACAAGGAAAAACTAGACTAAAATTGCCACACATGTGAGGGAATTAAATCTAGGCACCCAAATGATACTCAAGCAATTCCTAATACTTAAGGGAAAATTAACAGAGGTGAAAACACAAGGATAACAATGCCACAAGGACATTTCATCCTCTGTTTTCAACCACAAGGAATCATATTTTTCCATAGTGGAAAACAAAACAAAAGGCATGCATGTATAATCTAGTAGGAAATCTAGACCTTAAGCAATGCTATTTTAAATCTATTCTAAACTCAAACACCAAGTAACCAGAGGTGTTGTAACTAAAATAACAGTACCAAAATGGTACTGGTTCCTTGAAAATTAATCTAGCAAAAAGGCTAGATACAAACTAAAAATCTACTCACAAACCTAGATAGAAAATAAGCTATGAGCAAGACTTAAGCATGGAAATTAATTCTAAAAATTCTACCACTCAAGCCATTTATTCTAACATGTTCATACATCTTGGAAATATCATAAACACACTAGAAAACAACATTACAAACAAGAAAACAATAGGTGCACATCACAAAATGATCATATAAAACAAGATCTAGGAATTAAAAATTAGGCAGAAAAGTGCTAAAACTTGTTCTGTCTCCCTAATTTTTTCTATGGCTCCAAAAATTAAATCCTTCTAGGATGTGATAGTACTTAACACAAAGCCTCTCCAATTGGTCCCACTCAAAAATAATGTCTCAAACTCCCCCTAAAATTCTTGGAATAGCTCACTGATGTTTTACCAAAATGGATGGCATTTCCAAATGGTAACTCTCCTGGATGCAAACTAAAATTCTAAAGGTAGGTATTGATAAGGGCTTTTCAAAACAGTTGAGTTTGCTCAAAAATGTTTTGTATTTTTGAAGTTCTATTCATTTCCATTTTAATGGTACTGTCTGGCAAAAAGGCTATAGAAAAATAAATAAAGGTCAAAACACTATTCTGCAAAAGGGAGGTGGTTGTGATTTTGTTTGGCTACATGTACAAAAATTGGCAAAGCCAAATAAAATTGTTTGCTATTTTTCCCAGGCCAAAAGCTAACCGGTAAGAATCTGTAAAAAAAATTTGATTTAAATTAACAGGGGCTAGCCCAGACGGGCCCGAATCGCTGCGCGTGGCCCAGCTAGGACCTAGGCCAGCCCAGGCGCGCGCGCGGGGGCGGGGGACGCGGGAAAAATCCCGTTCAAGCGCAACCGTCGATCGCCCGATCGACGGCTCTGGAGCTTTCTTCCTCCTCTCTTCTCACCCGACGGGAACTGCGTCGAACACCTCATGGGCACGCACGGGACGGGAAGGGTGCTCACCTAGGGGGCCCGTGGAGCGACGCGTGGTGGCGGTGGGGTCGTGGGAGGTTGGTGGCGCGGTGGTGGCGGCGTTCGTTTCCCCGACTGCGAGCTCCTCTCCGCGGCGGCACGGCGGACACGGCGGCGACGGCTCGGGCTCTCCTGCAAGCGAAAGCATCGCGGAGTGTGTCAGGGAGGTGGCCAAGGGTACGTAGAGCATGCTCGTGCAAAATGGCGAGCTCACACGCACGGGTTGGTTCGTTCTCCTCCGGTGGATCGTGCGGTGGCCGGCGGGAAGAATCAGCTCGTGCCGCTCGCACACGGCGAGGCACGGCCTGAAATTTCGGGTGTGGAGGCGTGGATGGGTGTGGTGTGTGGTGGCGAAACGGCAAGGCCGTTGGAGCTTTGTAGGCACGGGGCCGCGGGCGTGCTCTTCGGGTGGCATGTGCGTGTGCACGTTGGCACGCAGAGGGAAGGGGGGCCGTTTCTCTCGTGCGCTCTCGAGCCAGGGGCGGTGCCAAACTTGCTATTCACCACAGTAGAGCTAGGCTAGATAGGCATGAGGAGTTTTTTGGCAATGCCACTTGCACACCCCCCCTCTACTCGAGCTCTAGTTTCCTACTTCTTTCCTTCTACTCTAAGGCATGTCTCGGGCCAACAAATGCATGGGGTTACAGAGCATCTCAAGGCAATCAAAATAGACACCAAGTTTATTCAAAACCATGAAGAATTGGCAGAGAAACAAACCTCCAAAGTTCTGTCCAAAAACAGTTTTCAGAAAAATTCAGTAAAAGACTTAGTGAAAATTTCACTAAGTGTTGGAAAAACAGAGTTTTGAAGCAAAAGTTGGCTTCTGTTTGATTGGGCAATTGAACTTGGATTTTGGAAATTCAAGTTGCCAATTGTTATATGTACTATCTAGTTTGAGAAAACAACAAGTACACCAGAAAAAGAGTTGGTTAACCCTCTGAAAACAACTGCCCAAAAAGCTATGTTTCTGTTTTCCAAAAAGAAATGGTTTTTGCAATATTTTTATACTAGGAAAACAATCATGGATTAGATTGTTTTCCAAGTGCTAAATTCAAACCAGTGGCATATAGTTGTACTACATAACATGTTCAACCATAATACCACAAGAAAACAACAAATCAAATATGTTTGATTCTTGAAAACAAGTGTGGAAAACAGCTAGTCATGTTGTTTTTCTGCTAAAAGTTTAAATAGGAAATAAATTCCCAAAGCTATTTAAATCCCAACCAAAGTGTTTCCTTGGTCAAGACATGACTAAATAATGTTGTCATGAGTGAATCAAGTATCCCCCAAGCTTTGAAAAGGAATTTCTTAGGGTTTCCAGTTGAAAAACATCAGGCAGACAATAATCAATCATCAGGAAAATCCTCAAATGAGTGAAAAGAAACACACCACTTATATTGCATAGATACACATGACTACACAAACATGTTGTCCACTTAATTGTCTTACAAAAGTCTTAAGAGGCTTGCTAATTTAATATTAAACAAGGGCTTAAAAATAGGGGTGTTACATTACACGCCTCCGTTCTCAATCATGAGTAGGCAACATGATAAATCATGTCACAACCACCTCCATTCCTATGGTCTAGTAGATATAACCATCCTAGAGAAACTAGAATTCGTGAAATCCTAACTTGAAAGTTGAGATGAGAAGGGAAAACAACGTTGCACTTCCTTACCAGTAAAAGGGTGGGTGGGTGGGGAAAGAAGAAAAATGGCAGAATTCCTACTCTCACGTTTCATTTTGCCTATATAGCTACAAAATAGTTTCTAGACTCAACTGCGACCAGTAAAAAGGGATCCTACAGGCAGACAGGCTCTGATACCATTTGTCGCACCCGGACTTCTAAAGGATACTCGCCGTTCCGTTGAACAGTAGTAGATTGGATTACGGGGCTTACCGGCACCCGCGTCCTCTTACGAGTAGGCCAACACACGTATGTGTGACAACCAACCCCTATCTGTTCAGCGTCGACGTAAACTATCCCATAGAAATCAGGATACTTCCGTTGACGTACTTCAAAACATACACACATGGTACGTCAACGGCGTTGAACAACTGATATCACAACAGATCTCTACGACACAAAAGATTGAAATGAGTTGCAACTAGCTCTCATTAGAGCAGAAATAGCAAATACAATCATTCAGAGGGCACATGCCCCAACATAACATCATTACATCACAGCGGAAGCATTCAACAAGTCTGAGTACAGACAAGAACCAAATAGGCCTAAGAGGCCGGAAACGAACAGACGGAGCCCATCCACGAAGTCTCGGATCCTGCCCGGGTCCGCTATCTACTCGTCAGCAGTCTCGTCATACTCCACGTAGTAGCCACCATGTAGATCTTCGGAAACGTAGGTCTGCCGAAACCACAGCCCCAAAGGGGTCAGTACATAAACGTACTGGCAAGCAAGACTCACAGTTCACCAAAGTGTAACCCGTCAACACCAAGCACAGATGCCTTGGGTTCAACGGAAAAGAGGGGATATAAAAGATGCTGCAACTGGTTGCGCTAACCAACTACAGAGATTCTACCACTTCCGGCTAACAGAAAGGAGATAAGATCGAGGATTGTAACCAACTGAAAGATAACTTCAAACAAACCCATCCTGGATCTCGCCCCTTATCCAAAGAAGCAATCCGAGGATAACTCACACAGTTGTATTAAAGGTGAATCAAATTATTGTGTCATCAACCTATTACTAGTCAAGTTATTAATCATGGGGTGTAACATGTTTGATCATTATGTTTAAGTTGTCCTGAGTACTTGTTAGCCAGTACTTTCACCAAGTAATCCATAACCGCGGAAAACACGGCTTCTCGAGAAGATTATCCCTGCAGGGTTGCACCAATTTGGCCGTACACGCAAGAATAACCCGCCAGATGGAAATGCACTTCCACCAAGCGGGGCACTCTACACAACTCGACTCTTCTTCGCATCAAGCCCAAAGAACCTTGGGCGCACGGCTAATCGAGCCCAGAAGAAAATGGACCCTCATAGCACTCTAAGAACGTGTCCCCCTATATGCCGACTACAAAAGTTCCACCCTGGCCTGGGCTCGCAAAATCATGCATGCGGCAAATGGAAAACACGAACTAAATGAGGCGATTTGGACGAGATGCGAATCGAATCAAATTGAGGGGGTCGCCCATACTCGCTTCCCACATGCGGTTAGTGCGCTCATCATGGATCAGTAGAGAAGACCCTTTTCCTATTAGGGTCGACACTAGCAGGCCTCAAAACCACACAGGGCCTCCTGCCGGTGCCTTATCATCAAATTTATTATTAATAGTAACATTAGCATGATTGATTGATTAAACATCGAGCCCCCAGAACATAATGAAAATGTAACAGAAAGTAACGGGTAACAGACTCGAGCAAAACAACCTAAGCATGCTAGTAAGACACTGGCTCAACCAAAGGGGTGATAGGAGTGGAGGTGAGGCAATATCAAGGTTAAGGGATTCATGTGATGGGTTCGTAACAGAAACAACTACTACTAAGGCTAGCAGAAAAGAACAACGGAAAGTATCGGTAATCGATGTTGAAAGGAACACAGTGGTTCATGTGAGTGATAACTTGCCTGCAAAACCCAGTAGCCTGGTACTGAGCTAGATCATTAGAAGGGATGTCGTAAGTATCGTCGGTCTCAACGTCGTCGTGTATCCGAGAAGAAGCAAACAGACAATGCAGAAAAGGTAGACAATCAATATCATGGCATAGTGCACAATCATGGGATGATGCATGACCATTTAATTGATGCAACACAATAAACTAGTTGACAAGATAACAACATGATTAAATGGACCCACATGCAATTGGATTGCATATGAAAAGCCCATGAATTATGGTGGAATTAATTGTTTTACAACTAATCAAATTGTGTAAGTGAATTAGCATGATGCATGGATGAGGAAAACAGCAAAATAACAACAATAGAAGCAAATGGAAATAAGGTTTAGCAAGTTTGGAAATTCATTCATTAAGTTAGGAAATTTTGGTTACTTAAAGGTGTCACACAAGCATTTGTTGTTTTCATCATGTTAAATTGTTCAAAACAGATAACAAAGTTTATTTGAAAAGAAAACAAGATTTTAGTTGGATTACATGTTTCACTTGTTGCAAAAGGATTTCAAATGAATTATTTATGAATTAAACAAGTTTAAGCAAGAATTAAATGAATTTAATTCAAACATGAACTTATTTGAGTTTTTATTTGTGCAAAACATTGAGTGAAGTTCATATTTGAAAAGGTTATATATGCTTTGATGGTTTGAAAACATATTTTATATGTCCCAAAAGAATTTGATTTGATCAAGTTATGAAATTACCAATTTTAAATGAATTAAACAAGGTTTAAATCATTTAACCAATTTTAGTTATTCAAAACATGAAACAAATTTTATATTTGGAAAGAGGGTTTAATTTTGCATGGAAAACATATTTCATTTGTGGAAATTGGATTTAAAATGAGCAAGTTATTATTTTGGCAATTTTATATGCAATAAACAAGAAACAGTTGTTTTCAGCAATTTAAATTATTCAAAACAGCAAACAAAATTTATATTTGGAAAGTACATGAAAAGTTGATTGGAAAACATATTTAGTTTGTGGAATTTGGAATTTTTATGAACAAGTTATGATTTTTGCAAGTTTAAGTGATTTAAACAAGAATTCAAATGTTTCACCAATTTAAAATATTCAAAACAGTAAACAAATTTTATATTTGGATAGAACATTTAATTTGGGACAGAAAACATATTTAAAAGGTCAAAATTGGAGTTACAATGATTTTCTTATGCAATTTACAAGATATAGTGCAAATCTGCCATTTTTAATCCATTAGGGACTTAGGAAAAATTATTTCAGGGGTCTAGATTTAATTAACAGGGCCTAGTTGTGATTCTTTGAAATTGCTGTGACCAAATCAATGGAAAAAAAATGATTTGGTTAAAATGAGGGAGGGGGGATTCGAACCCCCCACCTCTTGATGCGCTCAAGGAACCTGAACCAGATGGGCTGACTGCTATGTGTTGGAAGGAAGGGAGCTCGGGGGGGTAAGAGGTGTGGGCTCGGGATGTTTTGTTTTCTGAAACTGCATGTAACTGTACGTTACTGAACCACGATCGGATGGAACAGGTCGATGGTCGCCGGCAGTTCTCCCGCGGTGGCCGGAGGGGGCGGCTGGTGGAGGCGCTGCTCGCGGGAGGAGGTAGAGGGGCGAGAGGAAAGGGGACTGAGGGGAGGGTACCTCGAGCGGAACAGGAGGCGGTCGGGGCAGCAGATCGTGCCGGACAGGGAGGCGATGCAGGGGAGGTGGCCGGCCGGAAACCTCGACGGTGGCGGTGCTACGTCGCCTCCCCGGCCTGGCCGAGGGCATGGAGGCGCGGAGGACGTCCCCCCGGTTCCATTCCCGGGCAAGGATGGCGCCGGCGGGGGCTAGGGCGACGGCGGCGGGCGGCGAGGTAGTGGCGGCTGTTGGTGTGCAGGAACTTCAGAGAGGGAGCAGAGAAGGAAGATGGCGGCGATGGCAGAAGGAGGGGGAAGCAGAGGAACCCTAGGCTACCGGATAGGCAAGATATAGGAGGAGAGGAGCTAGGGAGGCCGTCCATCACGTCCACTGTGGACGTGGCCATCGATGGCTGCGTTCGTACAGCAGTGACGGAAGCAGGGAAGAAGACGACAACGGAAGGGAGGTATTGGGCCAGAATAGATGGGCTTGGGGGGGAGAAAGGAGATGGGGTTGGGCTGGTCTGCCTCTCCATTGCTTTTATTTTTATTTCGTTTCTCTGTTTTGTTTTTGTAGTAAAACGAAAATGGAAGGAAATGTTAGGTTTTAGTGTTAGTAAAAATCATAGAAAATTAGGGTGAGCTTATCATGTTAAATAGTAAACAAGGCAAACAATGAAATAAATATGATGCCATGATGCAATACTTTAATAACAAGAAATCAAACATTCTAAATGGTAGGTTTTCATACTTGGGCTGTTACACACTAGGGATAAAATAATGATGCTTAGTCTACGTGTCTTTTGCATTTTTCGCATTACACACAATACTTCATGCAATAATCTGTTGTTTGAAACTTAATACTGGAAGTGATGCGGATGCTGACCGGAAGGTGGATTATTTAGGCATAGATGCGCTGGATAGCAAGTTTATGTACTTTGTTGTAATGCCCTGTTAAATCTCATAGTGAACATCTTTCGTATATTTCATTGTCGTGCCCTCATTATTTGTCAATTATCGAGCTATAATTTGGTTACCCAACATGCTAGAAATATTTACGGAGAGACACCACTACTGAACTATGGACCCCGGTCCATTTTCCTCATACTGCTAAACCACCTACTTCAATCATAATGTTCTCTAATGTTTCCTACAATCATCACTGTTTTCTGCACCATACGTTTAATCCCTTTGTTTTCAGCAAGACTGGAGAGATTGACCACCTCTCTGTTTCGTTGGGGCAAAGTAGTGTGTTTGTTTGTGAGCAGGTTCCATGTCAATTGCACCGCTGACAAAATTCTGAAGAACCTCCGTGTCCTCCTGGATTTGATAACCTTGGTTAATTTCAAGGGAAAGCTTGCCGTTGTTCTACATCAAACTCTGCGCTTGGAGTAATCTAACGAACAACAAGCCCCCAAGGCATCACCCCGCCTCCACCCTCGAAAGTGCCATGCTGATACGTCCAAAATGTATCTCCTTTTCCGAACACTTTTCCTATTGTTTTCCTCTTAACTTGTGAGTTTTGGATACAACTAACACGGACTAACGTTGTTTTCAGCAAAATTACCTTGGTGTCTAGTTCTGTGTACAGAAATCGACTTTTAGGAATTGCCCGGAAAAGATCCCAAAGACCTTATTTCACCCGAAGACCCCCGGAGCATGAAGGAAACCTGGAGGGGGGCAAGGAGGGGCCCATACCACCCCTGGGCGCCTCCTAGGCCGCGCCTGCAGGTGGTGTGGGGGCCCCAGGAACCCCCTCGGGCTCCCCTTTCGACTACTTATGCCCCGTAATCCTAAAACTTCAGCGGGTTCTTCATATTCTAGAGAAACAGCATAGAGCGCTGCCGCCACCTCAAAACTCAATTCAGGGATTAGATGTTCTTGTTCTGGCGCCCTGCCGGGACGGGCATTCGTAGGAGATCATCGACATTGTCACTATCACCACTTCTCCATCAACCATCCATGATCCCCCCATCCATGTGTGAGTAATGCCCGCTGTAGGCTCAGAGGGATGGAAGGGATTGGATAATATCGTTCATGTAATAATGTTAGATTGTTAGGGCATAGTGCCTAGTATCCGTTGTTAGTATTTTTCTACCGTTGTTGCAACTTGTTATGCTTAATGCTTGTCACTAGGGCCCGAGTGCCGTGATCTCAGATCTGAACATGTTATTGTTTCATGAGTATAATTATGTTTCTTGATCATATATGCAAGTTGTTTCCACACATTGTTGTTCGGAACCCGAGGCCCCAAAGTGACAGAAATTGGGAGAATCGGAGGTGATGGATGTGATGTGAGGATCACGTGTGTTCACGGATTGTTAATTCTTTGCTCCGGTGCTTTATTAAAAGGAGCACCTCAATTACCAGTAGTTATCCTTAAGGCCTCGCTGCAAACGGGCTGGTAGGACGAAAGATGGTGTACAAGTTTCTCATTGCGAGCACGTATGACTACTACTGCTGCTATAAAACTGTTACCACTTATAAATTGTTGCGAGCAAGTCTACTTTCAGGTGCAGCTGAATTGACAACTCAGTTGTTAAGGCTTATAAATATTCTTTGTCTCCCCTTGTGTCGACTCAATAAATTTGGGTTTTACTTCCCTCGAAGACTGTTGCGATCCCCTATACTAATTATATGAATACTGAGAGCCCTCAGTATGCTTTACTGACAAATTTTCTTGTTGAGAGTTTCAAATTCAATTACTCACAATATGACCGAATTATTTCCTCTAAAATCTACGATAGACCGGTTTCTATGTCTTTGTAATATTTTTGCAGCATCGTAGGAATTAATGCATCAGGGACAACGAGGAAGATTTCGGAATGGCCCGCTGATTTGATGGAGCTTTTCCATGGAATTACTAATGGTGATGACCGCACAGCTTAGCGCGTCAAGATAAGAAATATTCAACTCCCCGCTATTAAATATTTCACTTACTACCTTGCTACTAGTGTTCTTGCTAGGGAAAACACTAGTAATATTTTAAACTATGATCTTGCGTTTCTTGTTGCTGCTTTGACTGGGAGTGATAAGTATAACCTTGGTTCATTCATTTCTTTCCTCTTAGCCACTAAGGGACCCATCTATGGGGGTATTATTGCTACGCGTGTTTTGACTGCTCTAGATCTACCTGCTGCTCCACATGATGTTTTATTAGCTTCACAGAGACTTGATCTTGCTTCCATGAAGGCTCAACACTTTGTTACTGTGAACTGTATTGCTGGTAATCTAGTATATAGGGTTTCATATACTTATGGTGACAAGAGGGAAGTCCTCTTGCCACAGCCTGTTTTGTTTGACATGAGCAGGACGCCATGGTCACAATCAAAGGAGGAGTTGGATGAGCAGCTGAGCCTGCTTGGGTTCCACCAGCAGAACGACCTTGAGCATCAGATGGGGGCAGAATGCACCCTCTGAGGACTACACCACACAGTACACCGGGGCGTCCCAAGCACATATCAGGAGGATGGCTCATCCTCGACAAACTATGGAGGCGCCACCTCATGGCCTGCTTGGGATTGATCTCCACTTAGGCCAAAATCCTAAGCTTTGGGGGGAGGTATACCGACATCACACTAATCTATGTATCATGTTTCTGTCGGTTCTTTGTATATCCATGTTTTTGTTTCTTTCGCTTGTTTTTGTTTCTTTCGCTTCTTTTTGTTTTTATTATTTTGTTCTTGCTTTCCAAAACACAAAAAGACCCAAACTATTTCTGTTGTTTCTCTTTATTTGTTTCTTTAGTTTCTTTTGTTGGTTTTCTTTACTTTCTCGTTTTGGTTTAATATTCAAAAATCCAAAAAGATTTTGCTTTGTTTGCTTGTTTCCTTCTGTTCTTGTTTTAAATTCAAAAACCAAAAAATATTGTTGTTCTTCTTTGGTTTTGTAAAGTTTGTTGCAGAGTTCAGTAGTCCTCCATGACTCCACTGGAGCTTGGTTATCATTCTATATTATTCAAGCCACACGAGTGAAAAGCAATAATGCCGATTTACGACAATTCAAATTGTGGTGAGAGGCTAGTATCAAATCCATTTGTTTTCATTTTTGTACATATACTCATACATGTGGACATGCTTAGTTTGTTCGTGTAAGGTGTATGCTATTTAATAGATGCTTATTAGTTCGTGCTCTCTCATGTTTAGCTCCAACTTATTAATATTAGATAGCATGTCGTATAATTGTTTGTTTTCATTGTCTTATTCATATAAGGGTATGACATTGTGGTATCTCCCTTTGATTGTTTCGCTTGAATCGACTTGGCACATGCTCACGCATGCATAAGACTAAAAACAAAAAGTCAATTAAGCCTCGATGATTTATTTTTCCACAGAGTATTTGTATCACTTTTATGCCCCCGTTAATTTTCTTTTGTCGCAAGCATGATTATGACAATTGTTGTGTAACACCTGACACTAATGCAATGTAATCAGGGTGGGCTGACGTGGGTAGGGCGTAAGGCTGTCGACAGCTAGGCGTGGGTGTGCTGTGACCACGCGGTTGGGCAGGTGTATATAACCCTGCGTGTGTGGACCAGATGGGTATCAACGATTATGAATGCAATAGAACTTCTCTTCTCCACCTGTATCTCGTTCCTCCCCTTCTGCTCTGGCGTCTAGATCTCTCCTTCCTCTGTTCTTCTTCTTCAAGCCAAACCAGAGGGAAACGAACTCACGCCTTCGTGCAAACGTTGGCAAGGGGTACTTATAGTGGTATAAGAGGTCAAGTCGATCGTTGGATTCGCGCTTCCGTTCGGTCTGCAGCGGTAAAATCCCTGGTGGAAGGTTGCGATCGGTCTGGATTTCGATTTCATCGGATTCAGTACTGAACGCGTAAATCCCGAAGCTGGTTCGCTGGGCTTGACGAGCAGTCCACGACGGCTCCTCCTAAACCTTCCCCGTAGACGGAGTTCGTGTTGGCGGCGATGGCGGACACGGCGGCGCATACAGACGAAGCCCTCGGCGCAATCCGCGCGAGCTTGGAATTGGTCCAGACGCAGATGGGCTCCCTGGATGCGCCTAGGGCTACTCGACACCTCTTACCAGCAGGTGGCGAGTCAGCTCGACTTCAATTCGCGCGCGGTGGGCGATCACACGCGCATCATGGATGGCATTGAGCGCCGTCAGGAATCACTCTCCCAACAGATGGCGGCTACGGCAGAGGCAGTGGCGCGGTTAGGGGCACCGAAACCATCATTGACGGTGGATTTGGAGGCGGAGGGGATGAACGGCGACGCACGAGGAAAATCAATTCTGGGATCTCCCACCAACGGCAACGCGGGCGGTGGCGCGATGTTGGGGATGAACAGACCCGGCTCAGCTTCAGCAACTAGACCACCAGATCCGGGAATCGGAGCGGTGGGGAACGGAGTGGAAGGAGGACGAGGGCGGGGACGGAATTCGGACGAACACCAGAGAGGCGGGAGACTGATCACACCGAAGATGTCGTTTCCCCGATTCGATGGAGCGTTCCCGCGGTTGTGGCGCGATAATTGCATCGATTACTTCCAAGTAATGAACACCCCTCACGCAATGTGGCTCACCACTGCTAGGATGCATTTGGAAGGGAATGCAGCACACTGGTTTCAGGCGTACAGACTGAGAAATGAAGTACCGTCATGGGAAGTGTTCATCGATGTAGTAGAAGCGAAATTTGGAGTGGATGATCACCGACAGCTGATGACGGCATTGATTAATCTCAAGCAGAAAGGATCAGTGACGGAGTACTGTACGGAATTTCAATCCCTTATGTTCAAACTGTGTGGTCAAAATCCCTACTACGATGAAACTCTGTTCGTGGAGCATTTTCTCAAAGGGCTCAAACACGAGATCAGAGCACCTGTGGCATCACAGTTGCCGGAGACGGTTGACAGGGCGATTCTCCTAGCGCATGTCCAAGAAAATTTAGCTAGTAAACATAAGCAGTGGAGCACCAAGTTCAGTGTGGGGGCAAAACAGGAGGCAGTAAAGCAAACTGGCAGAATTGGGCATGGGGAATTGTGGAAAGAGAGGCAGCTCAGAGATTATCGCCGGGCAAATGGGCTGTGCTTCCACTGCGGGGAGAAATTCGATCCAACTCACAAATGCGCAGCCAAGGCCAGTGCCACAGTGCATGCTCTTACGGTGGAAGATCATAACATCCAGATCTCACCAGCAGTGCTCGATTTACTGGAAATGCAGGAACTAGAGGCAGCAGAACAATTGTCGCTATCATGCAATGCAATGTCAGGCGCAGCTAGTGGGGATACAGTGCGAATTCGAGCGCTGGTGCAAAACCAAGTAATGCTGCTACTGGTGGACTCCGGCAGTAGTCACAGTTTCCTTAGCGAATCTTTCGCGGATCGGCTACAGTGCCCAAAAACGACAATAGCCCCAGTTACAGTAAGGGTGGCAAATGAAGAAATCATGCACTGCAACCAGATGATACAAAACTTCACTTGGTGGACTCATGGAGAGACTTTCACACACGATATGCGCGTCTTACCGCTAGGGGCTTACGATGCCATATTAGGGATGGACTGGTTGAAACGACAAGGAGAAATGGCATGCAATTGGGAGCACAAAACTCTGAAATTCTGGCATAACGGCAAAGAGGTGACGCTGATGGGTGTACCATCTGCCCCGTTGACGCAAATACAAGAAGTGCCAGTGGATCAGGTTATGAAATGGGAAAAAGGAAATGATATATGGGCCATCGCAGTGCTAGATTCAGTAACAGACACAGAGACAGAGGAGATAACACCTGAAATACAGTCCATCTTGACGAGATTTGCGTCAGTGTTCGAGGAGCCCCACAACCTACCTCCCCAGCGTGCTTACGATCACACCATTCCCCTGAAACCTGACGCAACGCCGGTGAATTCGAGACCCTATCGCTACTCTCCACTGCACAAAAACGAAATTGAGCGACAAGTGACGGAAATGTTACAGGCAGGAGTTATCGTTCACTCAATGAGTCCCTTTGCGTCACCGGTACTCTTGGTTCAGAAGAAAGACGGCTCCTGGAGATTCTGCGTGGATTATCGAAGGCTAAATGAGCTTACAATCAAGAATACATTTCCAATGCCCGTGATCGATGAGTTACTGGATGAGCTAGCAGGAGCAAAGTATTTCACTAAGCTGGATTTAGGAGCAGGATACCATCAGATACGTATGCATCCTGACGACGAAGCGAAAACAGCTTTCAAAACGCACCACGGGCTATACGAGTTCAGAGTTATGCCTTTCGGCCTATGCAACGCTCCTGCAACGTTTCAGTGCGTCATGAACGAGGTGCTCCTACCTTGCCTCCGCAAGTACGCTCTCGTATTCATGGACGACATCCTCGTTTACAGTGCTACAATCCAAGAACATGTACAGCACTTGGAGCATGTCCTCTCACTGCTGCAAAAACACGAACTGTATGTGAAGCTGTCCAAATGTTCATTTGCTCAGGCAGAACTAGAATATCTGGGCCACATCGTCTCTCGGGAAGGGGTAGCAACAGACCCAAGGAAGACTTAGGCCATGCAAGCTTGGCCCAAACCAACTTCTATCACTGAATTAAGAGGGTTTCTCGGCCTCACGGGATACTACCGCATATTTGTGAAGTCTTATGGTATCATCGCAAAACCCCTTACTAATCTGCTCAAGAAAAAAGATTTCTCCTGGAATTCAGAGGCCGACAGTGCTTTTACCATGCTCAAGCAAGCAATGACTAACACTCCAATGTTACAACTTCCTGATTTCAATAAGCAATTTGTGATCGAAACTGATGCGTGCGATACAGGGGTGGGGGCAGTACTAATGCAGGGGGATAAGCCAATAGAATTTTTGAGCAAGGCTCTCAGTGCTCAACATCGCACGCTGTCCACATACGAAAAGGAATTCCTCGCCCTGATTATGGCAGTCAAACGATGGCGCCAATACCTGCTCCGTGGAGAGTTCCTTATTCGCACAGACCATCAGAGCCTGACATTTTTAGATGATCAAGTTCTCCACTCTGCTATGCAAAGAAAAGCGATGGCGAGACTGATGGGACTCCACTTTCGCATCATATATAAGAAGGGGAGGGAGAATGTAGCAGCTGACTCTCTGTCTCGAGTCGCACATGAAATGCAAGTGAGCTCTATGTCTACCATCCAGCCAATGTGGATACAAGAGGTGCTAAATTCATACTCAACTGATACAGAAGCCCAACTCAAAATGCAACAACTTGCCTTGGCCAGTCCAAATGAGCATGGATACGAGCTCTGTCAGGGTCTCATCAGATACAAAGGCAGGGTATGGATTGGAAATAATTCAGCAATTAAAACCAAATTGATCACAGTGTTCCATGCTAATGCCATTGGAGGACACTCCGGAGTTTTACCAACATACATTCGTCTGAAGAAGCTATTTGCCTGGGTTGGTATGAAGCAAGACGTGGCCAATTTCGTGAAGCAATGCACAGTCTGCCAGCAAGCAAAGCACGAACTGACACATCCTGCAGGCTTGTTGCAACCACTACCTACTCCACAGGGCACCTGGCAAGAGATTTCGATGGATTTCATCGAGGGACTACCCATGTCACAAGGAGCCAATGTGACTCTGGTGGTTGTGGACAAGTTATCCAAATATGCCCATTTCATTCCTCTAAGGCACCCATTCACAGCAGGAACCGTAGCACAAACACTGTTGGACAGTGTGGTCAAATTACACACGCTTCCACTGTCAATTATCTCTGACCGCGACAAGATCTTTACTAGCCAGCTGTGGAAGGAATTATTCAAGGCATTGGGCACTAAACTGCAGTTTTCGACAGCATATCACCCACAAACTGACGGGCAGACGGAGCGGGTAAACCAATGCCTGGAGATGTTCTTGCGCTGTGCAGTTCACGACGACCCCAAGCAATGGCGCAAATGGTTACCTTTGGCCGAGATGTGGTATAATGCTACATATCATTCATCCATTGGGTGCTCCCCCTTCAAGGCTCTCTATGGTACTGAACCTAATTTGGTGGCGGTGCCGGCTATCTCTGACGCTACGGGCCAGGATGCCACTAATATGCTGCTGGATAGACAGGAGCAGCTCATCAGGCTTAAGGAGCACCTCTCTAAGGCGCAGAATCGAATGAAACTACAAGCAGATCGACAATGCACGGAGCGATCTTTCCAAGTTGGGGAACAGGTTCTTCTCAAACTCCAACCGTACACCCAGTCCTCGCTCATCAACAGGCCCTGCCCCAAACTGGCGCTGAAATTCTTTGGACCTTTTCGCGTGCTCGAGAAAATTGGAGCTGTGGCGTACAAGTTGGACCTGCCGGCTCACAGTGCAATCCACCCAGTTTTTCATGTCTCACAGCTCAAAGGGTACACACCAGATTTCACCCCGGTGTACTCTGAGTTGCCAACTACTCCAGCACTCGATACCATGGAAACAGCCCCAGAGTAAATCCTGGACAGACGTCTGGTGAAGAAGGGCAATGCAGCGATACCGCCAGTCCTGATCAAGTGGCAAGGTATTCCAGAGAACGCAGCAACCTGGGAGGATCTTCATGTGGTGAAAACGCGATACCCGCAAGCGCTTGCTTGGGGACAAGCAAGTTCTCCTCAGGGGGACAATGTAACACCTGACACTAATGCAATGTAATCAGGGTGGGCTGACGTGGGTAGGGCGTAAGGCTGTCGACAGCTAGGCGTGGGTGTGTTGTGACCACGCGGTTGGGCAGGGGTATATAACCCTGCGTGTGTGGACCAGATGGGTATCAACGATTATGAATGCAATAGAACTTCTCTTCTCCACCTGTATCTCGTTCCTCCCCTTCTGCTCTGGCGTCTAGATCTCTCCTTCCTCTGTTCTTCTTCTTCAAGCCAAACCAGAGGGAAACGAACTCACGCCTTCGTGCAAACGTTGGCAAGGGGTACTTACATGGTGCTCTCTTTATTATCGCTCCCTGTCTATTGCTAGCCTTCACCTGTACTGAGTATGAGCTCTACTCATGCATCCAACTTCCAAAAACCAAATTTTTTCAAATGTGTCCACCATACCTACCTATATGTGGTATTTCACCGCCACTCCAAGTAAATTTCTCATGTGCTACCTTTAAAACCTTAAAAACTTATTCCTATTTTGTGCCCCTGTTTTAGCTCATGAGGACGTAAATAGAGAATCTTTATCTCACTTGTTGATTGCACTTTGCGCACTTGGACTAGTGTCTTCAACCGCTTATCAAAATGATAGAAGAGTTCGCACCGGGGTGCCCAGCCCCAAAATTGGTTACTATAAATTCTCTTCACTATTTTCCCCTGATTTATCAGTCAAAGCATAATTGTGTAAACAAAAGAGAAGAGGGATGACCTTCTATACCAGATGCGTCCTTCAACGGGAGCCGCTCTTGCAAGGTCTAGTTGGCTTGTGACGTACTATATTGTCTGTTTACCATTCGTTGACATAAGCATACACCTCCCTACAAAAATGTTTTCAATACCTCTGTTTATAAAATAAAAATCTCTAGCACATGAGTTAATCCCTGCTTCCCTCTGGGAATGGCCTTTCTTTTACTTTTATGCAGAGTCTTCACCTTCTCACTTTATGCACCTTCTTGAGAGTATGGCGGTCATTCTTAGTGTAATGTGCTTGTCCCAGAACACGGTTAATTGTAGTATAACTTTGATGCTTTTATATTTGATGTCTTTACTTCTAGTATTCACTTGAACTTCAGAGGTGCCCTAGCATTTATGTTTTGCTCCATTATTAAGGGAAAGCGAGTACACTTTATCATACCCTATTATGAGCATTGCAATCTTGCAGATTGATTCATTTCATGTTGTTTATTATTAGTGTGCTGGTATCTCTTCATGGCTTGCATAACTATTATGTGACTTCATCTTGCATACTTCTTACTATGAATTCCCTAAGCACTTGATCATATAGTGAGCATATTTACATCATATGAAACAAATGTGTTCGTAAAAGTTATTTTATCACACTCAGTTGTCACTGAATTGCTTGAGGAAAAGCAATAAGCTAAGCTTAGGGGGAGTTGATATGTCCAAAATGTATCTCCTTTTCTGAAAACTTTTGCTATTGTTTGCCTCTAAACTTGTGAGTTTTGTATACAACTAACACGGACTAACACTATTTTCAGCAGAATTACCTTGGCATCTCGTTTTGTGCAGCAAAATCGACTTTAAGGAAATTGCCCGGAAAAGATGCCAAAGACTTTATTTCACCTGAAGACCCCCAGAGCCAGAAGGAGACCCGGAGGGGCCCACACCACCCTGCCCCCCCTAGGCCACGCCTGCAGGCGGTGTGGGGGCCCCAGGCACCCCCTTGGGCTCCTCTTTCGACTAATTATGCCCCGTAACCCTAAAACATCAGGGGGTCCGTCATATTCCAGAGAAACACCATAGACCGTCGCCGCCACCTCGAAACTCAATTCGGGGATCAGAAGTTCCTGTTCTGGCGCCCTGCCGGGACGGGGATTCGGAGTGGATCATCGCCATCGTCACCGCCACCACTTCTCCATCAACCATCCATGATTCCCCCATCCATGTGTGAGTATTCTCCGCTAAAGGCTGAGAGGGATGGAAGGGATTGGATGATATCATTCATGTAATAATGTCAAATTGTTAGGGAATAGTGCCTAGTATCTGTTGTTAGTGTTTTCTACCATTGTTGCAACTTGTTATGGTTAATGCTTGTCACTAGGTCCTGGGTGCCATGATCTCAGATTTGAACATGTTATTATTTCATGAGTATAATTATGTTTCTTGATCATATCTACAAGTTGTTTACGCACATTCTTGTTTGGAACCCAAGGCCCCAAAGTGACAGAAAATGGGACAACCAGAGGTGATGGCTGTGATGTGAGGATCACGTGTGTTCACGGAGTGTCAAGGCTTTGCTCTGGTGCTTTATTAAAAGGAGCACCTTAATTACCTATAGTTCCCCTTGAGGCCCCGCTGCAAACGGGCTGGTAGGACAAAATATGTTGTGCAAGTTTCTCATTACGAGCACGTATGACTATATTGGAACACATCCCTGTGGTTTGCCTAGAACTTGGATGCTTTATTATTATTATCTGCAATGCCCATGTTTTGATTATTATATGAACTATCTTATCCATGCAACGCCCGTTCATCCATCCCTATGCCTACAGTATTTTAATCCTGTTGTTTCCCGCAACTACTACTGTTGTTACTATTTTACTCCTGATGTTATTTTGCTACTACTGCTTCTATAAAACTGTTACCACTGATAAATTGTTGCGAGCAAGTTTACTTTTAGGTGCAACTGAATTGACAACTAAATTGTTAAGGCTTATAAATATTATGTGGCTCCCCTTGTGTCGATTTAATAAATTTGGGTTTTACTTCCCTCGAAGACTGTTGCGGTCCCCTATACTTGTGGGTCATCACATGCCGGCCTCTAGGTCCTCATCGTTCCTACAACGGAGGAGACGGTATTCAGTCTCCGCGTACTAGAGGGTCATGTCAATGACATTGTGGGAGAGGTTTGGCTCAGCCCCCGCGATGGCCGCCGCCTCCTCGATGGTGTGGCCAGACTTCCTCCCCTTCTTGTAGCTTTGCCCATCGTCTCTGGCGCCAGCGTGCGTGTAGGTGGAGCCTACATCCATCCTCATACGGTACCATTCACCACCCGGATGGAGGCTGTACCGGTGGGATCAAAGGCCGATGTGGCGGGGAGAAGTTTGGGTCGGAACCCGCCACCGTTAGAGGTTGACCTCCTGCTGGCGGAGGAAGGCACTGACCTCACAAGAGTACGTCACAAGCCAACTAGACTTCACAAGAGTGGCTCCCATATAAGGACGCATATGGGTAGAAGGCCATCCTTATTTCTCTTTTTTTTACACAATTATGCTTTGACTGATAAATGAGGGGCAAAAATAGTGAAGAGAATTTGTTGTATTACTTTGGGGCTGGGCACCCCGCTGCCGGCTCTTCTATCATTTGGATAAGAGGATGAAGCCACTAGTCCAGGGTGTGAAATCCAATCAACAAGTGAGATAAAGATTCTCTATTTACGTCCTCATGAGCTAAAACAGGGGCACAAAACATGAATAATTTTTCGAAGGTTTTAAAGGTAACACACGAGAAATTTACTTGGAGTGGCGGTTAAATACAACATATATATATGTAGGTATACTGGAAACATTTGTCAAACTTTGGTTTTTGGGAGTTGGATGCACAAGTAGAGCTCATACTCAGTACAGGTGAAGGCTAACAATAGACGGGGAGCGACAGTCAAGAAAGCAACAACTGTCATAATCATGCTTGCGACAAAACAAAATTAACAGGAGCATACAAGTGATACAAATACTCTGAGGGAAAATAAATCATCGAGGCTTCATTGACTTTTTGTTTTCAGTCATAGCATGCGTGAGCATGTGCCAAGTCGATTCAAGCGAAACAATCAGAAGGAGATACCACAATGTCATACCCTTCTATGAATAAAACAGTGTAAGAAAACATTCATACGACATGCTATCTTATATTAATAAGTTGGAACTAAAAACGTGAGAGAACGAACTACTAAGCATCAATTAAATAACATACACCTTACATGAACGAACTAAGCATGTTCACATGGATGAGTATATGTACAAAAATAAAACAAATAGAGTACATACCAACCTCTCACCACAACTTGAGTTGTCGTAAATGGTCATTGTTGCTCTTCACTTGTGGATTGAATAATATAGAATGATAACAAAGCTCCAATGGAGACATGGAAGTCTGGGAAATCTGCAACAAACTTTACAAAACCAAAGAAGAACAACAATTATTTTTGGGTTTTCGAATTAAAACAAGAACAAAAAGAAACAAGCAAACAAAGCAATTTTTTGGATTTTTGATTATTAAACCGAAACGAGAAGGTAAAGCAAACCAACTAAAGAAACTGAAGAAGAAAATTAAGATAAACAACGGAAATAATTTTGGTCTTTTTGTGTTTTGGACAGCAAGAACAAAACAACAAAACAAAAAGAAACGAAAGAGAAAGAAAACGAACGAAAGAAACAAAAACATGGATATACAAAGAACTGATGGAAGCATGATATATAGATGAGTGTGTTTTCGGTATACCTCCCCCCAAGCTTAGGCTTTTGGCCTCTTCTTGATTACATTATATCACCCTCTTCTCTCGACCCTTGAAAACTTCCTTCACACCACACTAAAAGTAATTCGCATTAGAGGGTTAGTGCACAATCAAAATTTCATGGATTCTGCAAGGGCACAAATTCTATTGATAATTTTAAACATTACATATAGCCACTGATGTTTCTTGAAGCAAAGATATCCACTCGACATAGTAAAAGAGCAAATGCAAGAAAAACGGCAGAATCTGCGAGAACAGTATGTAAATACGAATTTTTTCGGGGCACTTAAGTTACTCAGATCGAAAAACATAAAGAACAAAAACGTTTACGAATTAGCTGAGGAATAAGCTCAAAAAGTTTCAGGTCATTTTGATCTTTCTGTGAATTATACGATTTTTTACGGTGGACAGCAGAAATTTGTTTCCTGTGTAGAAATCCAAAACAAACTCCAACTTTCGCTAAGAACTTTACTTGGCACAACTAAAAAATGAAAATAAAGATACAAAGGAGTTTCTACAGAATTATGCAATACCCCGACTCAAAGAAAACAGAGAAAACAAAGGTGGAAGTGGTGAAAACAAAAAATATGTGTTGTGAAAATATGCATAACCACAATAATCAAGATAAAAACATGACTATGGTTGATGGAAAACATGATTATACTAAAGTATCAAGGTGATAACAGAAGTAAACATGGTGAAAACATAGTGAAAACATTGTCCTCTTCATTCAAAATCATTTTCTTAACAAGGGTGATCAAGTCTTGTTACTAGAACAATTTTCGTATGAAGCAAAACTTTGCTAATCATTAAATAATTATGTTACCTCAACCTTGATAACATAGTCCCAATCATAATAATTTCATATTATTTTGGTGGTATTGGAATGGGACAATAAAATTCTCCATTCTTGATGGTCTCAATATTTTCAGTTGAATTTAAACCATATCTTCTATCAATCTTCTGGGTAAAATAAATAGTATGCTTTTTATCATTAACATTAAAAGTTACTTTTCCTTGATTGCAATCAATAACAGCCCCTGCAGTGTTAAGAAAAGGTCTCCGAAGAATAATAGACATATTATCATCTTCAGGCATTTCCAACACAACCTAGTCAGTTAATATCAAACAACTAGTAGCAACTTGAACATGAACATGAACATTCTCACATATACCAACAGGAATAGCAGTAGACTTATCAGCCATTTGCAAAGATATAACAGCGTGTATCAATTTTTCAAGAGAGAGTCTCTTATAAAGAGAGAAAGGCATAACACTAACTCCAGCTCCCAAGTCACATAAAGTAGTTCTAACATAATTATTTTTAATAGGACAAGGGATAGTAGGAATACTAGGATCTCCAAGCTTCTTTGGAACCTTGCCATTGAAAGAGTAATTAGCAAGCATAGTGGAAATTTCCTCATTAGGAATTTTCCTTTTGTTAGAGACAATATATTTCATATATTTAGAATAAGGAGGCAGTTTAATAGCATCAGTCAAAGGAATTTGCAAAAGCAGAGGTTTCATCCACTCACAAAACATGTATAATGTTCTTCTTCCTTTGATTTGTGTTTATCATTAGGAAAAGGCATTGCTTTTTGTACCCAAGGCTCTCCTTCATTACCATGTTTATTGGCAATGAAATCCTCCTTAGTATACTTTGAATTTTTAGGTTGCTTTCCATGTCCAGCTACAGTTTCTTCTTTATCAGAAGCATCACTTTTATCATTACCACTTTCAGTTTTAGCATCGGAAATAGATATACTATTAGGATCTTTAGCAGGTTCAGGAGATTCTACAACAGTGTTAAGTCTCTTCTTCTTTTTCTTAAAAGGAGAACTATTGTTTTTAGGTTGCTGAGAATCTTGTTCAATTATTTTAGGATGTCCTTCAGGATACAAGGGGTCCTGAGTAGAAACACCACTTCTAGTAATTATTTCACAAACATGTTTTTCTCTAGAAGCATTAGCTAGCATATCTTTTTGCACTTTAGTGAGTTGATCAATTTGAGTTTGAACCATATGAAAATGTTTAACAAGCATTTTAACATCATTAGAGGTTCTCTCAATAATACCATGCAATTTATCAATCGCTCTAGAGTTTTCCGTAAGGTGATTTTGCACTCTCATATTAAAGTTGTCTTGCTTAACACATAATTATCAAATTCATCTAAGCATTGATCAGGTGGTTTAGAATAGGGAATGTCTCTATTATCAAAGTATTGGAGAGAGTGTACCTCAACTATTGATGGATGAGGAATAGGCTTACATAATTCTTCTATAGGAGGTAAATTCTTCACATCTTCAGATTTAATACCCCTCACTTTAAGAGATTTCTTTGCTTCCTTCATCACTTCATCATTTAATTCAATCATCCCTCTCTTCTTGGATGTTGGTATTGGTGTTGGTTCTAGTGTAGGTGTAGCACCCTCACATTTAATAATGTTAGAACTACTGTGTTAAGTGCTAGTCCCTGGATCAATGCTAGCACCACATAACGCAATGTAAAGTATCATTGCAGAAGTATCAAAATTATTACAAAAGATCCAGAATAGCCAAATATAGATTTATTACAAAGTGCATAGTCTTGAAAAACTAGTAAAACTCAGAGTTCTAAACAACATAGCCTTGGCAATAGGATGAACAATCACAGCAAGAATAACAGCAACAAGAGTAGACTTGCTCCTCTTCACAATCTAACACAAGCAAAACAAGCCCCACATAAACATACAAAACAAACATAACATAGAAAACAAAATAACAATACAAAAACATGTATGCATGTTATGCAATGATCAAATTAATGAACAAAGTTCACAACAAGAAATAATTACTAATGATGATGTTCTCTGATGTTAATAACATTGTTATGATGCATGCAAAACAAAATAATTATCAAATAATAATTATAAGCATTATTACAGTTTTAATATAGGCTAATATGAAGATTAATAGGGTTTCTGTTACAAAGTTGCTCAAATAGTTTTTCCAACGCTTCTACTGGATAGAGGACACAAAACCAAAGCAATTGATTTAACCTAAAAAGGATTTATAGATTAAAAATTATGCCCAAATTAGTCATTAATGGAGATCTACAATTAACATGTGAGTGCACGTTTCAAATTTAAAAAATTGAATATCCTAGATTAATCTACACATTATGCTGATTTCAAAAAGTCCAAAATCATTGAATTTGGATAAACAGAACTCGAGATATGATTTTTTTAAAGTTTGGAAACAAATATGTTTTATTTTATTTTTAACTGAAAAAGTGATTGATCCAAGGGGAGGGCAATGACGCGCTATGATTGGTCGATGCCGTTTCGGCCGGATCGTGCGAGTGGATGGTTAGATCTAAAGAGAATCGAACGGCCGAGATCTAAAGTGTCGGTTCGCTGTGGCTTCTAATATCGGCCGTAGATGCGATCGGACGGCTATCGAGGGCAGCGGAGGGACTCACCAGAGATGGGCATGCGGACGTCGACGGCGAGCTCGGGCATGGACGGCGTGGTCGTTCCCATGCATTTACGGCGATGGAGAGCACAGCGGCGGCTTCTCGTCCTCGCTGCGAAGCTCCTCGTCTCCTTGGTGTCTTCTCCCGTGCCTCGGAACAGTGGCGGCGTGGGCTTCCCGAGACGGTTGCGACGATGGAAACGGCGGCGGCGTAAACTCCGAGGTGGCGAGCTAGGGTTTTCGAGGGGGAAGCGCGGACGCAGAGAGGTGGTGGGGCGGCGTATATAAGGAGGCAGAAATGTGGGGGAGGGGTAGGGTAGCGGGGAGAGGCGGTGGGCAGATCACGGCGGCGACTGCGTGCGGGAGATGGAGTCCGATCACGGGAAGGAGATGATGGGGTGGGCCCCGGCCGCCAGGTAGAGTGGGAAGGGATGGTCCACGCGTTCGGTAGCGATACTGGGCCGGTCCGTTGGCTGGCGGCTGCACGCGCGTGAGAAAAGAGAGGGGCGAGTGGGCTGGGGTGGGCGAGAGATAAAGAGAGGGCTAGGTGCTGTGCTGTGTTGCGTATTCTGTTTCTTTTTTTCCTTTTCTCTTTTCTATCTTTAAATAAATTGGTTCAAAAATCAATTCAAAACCCCACCAAATCAATTCAGAAAAATACAGAAAAATAGGTTTTGAAAAGCTTAGGAAATAAGGAACCTCTTGGTACTATTCTTTCTCAAAAATAAAATACTTTACTTTTAGAAAAGATTTAAATCCAAAAAGTGGTTTAATAGGTAATATCACCTAAAAAATTTGTCTTTAAGAAATTAGCAACCAAATGTTATGCAATCAAAATGCAACTATGCTAAGATGTTCATGAATGCATGAAGTTTTTAATTTTTTTTTCAAAATTTTCAAAAACTTGGGATGTTACAGACTACCCCCCCTTAAAAGGAATCTCGTCCCGAGATTCGAGAAGGCTAGCAATTAGGTTAAAAAAGTTATGAGGTGGGCTATCCCCCTTAAAAGTATATACTTGAGAATGTACTTCCACCAGGAAATTGGGTTACCATTCACCAAATCCATGTTGATATCATTCACATGGCCCTTCTGGAATGGATTGGGCTTGGCAGCTTCTATTGGCTTCTTCCCTAGGCAATCAGTTGCATAATGTCCCTTGGCTCTGCACTTGAAGCATGTCACCTTGCTAAGATCCCTCTTCACTTCATGGTTATGGTTGTGGTGTTCATTGCCATTTGAGTGACCATTACTGATACCATTGTTTTCCTTGAGTCCTTCAACATGATCATGACCATTATGAGTGTGTCCATTCCCACCATTGTGATGGTTCTCATGTTTGTGAGCATTGTGTCCTCCATTGGATGTGTGTTTCTTATATGAGGATCAGAGTGGTATTTTCCACCATTATTGCACTTCCTCTTCGTGTTTTCCTCCGTCATGTTGTTGTCCAAGGTAATGGCTTGATCCAAAAAAGTTTGATAATTTGGGGCATATGCTACAGACAGAGGTATCTTCAGTTCTCCTTTAAGTCCATTGATAAAATTTCCTTCCTCTTGGCATCAGTGCCAATGTCCTCTAGTGCATACCTTGATAAAGAATGACAATCATTCATATACTCCTTTAGGGTTCTACCTCCCTGTTTCAGACTACGGAACTCCTCCTTCTTGAGGTTCATTATCCCAGATGAGATATGTGCATTGCGGAATCCCTCCTTGAAATCATCCCATGTCATGCTGTAACACCTGGGGTGTTTACCCTAAGTTAGAAGTTGTTTGTTTTTCTTTTTGCTTGCATCACATGCATCATATGCATTGCATCCTGTTCTCAAAACCACTCAAAATTCCAAACCAATTTAAACTTTCAAAACATGTCTAAAATTTCCAATTAAGAGTTGCAACCTAAACAACTCAAATTGTTTTTCAATAGTTTGAAGTTGAATCTGTTTAAGTTGCTTGTTAAATAAAAAAATTCCTTTTTATCAACACCCTAGTGGTAAATTCAAATTCACTTCAAAATCAATCATAATGGGCATGATTCCAATTGTGGTTTAAACATTAAATTCTTGCAAACAATTAAATTCAATAAATGTTTTCATAATTGTTGAGTTCATTGAATAAAATTGGTTAAAAATCAACTCCTTATGAAATACTAATGGAAATTCAAATAGCAACTTAAAACTCGAATTAATATTTCAAATATTTTGGACTTAATGTTAAATTGCTTTGAATTGCTGTTTTGCAAATTAATAAAATATATTTCATAAAAATTAAAACCCCCAAACCCCAACCTATTCTCTTCTCTCTCTCCTTTTCTTTCTTACAAGCAAAAAAAGGGAAAATTAAAAAACAGCAAAGAGAGAGGCAGCCAGCCCATTCTTTTTTCCCTCTAGCCCACCTGGCCAAGCCCAAGGCCCAACCTACCTCATCCCCCACCTCCGTACGAACCCCCCCTGTCGCTTTCTCTGCAGAAAGCAACAGCAGCACCACGCACCACCACCTCCCCCCATGTGCACCTGCCCCCTTATCATCCCCTCCTCCAAGCCACTCCCCCCCCAAACCCTAGCCATCTACCATCTTCCCCTCTCTTCTCTCCCCTCCGGCGCCGCCAATTCCTCTGTTTTTCCCCACCTTCTGTCTCTCTTCTCTGAACCCAGTTCATGGCTGTAGATGGAGCTTCCCAAGGTGGCCGCTGTGGTCGAGGCCTCAGCCTCCAAGGCGCGGGAATGGAGCCGCGGTGGCTCCCTCTACCCCCTCGTTTCCTCGCGGGGCGCTGGGAGCCACCAGGGAGGCCGCGCCGTCGCCGGAAAGTCGCCGCCGCTGCAGCCATGAACGACAACCGCGACCTCCTTCCGCGAATCAGGACCCCTGCTTCAAATTCCTGTGGATTCAAAATCTTGTGCCCTTTCCATTAGTAACAAAATTGCAACATGTTTCTGTACTAATTTTTGCACTAAATAATTAATTACTGAAAATGCAATAAAAATTGGAAACTTTGGAATTTCCTAACTTGAGTTTGGTTCATCCAATTTAAGCAGACTTGGGCTCTAAAAATTTGTCTTAACAAACTCTACACATTGGTATTTTATTTGGTCACAATTGAATTAATTTTGAACATGTTTCCCTTTGTTTACTAAAAAGGGCAGAATAAGAATGATTATGAAAAGTTGCATAATAAATTCATTAATAACCCAAAAATTATGTTTGATAGCTCTAAATGTTTAGTGAAACATTTGCTACATGTTTTCAACCTTTTCAATGCAATTTTTTTAATGTTTTTCCTAATTAAAAGTGGTGCAATAATTCAATGCTTTAATTAAACCTTTTAAATTGCAAAATTCATAACTTGGGCAATTCAAATCCAATTCCAACATGTAAAATATGTTTTCCATCCCATTTTTCATGAACTTTGCAAATATCAACTTTGTTTGCTGTTTTGAATAATTTAAATTGCTGAAAACAACTGTTTCTTATTTAATGCATTTAAAATTGTCAAATTAATAACTAATTCATTTTAATTCCTTTTTCAACAAATGAAATATGTTTTCCATCTAAAATTTTGTGTTCTTTCCAAATATACATTTTGTTATCTATTTTGGACAATTTAAATTGGTGAAAACAACAAATGCTTGTGTAACACCTTTAAGGAACCAAAATTCCATAACTTAATAACTAAAATTCCAAACTTGGTAAACCTTATTTTAAATTGTTTCTATTGTTGTTATTTTTCTGTTTTCCTCATCCATGCATCATGCTAATCCACCTTCACCTGTTGTTTAGTTGTAAAAAAATTATTTCAACCTTAATTCATGGGCTTTCCATATGCAACCCAAATTGCATATGGGCCCATTTAAATATGTTTACCATGTCAACTAGTTATATTTGATGCATCCTTAAACTTGTCATGCATCCATATCTTGATCATGCTGGATCTTTTGCCGTAGTAGTAATTGTTGCATCCGGTGTTTGTTCGAGGTTCGTTGCTTCTTCCCGGATAGGACGTTGAGATGATGTGAGCAACGACAAGTTCTGCGGATGTACCTCTACTTGCTGGATTCCAGGCAAGTATACTCACTTTCTACCAAATGGCTGCCTTTCATCACTTGTTACCGATTCTTTTCGTTGCCTTTATTCTAGCCTTTTGATTCGATGCTTGTGTCTCGATCCTATTATATGTTTACCTTGCAGCCATGATATAGCCTTCCTTCCACTTCCTATTAACTGTTGTTTGTTTACCCTGTTGGCCCTCGTGTTGTAGTTGCATGCTTAGTGTTATTTTCGCTCAAGTCTTGTTGTCCGTCTTATCACCTGTTTAGTTTGATAGTTGGGTTTCAATGCAATCAACAACATGTTAATGTTTGGGTAATAATAATTTGATGATAAGGCACCGGCAGGAGGCCCGGCGTTGTTTTGAAGCCTGCTAGTGTCGACCCTAATTAGGAAAAGGGTCTTGTCTACTGATCCATGATGAGCGCACTAACCGCATGTGGGAAGCGAGTATGGGCGCCCCCCTCAATTTGATTCGATTCGTATCTCGTCCAAATGGCCTCATTTAGTTCGGGTTTTCCATTTGCCGCATGCATGATCTTGCGAACCCAGGCCAGGGTGGAACTTTTGTAGTCGGCATTTAGGGAGACACGTTCTTAGAGTGCTATGAGGGTGCCCTTTTCTTCGTGGGGCTTGATTAGCCATGCGCTCAACTGCACGGGGTTCTTTGGGCTTGATGCGAAGAAGAGTTGGGTTGTGTTGAGTATCTCGCTTGGTAGGTTTGATCCCCGTCTGGCGGGATATTCTTACGTGTAAGGCCAAATTGGTGCATCCCTGCAGGGTAAAATCTTCTCGAGAAGCCGTGTTTTCCGCGGTTATGGATGACTTGGTGAAAGTACTGGCTAACAAGTACTCAGAATAACTTACACCTAACTAATGATAATTTGACTAGTAATAGTCTTATTGACACAATAAGTTGAACCATCATTAATCCAACAGTGTGAGTTATCCTTGGGTTGCTTCCTTAGTAGGGGGTGACATTGGATGGGTATTGTTTGGTGAGTAGTTGAAGTTGGTTCTGATACGCTATCTTATCCCCCTCTTTTAGCCGGATGTTGTATCGAGTCTCTGTAGTTAGTTAGTGCAGCCCGCTGCCGCTTATTTGCAATAATCCCTTCCTTTCCGTTGAACCCAAAGTATTTGTATCTTGTGATGACTGGCTATGCCGGTATCTTGTGAGTATGGTTTATCCACTTGCCAGTACTTAACCGTACTGACCCACGAATCCTTTTTCGTGGCTGCATATTCAACATTGCAGTCAACAGGTTTGAAGTCTGACGACGTTAGCTTGGGAATCCCTCCGGCTTGGCCTGGGCAGGGATTGGACGCTCTCGGTTATCTTCAAGACTCTTAGTCCAATTTGTATCTTGTCCGTAGTCGGACACTATGTTGTTTCTTCCGCTGTTATTTGGATCTTTGTATTGTATCAGTTGTATCCTTGGCTCGTTTGAGTCCTCTTGTATATATCTTTTCTGTTGTTGTTGTGGATTACTCGTGAACTGTTGTAATGTTATCACAAGTGGCAACCTGGAATCGGCTATTATGTGGATTTTAGCGGGAATGCTGAATTCTGCATAGTGCCCGATCTCGGGGCCTCACAAATGGTATCAGAGCCTTGGTTCCGATCCCCGATATTGTTTCGATACGAATGGTTATCGAAGCAACGGGTCCGCAAAGCCTGTAGGATAACCTCGCTAACGGTCGTTCTTTCTAGAGTGTCAAAAACTATTTCTGCTAAACTATTTTTTGGAAAAACATCTCAATAGGATTCTTGTTTTCTCCTTATCTCTATTCTATTTCCCCTCCCATCTTATTTGTTTTGGAGTCTCCCCCCTTGTCTATCTTTCAAAGTGTTAGGATCCTACGTGGGTTGGACGTTTTCTGAGCCTTTAACCTAATAGGTTCGATCATCGGAAGATTCCTGGTGGAAGAACATCGTCGTCACTCCGAGCAAGAATCTCTTGTTAGTGGTGTCGAGGAGGTCAACTGGAAGCATGAAGAATCGATAGTCGAACTTCTTTCCCCTCCCGGGTTAGTAGGTGGATTGCGAGGGCGCAATCCCTTGTTAGTGGTGTCGTCTGTAACACCTGGGGTGTTTACCCTAAGTTAGAAGTTGTTTGTTTTTCTTTTTGCTTGCATCACATGCATCATATGCATTGCATCCTGTTCTCAAAACCACTCAAAATTCCAAACCAATTTAAACTTTCAAAACATGTCTAAAATTTCCATTTAAGAGTTGCAACCTAAACAACTCAAATTGTTTTTCAATAGTTTGAAGTTGAATCTGTTTAAGTTGCTTGTTAAATAAAAAAAAATTCCTTTTTATCAACACCCTAATGGTAAATTCCAATTCACTTCAAAATCAATCATAATGGGCATGATTCCAATTGTGGTTTAAACATTAAATTCTTGCAAACAATTAAATTCAATAAATGGTTTCATAATTGTTGAGTTCATTGAATAAAATTGGTTAAAAATCAACTCCTTATGAAATACTAATGGAAATTCAAATAGCAACTTAAAACTCGAATTAATATTTCAAATATTTTGGACTTAATGTTAAATTGCTTTGAATTGCTGTTTTGCAAATTAATAAAATATATTTCATAAAAATTAAAACCCCCAAACCCCAACCTATTCTCTTCTCTCTCTCCTTTTCTTTCTTACAAGCAAAAAAAAAGGGAAAATTAAAAAACAGCAAAGAGAGAGGCAGCCAGCCCATTCTTTTTTTCCCTCTAGCCCATCTGGCCAAGCCCAAGGCCCAACCTACCTCATCCCCCACCTCCGTACGAACCCCCCTGTCCTTTCTCTGCAGAAAGCAACAGCAGGACCACGCACCACCACCTCCCCCCATGTGCACCTGCCCCCTTATCATCCCCTCCTCCAAGCCACTCCCCCCCCCAACCCTAGCCATCTACCATCTTCCCCTCTCTTCTCTCCCCTCCGACGCCGCCAATTCCTCTGTTTTTCCCCACCTTCTGTCTCTCTTCTCTGAACCCAGTTCATGGTTGTAGATGGAGCTTCCCAAGGTGGCCGCTGTGGTCGAGGCCTCAGCCTCCAAGGCGCGGGAATGGAGCCGTGGTGGCTCCCTCTACCCCCTCGTTTCCTCGCCGGGCGCTGGGAGCCACCAGGGAGGCCGCGCCGTCGCCGGAAAGTCGCCGCCGCTGCAGCCATGATCGACGACCGCGACCTCCTTCCGCGAATCAGGACCCCTGCTCCGACCACCACCAAGGTGAGGGCCCCCTCCCAGGCCTAGGCCCTCTCCTCCTTGCTCTGTGAACCGCCATCGACCGGCAGACCACCCGCCATCGAGCGCTGCGTGCAGGTCGACACCGTCGTCGTTAACTGTCCTAGGCTTGTTTCAGTTAAGTTCAGTTAACAGCCGAAAGCACACCTCAAAAACCAACCGCAGCTGCATCTTTCAACAAACGTGACAGTAGCGCACTGGTAACATCCCTTGCGCGCAAGCCCCAGGTCCTGGGTTCGATCCCACCCCAGACAGAAAAGCCACACCTTTTATTGCTGCCTTTTTCTTTTTCTGCCCGAATTTCAGAAACATAGATCTGAGCAATTAATTCTAAAATCAATATAAAATTGAATTTTGCTCCAATTTGAATGATTCAAATTCCTGTGGATTCAAAATCTTGTGCCCTTTCCATTAGTAACAAAATTGCAACATGTTTCTGTACTAATTTTTGCACTAAATAATTAATTACCGAAAATGCAATAAAATTGGAAACTTTGGAATTTCCTAACTTGAGTTTGGTTCATCCCATTTAAGCAAACTTGGGCTCTAAAAATTTGTCTTAACAAACTCTACACATTGGTATTTTATTTGGTCACAATTAAATTAATTTTGAACATGTTTCCCTCTGTTTACTAAAAAAGGCAGAATAAGAATGATTATGAAAAGTTGCATAATAAATTCATTAATAACCCAAAAATTATGTTTGATAGCTCTAAATGTTCAGTGAAACATTTGCTACATGTTTTCAACCTTTTCAATGCAATTTGTTTAATGTTTTTCCTAATTAAAAGTGGTGCAATAATTCAATGCTTTAATTAAACCTTTTAAATTGCAAAATTCATAACTTGGGCAATTCAAATCCAATTCCAACATGTAAAATATGTTTCCATCCCATTTTTCATGAACTTTGCAAATATCAACTTTGTTTGCTGTTTTGAATAATTTAAATTGATGAAAACAACTGTTTCTTATTTAATGCATTTAAAATTGTCAAATTAATAACTAATTCATTTTAATTCCTTTTTCAACAAATGAAATATGTTTTCCATCTAAAATTTTGTGTTCTTTCCAAATATACATTTTGTTATCTATTTTGGACAATTTAAATTGGTGAAAACAACAAATGCTTGTGTAACACCTTTAAGGAACCAAAATTCCATAACTTAATAACTAAAATTCCAAACTTGGTAAACCTTATTTTAAATTGTTTCTGTTGTTGTTATTTTTCTGTTTTCCTCATCCATGCATCATGCTAATCCACCTTCACTTGTTGTTTAGTTGTAAAACAATTATTTCAACCTTAATTCATGGGCTTTCCATATGCAACCCAAATTGCATATGGGCCCATTTAAATATGTTTACCATGTCAACTAGTTTATATTTGATGCATCCTTAAACTTGTCATGCATCCATATCTTGATCATGCTGGATCTTTTGCCGTAGTAGTAATTGTTGCATCCGGTGTTTGTTCGAGGTTCGTTGCTTCTTCCCGGATAGGACGTTGAGATGATGTGAGCAACGACAAGTTCTGCGGATGTACCTCTACTTGCTGGATTCCAGGAAAGTATACTCACTGGCTGCCAAATGGCTGCCTTTCATCACTTGTTACCGATTCTTTCCGTTGCCTTTATTCTAGCCTTTTGAATCGATGCTTGTGTCTCGATCCTATTATATGTTTACCTTGCAGCCATGATATAGCCTTCCTTCCACTTCCTATTAACTGTTGTTTGTTTACCCTGTTGGCCCTCGTGTTGTAGTTGCATGCTAAGTGTTGTTTGCGCTCAAGTCTTGTTGTCCGTCTTATCACCTGTTTAGTTTGATAGTTGGGTTTCAATGCAATCAACAACATGTTAATGTTTGGGTAATAATAATTTGATGATAAGGCACCGGCAGGAGGCCCGGCGTGGGTTTGAAGCCTGCTAGTGTCGACCCTAATTAGGAAAAGGGTCTTGTCTACTGATCCATGATGAGCGCACTAACCGCATGTGGGAAGCGAGTATGGGCGCCCCCTTCAATTTGATTCGATTCGCATCTCGTCCAAATGGCCTCATTTAGTTCGGGTTTTCCATTTGCCGCATGCATGATCTTGCCAACCCAGGCCAGGGTGGAACTTTTGTAGTCGGCATTTAGGGAGACACGTTCTTAGAGTGCTATGAGGGTCCCCTTTTCTTCGTGGGGCTTGATTAGCCGTGCGCTCAACTGCACGGGGTTCTTTGGGCTTGATGCGAAGAAGAGTTGGGTTGTGTTGAGTATCTCGCTTGGTGGGTTTGATCCCCGTCTGGCGGGATATTCTTACGTGTACGGCCAAATTGGTGCATCCCTGCAGGGTAAAATCTTCTCGAGAAGCCGTGTTTTCCGCGGTTATGGATGACTTGGTGAAATTACTGGCTAACAAGTACTCAGAATAACTTACACCTAACTAATGATAATTTGACTAGTAATAGTCTTATTGACACAATAAGTTGAACCAACATTAATCCAACAGTGTGAGTTATCCATGGGTTGCTTCCTTAGTAGGGGGTGACATTGGATGGGTATTGTTTGGTGAGTAGTTGTAGTTGGTTCTGATACGCTATCTTATCCCCCTCTTTTAGCCGGATGTTGTATCGAGTCTCTGTAGTTAGTTAGTGCAGCCCGCTGCCGCTTATTTGCAATAATCCCTTCCTTTCCGTTGAACCCAAAGTATTTGTATCTTGTGATGACTGGCTACGCTGGTATCTTGTGAGTATGGTTTATCCACTTGCCAGTACTTAACCGTACTGACCCACGAATCCTTTTTCGTGGCTGCATATTCAATATTGCAGTCAACAGGTTTGAAGTCTGACGACGTTAGCTTGGGAATCCCTCCGGCTTGGCCTGGGCAGGGATTGGACGCTCTCGGTTATCTTCAGGACTCTTAGTCCAATTTGTATCTTGTCCGTAGTCGGACACTATGTTGTTTCTTCCGCTGTTATTTGGATCTTTGTATTGTATCAGTTGTATCCTTGGCTCGTTTGAGTCCTCTTGTATATATCTTTTCTGTTGTTGTTGTGGATTACTCGTGAACTGTTGTAATGTTATCACAAGTGGCAACCTGGAATCGGTTATTATGTGGATTTTAGCGGGAATGATGAATTATGCATAGTGCCCGATCTCGGGGCCTCACACATGCCTTCCAGTGGATGAGTCACTTGATAAGTTTCCCACCACATTGCGGCAGGTCCTTCTAACAGATGTGCGATGAATCTCACCTTCTCTGCATTAGTGCACTCACAAGTGACTAAGTCCTTGTTGATTGAACGAAGCCAGTCATCTGCCTCAATATGATCAGTAGCATATGAGAACTTGTTAGGCCTAAGTGTCAGAAATCTAGTTAGTCTGTCCACTTGGGGTAGTGGTGGAGGATTGTTGTTGTTATCGTTGTTGTTGTTGTTGTTGTTGTTGTTGTTGTTGTTGTTGTTGTTGTTGTTGTTGTTGTTGTTGTTGTTGTTGTTGTTGTTGTTGTTGTTGTTGTTGTTGTTGTTGTTGTTGTTGTTGTTGTTGTTGTTGTTGTTGTTGTTGTTGTTGTTGTTGTTGTTGTTGTTGTTGTTGTTGTTGTTGTTGTTGTTGTTGTTCATTGCTGCTACAAACTAAGTCATCATCTGTAGAAGTTGGGCTTGGGAAGTGAGCATCTGCTGTAGGGCATCATTGTTGTTCTTGTTGGGGTCGAGACGAGGAGGCATCTATGGGTTTTCAACATATATGAGTAAAATATAGATAGAGATATGAGAAGAAAATTTTCCTACCCATGCACAATACAACAAGACAAACAATCAATGGAAAATAACAACCTAAAATATTTTATCTCTTAGCCAAATTTCGAAATTTGGACTAAAATTTTAACAAACTTAAGCAAAACAACTTAGTTGCAAACCAAAACACTCTAGCATTGCCATATCACAAGTTGATCGGTCAATACTCAAACAAAAACTCTAGCTAACACATTCTTCCAAGGTGGTCAACTACTGGGATGGGGATCACAACTCTTCATGATGATCTCTATGTTCTTGTACATCTTCAACTCCTTTTCAAGGGCGTTGATTTCTTCTTCAGCTTCCTGGAGATCCTTCTGAGTGTGATAAAGTCTCCACGTGAGTCTTTCTCCTAGTTCTGTGATAGCCTCCCATGCAGCGCATCTAGCTGACTTGAAGAATGATGTGTATTGTTGTGGGTTGGTGAAGATGTAGTCCCCTTCTGTCTTGTGGTCATACTCCTTGCTTCTATATAGGTGAAGTTGAACCCACCAATACTCTTGGCCATATTCAGTGAAGGGAAACCTTTGTAGAGTGCTGCTCCTCCAGATCCTAATCTTATCATTAGGTTCTTCAGTGCCTTTGGAAATTCAGTCTCACAATCCAGAGTCATGGTCATCAGTGGGCCCTTCTTTAGTGATTCAAAGAGGTTGGTCATCTATCAAGGAGACAAAACATCATAAGATTTAACAATTGGTAGAAGTACTTGAGGAAAAGTAATCCTAACTATGTTAGAGTAGAGTAGACATCAAATCCTCGGGTCCTTGAGGTCCTTAGTGGTGGTGAAGTTGCAGCTCCTCATCCTTAAGTTGGAAGTCCTTGGCGATTGCGAAGTTGAAGCTCCATCATCATTGAGTTTTGAAGTGTACGAGAAAACATAAGTCATAAAAGCATAAGGTAAGGAGGTACTAGATACGAGAAAAGTAAAGGCACTGAGAAAATATTGAGTCTTCTTCCATGGTGATCATTAGATCATTAACAACTTATTGAATTTTGGATATTCACTATAGTGAGAGATACTGGCACCCGCTAGCCAATCAGGGAACCGGTCTGATGTACGTGGACATGTAATGTTGGTCCAGGCTGCTTCATCTCACTATGCTTCTAGGATCCAAAAATACTCAAAGGAGTTAATACTCAAAGGAGACAAAAGGATTTCCCAAACCTAAGGGCTCGAACCTACAGGCAACACTTTGCTCTGATACCATTTTGTAACACCCTCACATTTAATAATGTAAGAACTACTATGTTAAGTGCTAGTCCCTGGATCAATGCTAGCACCACAGAACAAAATGTAAAGTATCATTGCAGAAGTATCAAAATTATTACAAAAGATCCAGAATAGCCAAGTATAGCTTTATTACAAAGTGCATAGTCTTGAAAGACTAGCAAAACTCAGAGTTCTAAACAACAGAAATAAAAGTAGCAATGAGCCTCCATCTTCAATCATGCGCCACAAGCATTACATGTTGGGTGTAGACTTGAGTCCAAGAACTTGATCAAACTTCATCCTCAGAACTTCCTGCACGTTGGAATATGCAGCCCCCGAAGGAGATTCAGTACAAACAATGTACTGGCAAATGACATTATGGTGTATATAAAATGGAAAGTCTAAACTACATGCATATCTGGCTTGGTGGAGTTTAGGCTATTTGCAGAAAGCTAGTTTTTCCCTAACACTTTTGTAAAAAGAGTTTTCTTTTCCAAGATTGGCACCATGGGACATACCCATGAGCACCACAACTAATGTTTCCTTACCAAATTTTACTTCTTCAAAAAGGTTTTGAGATTCTTCTGTCCATCCTTGTCCAGCTGCTCGAAGTCGTCCATTATCGGGGACACGACTATGATCATAGTTTCCAACTCTGCAGAGGTTGTGCACTTTCACCCTTTGTCTTCAATTAGTTCAAACATCCTATACACGCGGAGTGCATCATGGAAAGGAGAGAATTGAGACGAGATCTTTCAGAAGAAGAATTCAACCCAACCAGCAAGACCCATTCCACCTATAATTATTATGCATCTTCATGTCAATCATGGGCTGAACTCTCACAACTTAGTTGATCAAGACAGAGCCCATATGACAAAGGGCTGCACGGGAAGCTACTAAACTTAGAGGACTTGGTAATTTCTTTGTTTCCGGGATGGCATTCCTCAAGTGAACTCCTTAGGATATTAAAGGCCCTAAGGATACACTCAACTTTCGACAACCACGCAATACCAAACCCACCCAGGTGGTTCATTGAAGTTTATACTTATAATTTTCCACAACATTGAGCAAAACAAATTTGTAGCAAGGCTAAGCATCTACCAAGTACTAAGTCTTCAAAATAACAAGTCTAAAGGATGGCTACACACTAATTGGGATTTTGCCTATCATAATAATAACTTAGTGAAAATTCCCTCTTCTTATCCTTTTTATTTTGTTTTTGTGCCAAGAATAGACTCTAATAGGGAGCAAGTAAGATTTGGGGAAGTTGCTGTCCTAAAACAGATTCTTCGCTACCACCAAAAAAATTATTTCTCTCAGCAAGAACATCGAATTGATCTGAATTTTTCGTGCATATGCCCCAGGTTGTTATCCAACTTTCATTACTTTTGCACTTTTTGATTTGATGAACATCCTCGAATGGTAGAAACAGTGAGAAATAAGCTCTCTTCGATAAAGATAGAATGCCACAAAGCCCGTGGTTACAGTAAAGTACACATGTGGATATTCTCTTGCGACACCTGCACTGTCGTCACTCACTATATTATTGCGGTCATATCGATACTGCTAGAAGATTTTCGAAAAATCGATCTTTACCTGCTATTCTGTTTTGACAGATTTCTGGCAATATTTTCATTTGCCTCTTAATCTTTTTCTTTTGGTGTTCTTTTGAGGGGAAGAGCTTTAAAATAAGTTGTGACAGTAGCTAATTTTTTAATGGTTATTAGACTTGTGTTGAAACAGAACCAAAGTGGATTTACTATTTTGGTTACACTAACATTGCTAATGAAGTTTGTGTGAAGTTTTGTATGGATTGAGTTTTCAAGTGTAGGGAGAGAAGAATGATACGAGAATATGAAGAATGGACAAAAGCTCAAGATTGGGGATGCCCATGTCACCCCAAGATATATCCAAGAATTACAATCGTCAAATCTTGGGGATGCCCAAGGCATCCCCTTCTTCATCAACAAAAATATCAGGTCCTCTTTCAATACCCTATATTTTTATTGCTTCATATATTATGTGTTATTCTTGGAGCGTCATTTATTTTTTCTTTCTATTTTTTTTGTTTCCCTTGATGTATCTAGAATGTTTAGATCTTGTTTAGCCTCTGGTATCTTAGTTTATCAAAAATAAAGTACCAACTTTTACCCATTTGGCTTTGTTGATACATATGTAAAAAAATGGCTTTTCTGTTTTCAGCATCTATTGCCCACTGCACGATTTTTCATATTTTACTAGAAACTATTAAAGTCACGAAATTTTTAGAGATTATGTATCACCTAATCCTCTGCACGCACAAAAATTGGCAAAAATTTCTGACATTTTAAGTGCACCTAAAAATTACGTTTTCCAGCTGTTGTTTTTCTGAACAGATTCTGACTTTTATTGCAAGAGTGGCCTGTTTTACGCTTTCATTTGAGTCCTTTTGGGTCTTATCTTTTATTTGGAAGTTGGCCACTTTAGAAACCTTTCTGTAAATCTAAATTTTTTTTTGATTTGTTTTAATAGCAGCACTTTCGAAATATTATCTATTGTACTAATGTCTAACCGCATAAAAGAAGGGGAAAGTTTTTGTGTTGAAGTTTTTTCCACAGAGAATGAAGGAACACCAAACTGAGTAATATTGAAGAACGGACAAAGTCATAAGCTTGGGGATGTCTCTACATCCCTCTTCATCAACAACCCCTCGGTTTGCAAATCTTTAAACTTTGTTTTTCGAGCAACATAGAAACTTGAATAAACTTGGGGCGTATGTATCTTACTATTTATTTGTCTTAGCATCAAACACCAGTTATAAATAAATTGATCATCATATATTTTATTTACTCCCTCCGTCCCAAATTATAAGGCGCCCTTTAATTTCGCTGGTCAATGGTGTCCAACTTTGACCATGATTTTTTCTTATAACATTTCCATAAAATTAGTAGTAAGACCAATCAGGCCCTTCTTCTGGGACGAAATCTGTTCGTCCCTGGCTACCCAGCGACGTTTTTTTCTGTCGCGATTCTCGACCAATCAGGCGAAAGAATGTGGACCAATCAAAATACGCCACATGGAAACAAAATAGCGCCACGTCGCCTTCATCGCGGGCTACCCATCGCCTTTTTTTTCGTCGCTAAACTCGTGGCACGTGCACCAACCAAATGGTGCCACACAACGTCTTTTCCATGACGTTTTTTTCTGTCTCGGATTTGGGTGATGTCATCACCGTGCCAGGGACGTTATTTTAACGTCGTCTAATCGCCCACTCATAGTAGGCCACGTGGGCTGGGCATACATCGCCACGTGTCGGTATTTGCCTTGACAGACTTTTACGTTACGTTACTATGATGTCGGTTTTGTTGCTATTTGGGTGGTTACATCATCGTTATAATTGCCAATTGCACACAGGCAGAAAAGGAAACCACATAACAGGCATCAAATACTTAGTTTTTTGCACAGAATATCAAACCAACATACATATCCACAGTTTCAAGGACCACGCATCTGCTCAGCCAGCATCTCAAGTAGGGCAACTCCTTCTAGTTGAGATTTCTTTAGCGCAGCTTGTTGCTTCCAAATGTCTTCCATATCAACTACAAACTTCATCCTCAGTTGCTCGGATTCTTCTTTCGCCGTCCTCATATCAGCAATTGTTCTGTGCACATTCACATCAAGCTGTGGTTCAGGCTCAGACTTTGAAAGACATGATTCCACATGGGCCTTCTTTGAGAAACTATGCTTTCCACTCTTCGGCATGACAACTTCACTATCCTCCTCGTCCTCAACCTCTGAAGCAGATCAAGACATCACCCTTTTCTTGCTTGCCTATCAAGCATGCAAAGAAAATAGATGAAAATAACATATGACAAGAATGTACAAAACATAGATTAGACTAGAAGATGACAAGCATGTACAAAAAAATTGATGAAAACTAGCAGATTATAGTCAAACAACGGTGTGTGTCATGAACTAGCAGATGAGAAGCATAGATGAAACAGCAGGTGTCAAGCATGTGAGGAAGATAGACGAAAATAGCAGATGTCAAGCATGTACAAAAAATAGATGAAAACTAGCATATTATAATCAACCAACTATGTGTGTAATGAACTAGCAGATGAGAAGCATAGATGGAATAGCAGGTGTCAAGCATGTGAGGAAGATAGATGGAAACCATGTTGAAATGACAACGACAGACTTAATTACTATAAGTGGATTTCAGAGCCTTAATTAGCTTGCCAAAAAGTCTTATAGTATGGAATAGAGGAAGTAGCACAAAATATATGGCCCCACATTGATCAAACAGTTCAACACAAGATAAGAAAGCTGCACCGTAGTTGTTGCGATATCATGAAAGAATGTTGAGCTACCGGGTTAGGGAATAACCTGCAGCTTATTGTCCACACTGGATTGTGATTGATATGACACGACTCCTTCAGTGGCATCTGATTCCTCTTCAACATCATACATAGGCATGTACTGAGATCCAGAGTCCATCTTCTTGGTCTTTCTTGGGGGGGGTACAGTAGGACATGAAAGAAAACTTGCTGGCTTTACGCCCAGTTCATGCATCTTTGCATTGTTTGCCATGATACTTCTGGCACGTTCTTCTTCAATGGGGTGTAGTGGCGATCCTAACATGAATAAAGAACTAAAAGTAAAGTAAAATATAACACTTCATAATAACCTAATACAGCATAAATAATTAAGGCACTCATCTTGTAAGAACAATCTAGTGCAAGTAATATAAATTCTGATCCTAACTAAGACTGATAGGATCACAAGCAAAGTGACATTAAACCTAATACGTAGTACAAAAGCTAGATTGCTGCAAATGAGCAAAGTTTTACCAAGCAAGAAGGACCCCCTTCCTATATCTGTTACAAGAAACGGTTTAGAGAGATTTATTGCATCAAACATTAGCAGTATAATTAGGATAATAATGAAGCATCGAACATACGATTAAACAGACAACCAATTTAGAAATATTAACTGCATCGAACATAAGCAGGATAATAAGGAGGCATCAAACATACAATTAAATAGACAAAGTCATTTTAGAGAGATTAGTTGCCTGCGTCTTTAGGGTCTTCTGTCTTGCTGCATTTTTCGCCTTCAATCTTCACTCGTTTCAGCGTGCTTGCAGACATTGACGGTGATGTTGCGGCGAGGTTGGAGACGAGGTTGCAGATCTGGATGTACGGCGAGGTCGGTGGCGAGGTGGCTGACGGGCGAACACGGCGTCGAGGTGGCTGACCGGCGAGCACGGCGCGAGGTGGAAGATAACGTACGGAGAGGTTGGAGACGATGTGGCAGACAGGCGAGCACAATGGCGAGGTGGCGGATCTGGACGGCAAAAAGGCCGGTGATGTGGCAGATCTGGAGGGTGATCTCGACGGCGACGAGGGATTTCTGGCAAGCAAACTATACGGCGAGGTATGAGACCGGGGGAATAGAGGATCTGTTTTGGGAGGACAAGGGGGAGTGGATATTTCAAAATAGTGGCTTTCTCTTTCGGCGAGAGGGCCGATCGAGGGGGTAAGGCATGGTTTCAGAACGATTACAGAAATGGCCTCCAGGCTAAAGTTTGCCAGTTGTGTGCGGGAGGCTTGAGAATTAAAATATCCTTGCACGAAAAAAATTGGGCGGGCTGTCCTGGCGCGCATTTTTCGGAGCGACGCAAAATTTTGGCGGAACTGCGGAAAACTTTGCTAGCCGTCCGAAGCTGATGGGTGGCTTACAAAAATTGAGAATTTATGCAATTATTTAGTACTAAAGATTGTGAAAAAATCCCGAAAGTATTTTACCTAAAATCCTGGAAAGAGTCAATTATGTGGAATACTACTACATGTTGATTGGTGGCTTGAACTTTGCTAGCCGTTGGATGCTAGTCAACTTTTTTGTCTACACCTATCACCGGTGTCGGAAGGGGGTAGACCACTATTCTTTTTTTTCTTGGTTCTATTAAGCTAGGCCATAGTTACATGGATAACCCAAATCTAGATCTACTTGTAATAAGATTCCCTCCAGTTAGCCGGAAGAAACCATAGCCATGATGGGGGAAAAGACGGAACTACCGTCCTGGCCTCTCTACGTGAGCCGGAAGGGGGTTAAAAATTGGAACCAACTTCTTGGTTTTGTTAGGTTAGGCACAAGGAACACCCAAGACAATGGTAGCGCCCACCTCTTGGCAAGATCTCCCCAGTTCCGTCAGATCCGGAACTTTCGGGATCTAAGTAGTCCTCGGACATGCTGAGAGAATCCGACGCCGCGGCGAACTGCGCCCTAACACAGAGAGCGAGGGAATATTGCGCATCCAAGACCCATGACACACTCTAACACACATGGTATGGCATTCGCTGGGATTTGGTGGCATTCGGATGATCCGGAGCCCCCTCTCCGGAGAAACCATAGCCCCGTTGGGAAAAAAGACGAAATTGCCGTTCTGGCCCCTCTACGTGAGCCGAAAGGGGATAGAAAAGTGCAACCAATTGCTTGGTTGTGTTAGGTTAGGCCCAATGAACACCCAAGACAATTGTAGGTCCCACCTCTTGGCAAGATTCCCCCAGTTCCGTCAGATCTGGGAGTTTCGGGCTCTTAGTTGTCCTCGAACTCGCTAGAGAGAATCTGACGCCGGTGAATCCCTAACACTGGGAGCGAGGTAATCTTGGGCATCCAAGACCCATGCCACATTATAACACACGTGGTATGACATAACATGGGATTTGGTGGCATTCAAATGATCCTGAGCCCCCTCTCCGGAGAAACTATAGCCCCGATGAGGAAAAAGGCGGAACTGTCGTTCTGACTCCTCTACGTGAGCCGGAAGGGGGTAGCAAAGTGGAAGCAATTGCTTGGTTGTGGTAGGTTAGTCCCAAAGAACACCCAAGACAACGATAGGGCCCACCTCCTGGCAAGATTCACTGAGTTCTGTCAGTTTCGGGAGTTTCGGGCTCTAAGTAGTCCTTGAACTCGCCAGAGAGAATCCGACGCCGGTGAAGCCCTAACAGAGAGAGAGGGAATCTTGGGCATCCAATACCCATGACACACTATAACACACATGGGATTTGGTGGCATTCAGACAATCTAGAAGCCCTTCTCCGGAGAAACCATGGCTGTAACATCCCAAGTATGAAAAATAGCCATTAGAATGTTTGCTCTCTGTTATTTTATGTTTTGCATCATGACATCATGTTCATTGCATTTGTTTTGCTTTGTTTTCCAATTGTTTTCCTCTGTTTTCCTTTGTTTTCCCTTGTTTTCTATTTGAATTTCAAACCAAATTTCAAACCTTTTGTTTCATACTTGTGCTGTTACAATTTCCAAATGAATTATTCAAATCAAAACAATTATTTGTTTCCATTAAAGTTGTAATTTCAAAACTATTGTTTTGTTTCTATCAAAAATTCATCTAATACCAAACCATTTTCAAATTCAATTAATTCTCCAAACAGCAACCATTTTGAACTTTATGGAAATTACAAAACAAATCTATCATTTGTTCCAAATAAACTTGATTTTAAAAACTTTTAATTGCTTAAGTTCAATTATTCAATTAATATTGATTTCAATCAAATTCAAATAAAAATGCAAACAACAACATATTTTAAACATTTTGTAAAACAACAGTTGCATTTAGGTGCTGTTACAAAACTTAATCAAATACAAATTTTTCTCCTAAATTTTCTAACCCTCAAACCCACTCCTTTTCTCTCTTTTCCTTTTTAGCAAAAAAAAAAAAAAAACAGAAACAAAAAATAAAAAAATCAAAGGGAGAGGGGGCAAACAGCCCCGTTGGGCCAGCCCACCTCTCCCCTGGCCTGCTACCCCCCCACCTCATCTTCTTCCTCGTACAGCTGCCCATCGAACCTGTCCACGTTGACAGGCACAGAGCAGCAACGGCTGAGCTCGCCCACCTCCCCCTTAAAACCCTAGCCGAGGGCTCCCTCCCCTCTGCCCTACTCTCCTCCTCTCTTCCTCTCTCCCCCGCCTCCATTTTTTTCTCTCCTCCCCTCTGCTCTCTTTCTCTCTGAACCCAACCACTGAAACCGAACCCCACCTCCTCCCTCCGGCGATCGCCGGCGACCTGGTCCCCCTCCGAGCAGGGTAGGGCCGGGAATCGGACCTCCTCGCCACCCTCATCCTCCTCGACCACGCAGCGCGGACGGGAAAGGCCCGGTTCGCCGCCGCCGTCGAGTTATCGTCGCCGGCCACCTCTCCACCGAGCATCTGTGTCGACGACACGGCTGGTGAGCACCGCTCCCCTACTTCCCTTCCTCTCGCTGTCCTCTCAGCCGCGCATGCACCCACCACCGCAACGCCACCCGTGCGCGGACCACGGCAGCACGAGCACGCAGCCGCAGCGATCTCTCTGGCGCCCTTCCGTTCGCCCTGGAGAAGTTCAGACGAACTGAACTTTTTGCCGTCAGTTAAAAAAAACCCCACGAACTACACCTTAACCCCCCCGCGCAACCCCTTCTGTCACGAGACTCGCAGCAGCCCAACTGGCTGCTCCCTTGCGCGCGCAGCAGGGGGTCGCGGGATCGAATTTCCCCCTGCGCAATTAGCCATCTTTTCCTGTTTTATTTTTCAGATCGAGAGCAACACCCATTTCACAAACAAGTCCCTGCTAGTTTCTTTCTAGGTCCCTGTAAATACTTTCTAAGTCCCTGGATATTAGTTCAAATGGCAGAATAATACCTAATTTTGGAAATTGCATAAATAATTCATTTTAACTCCAATTTCAACATTTTAAATATGTTTTCCACACCAAATTAAATTCTCTACCTAAATATAAATTTTGTTTACTGTTTTGAATATTTTAAATTGGTGAAATATTTGAATCCTTGTTTAATTCACTTAATTTTGCAAAATTCATAACTTGGGCATAAAAATTCCAAATCCAACAAACTAAATATGTTTTCCATCCCATTTTTCATGAACTTTGCAAATATCAACTTTGTGTTCTGTTTTAAATAAATTAAATTGCTGAAAACAACTGTTTCTTAATTAATGCATTTAAATTGCCAAATTAATGCTCATTTTAAATCCATTTTTCAACAAATAAAATATGTTTTCCATGCTAAATTAAACCACCTTTCCAAATATAAACTTTGTTTCATGTTTTGAATAACTAAAATTGGTTAAATAATTTAAACCTTGTTTAAATCATTTAAAATTGTTAAATTCATAACTTTGTCAAATTAATTTCTTTTTGAACATATAAAATATGTTTTCAAACCATAAAAGTATAAACTTTTCAAATATGAATTTGGTTTAATGTTTTGAACAAATAAAAATTCAAATAATTTCACACTTGAATTAAATTCATTTAAATGTTGTTTAAACTTGTTTAATTCATAAGTAATTTGTTCTAAATCCTTTTTCAACAAGTGAAACATGTATTCCATCTAAAATTGTGTGTTCTTTCCAAATATGAACTTTGTTATCTATTTTGAACAATTAAAATTGATGAAAACAACAAATGCTTGTGTAACACCTTTAAGGAACCAAAATTCCATAACTTAATAAATAAAATTCCAAACTTGTTAAACCTTATTTCAAAATTGTTTCTATTGTTGTTTTCTTTTTGTTTTCCTCATCCATGCATCATGTTAATCCACTTTCACATGTTATTTAGTTGTAAAACATTTAATCCAACCATAATTCATGGGCTTTCCATATGCAATCCAAATTGCATGTGGGTCCATTTAATTATGTTATGTTACCCTGTCAACTAGTTTATCTTCCATGCACCAATTAAATTGTCATGCATCATCCCATGATTGTGCATTATGCCATGTTATTGATTGTTGTCTCTCTGCGTTGTTTGTTTGCTTCTTCTCGAATAGATGACGACGTTGAGACAGACGATACTTACGACACCCCTTCTAAGGATCTAGCTCAGTACCAGGCTGCTGAGTTTGCAGGCAAGTATTCACTCACATGAACCATTGTGTTCCTTTCCACATTGGATACCGATACTTTCCGTTGTCTATTCTGCTAGCCCTATGAATCGTTGCTTCTGTTACGAACCTATCACATGTTATCCTTTAACCCTGATATAGCCTCACCCCCACACCTATAACCCCGTTGCTTGTTGCCCGTGTCTTACTAGCATGCTTAGGATTGTTTTGCTCGAGTCTGTTGTCCGTTACTTTCTGTTACTATATTTTATTATGTTCTGGGGCTCGATGTTTAAACAATCAACTTGTTAATGTTTGAGGTAATAATAATTTGATGATAAGGCACCGGCAGGAGGCCCGGCGTGGTTTTGAGGCCTGCTAGTGTCGACCCTAATTAGGAAAAGGGTCTTGTCTACTGATCAATGATGAACGCACTAACCGCATGTGGGAAGCGTGTATGGGTGCCCCCCTCAATTTGATTCGATTCGCATCTCGTCCAAATTGCCACACTTAGTTCGGGCTTTCCATTTGATGCATGCATGTGCAGGTGCGAACCCTTGGCGCCAGGGTGGAATTTTTGTAGTCGGCATTTAGGGCGGCGTGGTCTTAGAGTGCTATGAGGGTCCCCTTTTCTTCGTGGGACTCGTTTAGCCGCGCACGCACAACATGTGGTTCTTTGGGCTTGATGCGAAGAAGAGTTGAGTTGTGTTGAGTGCCCCGCTTGGTGGAAAGGCCATTCCATCTGGCGGGTTATTCTTACGTGTACGGCCAAATTGGTGCACCCCTGCAGGGATAAATCTTCTCGAGAAGCCGTGTTTTCCGCGGTTATGGTTGACTTGGTGAAAGTACTGGCTAACAAGTACTCAGAACAACTTACACCTAACTAATGATAACTTGACTAGTAATAGTCTTATTGACACAATAACTTGAACCATCACTAATCCAACTTTGTGAGTTATCCTCGGATTGCTTCTTTGGATAAGGGGCGAGATCCAAGATGGGTTTGTTTGAGGTTAGTTATAGTTGGTTACGATACGCTATCCTATCCCCTTTCTGTTAGCCGGAAGTTATAGCAACTCTGTAGTTGGTTACTGCAGCCCGCTGCCGCATCTTTTGTATCACCCTTTCTTCCGTTGAACCCAAAGCATTTGTGCTTGGTGTTGACGGGTACACTTTGGTATCTTGTGAGTCTTGCTTGCCAGTACGTTTATGTACTGACCCCTTTGGGGCTGTGGTTTCCGCAGACTACGCTTACGAGGATCCCCGTGATGGCTACTACGTGGAGTTTGACGAGGCTGCTGACGAGTAGATAGCGGACCTGGGCAGGATCCGAGACATCGTGGATGGGCTCCGTCTTTTCGTTTCCGGCCTCTTAGGCCTATTTGGATCTTGTCTGTACTCAGATACTTTGGATGCTTCCGCTGTGTTGTAATGATGATATGTTGGGACATGTGTCCTCTGGATGATTGTATTTGCTATCTCTGCTCTAGTGAGAGCCATTTGCAACTGATTTCAATCTTTTGTGTCTTAGAGATATGTTGTGATATCAGTTGTTCTAATGCCGTTGGCGTACCATGTGTGTATGTTATGAAGTACGTCAACGGAAGTGTCCTGATTTCTATGGGATGGTTTGCGCAGACTATGGATAGTAGAGAATGGTTGTCACATGTTTACGTGTTGGCCTGCTCATATTGAGATGCGGGTGCCGGTATGCCCCGTAAGCCATTGGCTCTACTATTTAGCGGACTGTGAGTATCCTCTAGAAGTCTGGGTGCGACAAATGGTATCAGAGCCTGTCTGCCTGTAGGATCCCTTTTACTGGTCGCAGTTGAGTCTAGAAACTATTTTGTAGCTATATAGGAAAAATGAAACGTGAGAGTAGGAATTCTGTTCTTTTCCTTCTTTCCCCACCCACCCTCCCTTTTCTGGTAAGGAAGTGCAACGTTGTTTCCTCTTCTCACGTAAACTTTCAAGTTAGGATTTCACGTATCCTGGTTTCTCTAGGATAGTTATATCTACTAGTCCATAGGAATGGAGGTGGTTGTGACATGATTTATCATGTTGCCTACTCATGATTGAGAACGGAGGCGTGTAAGCCCCGGAAGCAGATTCTCTATTCCTTAAGCAGTAGATATTGATCCTTTAGAAGGCCAGATGGGTTTTCCGTAGTACCTCAGGAGTGTTTTGGCCTCGTGTTTCCGAATGTTGCTTCGATATCCTGTTCTTCTCAACATCCTTTTCGTCCGTTCAAACCTTGTTGTTGCTTTCCACTTAAATTCTTCTACCGGCGTCTAATCAATAACTCTGTTCCACCCTTCTGGCCAGATAGTCTATTCTCCAAATGAATCAAGTTCCATTCAGCTATGCACCCTCGAAAATGTTCCGGTGGTTTGCGAATTCCCTGACGTCTTTCAAGAAGAGTTGCCAGGAATGCCTATCATCTTGAAATTCCAGAAAAACTATCCAAGTGCACGATGTGTTTCACGTGTCACAGCTCAAGAGGATCTTCACAAGAAGTATCCGGACCTTTTCTCTTCTCAGTAGGAATCTCGGGGCGCGATTCCTTCAAGGGGGCGTTTTGTAACATCCCAAGTATGAAAAATAGCCATTAGAAGTTTGCTCTCTCTTATTTTATGTTTTGCATCATGACATCATGTTCATTGCATTTGTTTTGCTTTGTTTTCCAATAGTTTTCCTCTGTTTTCCTTTGTTTTCCCTTGTTTTCTATTTGAATTTCAAACCAAATTTCAAACCTTTTGTTTCATACTTGTGCTGTTACAATTTCCAAATGAATTATTCAAATCAAAACAATTATTTGTTTCCATTAAAGTTGTAATTTCAAAACTATTGTTTTGTTTCTATCAAAAATTCATCTAATACCAAACCATTTTCAAATTCAATTAATTCTCCAAACAACAACCATTTTGAACTTTATGGAAATTACAAACCAAATCTATCATTTGTTCAAAATAAACTTGATTTTAAAAACTTTTAATTGCTTAAGTTCAATTATTCAATTAATATTGATTTCAATCAAATTCAAATAAAAATGCAAACAACAACATATTTTAAACATTTTGTAAAACAACAGTTGCATTTAGGTGCTGTTACAAAACTTAATCAAATACAAATTTTTCTCCTAAATTATCTAACCCTCAAACCCACTCCTTTTCTCTCTTTTCCTTTTTAGCAAAAAAAAAAACAAACAGAAACAAAAAATAAAAAAATCAAAGGGAGAGGGGGCAAACAGCCCAGTTGGGCCAGCCCACCTCTCCCCTGGCCTGCTACCCCCCCACCTCATCTTCTTCCTCGTACGGCTGCCCATCGAACCTGTCCACGTTGACAGGCACAGAGCAGCAACGGCTGAGCTCGCCCACCTCCCCCTTAAAACCCTAGCCGAGGGCTCCCTCCCCTCTACCCTACTCTCCTCCTCTCTTCCTCTCTCCCCCGCCTCCATTTTTTCTCTCCTCCCCTCTGCTCTCTTTCTCTCTGAACCTAGCCACTGAAACCGAACCCCAGCTCCTCCCTCCGGCGATCGCCGGCGACCTGGTCCCCCTCCGAGCAGGGTAGGGCCGGGAATCGGACCTCCTCGCCACCCTCATCCTCCTCGACCACGCAGCGCGGACGGGGAAGGCCCGGTTCGCCGCCGCCGTCGAGTTATCGTCGCCGGCCACCTCTCCACCGAGCATCTGCGTCGACGACACGGCTGGTGAGCACCGCTCCCCTACTTCCCTTCCTCTCGCTGTCCTCTCAGCCGCGTATGCACCCACCACCGCAACGCCACCCGTGCGCGGACCACGGCAGCACGAGCACGCAGCCGCAGCGATCTCTCCGGCGCCCTTCCGTTTGCCCTGGAGAAGTTCAGACGAACTGAACTTTTTGCCGTCAGTTAAAAAAAAACCCCACGAACTGCACCTTAACCCCCCCCCCCCCCGCGCAACCCCTTCTGTCACGAGACTCGCAGCAGCCCAACTGGCTGCTCCCTTACGCGCGCAGCAGGGGGTCGCGGGATCGAATTCCCCCCTGCGCAATTAGCCATCTTTTCCTGTTTTATTTTTTAGATCCAGAGCAACACCCATTTCACAAACAAGTCCCTGCTAGTTTCTTTCTAGGTCCCTGTAAATACTTTCTAAGTCCCTGGATATTAGTTAAAATGGCAGAATAATACCTAATTTTGGAAATTGCATAAATAATTCATTTTAACTCCAATTTCAACATTTTAAATATGTTTTCCACACCAAATTAAATTCTCTACCTAAATATAAATTTTGTTTACTGTTATGAATATTTTAAATTGGTGAAATATTTGAATCCTTGTTTAATTCACTTAATTTTGCAAAACTCATAACTTGGGCATAAAAATTCCAAATCCAACAAACTAAATATGTTTTCCATCCCATTTTTCATGAACTTTGCAAATATCAACTTTGTGCTCTGTTTTAAATAAATTAAATTGCTGAAAACAACTGTTTCTTAATTAATGCATTTAAAATTGCCAAATTAATAACTTGCTCATTTTAAATCCATTTTTCAACAAATAAAATATGTTTTCCATGCTAAATTAAACCACCTTTCCAAATATAAACTTTGTTTCATGTTTTGAATAATTAAAATTGGTTAAATAATTTAAACCTTGTTTAAATCATTTAAATTTTTTAAATTCATAACTTGGTCAAATTAATTTCTTTTTGAACATATAAAATATGTTTTCAAACCATAAAAGTATAAACTTTTCAAATATGAATTTGGTTTAATGTTTTGAACAAATAAAAATTCAAATAATTTCACACTTGAATTAAATTCATTTAAATCTTGTTTAAACTTGTTTAATTCATAAGTAATTTATTCTAAATCCTTTTTCAACAAGTGAAACATGTATTCCATCTAAAATTGTGTGTTCTTTCCAAATATGAACTTTATTATCTATTTTGAACAATTAAAATTGATGAAAACAACAAATGCTTGTGTAACACCTTTAAGGAACCAAAATTCCATAACTTAATAAATAAAATTCCAAACTTGTTAAACCTTATTTCAAAATTGTTTCTATTGTTGTTTTCTTTTTGTTTTCCTCATCCATGCATCATGTTAATCCACTTTCACATGTTATTTAGTTGTAAAACATTTAATCCAACCATAATTCATGGGCTTTCCATATGCAATCCAAATTGCATGTGGGTCCATTTAATTATGTTATGTTACCCTGTCAACTAGTTTATCTTCCATGCACCAATTAAATTGTCATGCATCATCCCATGATTGTGCATTATGCCATGTTATTGATTGTTGTCTCTGTGCGTTGTTTGTTTGCTTCTTCTCGAATAGATGACGATGTTGAGACAGACGATACTTACGACACCCCTTCTAAGGATCTAGCTCAGTACCAGGCTGCTGAGTTTGCAGGCAAGTATTCACTCACATGAACCATTGTGTTCCTTTCCACATTGGATACCGATACTTTCCGTTGTCTATTCTGCTAGCCATATGAATCGTTGCTTCTGTTACGAACCTATCACATGTTATCCTTTAACCCTGATATAGCCTCACCCCCACACCTATAACCCCGTTGCTTGTTGCCCGTGTCTTACTAGCATGCTTAGGATTGTTTTGCTCGAGTCTGTTGTCCGTTACTTTCTGTTACTATATTTTATTATGTTCTGGGGCTCGATGTTTAAACAATCAACTTGTTAATGTTTGAGGTAATAATAATTTGATGATAAGGCACCGGCGGGAGGCCCGGCGTGGTTTTGAGGCCTGCTAGTGTCGACCCTAATTAGGAAAAGGGTCTTGTCTACTGATCCATGATGAGCGCACTAACCGCATGTGGGAAGCGTGTATGGGCGCCCCCCTCAATTTGATTCGATTCGCATCTCGTCCAAATCGCCACACTTAGTTCGGGCTTTCCATTTGATGCATGCATGTGCAGGTGCGAACCCTTGGCGCCAGGGTGGAATTTTTGTAGTCGGCATTTAGGGCGGCGTGGTCTTAGAGTGCTATGAGGGTCCCCTTTTCTTCGTGGGGCTCGATTAGCCGCGCACGCACAGCATGTGGTTCTTTGGGCTTGATGCGAAGAAGAGTTGAGTTGTGTTGAGTGCCCCGCTTGGTGGAAAGGCCATTCCATCTGGCGGGTTATTCTTACGTGTACGGCCAAATTGGTGCACCCCTGCAGGGATAAATCTTCTCGAGAAGCCGTGTTTTTCGCGGTTATGGTTGACTTGGTGAAAGTACTGGCTAACAAGTACTCAGAACAACTTACACCTAACTAATGATAACTTGACTAGTAATAGTCTTATTGACACAATAACTTGAACCATCACTAATCCAACTGTGTGAGTTATCCTCGGATTGCTTCTTTGGATAAGGGGCGAGATCCAGGATGGGTTTGTTTGAGGTTAGTTATAGTTGGTTACGATACGCTATCTTATCCCCTTTCTGTTAGCCGGAAGTTATAGCAACTCTGTAGTTGGTTATTGCAGCCCGCTGCCGCATCTTTTGTATCACCCTTTCTTCCGTTGAACCCAAAGCATCTGTGCTTGGTGTTGACGGGTACACTTTGGTATCTTGTGAGTCTTGCTTGCCAGTACGTTTATGTACTGACCCCTTTGGGGCTGTGGTTTCCGCAGACTACGCTTACGAGGATCCCCGTGATGGCTACTACGTGGAGTTTGACGAGGCTGCTGACGAGTAGATAGCGGACCTGGGCAGGATCCGAGACATCGTGGATGGGCTCCGTCTTTTCGTTTCCGGCCTCTTAGGACTATTTGGATCTTGGCTGTACTCAGACAGTTTGGATGCTTCCGCTGTGTTGTAATGATGTTATGTTGGGACATGTGTCCTCTGGATGATTGTGTTTGCTATCTCTGCTCTAGTGAGAGCCATTTGCAACTGATTTCAATCTTTTGTGTCTTAGAGATATGTTGTGATATCATTTGTTCTAATGCCGTTGGCGTACCATGTGTGTATGTTATGAAGTACGTCAACGGAAGTGTCCTGATTTCTATGGGATGGTTTGCGCAGACGATGGATAGTAGAGAATGGTTGTCACACGTTTACGTGTTGGCCTGCTCATATTGAGATGCGGGTGCCGGTATGCCCCGTAAGCCATTGGTTCTACTATTTAGCGGACTGTGAGTATCCTCTAGAAGTCCGGGTGCGACAATGGCCCCGTTGGGGAAAAAGACGGAAGTGTCGTTCTGGCCCTCTATGTTAGGCGGAAGGGGGTAGCAAAGTAGAACCAACTGCTTGGTTGTATTAGGTTAGTCCCAAGGAACACCCAAGAAAACAATAGGGCCCACCTCCTGTCAAGATTCTCTGAGTTCCGTTAGTTCCGGGAGTTTCGGGCTCTAAGTAGTCCTGGAACCCGCCAGAGAGAATCTGATGCACCGGTGAAGCCATAACAGAGAGAGAGAGTGAATGTTGGGCATCCAAGACCCATGACACGGTATACACACATGGTATGGCATACCATGGTGTATTTTGTGGCATTCAGACGATCTGGAGGCCCCTCTCAAGACAAACCATAGCCCCGCTGGGAAAAAGACGGAACTGCCGTTTTGGCCTCTCTACGTGAGCCGGAAAGGGGTAGCAAAGTGGAACCAACTTCTTGGTTGTGTTAGGTTAGGCCCAAGTAACACCCAATAAAATGGTAGGTCCCACCTCTTGGCAAGATTCCCCCCGTTCCGTTAGATCCGGGAGTTTCGGGCTAACTAGAACCCGCGAAAGAGAATCTGACGCCGGTGAAGCCATAACACAGGGAGTAAGGCAATCTTGGGCATCCAATACCCGTGCCACACACTAACATGCAAGGTATGGCATACCGTGGGATTTGGTGGCATTCAGATGATCCGGAGGCCCCTCTCTAGAGAAGCCATAGCCCCGCTGGGAAAAAGACGGAACTGCCGTTCTGGCCCCTCTACGTGAGCCGGAATGGGGTAGAAAAGCGGAACCGATTGCTTGGTTGTGTTATGTTAGGCCCAATGAACACCCAAGACAATTGTAGGTCCCATCTCTTGGGAAGATTCCCCGAGTTCGGTCAGTTCCGGGAGTTTCTGTCTCTAAATAGTCCTGGAACCCGCAAGAGAGAATCTGATGTGCCGGTGAAGCCATAACAGAGAGAGAGGGAATCTTGGGCTTCCACTAATTACTTGGTTGTGTTAGGTTGGCAAGATTCCCCCTTTTTTGTGAGATCCGGGAGTTTCGGGCTAAGTAGAACCCGTGAAAGAGAATCTGATGCCGGTGAAGCCATAACAGAGGGAGTAAGGGAATCTTGGGCATCCAATACCCATGCCACACTCTAAAACACAAGGTATGGCATACCGTGGGATTTGGTGGCATTCAGACGATCCGGAGGCCCCTCTCCAGGGAAACCATAGCCCCGCTTGGAAAAAGACGGAACTGTCGTTCTAGCCCCTCTACATGAGCCGAAATGGGGTAGCAATGCGGAACCAATTGCTTGGTTGTGTTAGGTTAGGACCAAGTAACACCCATGACAATGGTAGGTCCCACCTCTTGGCAAGATCCCCCATTCCGTGAGATCTGGGAGTTTCGGGATCTGAGTAGTCCTGGAAACCGCGAAATAGAATGCGGTGCCGATGAAGCCATAACACAAAGAGTGAGGGAATCTTGGGCATCCAATACCATGACACGATCTAACACACATGGTTGACATACCCTAGTATTGGGTGGGAATTCATACGATCCAGAGCCCCTGCCCGGTGAAACCCTAGGTCTGCTAGAGAAAAAGAAGAAACTGCCGGTCTGGCCCTTCTATGTGAGCCGGAAAGGGGTAGAAAAATGGAACTAATTGCTTGGTTGTGTTAGTTTAGGCCCAAGTAACACCAGATAAAATGGTAGGACCCACCTCTTTGCAAGATTCCCCCTGTTCCGTCAGATCCGGGAGTTTCGGGCTCTAAATAGTTTTGGAATCCACTAGAGAGAATCCGACGCCGGCGAAGGCCTAACACACAAAGAGAGGTAATCTTGGGCATCCAAGAACCATTACACACTTAAACACACATGTTATGGCATACCATGGGATTTGGTGGTATTCAGACGATCCAGAGCCCCTCTCCAGAGAAACCCTAGCCCCGCTGGGAAAACAGACAGAACTGTTGTTCTTGCCCATCTATGTTGCCGGAAGGGGGTATTAAAGTGGAAGTAATTTCTTGGTTGTGTTAGATTAGGCCCAAGTAACACCCAAGACAATGGTAGGGCCCACCTCTTGCCAGGATTCCCCCTGTTTCGTCACATCCGGCAGTTGGCCTCTGAGTAGTCCTTGAACCCGCTAGAGAGAATCCAACGCCGGTGAAGTCATAACACACCGACTGAGGGAATTTTGGGAATCCAAGACCCATGAAACACTCTAACACACATGGTATGTCATACCATGGGATTTGGTGGCATTCAGACGATCCGGAGACCCCTCTCCCCACACTCACCCTCACCCGAAGAAACCGAGCCCCGAGCCTCCTGCACTCCCCACGAGCTGTAGCACGCCGCCGGACACCGTAGCAGTTCGAGGTGGAGCACCTCGCACCCGTGCCTTACCACTCGTTTCTTTCGTCTCAGTCGAGTACCCCGTAGCTCGTAGCACCACGCTGACATGGCCTCATGGTTGTTCGCTTGCAGGGAGAGCGCCGCTGTCACAGTCGCCGCCGCGGGCGCCCCGCTGTCACAGTCGCCGTTTGCAACCACGCCCGACGCCACTCCTCGCGCCCCTCCGTCGCCTCGTGTGCCTGAATCCTCCCCGACCTCGTGCCAGAAGTCCTCGAGCCTCCACGGTGAGCCTCTGGCCGTGGCCGTTTTCCCGTCGTCGCGGAAGAGAGAGATGGGAGGGAGAGGAAGAAGAAGCGCCGGGAGGCATTGATCCGGGGATCAACGACTCCCGTTGAATTCTGCGAGTTCCCGCACGCGCTCGCCCGCGCTGGGCCACCTTGGCACCTAGTTGGGCCGCGCCAGTGAGAAACGAGCCCGCCTGTGTATTTTAATTTTCTTTTAAATCTTTACTAAAACTTGCAGGTTTTCTTTGTTAAAAATAGTTTTAGTACTAGATAAAATCTAGAAATTTGTGTTACAGTATATTATGTTTTCTTAACCACATCCTATTGGTATATCCATTTTTGCACCTTTATTTTGATGTGGTAATTAGAATGGCATAAACTGTCTGTCAGACCATTTTGGACATAACATTTTGTGTGTGTCTCCATTTTGATCAAACCAAATTGTTTTGAGTATCTAGTGAGTAGATATACCAGTAGGAATTGGCCTCACATGAAGGAGGGTTACCAAATGGAAATGACATCCATTTTGGTAAATGACCAGTAGGCTTTTCTAGGATTTTTAGTAGGAGTTTAAAAATGATTTTTGATGTGAATCCAATTGGATGAGATTTTGTATGAGTAGATCTATGAGATCCTAGCTTGGGTTAATTTTTAGAGCTCTAGATTAATTTTGGTAAGCATTTCTAGAAACAACAACTTTTCTGTTTCCTTTATTACTTGTGTACTTGTTTGTAATTAAATGTTTGATTGTTTGAATCTTGTTTCCTAGGATGTATAGATGTGTTGCTACTTGTGATTAGGTTGTTTTCTTCCTGTACAACTACATTAGGAAGTGTGTGCATGTTTGGAATGAAATAGAAATAAAGAAAGCCTTGTATTGTTTTCTAGTATTTATTTTTGACTAGATTGTGTGGGCAAACCTTTGTATGTTGTGTACCTAAGTTTTTGATGTTGTTGAGTTGAGTCCAGTACCATTTTGGTACTGTTATTTTGTTTTTATCATCTCTGTTAGCTTGCACTTCATTTTATAGAAATGCATGTGTAACACTTGTTTGTTTGTTTTCACTTTATTGTTTTCACTAGTATGATAGTTGTGTGATGAATGATTTGATAGTTTATTTTGTCAAGTGTGACCATAGGCTTTGTTACCTCTAATGCATTGGTATTAGTGGGCCCATAACCCACTGGTCTCATTGCATTTTGGTTGGGAATACAAATTCCCTACCATGCACTTGTTTGGTAGTGGCCCATAATGTTATATAAGTGTTTAGTATTTTCCACCAAGGAAAATGGATGTTTGCTCTACTTGGTTGATTGAAGTGTTTAGTAATAATTTGTGACTCCTAGTATGTTTAGTTGTGGTACATTTGTTAACATAATGTTCCCTTAGGAATACCATGTTAAGAAGTGTCCACTATTGTTTTGCTTACATTGAATGATTGTTTGCAAGTAGAATTATTTTTCCCTAGTGTTGGTAAATTATGTATGGGTATATTTCCTTGAGTGTTTGGATTTTTAAAGTTTTTAGTTGAGCTTGTATTGAGTGCATAGCTGCTGGTTGCATAGCATTTTACTTTGATGCTTGCTATTTTATTATTAGGAAAACATGATTTATTAGACTTGGTTGATTGTTGTTAAGTAGTTTTTTTCGTAGAATTATTTTGAGTGTAATTTCTTACTAACATGTGTAAGGTATATGTGCTGTTAGTAGGTATATTATATTCATGCATTGCTTATTTAGGAAAATGCATCCTTGTAGTGTTGGTTGCTTCTCTATTAGTGTACTAGTGTTGGTCACTAGATATTATGAGTTACTCTAGTAGTGTTGTTCTTCTATTACATAGTAGTATGTTTATCCTAGCATGTTTGGCATGTTTTCACTTCTGTTATTATTGCATAGATATTTTAGTTGCTAGTTGTGATTGATTGTGGAGTACAATTATTTCTTATAGCCTTCTTGTGCAGAATTTTCATAGTAGTATGCTATTAGTGAACTCATGTTGTTATGTAAATTTCTAGCCTCGTTATCTCTGGTGAGTATTGTGCTTTAGAGTGTATCTTATGACTGGTTACCATTTGTTGAGCCACTGGTTTGTTTGGTTATTTTCATGATTGATGGATTCCTTATCTTTTGTGTAGACATAAGCTTAGTCAGTAACTAGCTTATTCATATGTGGTTTGCTTGCTTTGCTGTTTGGAATTGTTTGAGTGTTTACCTTAGCATGAGTATTGTACTAGTGTTATTATTGGGTTTAGTAGTATCTTGTTATCTATACATTTTAGGTTAGTGGTAAACTTGTTTGGTGATGATTGCTTGTGTTGCTATTAATACCCACTGCCATGGGTATTATTTTGATTGATTGTTATTATTGTAGTAGCCTCACCCTTGTGACCTCAAGCTATTCTTTTAGCTTCTTATATTTCGTGGTATGAGAGTGGTACATCCACTCCATCTATGATATTTAGGATGTGGAATATGGTTTCCCAACCATATGTTTTTCTGACGATAGTTTTGTACCATGAGTGTTTGTGAGGAAGTTTTCCCAATACCTTTTGAGTGTTTGCGCTAGTATAAGTTTTCTTGTTATATGTGTTGCTTTGTTTATGAGTTTTCCTTAGTTTAGTTCTAAGTGTGTGTCGTTATTTCTTTTGCGGCGTTAGAAAATGAGGAAGGAGAAGAAGGAGTTCTAGAGCTGTGTGTCAAGTTCAAGCTACTTAAAGGACAGGGACACAAAGAGTTTTAAGGCAAGCCATCCTGATGCTTGTTGTTACTACACTTATCATTATCTATCATGCATGTTTTACCTCTGAAACTTCTACAAAAACTTTGATTACCAAAAACTATTTTTGAGTGACTACTACTACTATTAATATTATATAGTATTATGCCAGTAGTTGATACTTGGTGTTACCAAGCCTATAGCCACCATATGGTATTTATTACCACCAAAAGTATAAGTCCCTAAGTGGACACCCTAAAAATATGCCTTTTTGCAAAACCAAGGCTTTATGGAAAACCCGGTGGAAAGGCGAAACCTTATCCACCGGAGGTATGTTGAAGTGGTCATTTTTGGGAAAAAGGTACTTTTACAAAAATGACACATAACCTAGTCTTCGCCGGACAACCTTTACAGTACTGATACTCTACCTCAATATGGGTACGAGGCCTATCTATATACTTGTTCTCGTTAGTGTGTGTCATATCCCAATTTTCTATAGAGAGGATGATACTCTGAACCGAAGTGTCGCCAGGAGGGAGAAACGGGACATACACAGTGAGGGATTAAGTTCTCCTCCGGGTGCAACAATTGGGTCTCCTGCTGTGGCGATGTGTGACATGGTGCCGGGGAGAACAAACCTAGTTGAAGGGATATCCATATACTAGCTTGGTCAAAGTGTACAGTTAGGATCATTTATTTGATGCTTGCATATCGCGTGTCGATCCATGTGTAGTTCATGGGAGAGATTTGGATCTTGTGGATTGTGTACACCTCTGCAGAGTAAAACTATTCTGAATAGCCGCGTCCTCGGATATAGACAGTTGAATGGCCATGTAGCTAGCATTGTGTCAATGTTTACAAAAAGGGGTTTTCAAAAGGGAGTTGAACTCGTGAAGTATTAAAGAGGAGGAACTATGTACCATTGAGGTACGGATGAGAAAAACCAGATGTTGTTTCACAAGAAGTTTTGCAAAGAAAAACTTTCTTTTATAAAACAAGCTTTATAAAACCTCTGAGATATGCAATATCTACAAGAGAAAGAAAACTATCTTATTTTGTTTTGAAGTATCTTCTTCAACAAAGATACATAGATTTTTAAAAATCAACGATGGTATGTCTTTCATATATCATGGATAGTGAACCCTATGTATAGCCCACCTATCCCACTATACAATCATTCTTGCATCTGGTAAGCTACATGATGGGTGTCTTGCAGAGTACATTCAAACATACTCATATTAGTTTCGTCCCTGGTATTTACTTGCCAAACTTTGAGGAGAAGCCTCAGGAGGAGATCTACGAGGAGGAGTACTGAGCTGATGGACTTGGGAGCTAGGATCGTCTCCCGGTCAGCAGCCTGTAGGTTAAGGCGTGACTTGGGCTCTACTACGTTGTGTGTGTTTTGTATTCCGTTGTGTGTGTGTGTTGTGTGTTTTCCCTGCGTGGCAATTGTGTTGGACTTGGTCATGCGACCATGTTCCCTGTGTAAGTCTTGTTGTAAACGTGTAATGGATGTTGTATCTGAATGCCAACTTGATATGTTGTTCACGACTGGTGTGATATGGGATCGTGAATGTATGCATATTGGAGGTCCTTGAACAGTAGTTCGGGGGTCCTTACAATTGTACGCACATCGGAAACATCGCATATCGTTATCATCATCTTCTTCATCGTACCTGCAGAAATGGTGATGTGCGTACGCCAAATGGAAAGCCTGAACTAAGTTGTGGCGCCTTGGACAAGTCCAGAGATCGGGTAATAGGTCGAGGGGATTCCCATAAGTCCCACATGTGGTTAGCACGCTCATTCTTGGATCAGTGGACAAGAACCTTTTTCCTATGGCGAGACCAGAGGGACCAAATACCTCGAAGGGCCTGCCGCCGGTGTCTTATCTGGCAAGAAATTATTATTCAAGATAATCATTACCCTAAGCATTAAAATCGATTTCAATTAAGTTGAACCAACCTATCAACTAAACAGGTGATAAGGACCCAAACTCGCCAAACGATCTAAATAGGCACTACTACTTGCAAGACCAAAAACTTAAACAAACATGTCATAGAAGGTGGGGGTGGGGCTATATCATGGCTGCAAGGTAAACGTATGGTTGGATCGAGACACAAGCATCGAATCATAAGGTTAGATTAAAGACAACGGAAAGCATCTATAGCAAGTGAGAAACGGCAGCCATAGGTAGCAAGTGAGTAAAGCTTGCTTGAAATCTAGCTCGTAGAAGTAGCAGACTTCGTCGTTGCTCACATCATCTCAACGTTCTATCCGCGAAGAAGCAACACACTAAAAAAACAGCAAATGCAACAATTACTTCTACGACAAAAGATCCAGCATGACCATATTATATATGAATGACATACGTACGTCATGTAGAAGAAGATGCAACTAAACCAATTTAAGTGGAATCGGAAGTCCAACAATTAAGTTAGAAGGTTCAAGTTATTTATCTAGCCATTAAATTAAATGTTGTTTAACATGGAGAACAATTCATAGGTGAGCCAAACAAGATTAAATGGAATAGGGCACAAATTGAATTAAATACCCCAACACGTTCCATGTTCATTATTTAGGTGCACATGCATAACACTACTAAAATGCAAGATGAAAGATGCAACCATGATCATGGATGATAAATTGAAATTCTATGAAATTTTATGATAATTTTAGACATAAATTTTGTGCTATTTGGATTAGTAAAACATAAGTTATAAGCATTGGAAATTAGAGGTGTTTTCTATAAAAATCGGGACTTGTTCGTGATGGAAACAAAAGAAGGGAGGTCTCCAGTTCAAAACAGGAAATACTAGGGGCCTGGATGCAATATTCTAGACCCAGATATGTCTTCATTCATCGGGTGGAGATCCTGCCAGAGAGGATGACAAGCGGTGCTCGATGCCACGCGGGCGCTGGCGATGCGCGGGTGGCAGTTGAGGTGGCCTCTGGGGTCACTAACAGGTGGGGCCCGGTTGTGCGTAGTGAAAAATAGGTAAAAAGGGAGGGTAACACTACTAAAATACAAGATGAAAGATGCAAACATGATCATGGATGATAAATTGAGTTTCTATGCAATTTTCTGATAATTTTAGACATCAAGTTTGTGTTATTTGGATTAGTAAAACAAACGTCATAAGCATTTGAAGTTAGAGGTGTTTTCGGTAAAAACTAGGACTTGTTCGTGATGGAAACATAAGGAGGGAGGGCTCCATTTTAAAACAAGAAATACCAGGTGCTTAGATGCAATATTCCAGATCCAGATCGTCTTCAGTCACCAGGTGGAGATCCTGACAGAGAGGATGACAGGCGAGGCCCAATGCCACGTGGGCGCTGGTGATGCGTGAGTGGCAGTTGAGATGGCCTCCGCGGTCACTAACGGGTGGGGCCCCGTTATGCACAGTGAATAATAGGTAAAAAGGGAGGGGTTTCCCTGGATGGGGTCCGAACACGCGACCTCTTGGTAAAAACCAAGGAACAAAACCACTACGTTGTTGCTGCGTTCGTTGAGAAGAACAGATCCAACCCTTGATGACTTGTGATCGTCAGGGTTAACCGAACTCACGAACAGATGCAGGCTCATGTGAAGACCGGTGATGGCGGGACATCCAACAACGGGGACGACCAGAACCTAGCTGCTTTGGATTGTACACCATGGTACGGGTCTGTGGAGATGGTGCAGGAAGGTTGTGCATCATGCACAACTCAATCCGAAACATGAAGAGACGATGCACTCGGTTCAGAGAAAAATAACAACGGCGATCACCGCGGTGTGGCTCCACGGTACGCACCCAGAGCAAGGGAAGGGGAGGAAGGAACATGCCCGAGGAGAGGCTCACCTCAAGGAGTTTGGGTGGCGATGGTTTGGGCTTGGGGACGAAACGAAGGACGTCAGGAAGAAGACACTCCTCAAGGACGGACGTAGAAGGGGAAGAAGAACTCGAAGCTCTCCAGCGTTCCAGGCAGTTGCAGCCTTCGATCTTTGGCTAGGACGACGTGCTCGCGCAGGTGCTCCGTTCCATCGCTCAGGTTGGGAACTACCACTCCATGGTGATGGCGCGATGAAGGTTTTCTCACTGTCTCTCTCGGTGGTTGGTAGAGAAGAAGAAAAGGGAGGGAGAGAGGAAAATATCTACTGGCGGCGGCGGGAGGATGGAGCGGGGCTAGGGTTCACGCGGCCTCAAAGCTTTAAGGAGGAGAAATGGTGGGGAGAGGCGCTGAGTGCGCTTGGCTGACATCAGCCATGGGTGCCTCATGTGCTCCGCGTGCTCGTAAGGTGAAGAAGACAGGGAAACGAGTGTGTCCGATCGGTTAAGAGGTAAATGGGCTGGTCTGCAAGGGAGAGAGGGTTGGCTAGGCCTAGGAAGTTAGCTTGACAGTAGAGGGTTGGTGGCCTTCCCCAAAACATTTATCTGTTTTTAGCTTTTTATAAATTATGTTTATAATTTGAGAAATTAGAGAAAGGACTTGCGTATTATTGAAAATAGTTTTGGGACAACAAAACAATTTGAGCAAGTTTAGGAAAAAGGTTTGATGTATTAAAAATATTTTTTGCAATTTTTTCAATGCATGATGCCGTGATGCACAACAACAAAAACAGGCAAAACTAATTGGGGGAAATCCCTGGGTGTTATAGAAGACACCACTAACAGGGATTATGCCCTCGCAATCCGCTCCAAGCCGGTAAGAGAGAAAAGGTGGTTATAGTATCGAGTATTCGAGCTCCATGTGGATCCTATTGAGATGTTTCCAAAATGGGTTTAACACAAATAGTTTTGACAGTTTAAACAAACATCCTTTAGTGAGGTTATCCTACGGGATTTGCGGAACCATTTCTTCGATAACCATTCGTATCGAAACAACAATGGGAATTGGAACCATGCTTTGACACCATTTGTGACACCCCTGGATCGGGTACTATGGGGACTTCAGCGTTGCCACACTTGTTGAAAACATCTGAAATAGTGATCTCGTTATCGCACAAGTTAACAAATATCATTAGGTGTAAGTTGTCTGGCTCTTGTTAGCCAACACTTTCTCCAAGATCATCACATAAGCGCGGACGATACGCCTTTTCGAAAAGATTTAACCCTGCAGGGGTGCACTACTGTAGCCACACGCACTTTAACCCTTATTGTCAATCAATGGCACATGTCCAGGGTGTATCAGCAGAGTATCAGACACTACACTTCCCTTTCACCACAGACAAGTCCAAGGAACCACCTAGCTAGGTTGGATCCGCATTGAAAGTACGGCCTACGCCCCGAGGCGGACCTAGCCGTTTGCGCCTATGGTTGAGAGGTCAGAGGCCATGGGTACAACCCTCAACATCGAATCGCGGAAACCTATATAATTGTACGCACATCGGTAACATCGCATATCATTATCATCATCATCTTCCTCGTACCTGCAGAAAAGGTGATGTGCGTATGCCAAATGGAAAGCCCGAACTAAGTTGTGGCTCCTTGGACAAGTCTCGAGATCGGGTAATAGATCGAGGGGATTCCCATCAGTCCCACATGTGGTTAGCATGCTCATTCTGGGATCAGCGGACAAGAACCTTTCCTATGGCGACATCAGAGGGACCAAATATCTCGAAGGGCTCCCGCCAGTGTCTTATCTCGCAACAAATTATTATTCAAGATTATCATACCCCAAGCATTAAGATCGATTTTAATTAAGTTGAACCAACCTATCAACTAAACAGGTGATAAGGACCCAGACTCACCAAACTATCTAAACAAGCACTACGACTCGCAAGGCAAAAAAGGTAAACAAACATGTCATAGGAGGTGGGGGTGGGGCTATATCATGGTTGCAAGGTAGACGTATGATAGGATCGAGACACAAGAATTTAATCATAAGGCTAGAATAAAGACAATAGAAAGCATCTATAGCAAGTGAGGAACAACAACCATAGGTAGCAAGTGAGTAAAGCTCGCCTGAAATCTAGCTTGTAGAAGTAGCAGAACTTGTAGTTGCTCACATCATCTCAACTTCCTATCCGCGAAGAAGCAATGCTCTAAAATAAACAGTGATTGCAACAATTACTTCTAAGACAAAAGATCCAGCATGACCCTATTATATATGAATGACATGCGAGGTGTAGAAGAAGATGCAAATAAACCAATTTGAGTGGAATCGGAATCCCAACAATTAAGTTAGAAGGTTCAAGTTATTTATCTAGCCATCAAACTAAATGTTGTATAACATGGAGAACAATTCATAGGTGAGCTAAACAAGATTAAATGGAATAGGGCACAAATTGAATTAAATACCCCACCACATTCCATGTTCGTTATTTAGGTGCACATTCATAACAGTATTAAAATGCAATATGAAAGAGTCAAACATGATCATGGATGATAAATTGAGATTCTATGCAATTTTCTAATAAATTTAGACATAAAGTTTGTGTTATTTGGAATAGTAAAACAAAAGTTATAAGCATTTGAAGTTAGAGGTGCTTTCTGTAAAAACTGGGACTTGTTCATAATGGAAACAAAAGAAGGGAGGGCTCCAGTTAAAAACAGGAAATACCAGGGGCCTGGATGCAATATTCCAGATCCAGATACGTCTTCGGTCACTGGGTGGAGATCCCGCCAGAGAGGATGACAAGTGGGGCCCGATGGCATGAGGGCGCTGACGATGCGCGGGTGGCAGATGAGGTGGCCTCCGGGGTCACTGACAGGTGGGGCCCGGCTGTGCGCGGTTGTCGCACCCGGACTTCTAGAGGATACTCACCGTACGAACTGAACAGTATTTTGATTGGATTACGGGGCTTACCGGCACCCGCACCTCTTACGAGTAGGCCAACACTTATGTGTGACAACCAATCTTTACTATTCACCGTCGATGTAAACTATCCCGTAGAAATCAGGACACTACCATTGACGTACTTCATACCATACACACATGGTACGTCAACGGCTTTGAACAAGATGATAGCACAACATATCTCTAAGACACAAAAGATTGAAATAAGTTGCAAATAGCTCTCACTAGAGCAGAGATAGCAAATACAATCATCCAGAGGACACATGTCCCAACATAACATCATTACATCTCAGCGGAAACATTCAAAGGGTCTGAGTACAGACAAATCCAAATAGGCTTAAGAAGCCGGGAACTGAAAGAAAGACGGAGCCCATCCACGTAGTCTCGGATCCTGCCCGGGTCTGCTACCTACTCGTCAGCAGCCTCGTCAAACTCCACGTAGTAGCCGTCACTGGGATCCTCGTAAGCGTAGTCTGCGGAAACCACAGCCCCAAAGGGGTCAGTACATAGACGTACTGGCAAGCAAGACTCACAGTTCACCAAAATGTAGCCCGTCAACACCAAGCACAGATGCCTTGGGTTCAACGGAAGAGAGGGGATATAAAAGATGCTGCAACTGGCTGCGCTAACCAACTACAGAGATTCTACCACTTCCGGCTAACAGAAAGAAGATAAGATCGAGTATTGTAACCAACTGAAAGATAACTTCAACCAAACCCATCCTGGATCTCGCCCCTTATCCAAAGAAGCAATCCGAGAATAACTCACACAGTTGGATTAAAGATGAATCAAGTTATTGTGTCAATAATCCTATTACTAGTCAAGTTGTTAATCATTGGGTGTGAGATTGTGAATCATTAGGTTTAAGTTGTCCTGAGTACTTATTAGCCAGTACTTTCACCAAGTTAACCATAACCGCGGAAAACACGGCTTCTCGAGAAGATTATCCCTGCAGGGTTGCACCAATTTGGCCGTACACGTATGAATAACCCGCCAGATGGGATGCCTCCCACCAAGCGGGGCACTCAACACAACTCAACTCTTCTTCGCATCAAGCCCAAAGCACCTTGGGCGCATGGCTAATCAAGCCCCGAAGAAAAGGGACCCTCATAGCACTCTAAGACCGTGTCCCCCTATATGCCGACTACAAAAGTTCCACCCTGCGCTGGGCTCGCAAAAACATGCATGCGGCAAATGGAAAACACGAACTAAATGAGGCGATTTGGACGAGATGCGAATCGAATCAAATTGAGGGGGGCGCCCATACTCGCTTCCCACATGCGGGTAGTGCGCTCATCATGGATCAGTAGACAAGACCCTTTTCCTATTAGGGTCGACACTAGCAGGCCTCAAAACCACACAGGGCCTCCTGCCGGTGCCTTATCATCAAATTATTATTTAACAATAACATTAGCATGATTGATTGATTAAACATCGAGCCCCCAGAACAATAATAGAGATATAGCAACAGAAAGTAACGGGTAACAGACTCGAGCAAAACAACATAAGCATGCTAGTAAGACACTGGCTCAATCAATAGGGTTGTAGGAGTGGTGGTGAGGCAATATCAGGGTTAAGGGATTCATGTGATAGGTTCGTAACAGATACAACTATAAATAGGGCTAGCAAATTAGACAATGGAAAGTATCGGTATCCAATGTTGAAAGGAACACAATGGTTCATGTGAGTGAATACTTGCCTGCAAACTCAGCAGCCTGGTACTGAGCTAGATCCTCAGAAGGGGTGTCGTAAGTATCGTCGGTCTCAACGTCGTCGTCCATTCGAGAAGAAGCAAACAAACAACGCAGAGAGATAAACAATCAATAACATGGCATAGTGCACAAACATGGGATGATGCATGACCATTTAATTGATGCATAGAAATAAACTAGTTGACATGGTAACATAACATAATTAAATGGACCCACATGCAATTTGGATTGCATATGGAAAAGATCCATGAGTTAAGGTTGAAATAATTGTTTTACAACTAAACAATAGGTGAAAGTGGATTAGCATGATGCATGGATGAGGAAAACAGAAAGAAAACAACAATGGAAACAGTTAGAAATAAGGTTTACCAAGTTTGGGATTTTATTTATTAAGTTATGGAATTTTGGTTCCTTAAAGGTGTTACACAAGCATTTGTTGTTTTCACCAATTTAAATTGTGCAAAATAAATAACAAAATTCATATTTGAAAAGAATACAAAATTTTAGTTGGATTACATGTTTCAAATATTGAAAAAGGAATTACAATGATTCAATTATGAATTAAACAAGATTAAACAAGTTTTAAATGAGTTTAAAACAAGTTTGAATATTATTTGAATTTTATTTATTCAAAACATAAATTCAAACTCACATTTGAAAAGTTTATACTTCGATGGTTTGAAAACATATTTTGCATGTTCAAAAATATTTTAATTTGAGCAAGTTATGATTTTTGCAAATTTAAATGAATTAAACAAGGATTAAATTATTTAGGCAATTTAAATTATTCAAAACATGAAACAAAATTTATATTTGAAAAGGTTATTTGAAGTAGCATGGAAAACATATTTTATTTGCATTATTTTGATTAAGAATGAATTAGTTATGAATTTTAGCAAATTGCAATTGAATTATTTGAATTCAAATTTGAATTGCATTTTGAAAATTCAAAACAGAAAACAAATGGTACCAATAGGTAGCTAATTTAATTTAGATCAGCACACATATTTTATTTTTATTAATTGGAGTTATAGAATAAAAGTTATTCACTTTTTAAGTTTAGGGACCAATCTGCAAGTTTTGAGGGACTTGGATTAAAATCGAAACTGGAAAACAGTTTGTTACCGCACAGGGGGCTACCCTGGCCACTACCAGTGGGCCACTGGGCCACTGGACGCTTGCGTGGACACGGGGTGACTGACAGGGGGCCCTCCCTGTCAGCGCTGCGGGGCAAAAAGTGGGATTTTATCCCGCGAGCCAAGGCTCGAACTCGCGATCTCACGCACGCGCACACTGCCTGTTACCGCTGCGCTACGAATCGATGTTTGACAGTATACAGCGCGCGTACAGGTTATGGTGTCGCTTCGTTAACTGAATTTCAAAAGAACGCGCGCTGTCTGAACTTAACTGACAGAGACAAGGTCGCCGGCGACGATCACTGACGTGCTCGTGCTCGATGCGCGTGTGCTGCTGGGTGGTTTGGTGATGCATGTGCAGTGCGGATGCGTGCAACGTGAGCAAGACAGAGAGGAGGGAAACGGTGGAGGCTCACCGGCGATGTCGTGGAAGCAGAGGGTCGAGGGGGCGCGGCCGGCGGCGACGTCGAAGATGGCGGCAGCGACGTGGTTGATCTCCGGGGTAGCTAGGGTGTCCAAAAGGAAGAGGAGGAAGTGGTGGGTTGGTTTCGGGGGTTAGGAGGTGTGGTAGTGGTCCATGGCGGCGGCGGTGGATGGAGATTCAGAGCGGATGAACTCCGGTGAGGTGACAGAGGGTGAAAGCACGGGGCAGAGAGGGAAAAACGGCGGCGCGAGCTTGGGGAACGAGGGAGGCTAGGTCTAGGGCTGCGCGCGCTGCCCTAGGGGGTTATATAGGCCACTAGGGCGCTGGATGGCCGTCTGCTCGGCCGCGGCGGCGACGTGGCACCGGCCAGATCGTTGCCGTACATGGGAAAGAAGAGGGGGTGGGGTGCGAACCGTTTTCGAACCGTGTGGGCTGGCTGCGCGCGTGGAAAATGAAAGAGGTGGGCTGGGCTGCTAGGTTAGCTGCCGCGCGCGCTAGCTTTTCTCCTTTTTCCTATTTTTTTGTTTTTCTGTTTTTTTTGTAGCAAAAGGAAATGGAAGCAAATGATAGGTTTTTGGGTTTTAAAAATTTAGGGAAAATTCATGTGGGTTAATTAGGTCAATATCTACCCAATGTCAACTTTGGTTTTCAAAAACATTTGAATTTTTATGCTGTTTGGAATTTAATTCATATTTGGATGATTTGAGTATTAAAATGATTATTGAAACCAAAATTTTAAATAGGGTGACCCAAATAACTTTAATTGGAAACAATGAGTATATTTGTTTTGTAATTTCATAATTTTCAAAAATGGGTACTGTTTGAAAGTTTTTGGTTTGAATTTGAATAAGTTGATAATTAATTGATCAATATTGGAAACAATGTTTTTATTAGGGTGACCCCTACTGATTAAATAGAACAAATGTGATTAGAATTTGTTTGGTATTTTTATAATTTTTCAAATGAGGTGCTGTTTGAAGATGCTTTGAATTTGAAAGCAATTTGGAATTACTTAATTGGAATAAAACCACCATTTTATTAGTTGCTTCATTATGGAATGATTGGAAATAAAATGAGACTTTGGATTGCAATTTTGATTTGAGAAATATTGTAACATGACAAGTATTAAACACATCATTTGAATTTGTTTGAAATTCAATTATGAAAACAGAACAAAAACAGAAGCAAAACAAATAGTAACAAATGCAAACAAGGGAATAAACATGATGACATGATGCAATACTTCGATTAAACAGGAAATCAAACATTCTAGGGGTATTTTCATACTTGGGATCTTACAGCGGTGAAAAGTCTTGCACCAGATGGGGGATGACAAGCTGGGCCCGATGCCATGTGGGCGCTGGCGATGCCCGGGTGGCAGTTGAGGTGGCCATCGGGGTCACGTACGGGTGGGGCCCGGTTGTGCGTTGTGAAAAAGAGGTAAAAATGGAGGGCTCGCACCGGATGTGGTTCGAACCCGCGACCTCTTGGTGAAAACCAAGGAACGAGACCACTTCGCAATTGTTGCGTTCGTTGATAGGAACAGATCCGACACTTGGTGACTTGTGATTGTCAGGGTTAATAGAACTCACGAACAGTTGTAAGCTCAGGTGCAGATCGCTGATGGCGGGACAGACAACAACGACGACGACCAGAACCTGGTTGCGCTGGGTTATACATCGTCGTGCGAGTGTGTGGGTATGGTGCAGGAAGGTTGTGCAGCGTGCAGGGGAGACAACTCAATCCGAAACTTGAAGAGACGATGTGCTCGGTTCAAAGAAAAATAACGATGGCGATCACCGCAGTGCGGCTCGACGTCACACACCCATAGCAAGGGGACGAGTGGAAGGAACATGTCCTAGAGGTGATGCTCACCTCGAAGAGTTTGCGTGGCGAAGGGACGGGCTTGGGGATGAAGCGAAGGACGTCCGGAAGAAGACGCTCCTCACGGATGGACATAGACGGGGAAGAAGAACTCGAAGCTGTTCCAGACAGCCGAGGCCTCCGATCTTCGGCTAGGACGACATGCTCGACGCAGTTGCTCCGTTCCATCGTTCGGGTCGGGATCTCCCACTCCATAGTGATGGAGCGATAACGGTTTTCTGACTATCTCTCTCGGTGGTTGGTGGATAAGAAGAAAAGGGAGGGAGAGAGTAATCGATCTAGTGGCGGCGTAGGGAGGATGGAGCAGGGTTAGGGTTCACGCGGCCTCAGAGCTTTAAGGAGGAGAAAAGGAGGGGAGAGGCGCTGAGTGCACTTGGCTGATGTCGGCCATGGGTGCCTCACGCGCCCAATGTGCTCGTACGGAGAAGACGACAGAGAAACGAGTGTGTCCGCTCGGTTAAGAGGTAAGTGGGATGGGAAGCAAAGGAGAGAGGGCTGGCTTTGCCTAGCAAGTTGGCTTGAACGTGGAGGGTTGGTGGCCTTCCCCAAAATGTTTTTTTTCTCTTTAGTTTTTTATAAATTCTTTTTTAGAAATCTAGAAATTAGAGAAAGGATTTGCGTACTATTAAAAATATTTTTGGGACAACAAAACAATTTGAGAAAGCTTAGGAAAAAGGTTTGACGTATTAAAAATAGTTATTGCAATTTTTTAAATGCATGAAGCCATGATGCACAACAAGAAAAACAGACAAAACTAATAGGGGGAAATCCTCGGGTGTTACAGACGACACCACTAACAAGGGATTGCGCCCTCGCAATCCTCTCTAAGCCGGCAAGAGACAAGCGGTGGTTATAGTATCGAGTATCCGTGCTCCATGTGGATCTCCCTTGGCGTTGGACGGATCTTTTCTGCTCGACACAACTAACAAGAATTCTGGCCCACGTCGATGACGATGTTCTTCCAAATATTCCGAAGATCAAAACTATTAGGTTAAAAGGCTAAGAGAACGTCCAACCCATGTAGGATCCTAAACTTTGAAAGGTGGATAAGATAGAAGACTCCAAGAACAAAATAAGGTAAGTCGAGAATTAGAATAGGGGGAAGGAATAAACAAACATCCTATTGAGATGTTTCTAAAATAGGTTTAACACAAATAGTTTTAACACTCTAAACAAACGACTGTTAACGAGCTTGTCCTAAAGGCTTTGAGGACCCGTTTCTTCAATAACCATTCCTATTGAAACAACATTGGGAATCGGAATCCTGCTCTGATACAATTTGTGACGTATCTGAATCAGGTTCTATGGGGACTTCAGCGCTCCCGCCAGAATCCACATAATACCGATCCCGGGTTGTCAACTTTTGGTAACATTACAATAGTGACGAATAATCCACAACAACAACAGAAGATACATACACAACACGAATCCAACGAGTCAAGAATACAACTGATACAATACAAAGAGTCAAATAATGGTGAAAACGAAATAGTATCCGATTACGGATAAGATACAAATTGGACTAAGAGTCCTGAAAAGAAATGATGGCGTCCAATCCCTGCCCAGGTCAAGCCGGAGGGATTCCCCAACTAACAGCGTCAGACTTCAAACTTGTTGACTGCATTGTGAATACAGCCCCGAATCATGGGGTCAGTACTTTGAATGTACCAACAAGTGGCAAGCAATACCCACAAGATACCAATGCAACCAGTCATCACAAGATACAAATACTTTGGGTAAAAAGGAATAGGTGGTTGTAATTAAGCGGAAGTGGGCGACACTAAGCAGTCTATGGAGACACGCTACAACTCCTGTCTATTAGAAAGGGATGAGAGAGTGCGAAGAAACCAACTACAACTATTCACCAAGAACAATACCCATCCAGGGTTAACCCCCCACACCCAAGTGCCAGGAGGTAACCCGAGGAAAACTCACACATGTTGAAAACAGTTGAAATAGTGATCTCGTTATCGCACAGGTTAACAAATATCATTAGGTGTAAGTTGTCTAGATTTTGTTAGCCAACACTTTCTCCAAGATCGTCACATAAGCACGGAAGATGCGCCTTTTCGAAAAAAAATAACCCTGTAGAGGTGCACTACTGTAGCCACACGCACTTCAACCCTTATTGCCGATCAATGGCACACGTCCAGGGTGTACTGGCAGAGTATCAGACACTGCACTTCCCTTTCACCACAGACAAGTCCAAGGAACCACCTAGCTAGGTTGGATCCGCATCAAAAGTTTGGAAGATGCCCCAAGGCGGACCTAGCTGTTTGCGTCTACGGCTGAGAGATCAGAGGCCATGGGTATAAACCTCAACATCGAATCGCGGAAACCTATATAATTGTATGCACATCGGTAACATCGCATATCATTTTCAGCATCACCTTCATTGTACCTGCAGATAAGGTGATGTGCGTACGCCAAATGGAAAGCCGAACTAAGTTGTGGCGCCTTGGACAAGTATGCAGATCGGGTAATATGTAGAGGGGATTCCCATAAGTCCCACATGTGGGTAGCGCGCTCATTCTTGGATCAGCAAACAAGAACCTTTTCCTATGGCGACACTAGAGGGACCAAATACCTCGAAGGGCCTCCTGCTAGTGTCTTATCTCACAACAAATTATTATTCAAGATTATCATTATTCCAAGCATTAAGATTGATTTTAATTAAGTTGAACCAACCTATCAACTAAACAGGTGATAAGAACCTAGACTCGACAAACGATCTAAACAGGCACTACGACTTGCAAGGCCAAAGAGGTAAACAAACATGTCATAGGAGGTGGGTGGGGCTATATGATGGATGCAAGGTAAACGTATGATAGGGACGAGACACCAGCATCAAACCATAAGTCTAGAATAAAGACAACGGAAAGCATCTATAGCAAGTGAGGAACGACAACCATAGGTAGCAAGTGACTAAAGCTTGCTTGAAATCCAGCTTGTAGAGGTAGAAGAACTTGTTGGTGCTCACATAATCTCAATGTCCTATCCGCGAAGAAGCAACGCACTAAAATAAATAGCGAATGCAACAATTACTTCTATGACAAAAGATCCAGCATGACCCTGTTATATATGCATGACATGCGAGGTGCAGAAGAAGATGCAACTAAACCAATTTAAGTGGAACCAGAATCCCAACAATTAAGTTACAAGGTTCAAGTTATTTATCTAGCCATAAAATTAAATGTTGTTTAAGATGGAGAACAATTCATATGTGAGCTAAACAAGATTAAATGGAATAGGGCAGAAATTGAATTAAATACCCCCAACACATTCCATGTTCGTTATTTAGGTGCACATGCATAACACTACTAAAATGCAGGATGAAAGATGCAAACATGATCATGGATGATAAATTGATATTCTATGCAATTTTTTGATACTTTTAGACATAAAGTTTATGTTATTTAGATTAGTAAAACAAAAGTTATAACCATTTGAAGTTAGAGGTGTTCTCTGTAAAACTGAGACTCGTTCGTGATGGAAACAGAAGAAGGGGAGGCTCGAGTTCAAAACAGGAAATACGAGGGGCCTGGATGCAATATTCTAGATGTAGATCCGTCTTCGGTCACCGGGTGGAGATCCCGCCACAGAGGATGACAAGCGGTGCCCGATGCCACGTGGGCGCTGGCGATGCGCAGGTGGCAGTTGAGGTGGCCTCCGGGGTCACTGACGGGTGGGGCCCGGTTATGCGAAGTGAAAAAGAGGTAAAAAAGGGAGGGCTTGCCTCGGATGGGGTTCAAACCCGCGACCTCTTGGTGAAAACCAAGGAACAAAACCAATGCGATGTTGTTGCATTCGTTTATAGGAACAGATCCGACCCTTGATGACTTGTGGTCGTCAGGGTTAATTGAACTCATGAACAGATGCAAGCTCAGGTGCAGATCGGTGATGGCGGTACATACAACAACGACGATGACTAGAACCTGGCTGTGCTGGGTTGTACATCGTGGTGCGGGTGTGTGGAGATGTTGCAGGAAGGTTGGCAGCATGCAGGGAGACAACTGAATCTGAAACTTGAAGAGACGTTGCGCTCGGTTCAGAGAAAAATAATAACGACGATCGTTGCGGTGCGGCTCGATGTCACGCACCCAGAGCAAGGGGAGGGGAGCAAGGAACATGACACGGAGGAGAGGCTCATGTTGAGGAGTTTGGTTGGTGAAGGGTCGGGCTTGGGGACAAAGCGAAGGATGTCAGGAAGAAGACGCTCGTCACAGATGGACGTAGACGGGGAAGAAGAACTCGAAGCTCTCCAGCGTTCCACAGCAGCTGCGGCCTCCGATCTCCGGTTAGGACGACATGCTCGGTGCAGCTGCTCGTTCCATCGCTCCGGTCGGGATCTCCCGCTCCATGGTGATGGAGCGATGAAGGTTTTCTGACTGTCTCTCTTGGTGGTTGGTGGAGAAGAATAAAAGGGAGGTAGAGAGGAATCGATCTGGTGACGGCGGAGGGACGATGGAGCAGGGCTAGGGTTCACGTGGCCTCATGGCTTTAAGGAGGAGAAAAGAGGGTAGAGGCGCTGAGTGCGCTTGGCCAACGTCGGCCATGGGTGCCTCACGTTCCCCGCGTGCTCGTACGGAGAACATGACAGGGAAACGAGCGTGTCTGCTCGGTTAAGATATAAGTTAGCTGGGATGCAATAGAGAGAGGCCTGGCTTGGCCTAGGAAGTTGGCTTGATCGTGGAGGGTTAGTGGCCTTCCCGAAAATGTTTTTTTTTTATTTTTCGTTTTTTATAAATTATGTTTTAGAATTCGAGAAATTATAGAAAGGATTTGGGGAATATATAAAATAGTTATAGGACAACAAAACAATTTGAGAAAGTTTAGGAAAAAGGTTTAATGTATTAAAAATAATTGTTGCAGTTTTTTAAATGCATGATGCCATGATGCACAACAAGAAAAACAGACAAAACTAATTGGGGGGAAATCCTCGGGTGTTACATCACATATAAGGAAAAGAGTACAATCCACTCAACATTAAGTTGAGTACTCTATCATCTATATCGATGTTTTACAGATTGGGGTGTGAAGAATCTCCCCCCTCAGTCTAGCATTTCCCTAAGTCTCATCATACCGATTCCACGAACACACTTCTCGAAAGATGATGGCAGTAACGATTTAATGGACAAATCGGCAAGATTGTCACACGACTTAGTATGCAAGATCCTCACCTCGTTCATCTTCTGCAGCTCAAGCGCGTGCAAGAACTTGGGGTTGATATTCTTTGTGAGATTAATCTTCACATATCGTGGCTGCACTTGTGCAACACAAGCTGCATAATCTTCATAGATAATGATGGGGGTCTGTACGGTGTTCAGCCCACACGTCTACTGAATGTGGCGAATCATCCGCGAAGCCACACACACTCTCGTGATGCCTAATACAATGCTACGATCTTTGAGTGGTTCATCGAAGTCGATACGAGAATTTTCTTAGACGATTTCTAGGAAATTGTTGTTCCACCAAAAAGGAAAACATATCCAGTTCGTGACTTGGAAGTATGCAGGTCTGACAGGTACCCTGCATCTAAATAGCCTACCAGTTATAGGTCTTGATTCCTCCTATAGAACATCCCAAGATCTTTGGTCTCTGATGGCCTGTAGACACTCGTTCGTTGGGAGACCCCAAGAGGAATGTATGATGAGTACATCAGCTAGTTTTCCCTCAGTAAGAAACCAAGGTTTAATCGGACCAGTAGGAGAAAGAAATCACTTTTGAAGGTTGTTGGTGATGGTGCAGGTCTTGTAATCGTTGGGAGACCCCAAGAGGAAGGTGTGATGATCACAGCAACAATTTTTCCCTCGGAAAGAAACCAAGGTTGAATCAACCAGTAGGAGAAAGAAACAACTTCCGAAGGTTGATGCAGCTGAGGTGGCAGCACGCACTACTGGTTCAGAAGCAACATGGAACCTACACAACACAATCAATTCACTTTGCCACAATGAAGCAGTCAGGCTGACAATCTCGCCGGTTTTGCTGATAACAAAGAGGTTAAATGTATGGTGTGGAAAATAGTATGAGAACAATGTGAAAACAACAGTAGAAGTGTGAAAAGAGTGGAAGTAGTGTGAAAACGGTAATTGCAATGGTTGTATTATTAGTATGGGAAAATAGACCGGGGTCCACAGTTCACTAGAGGTGTCTCTCCATAAAAGATAGCTAACAAGTGTGGTGAACAAATTACACCTGGGCAATTGACAGATAATGAAACATGCATGACATAATGATTACTATGTGATTCATGCAGGCATTACAACAAGACTTCTAGACCATTATCCAACTTCATCTATGACTAATAATCCACCCTCAGAATATCATCCAAACAAACCTTGGGTATTAAGTTGCAAGCAACAGATAATCGCATTAAGCAAAGTGTGTAATGTAAACAATGTAAACATCGTTGTTTTCTCCCTAATGGCAACAACACATCCTCCATCCGTCATGTTTCTGTCACTCGAGCATAGATGCAAAGGAGGCATGAACCCACTATCGAGCATAAATGCTCCCTCTTGGAGTTACTAGTATCTACTTGGCCAGAGCATCTACTAACAACGGAGAGCATGCCATATCATAAATAACATACGCATGAAGACAACATGATAGATTGATAATCAAGAGACATAACATTCAATAATCATCGGATCCCAACAAACATAACATGTAGCATTAGAATAAGGTGATCTCGATCATGTAGGGCAGCTCACGAGATCTAAACATGAGGCATACAGAGGAGAGAACAACGATCTAGCTTCTACTATGGACCCGTAGTCCAAGGATAAACTACTCACTCATCACTCCAGAGGCGGGCATGTTGGTGTAGAGCCCTCCGGTGATGATTTCCCGCCCCGGAAGGGTGCCGGGGAGAACTCTAGAACCCTCCTGATCTTGGGTTGACGATGACGGCGGCCTCGGGTGTTTTTTGTGGAAAAGTGGTATATTTTTAGGGTTCACGCATCGGGGGGAATAAATAGGCGAAAGGGCGATGGCGGTGGGCACCCAAGGGGCCCACACCACCCTATGGTGCAGCCAGGGGGCACGCCTCCTCATGGTGTGGCCTCTCCGTGGACCCCCTCCGGGCCTCTTCGGGACTCTGTGGAACCTTCGGGAATTCTAAGACTTCCGGGCTTCGAATTTTCCAATTCCTAGAATATTTCCATAACAACTTTTCTGAAACTAAAAACAGCAAAAACAGGAACTAGCTCTGTGGCAACTTGTCAATAGGGTAGTCCCAGGAAATCTATAAAAATGACATAAAGTGTAAGGAAAACATGTAGCAAATGGCAGGAAACCAACATGGAACACTGCCGTTGGCAGGGCGAAGTACCAGGCTCAGCAGCAATGTCGAATCTGCACACAACACAACCAAGATACTTTGCCCCAACGAAACAGTGAGGTTGTCAATCTCACCGGTTTTTCTTAGCGCAGAGGATTAGACGTATTATGTGGAAAATGTTTTTTTTTGCAGTGAATGAAATGAGAATAGTGTTTGCGGTAAAAGAGAACAGTGCTTGCAGTAGGTTGTATTATCAATGTAAAAAAATGGATCGGGGTCCACAGTTCACTAGTGGTGTCTCTCCATATCATATAAATAACATGCTGGGTAAACAAATTACACATGGGAAATTTATAAAATAGAGGCTGCACCGTAGTGTATATACATGACATGATGGTTACTATGAGATTCGTTTGGGCATTACAACATGATACATAGACCGTAATCCAACTGCATCTATGACTGATAATCCACCCTCAGGACATCATCCGAGCAAACTTTGGGTATTAAGTTGCAAGCAACAGATTATTGCATTAAGTAAAGTGCGTAATGTAAACAATAGATTTGTCCTTAGACAAAGCATTGTTGTTTTATCCCTAGTGGCAAAAACACATCGACAATCTTAGAAGTTATTGTCACTCTCCTAGATTACTGGAGGCATGAATCCAGTATTGACCATAAATACTCCCTCTTGGAGTTACAAGCATCAACTTGGCCAGAGCATCTACTAGTAACGGGGAGCATGCAAGATAAAAAAAACATAAACATGATAGATGTATAATCAACTTGGCATAGCATTCAATATTCATCGGATCCTATCAAACACAACATGTAGCATTGCAGTAAGATGATCTTGATCATGTTAGTAATCCCACAAGATCTAAACATGATGGCACAGAAGAGGAGAAGACAACCATCTAGCTACTGCTATGGACCCGTAGTCTAAGGACGAACTACTCATGCATCACTCCGGAGGCAGGCATGGTGATGTAGATCCCTCTGGTGATGATTTCCCCTCCCAGCAGGGTGCCGGGAAGAGCTTCAGAACCCACCCGAACTAGGGTTGATGACGACGGTGGATGCGGAACTTTTCGTGGATGGAGGCCCAGATCTCAAGGGTTTTCCCAAGATCAATTTATAGGCGAAAGGGAGATGTCGGTGGGCGCCCGAGGGGCCCACACCACGTGGTGGCACGGCCAGGGGGACGCGCCACCTTATGGTGTGGCCGCCTCGGAGCCCCCCTCCGAGTCTCCTCCGAACTCCGGGTACGTGACAGAAAATAGGACCCTGGATTTTTTTTCCGTCCAATTCCTAGAACACTACTAGGAAATAGACTATAGCAGGATCACATAGTGCTGGCGCACGTGTATTCAGAACCACAGACGGTAAGTACCACCGACGCGCTAATTTGGCATCCGCCGGTGCTATATGTTTACCCCGGCGCGGGAGAAACCAAGGGTGTCGGTGCTAAGGGCAGGCCAGCCCTGCTTTGGGCAAACTTAGCCTCAGCGCGGTCATGTCTGTGTGCGCCAGTGCTAGTCGTATGACTCCTAGAGCGCATGTAGCCCAGCGTGCCAACGCTAAGGGAAGGCCAGGGCCCTCCTCTGGGCAAACTTACCGTGGGCGCATTGCTTCTAGTGCACGCCGGCGCTAAATGTTATCCCCGGCGGCCCTACATAACAGCGCGCCGGCGATAATCTGTAGTATGTCCACAACTTGACCAGCCAACCCACCACCACCTATTTGCCAACCACTCGCTCCTCCTTATCGAAATTCGAAACTCCTCTCTTCCCATCTTATTTTCTCACTCCTTTGTTCCAATTTTAGCACGTTTAACCAACCAAATTTGATGTATTTTGTCAAATCTTTCTCTCCCAACATGCCCCTCCCTTCTACCTAGTTAGATCTAGATCTATTACCAATAATCTCTCTAGATCTAGCTGGATCTAGATAGATTCTACACCACTCTCTCTCATCGACATGTGTCGTGTGCGTACGTTACGATCTTCCACATCTCGGGCCGGCCTATACTTATATCGAGCTATAATTATTGTGTTTGGAACCAAAATATGTGATGATGACCCCTATAAATGGGAATTGTATTGTGTTTGTTGCGACCATGAAAAGATGTGATGACATAGAAATGATTTGGCAATGTTTTGAAGAAATGTCGATTCATTTCTGTTTCGCCAAATTGTTGCCACTCCAGCTTGACCTTTTTTAGCAAAGGTCATGCCGAAATTTTCTGTGAAACTGGCTGGGTGAATCTAATCAAAATTTACCCTTATTGACCGTGCAGGAGACAATGGTCATCTCGATGAGGGAAAGTGTGGTTGATAGATATGTGGAATGTGCAATGGCTGACATGCATCAAAGGGACCGCATAGACATAAATTGTCCGTGTCGAAGATGCAAACTTGGGTCCCAGTTCAACCCCTCTTCGGGCATAGTGAAGGACCACCTGCTCAGGCGTGGTTTCATGGACGGTTACACTTAGTGTACCATGAGTGATGAGGAAGATGATCATGGGGATGATCATAAGGATGATCATGAGGAGGGGGGCGCGACAACAGCTGAAAATGGGGAAGAAAGGCACGAGGAGAATGGCGAGGACGAAGAGGCTACCGCACACGGTGATGGAGAGGAAGACACGGACAATAGTACTCTGCTAACTTCAGTCGTGCGGGACCCTCATGCTCAAGAGCTATTTCTCAGCGATAGGTCGATGACTGACGAGAGAGCCGCCGGTAGACGGAAATCTAAGCTGGCGCAACTGGTGTTAGACTCGAATACTCCGTTGTACGATGCAGCAGACCGCGATCCGAAGGAGTCCCGCTTAATAATAGCACTCGATATTATGAAGATGAAGGCAAAACATGGATGGACCGATGAAAGCGTCGACACCTCCTGCAATACATGAAAAAGTGTCTTCCTAAAGACAGCACGTGTCCTACTAGTCTGGATGAGGCGAACAAAGTCGTGTGCCCTCTCGATTTACCGCACAGAAAGTATCACGCCTACATCCATGACCGTGTCATTTATCAGAACAAGCACGCGAACAAAGCCCAATGCCCATTGTGTGGAGCTGATCGGTACAAGAGAGGGAAGAAAGCTGCTCCTCGGAAAGTGGTGTGGTACTTCCCGCTCACGCCTTGTCTACAGTGGTACTTCGTGGACACTAAGGAAGCAAAGCTGATGCGCTGGCACGTGAACAGAAAGGAGGCAGTGATGCATGATCCAGAGCGGGCTGAAAACCAGTGCTGACACACCCTTCGGATGCAAGACAATGGAAGGCACTAGACAACAAGTACAAAGATTTTAGGAAAGAGGCAAGGAACATCAGGTTGGGTGCAAGCACGGACGGACTCAATCCGTTTGGCAACCAAAGCAGCAAACATAACATGTGGCACGTCTTTGTTTGGATATACAACATCCCCCCTAGCTCTGCATGAAGAGGAAGTACATACACATGAGTATGCTAATTCAAGGGCCAACACAACCAGGGAGCGATATCAACCTGTATCTCGAGCTGCTGAAGGAGGATCTAGAAACGTTGTTGGAGGATGAAGGGGTACAAACATGGGATGCCTACGTGGAAGAATATTTCCCTATGAGAGCCATATTGATCACGAAGGTGCAGGACTTTCTCGGATACGGATATATTGCATGCCAGGTGTGCCATGGACACAAGGCGTGTGTGAGGTGCATGGAACATACGCCATCTTTACAGCTTAAGGAACCGGGTCTTGCAAGACCGTGTACATGAGGCATCGAAGGTGGCAAGACAAAAATGACCCGTGGAGGAAGCGTGGAGATCTATTCAACGGTAAAGATGAGCCCGAAGGACGTCCACCTCAGAGGAGCGGTGAAGGGATCAAGCAGTTATTGGACAATTGGAAAGAGTGCCCTGCGCCGGGAAAGGGAAGAAGCGAAAGCGAGAAGAGAAGAAGAAAGAGAAGGATGAAGGACCGCTCCTAGGGGTATGGAAAAGGAGGTCAGTGTTTTGGGACTTGACGTACTGGACAATTTTTGGTATGCCTCATTGCCTTGATGTCATGCATATCAGGAAGAACGTGTGCGAGAGCTTGCTCGACACCCTGTTCAGCATGCCGGATAGGATCAAAGAGGGGCCAAAAGCAAGATACGACCTGGTGGCCCTAAACATCTAGAAAGGCCTTCAAATACCATTGCCGTCTGCTAGGACCAAATATGACTAGCTGGACGAGGAGGAGGCGGACGGTTGCAAGCACAAAAGGGTTAAGGTGCAACACTAGGTATGCCCCCCTCCTGCTTAACTCTAAGTCCCAACGAGATCGATCAAATGTTCCGGTGCCTTCTAGGAGTCAAAGTGCCCTTTGGTTACTCGGGGCTGATAAGCAGATACCTGGACCCAAACAAGAAAATCTTCAGTGGGATGAAATCTCATGACTGTCACTTGATGATGACGCAGATACTTCCTGTTGCAATCCGATGGATAATGGAACCTCACGTCCGTGAAACGCTGAGTGGGCCCTGTAACTTTTTCGACGTTATCACTCAGAAGTCGATCATCGTGAAGAAACTCGGAAGGATGCAGAAAGAGATCGTTACGATCCTATGTGAGCTTGAGATGTACTTCCCTCCCGCATTCTCTGACATAATGGTCCATCTCTTGTTCCACATCGTGTATGATATCATCGATCTCGGGCCGACATTCCTGCACAACATGATGCCGTTCGAAAGAATGAACGGGTTCATCAAAGGTTTTGTTCATAACAGGTCACATCCGGACGGAAGCATCATCCAGGGCTTTCTCACCGAAGAGCGAATCTCTTTCTGCGAGAATTATCTGGGCGTCGAAAAGCCGGTTGGTCTGCCGGAAAACAAGCACATTGGCAGGTTCGAGGGAGCATGCCACAAAACCGGCAGACGGGAAATGCACGTGGCCTTCGAGGGCCGGACATCCGACTTTGACAGGGCCAACTTAGTAGTACTGCAGCACATTGATGATGTGGATCCTTGGTTGGAAGAGCACAAAAATGATTGCAAACAATGCTCGCAAGCCGATGACGGAAGCAGATATACTAAGAGCGCACAACTCCTCTTTCGTGCGATGTTTCAAAGACTAGATTGATGCTTATCCCCCGACAATGACAAGCGAGAATGGTAAACTAATTTTGGCCTTGTCATATGGCCCCGCGCCCAACCTCATGACTTACCAAGTATACGATATCAACAGGTTCACATTCTACCCGGAGGAAAAAGATAAAAGTAGCGACTATCAGAACTCTGGGGTAACGATGGAATCCTACACGGGTGGTGTCAATAAATGATACTATGGAAGGATTGAGGACATCTGGGAGCTTAACTACGCTGGGGAGAAGATGCCGATTTTTCATGTCAGATCGGCTAAGAACATCGAAACCGAAGGAAAATATTTTGTCACCATGTGTGCCAACAAATGCAAGACCACAAACGACACCGCTCAAAATGAGCCATGGGTACTAGCTAAGCACGTGGATCAATGCTTCTCCATAAACGACCCGTACAGGCCTAGCCGTGTTGTCGTAAGGAGAGGAAAAAGGAACATTGTCGGAATGGATGGAGTCGCCAACGAGAATGACTTTGACGGCCTTGTCGGAGACCCAGTGATGGAAGAACTCGATGAAGAAAATGCAACATACATAAAAAGAAGAAGTAGGACTATGCTACCTAGGTCAGGTGATCCCAACACAAGAAGAAGTCATCATATAGGGGTAAAGTATACAACGACATCCAAGAAGTGTAAGAAGAATATTGTGATGAAACTATGAGACAGAAACACTCGCAGTGTGTGTTGTGACGATGAAATTATATCATTATTGCATGTATTATATGTATCCATGCATGCATGTGTGTCTCTAATTTTGTACTACTACTTCCACACATATCTTAATTATATCGATAACGATGATATGTGTGCATGTTTTGGTGAGAGGAAACTATCTTATTATATATATATTATTATTATTTCTTTTATTTAGTCTAGTAAAATTAACTTTATTGTTATCCTCTTTTATTTAGTCACAAGAAATAAAGTAAAGAAAAAGAAAAGATAAATCGGAAAAAAAGGTCAAACTTAGCCCCGGCGCGCCACGCTGACGGACGTGCCAGCGCTAATTTGTGCCTCACGTGCTGCTAGCTAGGTGGGTGATACGTCTCAAACAAATCTATAATTTTTGATGCTTCATGCTTGTTTTCCACCAATTGTCCTATGTATTTACTATGGTTTTATATTATTTATTGGACTAACCTACTAATGGTTGCAAAGTGCACAAGTTCTTGTTTTACACTTTCATGTATTTATTATCCTGCAAAACTATCTTTTTTACCCGTATTGTTACTCTAGTTTTATTTCCTAGATATTGCAAAACATTTAGTGTGCGTAGAGTTGTATGAGTGGTTGATAGAACTTGATAGAATACTTATCCTACCTTTAGCTCCTCGTTAGGCTCGACACTCTTACTTATCGAAAAGGCTACACACGATCCCCTATACTTGTAGGATATCAATGGGTCCCACTCCCTTACCCTCGGCGCGCCAGGCTCAGGGACGCGTCGGTGCTAAGATGTGCCTCTCACTGCTGAGTGGGTCCCACCCCACTTAGCCCCGGCGCTCACCAATGACCACTGCGCTGGCGATATGTGTCCCTCAGGGAATTTGTCGTTTTTCTTCCTTGGACTCTCTCGATCGATCGAATTCCCCAATTCTTCCCTCTCGCGCGACGACGAACCCTAGCTGCTGCCATAGAAATCGATCGCGTTCATGCTCTCCCTCGCCGGAGGCCAGGAGGACGTCGTGCTCTCCCTCGCCCTCGATCTCATTCGCCTTTTCTGCCTCGCACATCTCCGTCGTCGTAGAGGAGGAGGCAGGAGGACCCGTGGTCATAGTCAAGGAGGATAGGAGCTCCAAGCCAGCGTCGAGGATCCAGAAGGAGGAGTTCCGAGCCTGCAGCATCGAGGAGGAGGGGGATCCAACGTTGAGGAGGAGCCAGGAGGCCACTGTCTAGCGCATCTCCACCGTCTTGACGATGAGGAGCCAGATTTTGAGGTACTACCCCTCCCCTCCCCCAATTCCCTTGCTCTGCTGCTTGTGGTTCCCCTGCGCTGCAACTGCTCTGTTTTTTACGTGCTGCAACTGCTCTGTAGAGAGATGAGAGCAGTTGTTGAAGAGTGATTTTTCCTATTGTCCAGAACACTAGTCTAAGAAGAGTGCTGATGGACGGAGGATCCAGCATTAACATAATGTACCTGGATACGTTGAAGCATCTGAAGATTTCCGAGTCCCAGCTCAATTACAGCAACATACGCTTCCACGGCATTGTTCCTGGCAGACAAGCACGATCCCTAGGAGAAATTTCCCTAGATGTCACCTTCGGAGATAAAGATCACTTCCGGTAGGAAAAAGTATCCTTCGAAGTAGTGCCGTTCGAAAGCGTGTATCACGCAATACTCGGACGTCCAGCTTTCGCCAAATTCATGGCAAGATCCTGTTATATCTATAACAAGCTGAAGATGCCACGACCCAAAGGAGGAGTAATCACCATAGCTGGTGACTTCAAGCTGGCAAACGAGTTGGAGAAAGAAAACGCCCTTTGCGCTCAGAGAGTCATAGCAAAGGAAGAACTGAAGGAATTGGCCAAGGAGGTATCGCCGATAGAAATGCCGGCAGGAAAAGAAACTCGGAAGCCGACAGACAGCTTCAAGGCGTCCGAGAATACAAGACAGGTAATCCTAGATCCCAAAGATCCGACAAAGTTCGTCGTCGTAGGGACTGGGATGACTGACAAATAGGAAGGCGAGCTCATCAAATTCCTCCGTAAGAACTGGGATATTTTTGCCTGGTGTCCAGCTGACATGCCAGGCGTACCCAGGGAACTTGCTGAGCACCAACTCAAGGTGATTCCAGGATCAAAACCCGTCAAACAAGGTCTCTGTCGATTTGACAGAAGAAGACGAAAGGCTATTGGCAAGGAAATTATCCGGCTTTTAGGAGCAGATTTCATCCAGGAAGGAATCCACACTGAATGGTCTGCAAATCCGGTATTAGTACCGAAGAAAGACACTACTGCTCTTAGAATGTGTATAGATTACACAGGCTTGAACAAATTGTGTCCGAAAGATAGGTTCGCGTTACCACGAATCGATCAAATAATAGATGCCACTGCAGGCTCTGAGCTTTTGTGCTTTTTGGATGCATAATCCGGGTACCACCAAATACGCATGAAAAAGGAAGATCAAATTAAGACTTCTTTCATAACACCGTACGGGACGTACTATTACGTAACCATGCCATTTGGCCTGAAGAACGCAGGTGCAACCTACCAGCGTTGCATGCAACGTTGTTTGCATAGTCAGATTGGCAAAAACGTCCATGTTTATGTGGACGATATTGCTGTCGTAACCAAGGAAAAAGATACACTCCTTGAGGATTTGCGAGAAACTTTCGAAAACTTGCGCACTTACAAGATGAAGTTAAATCCATCTAAGTGTGTATTCGGGGTTCCCTCAGGAAAACTTCTGGGTTTCATCGTTTCTCATAGAGGAATAGAAGTAAACCCGGAAAAGATCAAAGCCATCTTGAACATCTCGAAACCTACGTGCGTGAAACATGTCCAAAGATTGACGGGTTCCGCCGCCGCCGTCAGCAGATTTATTAGTCGGCTCGGGGATAAAGCCTTACCACTCTACAAGTTGCTGAAAAAATCCGATGAGTTCAAGTGGACAGCGAAGGCCTGGGAGTATCTAGCAGTTATGTCCCTTCTATATTTAGTTCAATCTCTATGTAAACACCTTTTGAGATCATGAAATAAAGTTGTCGGAACTCTGATATCCATGTTTTTACAAGTTTATTATAGTACAAAGCATGATTCCACCTTATCTATTTCCCAACGGTCTTACAAAATACTCAATGTTAACCCGAATTGTGCCTGCGTGCTCGGCGTTTAAAAACTGAATGATTTCAGCCTGCTAACGGCTAAAGGAAACTCAGATTGCGCATGCGTGCCCAAGTTTCATTCAAAAAATTCCTTATTTTTCTCTAAGCATTATCTGATTGCTTATGTGTTGGGTCGCTGGAGCTAGTTAGTAAAAATGCCTTTAGTATGATCCATGTTTCCGAGTTTAAACTGATTGGTTCTACCCAGTTACTCGGCATGACGCTTCATAATGCTATCGAGCCATTTCAAACACTAAGGACAGTTAAAACATATACGCCAGAGAACTTAGAAGATAAAGGAATAGTAAAATCCGAAAACCTTGCAAAGAATCTCATAATTAAGACTGCAAAAGGCGGAGTTCTCATTTATACAAAAGGAATAGAAGCATTACAATTTGAATTACATTGTAAAAGTACAGTAATGCTCCTATTGTCTACTTTCACCATCCAGGTTCAAGGCAGCCCTTCAAGCATCCGACTCTTCTTCGCTGCTATCATCCTCGGGGGCTGCAGGGACCTCCTCTTCCGGATAAGTGATGGAGATATTCACCATGGAGGCAATCTTGGTGGCATGGCCTTTGATTTCATCAAATATTGTATTCCGCTGAGGTTCCGTGTATCCTTGAGGGATACCGGACGCCACGCGCCAAGAATTTGCACCAGGGTAGTGCATACGCATAAGGCCAAGCGCCATGCGTGCACCGCCCCGTGCAGCGGAGCGTAGGATGGATTCCCTGGATTCCGCCACCTCCATGATGGCACCCGGAAGTTTTTCAACTTCCGAGAACTCCCCAGTCCTTGAGGGAATGAACTTGTTGATCAGCTGCATGCAAGCAGCTCTGATCGAAGTCCAGGTCTTCCCAAAAGCTCGGATTCTATCAATCCGAGAAAGATCTGGGTTATCTCCTGTTTATCAGCAAAAACAACCAAGAAGGTTAAGTAAAAAAGCAGAGAAACACAGCAAGACCGGGAAGAATGGTAAATACAGAAAAAAATTACCGACAAGTTTGTCAATTTCGGAGCCTTCCTCCAGGCGCAGGTTCAGAGCAGCTTCCAAGTCCTGAATGGTGGACTTGTCCTTCTCTGCCTGTGCGGAAGCCTTGGACTGAGAAATTCCAAGGGCCATATTGCTGGCTTCCAGATCTTTTTGAGCCTTCACAAGATTCTTGTGAAGGTCCAAATTCTCCTTTCGGAGAAACTCGGCATTGCCGGCGTCTTCAGCTATTTGCTTGGCCTTAGCCAAAGCAGCTGGAAAGCAAGGAAAATTTCGAGTTTAGAAAACTTCCGAAATAAGTACTTAGACAAAAAGTTGAATCAAAAACTTCAGAGGAAAAACGCTTACCTGTTGTTTCCGACAACGCCAGCTGAGACGATGCCAGCTCTGCCTCTCTCTCCTCAAGAATAGAAAGAAGATTTCTAACTTCTTTATTCTTGATGGAGAGTTTGTTGAAAACATCCATGTTAATGGCTTCAGCGGTTTGCTGGAAGATGGCAACGAAAAGAATGAACATAAAGCATCAAGGCAAAAAAGCATACATTTTGTTTAATGCTTGGGGGCTAGAGTTACATACCTGGCTCATTCGTTGCAAACCCGCCAAGTTTTCATTGAACCCTTTTGCGTATTCTGCAAAAAGAGTTCCGGTTGCGCTTAGGCCGTTATTGATGATCTTGAAATCCTTGTCGAAGGTGGGAGTCTCCTCGTCGAATGTTCGAGAAGATTTTCCCACCTCTGGAGCCGCCCTTTCCCTCGTGTCCGTGTTCGACACAACGGGCTGGCTGGGCTCTAGCGGCTTGGTGGTGGGGGTTGTAGCATGCTCTTCCGCCATCGTGGACGGTGTGGCCGGGGCGATGACGGGAGAAGGTTGAGCGCCTCGGCTGGACACAACTTTATGTTTCTTCAGCTTCTTCGGCTTTAAGTTGGAGGGAGGTAGGCTAAAAACAAAAAACTCGGAAAAGTTAAAACTCCGAAGACGAAAGAAAAACTTCGACGAAAGAAAGTAACCCGGATGATGTAACCTGGAGGTAGCGACGGGAACTTCGTCAAGGTCGATAACTTCCTCAGAGGAAGAAATCTTCTTGCGCTTGCGCCCACCGGTAGAGGCGGTTCGCAATGCATCCAGCTCAGCTTCGGAGGCTAGCTCCGAGTCTGGAAGTTCAGCGATCTGTCGAAAAGAAAAATCAGAGTTAGAAGCGAGAAAATCCGAGAAAGAATGGCAAAATTTCTACCCAAATGACGGAAAAAATACCTTGGGAGCCGGATTGTCGGCCGTATACATTGGCCGACTCGCTTCGTATTGGTCGCGTGATGCGACCAACTGGTTCACGCGCCGTCGAAGTTCCCTCGCGGGCCAATCTTTGATGGTTGTCCGCATTGGGTCCTTGGCACCCGTGTAGTCGCAAAGAAGGCGGCCACCATGATTGGCCAACGGCTGGATCCGCCTATCCAACCAGCAAAGGACCGTGTCCATGCCGGTTAGAGGTGGATCGGAGGAAGTGAGCTTGGCGATGCGCCGCTTGATCCTTAGAAGATCAGGCGGCAGAACTTGTACGGCTTCCGTTCCCCAATTGTCTTGGGGAACAGCAGCAGTGTTTGAAAAAGGTGGAACCCCGATAGCCTTTTTTGGGAAAGGCACATCGGGATGGTAGAAGAAGGAACCCGTCCAAAATTTGACGGATTCCGATGTCTTGATCTTGGGGAACCAATCTTCCCTAAATCTCCTAAGAGTAAAGGAGATGGTTCCGCAAGTCGGGAGTGCGCCCTCCGAAGAGTTCCGCTTAACCCCGAAACAGTACATCCAGAAATCTAACCTAGGTTCTATACCTAAGAAACCCTCGAATAGAGCCTGAAACCCGGCCATATAGAGAATGGAGTTGGGTGGAAGGTTATGAGGCTGGATGTTATAGTGGGAGAGGACTTGGAGTAAGAAGGCAGAAGGCGGCAGTCCCATACCTCTTAAGAGATGGGAGGAGAGAAGAACCCGTTCGCCATCGTTCGGCATAGGTTCGTTCTCGTCCTCAGGAAGTCGCCATTTCCCTTTCAGGATCAATCCCTCCTTTTCTAGGTTTGGGAGGAGGGCTGGCGGAATGCTGCGGGAAATCCAGTTGCCTGCAGTTTCCACCTCTTCGTCCGCTCCGGCGGAGGCGGACGCAGCAGCTTCTGCAGCGGCGAGCTCGTCACCGAGAAGCGTGATCTTCTCCTCCGCCGTCTCGGGAGCGAACGGCGGGGAAGGCGCGGAGCTCGAGCCCGCAAAGTTCGCGGCGGCGAAAAGATCTCCTCCGTCCGCCGCAGAAGCCGCGGTCTTTTCCGGCTCGCCGCCGGCGTGCGTCGGGGAGCCTAGCTCTGGATCTAGGTCGTTGATGATGTCTTCGATGGTGTGCGCGGCGGAGTGAATGGGATAAGGCGGTGAGGATGCCATTAGGTGGCGGCGCGTTTTGTCTCCGGTGATGCCCTGGGTGCGGTGTGCGCTCGGGAACGGTTCTTCGCTCGAGTGCTTGTGTGCAGCAATGGCGTGGATAGTGAGAGAGCGGAAGGATTTCAGCGAGGACGAAGACAACTACTTATAGCCGGAAATCCGTCAAGATACGTGCCAACGGTTATTTTGACCGTTGGATGATCAACGTGTGTCACTCGCCGGAAAATCCGGGAAATGAAACAACAGGGTAATGATGGCTATCCCCTCGTTTCCCGTGAGAATCTGTCATAGATACGTTACTGGGTTTCCCGCGTGAAACCCAAACGTCCCTTACATCAGAATGACTCAAGCGCTGACGTAGGAAGTTCCTTCTCCGCGAAGGATCACGAGAGAAAAGCCGGATTTTCAGGATTCCGAGTTTCACGTTACCATCTCCTTTCAAAGAAGAATAAGAAGAATCAAGACTGCTGATCGAAATTTCTCGGACAAAGCACATTTGGTGAAAGACGGCGAATCAGAGTTTTAATCCTTCTTGGGGGCTACTGTCGGATATATACCAAATAGGAGTATATCAGATGGTAGTCAAAGTGCCGGATTACCAGGGTGGCCCAAGCGGTAGTGGGCTATGGTCCATTGGGCGGCCCAGTAACCCGACACACAGAAGCCGGATTCTAGAAGGACCCGGATCACGGCCCACGTGATCTGGCTTGGAGGAGAAGACGGATTCCTTACTTTCCAAGTTATAGTTGCCGTAGTCTTCTAGGTTTCCTATTCTGTAAGCCCTAATCCGGCTATTATATAAAGCCGGACGGGAGATAAGTTTGATAACGGATAACAGAGAAGAAGCTATTGTCTAACTCGCCGGGAAGTTGATCCTCTGCGAATAGCTAGATCTAAACCTCACATTGTAATTCTATACACAGGCTTTAGCCCTGATAAGTGAGAGTGCAGGAGTAGGCACGTCGTACCGTCGCGACATACCGAACCTGGGTAAATCCTGTGTTCACTCTCCACCACGCGATCCCGTTACCCCACGTCTCTACCGTAGTCTCATGGCACCCCCGTCTATGAAAACTACTACGATGTCTCGACAACGAAGGTGCAGGACTTTCTCGGATACAGATATATTGCATGCCAGGTGTGCCATGGACACAAGGCGTGTGTGACGTGCATGGAACATACGCCATCTTTACAGCTTAAGGAACTGGGGTCTTGCAAGACCGTGTACATGAGGCATCAAAGGTGGCAAGAAAAAATGACCCGTGGAGGAAGCGTGGAGATCTATTCAACGGTAAAGATGAGCCCAAAGGACGTCCACCTCAGAGGAGCGGTGAAGGGATCAAGCAGTTATTGGACAATTGGAAGGAGTGCCCTGCGCCGGGAAAGGGAAGAAGTGAAAGCGAGAAGAGAAGAAGAAAGAGAAGGAAGAAGGACCGCTCCTAGGGGTATGGAAAAGGAGGTCAGTGTTTTGGGACTTGACGTACTAGACAATTCTTGGTACGCCTCATTGCCTTGATGTCATGCATATCAGGAAGAACGTGTGCGAGAGCTTGCTCGGCACCCTGTTCAGCATGCCGGATAGGACCAAAGAGGGGCCAAAAGCAAGATACGACCTGGTGGCCCTAAACATCTAGAAAGACCTTCAAATACCATTGCCGTCTGCTAGGACCAAATATGACCAGCTGGACAAGGAGGAGGCGGACGGTTGCAAGCACAAAAGGGTTAAGGTGCAACACTAGGTATGCCCCCTCCTGCTTAACTCTAAGTCCCAACGAGCTCGATCAAATGTTTCGGTGCCTTCTAGGAGTCAAAGTGCCCTTTGGTTACTCGGGACTGATAAGGAGATACCTGGACCCAAACAAGAAAATCTTCAGTGGGATGAAATCTCATGACTGTCACTTGATGATGACGCAGATACTTCCTGTTGCAATCCGATGGATAATGGAACCTCACGTCCGTGAAAAGCTGAGTGGGCCCTATAACTTTTTCGACGTTATCACTCAGAAGTCGATCATCGTGAAGAAACTCGGAAGGATGCAGAAAGAGATCGTTACGATCCTATGTGAGCTTGAGATGTACTTCCCTCCCGCATTCTCTGACATAATGGTCCATCTCTTGTTCCACATCGTGTATGATATCATCGATCTCGGGCCGACATTCCTGCACAACATGATGCCGTTCGAAAGAATGAACGGGATCATCAAAGGTTTTGTTCATAACAGGTCACATCTGGACGGAAGCATCATCCAGGGCTTTCTCACCGAAGAGCGAATCTCTTTCTGCGAGAATTATCTGGGCGTCGAAAAGCCGGTTGGTCTGCCGGAAAACAAGCACATTGGCAGGTTCGAGGGAGCATGCCACAAAACCGGCAGACGGGAAATGCACGTGGCCTTCGAGGGCCGGACATCCGACTTTGACAGGGCCAACTTAGTAGTACTGCAGCACATTGACGATGTGGATCCTTGGTTGGAAGAGCACAAAAATGATTGCAAACAATGCTCGCAAGCCGATGACGGAAGAAGATATACTAAGAGCGCATAACTCCTCTTTCGTGCGATGTTTCAAAGACTAGATTGATGCTTATCCCCCGACAATAACAAGCGAGAATGGTAAACTAATTTTGGCCTTGTCATATGGCCCCGCACCCAACCTCATGACTTACCAAGTATACGATATCAACAGGTTCACATTCTACCTGGAGGAAAAAGATAAAAGTAGCGACTATCAGAACTCTGGGGTAACGATGGAATCCTACACGGGTGGTGTCAATAGATGATACTACGGAAGGATTGAGGACATCTGGGAGCTTAACTACGCCGGGGAGAAGATGCCGATTTTTCATGTAAGATCGGCTAAGAACGTCGAAACCGAAGGGAAATATTTTTTCACCATGTGTGCCAACAAATGCAAGACCACAAACGCCACCGCTCAAAATGAGCCATGGGTACTAGCTAAGAACGTGGATCAATGCTTCTCCATAAACGACCCGTACAGGCCTAGCCGTGTTGTCGTAAGGAGAGGAAAAAGGAACATTGTCGGAATGGATGGAGTCGCCAACGAGAATGACTTTGACGGCCTTGTCGGAGACCCAGTGATGGAAGAACCCGATGAAGAAAATGCAACATACATCAAAAGAAGAAGTAGGACTATGCTACCTAGGTCAGGTGATCCCAACACAAGAAGAAGTCATCATATAGGGGTAAAGTATACAACGACATCCAAGAAGTGTAAGAAGAACATTGTGATGAAACGATGAGACAGAAACACTCGCAATGTGTGTTGTGACGATGAAATTATATCATTATTGCATGTATTATATGTATCCATGCATGCATGTGTGTCTCTAATTTTGTACTACTACTTCCACACATATCTTAATTATATCGATAACGATGATATGTGTGCATGTTTTGGTGAGAGGAAACTATCTTATTATATATATATATATTATTATTTCTTTTATTTAGTCTAGTAAAATTAACTTTATTATTATCCTCTTTTATTTAGTCACAAGAAATAAAGTAAAGAAAAAGAAAAGATAAATCGGAAAAAAAGTCAAACTTAGCCCCGGCGCGCCACGCTGACGGACGTGCCAGCGCTAATTTGTGCCTCACGTGCTGCTAGCTAGGTGGGTGATACGTCTCAAACGAATCTATAATTTTTGATGCTTCATGTTTGTTTTCCACCAATTGTCCTATGTATTTACTATGGTTTTATATTATTTATTGGACTAACCTACTAATGGTTGCAAAGTGCACAAGTTCTTGTTTTACACTTTCATGTATTTATTATCCTGCAAAACTATCTTTTTTACCCGTATTGTTACTCTAGTTTTATTTCCTAGATATTGCAAAACATTTAGTGTGCGTAGAGTTGTATGAGTGGTTGATAGAACTTGATAGAATACTTATCCTAACTTTAGCTCCTCGTTAGGTTCGACACTCTTACTTATCGAAAAGGCTACACACGATCCCCTATACTTGTAGGATATCAGTGGGTCCCACCCCCTTACCCTCGGCACGCCAGGCTCAGGGACGCGTCGGTGCTAAGATGTGCCTCTCACTGCTGAGTGGGTCCCACCCCACTTAGCCCCGGCGCTCAACAATGACCACTGCGCTGGCGATATGTGTCCCTCAGGGACTTTGTCATTTTTCTTCCTTGGACTCTCTCGATCGATCGAATTCCCCAATTCTTCCCTCTCGCGCGACGACGAACCCTAGCTGCTGCCATAGCAATCGATCGCGCTCATGCTCTCCCTCGCCGGAGGCCAGGAGGACGTCGTGCTCTCCCTCGCCCTCGATCTCATTCGCCTTTTCCGCCTCGCACATCTCCGTCGTCGTAGAGGAGGAGGCAGGAGGACCCGTGGTCATAGTCAAGGAGGATAGGAGCTCCAAGCCAGCGTCGAGGATCCAGAAGGAGGAGTTCCGAGCCTGCAGCATCGAGGAGGAGGGGGATCCAACGTTGAGGAGGAGACAGGAGGCCACTGTCTAGCGCATCTCCGCCGTCGCGACGATGAGGAGCTAGAGTTTGAGGTACTACCCCTCCCCTCCCCCAATTCCCCTGCTCTGCTGCTTGTGGTTCCCCTGCGCTGCAACTGCTCTGTTTTTTACGTGCTGCAACTGCTCTGTAGAGAGATGAGAGCAGTTGTTGAAGAGTGATTTTTATGAACTGAATGAGAGAAGAGAATGAGAGAGAGATGAGAGATGAGAGCAGCTGTGATTTTTGGTAGAGGAAGAGGCAACAGTTTAGAGATGAGAGATGAGATTGGAAAAAACTTGGACTGAAATCTGTGCAGGTACAATAGCATTGAGTAGCCAACATTTTGCCGGAACGTCGATTCGTTTCCGTTTCGGCTAATTTCTGGCTCTCCGACATGACCTTTTTTAGCAAAGGTTATGCACGACGGGAGAGAAAGAGGTGGAAAAGGGGCGACGGAGACGCCTACGGTGGCCGGGATCGACGCACAACGGTGGCAGACAAACGGCACAACGGCGAGCGATTGAAGTGGCCTCGAGTCACGATCCAGAGGGGAAAAGAAGCAGGGAGAGTGGGCTTATGGCTGTCTTAAACTCGAGAATTCAATCAACGAAATCAAAGATGAAACGCCTTTCCTTCGTTTCCCTAGATTGAAGATGGGATGATGTCATCCACGACATCAGCGTGGTCCCACATGTCGGTGACTGAAACGGAGAAAGAGGAAGATGGGATGGTGCGGATTCTCTCCATGGGCTGCAGTGGGCCTTTACGCGTTGCGCGCGTGCGTAAGGAAATGGGCATCGGAGTTTGGGTTGGGCCAGGCTACTGGCCTGATTCCTTCTGCTTTTTTTTCTTTATATATTTTTTTTTCTGTTTACTAAATAAAAACATAACTTTTGTTTTAGAAGTCAAATTTGCCTCAAACCAATTTCTATGGTTTTGTAAAAGAAATATCTTCCACATAAAATTATTTGTGTGTTGTTTCAATATATTTAATTTTGAATTTTGAAAAAAGATATCAAGGAGTTGTTTATAGCACATAAAACCATCTTTTTTAAAATAGGAAAACAAATGATTTGATGTTGGGTTTAAGAAAGGTTGAAAATATTTCCATAATCCAAAATATTGTTTTCATAGTCCCTTTTATGTTATTTTCAAGGTAAAATATTTTATGAATACCACTTCATATCTAAAGCTTGGAAAAACATAAAGTAATTTATATAAATGCCTTAATTTTCTCTTAAATTATTTTGGCGCTTGTAATATTATTTAGTATAATCATCCTATGGTTTTGAAGACCATAAAGTCATTTTTCAAAGTAGTATGTGAGTTGAGAACATTCTAGGGAAAAAATAACTTAAAGGGAAAACTTATTTTGAAATAGGCTTTGAGGTTTATGGAATTAAGGCAATTTGGATTCTTTATTCCAATTACATAATGTTTTCTTTTATTTCCTCCTTTTATTTGGTTTTTGGTGACTTGCTTAATCATGAAAACAAAAAGTTTCAAATTTTTGTGATTTTTGCACTTTTCAAAAATCAGGGATGTTACAGACTACCACCCTTAAAAAAACTTTTGGGGGTAGTATAAAATTCTTATCCAACTGGCTACTGGGTTTATTATATCTTTAGTTGGATTCACACTTCATCATCCATTTTATTCTTGTATAGGATATATATCAACTCCTTGTTGGTATTTAGGGAGTGTCTATACCCATAGGTTTTCCACATAAATATTGCAATTGTTTCATAACACACTTCTCGTACTATACTCTTTTATTACATTAAGAACATAGTCTAGGACACTTTATATTTGAGATGAAACTAGTACAAGGCTCCAAGGTTTATGGCTGGCTCTAACTGCTGATTTTCTTCTCTTGGCAGTCTCGAACGTAGTGTCCCTTCTTATTACACTTGAAGCACCCTACCTTGCTGATGTCCTTCCTAATGGTTTTAAGGCCATTGTTTTCTCCATTTCTATGTCCTTTAATACCTCGATGACCAAAGTGACTGCTTCAGCTACGACCTTGTTGTCTATTTCGTCCATCAAGGTTGTGTAGATAACCATTAGGATGGTTGTGTACATAACCATTATGATACTGAGGGTTATTGTCGGTATGCTTGTCGATCTTGCAATTATTACCATCCTCATGGGTCTAGTGTGGTTTATAGTGTGATCTTGAGGGTAACTTATCATGGTTGTGCTTTCTCTTGCTATTTTCTTCTTTCCTAAGATTGTTCTCAAGAGTTGTCGAGACATCGTAGTAGTTTTCATAGACGGGGGTGCCATGAGACTACGGTAGAGACGTGGGGTAACGGGATCGCGTGGTGGACAGTGAACACAGGATTTACCCAGGTTCGGTACGTCGCGACAGTACGACGTGCCTACTCCTGCACTCTCACTTATCAGGGCTAAAGCCTGTGTATAGAATTACCATGTGAGGTTTAGATCTAGCTATTCGCAGAGGATCAACTTCCCGTCGAGTTAGCCTATAGCTTCTTCTCTGTTATCCGTTATCAAACTTATCTCCCGTCCGGCTTTATATAATAGCCGGATTAGGGCTTACAGAATAGGAAACCTAGAAGACTACGGTAACTATAACTTGGAAAGTAAGGAATCCGTCCTCTCCCCCAAGCCAGATCACGTGGGCCATGATCCGGGTTCTTCTAGAATCCGGCTTCTGTGCGTCGGGTTACTGGGCCGCCCAATGGACCATAGCCCACTATCGCTTGGGCCACCCTGATAATTCGGCACTTTCACTACCATCTGATATACCCCTATTTGGTATATATCCGACAGTAGCCCCCAAGAAGGATTAAAACTCTGATTCGCCGTCTTTCGCCAAATGTGCTTTGTCCGAAATTTCGATCAGCAGTCTTGATTCTTCTTATTCTTCTTATTCTTCTTTGAAAGGAGATGGTAACGTGAAACTCGGAATCCTGAAAATCCGGCTTTTCTCTCGCGATCCTTCGCGGAGAAGAAACTTCCTACGTCAGCGCTTGAGTCATGCTGATGTAAGGGACGTTTGGGTTTCACGCGGGAAAACCAGTAACGTATCTATGACAGATTCTCACGGGAAACGAGGAGACATCCATCATTACCCTGTCGTTTCATTTCCCGGATTTTCCGGCGAGTGACACACGTTGATCATCCAACGGTCAAAATAGCCGTTGGCACATATCTTGACGGATTTCCGGCTATAAGTAGTCGTCTTCGTCCTCGCTGAAATCCTTCCGCTCTCTCACTCTCCACGCCATTGCTGCGCACAAGCACTCGAGCGAAGAACCATTCCCGAGCGCACACCGCACCCAGGGCATCACCGGAGACGAAACGCGCCGCCACCTAATGGCATCCTCACCGCCTTCTCCCATTCACTCCGCCGCGCACACCATCGAAGACATCATCAACGACCTAGATCCAGAGCTAGGCTCCCCGACGCACGCCGGCGGCGAGCCGGAAAAGACCGCGGCTTCTGCGGCGGACGGAGGAGATCTTTCCGCCGCCGTGAACTTTGTGGGCTCGAGCTCCACGCCTTCCCCACCGTTCGCTCCCGAGACGGCGGAGGAGAAGATCACGCTTCTCGGCGATGAGCTCGCCGCTGCAGAAGCTGCTGCGTCCGCCGCCGCCGTAACGGATGAAGAGGTGGAAACTGCAGGCAACTGGATTGCCTACAGCATTCTGCCAGCCCTCCTCCCAAACCTGGAAAAGGAGGGATTGATCCTGAAAGGGAAATGGCGACTTCCTGAGGACGAGAACGAACCTATGCCGAACGATGGCGAACGGGTTCTTCTCTCCTCCCATCTCTTAAGAGGTATGGGACTGGCGCCTTCTGCCTTTTTCCTCCAAGTCCTCTCCCACTATAACATCCAGCCTCATAACCTGCCACCCAACTCCATTCTCTATATGGACGGGTTTCAGGCTCTATTCGAGGGTTTCTTAGGTATAGAACCTAGGTTAGATTTCTGGATGTACTGTTTCAGGGTTAAGCGGAACTCTTCGGAGGGCGCACTCCCAACTTGCGGAACCATCTCCTTTACTCTTAGGAGATTTAGGGAAGATTGGTTCCCCAAGATCAAGACATCGGAATCCTTCAAATTTTGGACGGGTTCCTTCTTCTACCATCCCGATGTGCCTTTCCCAAAAAAGGCCATCGGGGTTCCACCTTTTTCAAACACTGCTGCTGTTCCCCAAGACAATTGGGGAACGGAAGCCGTCCAAGTTCTGCCGCCTGATCTTCTAAGGATCAAGCGGCGCATCGCCAAGCTCACTTCCTCCGATCCACCTCTAACCGGCATGGACACGGTCCTTTGCTGGTTGGATAGGCGGATCCAGCCGTTGGCCAATGTAACATCCCAAGTATGAAAAACCACCCCTAGCATGTTTGATTTCTTGTTTTATTAAAGTTTTGCATCATGTCATCATATTCCTTGAATTGTTTGCATTTGTTTTCCATTTGTTTGCTTCTGTTTTACTCTGTTTTTCACAATTGAAATTCAAACATTATCCAAACATTTATTTCATACTTGCTTTGTTACAACCTTTTAAATAAAGAGTTCAAATAAAAACAACCAAATTGTTTTCATTTTATTCCATAGTGTTTGACTATTTAAATGGTGGCTTTTAATCAATCAATTAATTCCAAATTGCATTCAAAAATTCAAATCAAATCCCAAACAACACCCAATTTGAATTTATGAATATTACCAAAACAATTCAACTTTGGTTCTAATTAAACAATAGGGTTCACCCTATTAAGAAGTTGTTTTCAAATAATATTTCACTTAATAATAAAATCCATCCAATTTGAATTAAATCACAAACAGTATTTAAAATTTGAACTTTTTGGAAAACAAAGTTAGCATTCAGTTGCTATGGTAAAAAATAACCTAACCATAATTTTTTCCAAATTTTCCTAGCCATAAAAACTACCTTTTTCTTCCATTTTCATTTCTGCAAAAAAAAAAACAGAAGGAGAGAAATTTTAAAAATAAAAACGGGCGCAGGGGCAGTGGGCTGCGCCAGCCCACCCTTTTCTTTTCTCTCCCGCGCGGCCCAGCCTTTTTCTCCCCCGCGCAGGCCCGATACCGCTTCGCTCCTCCCCCTCCTTTCTTCTTTCTGTACGGCCGGTCATCCGCCGGTGCCACGGCGGCACTGCCGTACCCCCTATATAAGCACCCTAGGTCACCGCGCTGTAGCCCTAAACCCTAGACCCCCTATCCCCTCGAGGCCACCGCCGTTTTCCTCTCTCTCGCGGCCGATCTCCCACCTCTGCACCTCACCGGAGAGCGCCGCTCTGAATCCATGGGGACCACCGTCACCTCGACGCGCCACTCACCCACCTAGCTACTGGAACGAGTCCATCTCTTCGCCCTCTTCCGTTTGAACACCGCAGCCACCCCGGAGAGCCTTCACAACGACGCCGCCGTCCTCGACCTGCCGCCACCGGGAACCTCCTCGGGCCTCTGCTCGACTACAAACGCCGGTGAGCTCGCCGTGCCCACCATCTCCTCCCTCTCTGCAGTTGCGCACGAACGCCTCCTCGTCCACCCCACACCCGCATGCACAGGAGCAACCAGCAGCACCGGCAGCAGCCACGGCTCGCCGCCGGCAGCGTTCTCTGACGAGTTTCAGACAGCGCGCGCGCGTTTGAGTTCAGTTAACGCGCAGTGAACCATAACTGTCCGCGCCCCTGTATCTGTCAAAACTGAAGCGAGTACCGCAGTGGTAGCGCTGCCTCTCTCGCTCGCGCACGGCCACGGGTTCGAGCCTTGGCTCCGCGGATTAAATCCAACCTTTTGCGCGGGGCACTGACAGGCAGGCCCCACCTGTCTGTGGCACTGGTGCCACGCGTGCCTCCACGCTGGCCCTAGGCCCACTGGCAGTGCCTAGGGTAGACAGCTGCGGAGTAACAAAATATTTTCAGCACTTTTCTTTTTCACAAACAAATCCTTTTATTCACAGATTAGTCCCTAGTTTTAAAAAGCTAATAACTTTTAAATTATAACTCCAAATAATAAAAGTAAAATATGTTTGTTGGTCCAAATTAAATTGTCTATCTATTTAAACCATTTGTGTACTGTTTTGAATTTTCCAAATGCATCCAAAATTCAAATTCAAATAATTCATTTGTAATTTGCTAAATTGCATAACTAATTCATAATTAATCCAAATAATGCAAATAAAATATGTTTTCCATGCCATTTTGAACCATCTTACCAAATATAAATTTTGTTTCATGTTTTGAATAATTAAAATTGCTTAAATAATTTAAACCTTGTTTAAATCATTTAAATTTGCTAAAGTCATAACTTGCTCAAATTAAATTATTTTTGAACATGTAAAATATGTTTTCAAGCTAGAAAAACATAAAATTTTCAAATATGAATTTGAATTTCTGTTTGGAACAAATAAAATTCAAATAATATTCAAACTTGTTTTAAATTCATTTAAAACTTGTTAAGTTTGTTTAAGTCATAATAAATTCATCCTAATTCCTTTTTCAATATTTGAAACATGTAATCCACCCAAAATTTTATGATCTTTTCAAATATGAATTTTGTTATTTATTTTGCGCAATTTAAATTGGTGAAAACAACAACTATTTGTGTAATCCCTTTAAGGAACCAAAATTCCCTAACTTAATAAATAAATTTCTAAATTGATAAACCTCATCTCCAATTGGTTCTATTGTTGTTATTTTGTTGTTTTCCTCATCCATGCATCATACTAATCCACTTTCACCTGTTGGTTAATTGGAAAACAATTGTTTCAACCAAAATTCATGGGCTTTTCATATGCAACTCAAAATTGCATAAGTGTCCATTTAAAATTGTGTTACCATGTCAACTAGTTTATTTTGATGCATCCATTAACTTGACATGCATCATCCCATGATTGTGCACTATGCCATGATATTGATTGTTTATCTTCCTGTATTGTTTGCTTGCTTCTTCTCGGATAGACGACGACGTTGAGACAGACGATACTTACGACACCCCTTCTGAGGATCTAGCCCAGTACCAGGCTACTGAGTTTGCAGGCAAGTTATCACTCACATGAACCATTGTGTTCCTTTCAACATTGGTTATCGATACTTTCCGTTGTCTATTTCTGCTAGACATATGTATCGTTGCTTCTGTTACGAACCTATCACATGATACCCTGAACCCTGATATTGCCTCACCTCCAGTCCTATAACCCCGTTGCTTGGGCCCGTGTCTTACTAGCATGCTTAGGGTTGTTTTTGCTCGAGTCTGTTATCAGTTACTTTCTGTTATCATATTTGTTTATATTCTGGGGCTCGATGTTAAACAATAACCTGTTAATTTGAGGTAATAAAAAATTGCTGATAAGGCACCGGCAGGAGGCCCGGCGTGGTTTTGAGGCCTGCTAGTGTCGACCCTAATTAGGAAAAGGGTCTTGTCTACTTATCCATGATGAGCGCACTATCTGCATGTGGGAAGCGTGTATGGGCGCCCCCCTCAATTTGATTCGATTCGCATCTCGTCCAAATCACCACACTTAGTTCGGGCTTTCCATTTGATGCACGCATATGCAGGTACGAACCCGAGGCCAGGGTGGAACTTTTGTAGTCGGCATTTAGGGCGGCATGGTCTCCCAGTGCTATGAGGGTCCCCTTTTCTTCGTGGGGCTCGATTAGCCGCGCACGCACAACACGTGGTGCTTTGGGCTTGATGCGAAGAAGAGTTGAGTTGTGTTGAGTGCCCCGCTTGGTGGGAAAGGCCTTCCCATCTGGCGGGTTATTCTTACGTGTACGGCCAAATTGGTGCACCCCTGCAGGGATAAATCTTCTCGAGAAGCCGTGTTTTCCGCGGTTATGGTTGACTTGGTGAAAGTACTGGCTAACAAGTACTCAGAACAACTTACACCTAACTAATGATAACTTGACTAGTAATAGGCTTATTGACACAACAATTTGATCCATCATTAATCCAACTGTGTGAGTTATCCTCGGATTGCTTCTTTGGATAAGGGGCGAGATCCAGGATGGGTTTGTGTGGTGGTTAGTTGTAGTTGGTTACGGTATGCTATCTTATCCCCTTTCTGATAGCCGGAAGTTGTAGTATGTTCTGTAGTTGGTTAGTGCAGCCAGTTGCAGCATCTTTTATATCCTTCCTTCCGTTGAACCCAAGGCATCTGTGCTTGGTGTTGACGGGCTACACTTTGGTGAACTGTGAGTCTTGCTTGCCAGTACGTTTATGTACTGACTCCTTTGGGGCTGTGGTTTCCGAGACTACGCTTACGAGGATCCCCGTGACGGCTACTACGTGGAGTTTGACGAGGCTGCTGACGAGTAGGTAGCGGACCCGGGCAGGATCCGAGACATCGTGGATGGGCTCCGTTTTCTTTTCATTCCCGGCTTCTTAAGCCTATTTGGATTTTTCTGTACTCAGACCCGTTGAATGCTTCCGCTGAGATGTAATGATGTTATGTTGGGACATGTGTCCTCTGGATGATTGTATTTGCTATCTCTGCTCTAGTGAGAGCTATTTGCAACTTATTTCCATCTTTTGTGTCTTAGAGATCTGTTGTGTTATCATTTTGTTCAACGCCGTTGACGTACCATGTGTGTATGGTATGAAGTACGTCAATGGTAGTATCCTGATTTCTATGGGATGGTTTACGTAGACGGTGAACAGATAGGGGTTGGTTGTCACACATACGTGCGTTGGCCTACTCGTAAGAGATGCGGGTGCCGGTAAGCCCCGTAATCCAAACAAACTACTGTTCAACGGAACTGCGAGTATCCTCTAGAAGTCCGGGTGCGACAGCCAATCACGGTGGCCGCCTTCTTTGCGACTACAAGGGTGCCAAGGACCCAATGTGGACAACCATCAAAGATTGGCCCGCGAGGGAACTTCGACGGCGCGTGAACCAGTTGGTCGCATCACGCGACCAATATGAAGCGAGTCGGCCAATGTATACGGCCGACAATCCGGCTCCCAAGGTATTTTTTCCGTCATTTGGGTAGAAATTTTGCCATTCTTTCTCGGATTTTCTCGCTTCTAACTCTGATTTTTCTTTTCGACAGATCGTTGAACTTCCAGACTCGGAGCTAGCCTCCGAAGCTGAGCTGGATGCATTGCGAACCGCCTCTACCGGTGGGCGCAAGCGCAAGAAGATTTCTTCCTCTGAGGAAGTTATCGACCTTGACGGAGTTCCCGTCGCTACCGCCAGGTTAGATCATCCGGGTTACTTTCTTTCGTCGAAGTTTTTCTTTCGTCTTCAGAGTTTTAACTTTTTCGGGTTTTTTGTTTTTAGCCTACCTCCCTCCAACTTAAAGCCGAAGAAGCTGAAGAAACACAAAGTTGTGTCCAGCCGAGGCGCTCAACCTTCTTTCGTCATCGCCTCGGACACACCGTCCACGATGGCGGAAGAGCATGCTACAGCCCCCACCACCAAGCCGCTAGAGCCCAGCCAGCCCGTTGTGTCGAACACGGACACGAGGGAAAGGGCGGCTCCAGAGGTGGGAAAATCTTCTCAGACATTCGACGAGGAGATTCCCACCTTCGACAAGGATTTCAAGATCATCAATGACGGCCTAAGCGTAGCCGGAACTCTTTTTGCAGAATACGCAAAAGGGTTCAATGAAAACTTGGCGGGTTTGCAACGAATGAGCCAGGTATGTAACTCTAGCCCCCAAGCATTAAACGAAATGTATGCTTTTTTGCCTTGATGCTTTATGTTCATTATTTTCCTTGCCATGTTCCAGCAAACCGCTGAAGCCATTAACATGGAAGTTTTCAACAAACTCTCCATCAAGAATAAAGAAGTTAGAAATCTTCTTTCTATTCTTGAGGAGAGAGAGGCAGACCTGGCATCGTCTCAGCTGACGTTGTCGGAAACAACAGGTAAGCGTTTTTCCTCTGAAGTTTTCGATTCAACTTTTTGTCTAAGTACTTATTCCGGAAGTTTTCTAAACTCGGAATTTTCCTTGCTTTCCAGCTGCTTTGGCTAAGGCCAAGCAAATAGCTGAAGACGCCGGCAATGCCGAGTTTCTCCGAAAGGAGAATTTGGACCTTCACAAGAATCTTGTGAAGGCTCAAAAAGATCTGGAAGCCAGCAATATGGCCCTTGGAATTTCTCAGTCCAAGGCTTCCGCACAGGCAGAGAAGGACAAGTCCACCATTCAGGACTTGGAAGCTGCTCTGAACCTGCGCCTGGAGGAAGGCTCCGAAATTGACAAACTTGTCGGTAAGTTTTTTCTGTATTTACCATTCTTCCCGGTCTTGCCGTGTTTCTCTGCTTTTTTACTTAACCTTCTTGGTTGTTTTTGCTGAAAAATAGGAGATAACCCAGATCTTTCTCGGATTGATAGAATCCGAGATTTTGGGAAGACCTGGACTTCGATCAGAGCTGCTTGCATGCAGCTGATCAACAAGTTCATTCCCTCAAGGACTGGGGAGTTCTCGGAAGTTGAAAATCTTCCGGGTGCCATCATGGAGGTGGCGGAATCCAGGGAATCCATCCTACGCTCCGCTGCACGGGGCGGTGCATGCATGGCGCTTGGCCTTATGCGTATGCACTACCCTGGTGCAAAGTCTTGGCGCGTGGCGTCCGGTATCCCTCAAGGATACACGGAAGCTCGGCGGAATACAATCTTTGATGAAATCAAAGGCCAGGCCACCAAGATTGCCTCCATGGTGAATATCTCCATCACTTATCCGGAAGAGGAGGTCCCTGCAGCCCCCGAGGATGATAGCAGCGAATAAGAGTCGGATGCTTGAAGGGCTGCCTTGAACCTGGATGGTGAAAGTAGACAATAGGAGCATTACTGTACTTTTACAATGTAATTCAAATTGTAATGCTTCTATTCCTTTTGTATAAATGAGAACTCCGCCTTTTGCAGTCTTAATTATGAGATTCTTTGCAAGGTTTTTGGATTTTACTATTCCTTTATCTTCTAAGTTGTCTGGCGTATATGTTTTAACTGTCCTTAGTGTTTGAAATGGCTTGATAGCATTATGAAGCGTCATGTCGAGTAACTGGGTAGAACCAATCAGTTTAAACTCGGAAACATGGATCATACTAAAGGCATTTTTACTAACTAGCTCCAGCGACCCAACACATAAGCAATCAGATAATGCTTAGAGAAAAATAAGGAATTTTTTGAATGAAACTTGGGCACGCAGGCGCAATCCGAGTTTCCTTTAGCCGTTAGCAGGCTGAAATCATTCAGTTTTTAAACGCCGAGCACGCAGGCACAATTCGGGTTAACATTGAGTATTTTGTAAGATCGTTGGGAAATAGATAAGGTGGAATCATGCTTTGTACTATAATAAACTTGTAAAAACATGGATATCAGAGTTCCGACAACTTTATTTCATGATCTCAAAAGATGTTTACATAGAGATTGAACTAAGTATAGAAGGGACATAACTGCTAGATACTCCCAGGCCTTCGCTGTCCACTTGAACTCATCGGATTTTTTCAGCAACTTGTAGAGTGGTAAGGCTTTATCCCCCAGCCGACTAATAAATCTGCTGACGGCGGCGGCGGAACCCGTCAATCTTTGGACATCTTTCACGCACGTAGGTTTCGAGATGTTCAAGATGGCTTTGATCTTTTCCGGGTTTACTTCTATTCCTCTGTGAGAAACGATGAAACCCAGAAGTTTTCCCGAGGGAACCCCGAATACACACTTAGATGGATTTAACTTCATCTTGTAAGTGCGCAAGTTTTCGAAAGTTTCTCGCAAATCCTCCAGGAGTGTATCTTTTTCCTTGGTTACGACAGCAATATCGTCCACATAAACATGGACGTTTTTGCCAATCTGTGACGCCCCGAGATCGGGCACTATGCAGATTTCAGCATTCCCGCCAAATCCACATAATAACCGATTCCAGGTTGCCACTTATGATAACATTACAACAGTTCACGAATATTCCACAATTACAACAGAAAATAGATAGATACAAGATGACTCAGACGAGCCAGGGATACAACTGATACAATACAAAGATCCAAATAACAGCGGAAGAAACAACATAGCGTCCGGCTACGGACAAGATCCAAATTGGACTAAGAGTCCTGAAGATAACCGAAGGCGTCCAATCCCTGCCCAGGCCAAGCCGGAGGGATTCCCAAGCTAACGTCGTCAGACTTCATACCTGTTGACTGCAAGTTGGAATTTGCAGCCACGAAAGAGATTCGTGGGTCAGTACGGTTAAGTACTGGCAAGGGGGATAAAACCCATACTCACAAGTTACCGGCGTAGCCAGTCATCACAAGATACAAATACTTTAGGATCAACGGAAAGGAAGGGGTTATTGCAAATAAGCGACAGCAGGCTGCACTAACCAACTACAGAGAGATACTACAACTTCCGGCTAACAGAAAGAAGATAAGATCGAGTATCGTAACCAACTGAAAGTAACTCCAAACAAACCCATCCTGGATCTCGCCCCTTATCCAAAGAAGCAATCCGAGGATAACTCACACAGTTGGATTAATGAATAATGGATCAGGTTGTTGTGTCAATAAGACTATTACTAGTCAAGTTATTATCATTAGGTGTAAGTTGTTCTGAGTACTTGTTAGCCAGTACTTTCACCAAGTCATCACATAACCGCGGACAACACGGCTTCTCGAGAAGATTTATCCCTGCAGGGTGTGCTCCAGTACCCGTACACACTCAAGCCACCAACTAAAACTTAGGTGGACTTGACACGACCCAAACCATCTCTACAACACATCCTAGGAGCCACGGAGCTATAAGGTCCCGGCCAGTCCGCTAAGCGCAGGGGTGAAAACCACACCCCCCGGCACCACAGGCCTCGCCCTATATGCATCATCATCAGTAACCATGGGTGATCAACCCATTATGCAAGGAGCAAATGGAACACCCGAACTAAGTGTGGCTCTTCGGACAAGCTGCAGATCAGGTCTAAGTCGAGGGGGGTCCCATACTACCACCCGGATGCGGTGAGCACGCTCATCATGGATCAGTAGACAAGACCCTTTTCCTATTAGGGTCGACACTAGCAGGCCTCAAAACCACTTAGGGCCTCCTGCCGGTGCCTTATCAGCATATTATTAATAACAGGTTGATTGATTAACATCGAGCCCCCAGAACATGATGAAGTAATAACAGAAAGTAACGGGTAACAGACTCGAGCAAAGCAACCTAAGCATGCTAGTAAGACACGGGCACAAGCAATGGTTATAGGTGTGGAGGTGAGGCAATATCAGGGTTAAAGGGTTCATGTGATAGGTTCGTAACAGAAACAACTACTACTAAGGCTAGCAGAAAAGAACAACGGCAAGAATCGGTAACAAGTGATGAAAGGCAGCCATATGGCAGCAAGTGAGCATACTTGCCTGAGATCCCGCAAGGTAGCAGAACTTGTCGTTGCTCACATCATCTCAACGTCCTATCCGCGAAGAAGCAACGAACTAAAAGAAACACCGGATGCAACAATTACTACTACGGCAAAAGATCCAGCATGATTCCTATTTTATATGCATGACATGGCAAGATGCAACATGGAAAACAACTTAAGCAATCTAATCGGAACCGGAGTCCGGAGAAATAGGAATTGGTTCAAGTTGTTTATCTAACCATCAAGTTAATTGTTATTTAGCATGGCAAACAACAGGTAGGTGAGTGAGACAAGATTAAATGGAATAGGGCAACAATTGAATTAAATACCCCAACACATTCCATATTTATTTATTAGGTGAACATACATAACACTACTACAAATGCAACATGCAAGGTGCAAACATGAACATGGATGGCATGAACAGATTAAGTGCATTTTTCTGGTATGAAAACATATTTTATTTGTTGGATTTGGAATTAAAATGAGCAAGTTATTAATTTGACAATTTTAATTGTATTAAATAAGAAACAGTTGTTTTCAGCAATTTAATTTATTCAAAACATAAAACAAAGTTGATATTTGCAAAGTTTAGAGAATTTTGATTGGAAAACATATTTTACTTTTCAATTTTGGAGTTAAAATGAATTAGTTATGATTTATGCAATTAAATCAATTTAAATTGAGCCGGAAGCCCAACATGTAATTTAGGAGGTTCGAGTTATTTATCTACCCATCAAATTAAATGTTGGTGGACATGGAGAACAAGATATAGGTGATCTACACAATATTCAATGGAATAGGGCACCATTTAAATTAAGTACCCAAACACATTCCATGTTTATCATTTAGGTGAACATGCATAACACTACTAAAATGCAAGATGAGATATGCAAACATGATCATGGATGACAAATTAAGATTCCATGCATTTTGCTGATAAAAATAGACATAAGTTTTATATTGTTTGGAGTTATAGAATAAGAGTTGTGGAATTAATAAGATTGACATATTATAGACAAATATAAGAGAAACGAGGGGGGAAAAGAATGCTAGAAGCAGGATTCGAACTTGGGTGTCAAATATGGCAAATTGAGCTGTGAACCAATCGGTCACTCTGTTGTTTGTTATCCAATATGCAACTTGTTCCACTAGAGATGTATTTCGGTGTTAACTGAATCAATACGCAGAAAAGTCCAGTCAGGCCAAAATAAAATTCTGTTGGATGTGGGGGTTGAACCAGGGATCTCCCAGGTAGATGATCAGAGATAGAGCCACTGGGCTTAGCTGAGGTTTCTGATTGAATAGAAACCTGGAGGAATAAGGAGCAGACACACAAGGACCTGCAGGTGCATAATTTTACAAGAACAAAAAGGATTGCGCCTTCCCTAGGACTTGATCCTGGGTCTCCCAGGTGAAGGACGGAGGGCATAGCCACTGGGCTGTGCCGCGGTTACTGAACAAATACAGGTCTGAGGGGAAATATTATATCCCTACGCGCTACTGTTCTGACGAAACTGAATTTTTGCACATTAGAAGGTTCAGAGGTGTGCGCCTTGGTGAAACAAAAAGCAAAGCTTAATGCTTTGGACAGGGATTGAACTCGTGACCTCCCCTGTGCGGAGCGGATGCGCAACCAATGGGCTATTGTGCTGTTATTGATTGTATACAGGTCCGAAGCTAGTATAATTGTGACGATGCAGTGTATGACTGACAAAACTGAAAAACTACTCACGACTGTGACACAGCACGACCATGGCGGACGAACATCGGACTGCAGCAGCGCTGCGGATCCTTGTGCGCGTGAGTGAAGAAGAGGGGGGGTGATCGGTGAGTGCTCGTGTGGAGGCGCAGGTGTGTGCGTGGTTCCTGTGCGTGCGGGGTGCGTCGGGCGCAGGGAGGCAGTGCGATCTTGGAGCGTGGGTTCCTGTGTGCGAGCAGCAGAGGGCTCGCGTCCATGGCGGACAGGGAGGAGTTGCAAACGGACACGAAAAATGCGGGAAAAGCAGGGAATGGAAACGGGGGCTCACCGGGAGGGGCTCGGTGTCGTCGATCATGCTTGGAGAAGGACGACGGCGACGAATTTCGACGGTAACGTGGCTGCTTCCGCCACTCCCTCTCGGAATTGGTACAGAGGAAAAGAATCGAGGGTTGGAAGGGAGAGAGAGGGAAGATGGCGGCGCGGCAGAAAGAGAGGAGGGTGGCAGGTAGACTCTAGGGTTCCCGGGGTAGATAAGGGAGAGGAGTAGGGGACTAGTGCGGTGGTTCTGAAGAAAACGACGGCAGCTCTCCTCCTCTGCGTCCGTACGAGGAAGACAGCGATTTGGGGCTGGGCTTGGGAACGGTCCGTGGTGGGTTGGGTTGTAGGTGGGCTGCCCCTTGTGGGCTAGCCTGCCTCTCTCCTTTTTTTTCTATTTTTTTTCCTTCTCTTTTTTTTTTGCTTGTAAGAAAAGAATAGGAAAGAAGGAAAGAATGGCTTGGGGTTTTTTATTTGATGAATAAGTTTTATCAATTTGCAAACAGCAAGCCAAAGCATTTGAGAACATTAAGTCCAAAAATATTTGAAGTGTTAAATTAATTTTTGTTTGCTATTTGGCTTTCAAATAGGGTTCATAAGGATTTGGTGTTTAAACAAATTTTATTCCATTAACTCATCAACTATGAAAACATTAATTGAATTTTTAGTTGTTTGCAAGAATTTGATTTTTAAACCACCATTTGATCATGCCCATCATGATTGAAATGATTTGAAATTTAAGTTGAATTGGAAAGTTACCATTAGGGTTTTCAACAAGAGGGAAAATTTTATTAACAAGCAATTCAACTTCAAACTATTGAAAAACAATTGGAGTTGTTTAGGTTGCCATTTTTAATTATAAATTTTGGACATGTTTTAAAAGTTTTAATTGGTTTGAATTTTGGAGTGGTTTGGAAAACATGATGCAATGCTTATGTGATGCATGTGATTGCAATGCAAAAAGAAACAACCAATCTACTAAGGGGTAACACCCCAGGTGTTACAGACGACACCACTAACAAGGGATTGCGCCCTCGCAATCCACCTGCTAACCCGGGAGGGGAAAGAAGTTCGACTATCGATTCTTCATGCTTCCAGCTGATCTCCTCGACACCACTAACAAGGGCTTCTCGACACCACTAACAAGGGATTCTTGCTCGGAGTGACGACGATGTTCTTCCACCAGGAATCTTCCGATGATCGAACCTATTAGGTTAAAGGCTCAGAAAACGTCCACCCACGTAGGATCCTAACACTTTGAAAGATAGACAAGGGGGGAAGACCCCAAAACAAATAAGATGGGAGGGGAAATAGAATAGAGATAAGGAGAAAACAAGAATCCATCATATTGAGATGTTTTTCTAAAATAGTTTAGCAGAAATAGTTTTTGGCACTCTAGAAACAACGGCCGTTAGCGAGGTTAACCTACAGGCTTTGCGGACCCGTTGCTTCGATAACCATTCGTATCAAAACAATCTCGGGAATCGGAACCTGGCTCTGATACCATTTTGTGACGCCCCGAGATCGGGCACTATGCAGATTTCAGCATTCCCGCCAAATCCACATAATAACCGATTCCAGGTTGCCACTTATGATAACATTACAACAGTTCACGAATATTCCACAATTACAACAGAAAACAGATAGATACAAGATGACTCAGACGAGCCAGGGATACAACTGATACAATACAAAGATCCAAATAACAGCGGAAGAAACAACATAGCGTCCGGCTACGGACAAGATCCAAATTGGACTAAGAGTCCTGAAGATAACCGAAGGCGTCCAATCCCTGCCCAGGCCAAGCTAGAGGGATTCCCAAGCTAACGTCGTCAGACTTCATACCTGTTGACTGCAAGTTGGAATTTGCAGCCACGAAAGAGATTCGTGGGTCAGTACGGTTAAGTACTGGCAAGGGGGATAAAACCCATACTCACAAGTTACCGGCGTAGCCAGTCATCACAAGATACAAATACTTTAGGATCAACGGAAAGGAAGGGGTTATTGCAAATAAGCGACAGCAGGCTGCACTAACCAACTACAGAGAGATACTACAACTTCCGGCTAACAGAAAGAAGATAAGATCGAGTATCGTAACCAACTGAAAGTAACTCCAAACAAACCCATCCTGGATCTCGCCCCTTATCCAAAGAAGCAATCCGAGGATAACTCACACAGTTGGATTAATGAATAATGGATCAGGTTGTTGTGTCAATAAGACTATTACTAGTCAAGTTATTATCATTAGGTGTAAGTTGTTCTGAGTACTTGTTAGCCAGTACTTTCACCAAGTCGTCACATAACCACGGACAACACGGCTTCTCGAGAAGATTTATCCCTGCAGGGTGTGCTCCAGTACCCGTACACACTCAAGCCACCAACTAAAACTTAGGTGGACTTGACACGACCCAAACCATCTCTACAACCCATCCTAGGAGCCACGGAGCTATAAGGTCCCGGCCAGTCCGCTAAGCGCAGGGGTGAAAACCACACCCCCCGGCACCACAGGCCTCGCCCTATATGCATCATCATCATCATCAGTAACCATGGGTGATCAACCCATTATGCAAGGAGCAAATGGAACACCCGAACTAAGTGTGGCTCTTCGGACAAGCTGCAGATCAGGTCTAAGTCGAGGGGGGTCCCATACTACCACCCGGATGCGGTGAGCACGCTCATCATGGATCAGTAGACAAGACCCTTTTCCTATTAGGGTCGACACTAGCAGGCCTCAAAACCACTTAGGGCCTCCTGCCGGTGCCTTATCAACATATTATTAATAACAGGTTGATTGATTAACATCGAGCCCCCAGAACATGATGAAGTAATAACAGAAAGTAACGGGTAACAGACTCGAGCAAAGCAACCTAAGCATGCTAGTAAGACACGGGCACAAGCAATGGTTATAGGTGTGGAGGTGAGGCAATATCAGGGTTAAAGGGTTCATGTGATAGGTTCGTAACAGAAACAACTACTACTAAGGCTAGCAGAAAAGAACAACGGCAAGAATCGGTAACAAGTGATGAAAGGCAGCCATATGGCAGCAAGTGAGTATACTTGCCTGAGATCCCGCAAGGTAGCAGAACTTGTCGTTGCTCACATCATCTCAACGTCCTATCCGCGAAGAAGCAACGAACTAAAAGAAACACCGGATGCAACAATTACTACTACGGCAAAAGATCCAGCATGATTCCTATTTTATACGCATGACATGGCAAGATGCAACATGGGAAACAACTTAAGCAATCTAATCGGAACCGGAGTCCGGAGAAATAGGAATTGGTTCAAGTTGTTTATCTAACCATCAAGTTAATTGTTATTTAGCATGGCAAACAACAGGTAGGTGAGTGAGACAAGATTAAATGGAATAGGGCAACAATTGAATTAAATACCCCAACACATTCCATATTTATTTATTAGGTGAACATACATAACACTACTACAAATGCAACATGCAAGGTGCAAACATGAACATGGATGGCATGAACAGATTAAGTGCATTTTTCTGGTATGAAAACATATTTTATTTGTTGGATTTGGAATTAAAATGAGCAAGTTATTAATTTGACAATTTTAATTGTATTAAATAAGAAACAGTTGTTTTCAGCAATTTAATTTATTCAAAACATAAAACAAAGTTGATATTTGCAAAGTTTAGAGAATTTTGATTGGAAAACATATTTTACTTTTCAATTTTGGAGTTAAAATGAATTAGTTATGATTTATGCAATTAAATCAATTTAAATTGAGCCGGAAGCCCAACATGTAATTTAGGAGGTTCGAGTTATTTATCTACCCATCAAATTAAATGTTGGTGGACATGGAGAACAAGATATAGGTGATCTACACAATATTCAATGGAATAGGGCACCATTTAAATTAAGTACCCAAACACATTCCATATTTATCATTTAGGTGAACATGCATAACACTACTAAAATGCAAGATGAGATATGCAAACATGATCATGGATGACAAATTAAGATTCCATGCATTTTGCTGATAAAAATAGACATAAGTTTTATATTGTCTGGAGTTATAGAATAAGAGTTGTGGAATTAATAAGATTGACATATTATAGACAAAAATAAGAGAAACGAGGGGGGAAAAGAATGCTAGAAGCAGGATTCGAACTTGGGTGTCAAATATGGCAAATTGAGCTGTGAACCAATCGGTCACTCTGTTGTTTGTTATCCAATCTGCAACTTGTTCCACTAGAGATGTATTTCGGTGTTAACTGAATCAATACGCAGAAAAGTCCAGTCAGGCCAAAATAAAATTCTGTTGGATGTGGGGGTTGAACCAGGGATCTCCCAGGTAGATGATCAGAGATAGAGCCACTGGGCTAAGCTGAGGTTTCTGATTGAATAGAAACCTGGAGGAATAAGGAGCAGACACACAAGGACCTGCAGGTGCATAATTTTACAAGAACAAAAAGGATTGCGCCTTCCCTAGGACTTGATCCTGGGTCTCCCAGGTGAAGGACGGAGGGCATAGCCACTGGGCTGTGCCGCGGTTACTGAACAAATACAGGTCTGAGGGGAAATATTATATCCCTACGCGCTACTGTTCTGACGAAACTGAATTTTTGCACATTAGAAGGTTCAGAGGTGTGCGCCTTGGTGAAACAAAAAGCAAAGCTTAATGCTTTGGACATGGATTGAACTCGTGACCTCCCCTGTGCGGAGCGGATGCGCAACCAATGGGCTATTGTGCTGTTATTGATTGTATACAGGTCCGAAGCTAGTATAATTGTGACGATGCAGTGTATGACTGACAAAACTGAAAAACTGCTCACGACTGTGACACAGCACGACCATGGCGGACGAACATCGGACTGCAGCAGCGCTGCGGATCCTTGTGCGCATGAGTGAAGAAGGGGGGGGGTGATCGGTGAGTGCTCGTGTGGAGGCGCAGGTGTGTGCGTGGTTCCTGTGCGTGCGGGGTGCGTCGGGCGCAGGGAGGCTGTGCGATCTTGGAGCGTGGGTTCCTGTGTGCGAGCAGCAGAGGGCTCGCGTCCATGGCGGACAGGGAGGAGTTGCAAACGAACACGAAAAATGCGGGAAAAGCAGGGAATGGAAACGGGGGCTCACCGGGAGGGGCTCGGTGTCGTCGATCATGCTTGGAGAAGGACGACGGCGACGAATTTCGACGGTAACGTGGCTGCTTCCGCCACTCCCTCTCGGAATTGGTACAGAGGAAAAGAATCGAGGGTTGGAAGGGAGAGAGAGGGAAGATGGCGGCGCGACAGAAAGAGAGGAGGGTGGCAGGTAGACTCTAGGGTTCCCGGGGTAGATAAGGGAGAGGAGTAGGGGACTAGTGCGGTGGTTCTGAAGAAAACGACAGCAGCTCTCCTCCTCTGCGTCCGTACGAGGAAGACAGCGATTTGGGGCTGGGCTTGGGAACGGTCCGTGGTGGGTTGGGTTGTAGGTGGGCTGCCCCTTGTGGGCTAGCCTGCCTCTCTCCTTTTTTTCTATTTTTTTTTCCTTCTCTTTTTTTTTTTGCTTGTAAGAAAAGAATAGGAAAGAAGGAAAGAATGGCTTGGGGGTTTTTTATTTGATGAATAAGTTTTATCAATTTGCAAACAGCAAGCCAAAGCATTTGAGAACATTAAGTCCAAAAATATTTGAAGTGTTAAATTAATTTTTGTTTGCTATTTGGCTTTCAAATAGGGTTCATAAGGATTTGGTGTTTAAACAAATTTTATTCCATTAACTCATCAACTATGAAAACATTAATTGAATTTTTAGTTGTTTGCAAGAATTTGATTTTTAAACCACCATTTGATCATGCCCATCATGATTGAAATGATTTGAAATTTAAGTTGAATTGGAAAGTTACCATTAGGGTTTTCAACAAGAGGGAAAATTTTATTAACAAGCAATTCAACTTCAAACTATTGAAAAACAATTGGAGTTGTTTAGGTTGCCATTTTTAATTATAAATTTTGGACATGTTTTAAAAGTTTTAATTGGTTTGAATTTTGGAGTGGTTTGGAAAACATGATGCAATGCTTATGTGATGCATGTGATTGCAATGCAAAAAGAAACAACCAATCTACTAAGGGGTAACACCCCAGGTGTTACACAATCTGACTATGCAAACAACGTTGCATGCAACGCTGGTAGGTTGCACCTGCGTTCTTCAGGCCAAATGGCATGGTTACGTAATAGTACGTCCCATACAGGGTTATGAAAGAAGTCTTAATTTGATCTTCCTTTTTCATGCGTATTTGGTGGTACCCAGAGTATGCATCCAAAAAGCACAAAAGCTCAGAGCCTGCAGTGGCATCTATTATTTGATCGATTCGTGGTAACGCGAACCTATCTTTCGGACACAATTTGTTCAAACCTGTGTAATCTATACACATTCTAAGAGCAGTAGTGTCTTTGTTCGGTACTAATACCGGATTTGCAGACCATTCAGTGTGGATTACTTCCTGGATGAAATCTGCTGCTAAAAGCCGGATAATTTCCTTGCCAATAGCCTTCCGTCTTCTTCCGTCAAATCGACGGAGACCTTGTTTGACGGGTTTTGATCCTGGAATCACCTTGAGTTGGTGCTCAGCAAGTTCCCTGGGTACGCCTGGCATGTCAGCTGGACACCAGGCAAAAATATCCCAGTTCTCACAGAGGAACTTGATGAGCTCGCCTTCCTATTTGTCAGTCATCCCAGTCCCTACGACGACGAACTTTGTCGGATTTTGGGATCTAGGATTACCTGTCTTGTATTCTCGGACGCCTTGAAGCTGTCTGTCGGCTTCCGAGTTTCTTTTCCTGCCGGTATTTCTGTCGGCGATACCTCCTTGGCCAATTCCTTCAGTTCTTCCTTTGCTATGACTCTCTGAGCGCAAAGGGCGTTTTCTTTCTCCAACTCGTTTGCCAGCTTGAAGTCACCAGCTATGGTGATTACTCCTCCTTTGGGTCCTGGCATCTTCAGCTTGTTATAGATATAACAGGATCTTGCCATGAATTTGGCGAAAGCTGGACATCCGAGTATTGCGTGATACATGCTTTCGAACGGCACTACTTCGAAGGATACTTTTTCCTGTCGGAAGTGATCTTTATCTCCGAAGGTGACATCTAGGGAAATTTCTCCTAGGGATCATGCTTGTCTGCCAGGAACAATGCCGTGGAAGCGTATGTTGCTGTAATTGAGCTGGGACTCGGAAATCTTCAGATGCTTCAACGTATCCAGGTACATTATGTTAATGCTGGATCCTCCGTCCATCAGCACTCTTCTTAGCCTAGTGTTCTGGACAATAGGGCTTACAACAAGAGCTTATGTGCCGGGTTCAGGGATATTCCCGGGATGATCAGACTGATCCCAGGTAATTGGTGTGTTGGAGTACTTCAAGAATTTCGGGGTTGCCGGAACAACCGCGTTTATTTCTCGAAGTGTTCTTTTGGCCACCTTTGCTGACGGAGTTGCTAGGAACGTTAGCATTGCTTCTCCATCAACTCTCGGAAATTTGGGTTCGCCCTTTCGCTGTTGTTCCTGGATTTTTTCATCAGTGTCCGATTCACCGTCTTCTTTGTCAGCTTCTGGCTTTTGTTCGGCGGGTTTCCTTTTGGAACCCTTCCCCTTATTTCCGGACCCTGTACTGCCTTTCATGTGCTTATTCAGCCGGCATTGCGCGTTTGTATGGGTGGGTTTCCCCAACTGTGAATGGTGGACACAGGGTTCCGACTTAATCCTCTCCCATTCCTCTGGAGTGTGGTTGATTGGATCTGGACTGCGTCCTTTCCACTTATTCCCTTTTTCACTTCCAAAGGCTATGTTGACCTCTTTGGGTTTTTTCGTTGTTTCTGGAGTTCCTTTTTTGTCAGAACGAGGAGTTTTCTTGGCAAGTATCAGTGATTCGATATTGCCTCCTCTTGCTCTGATGTCGTCTTCGGCTGCAGCGTGTTCGTTGGCGGTTGTAAGCATAGATCCGAGATCTTTGTGCTGTTTGGAACCAACCATGAACGGTACAAGTCCGGCTTTTAGGCCATTGACGAAAGCATGCATTGCTTGTATGTCAGTTACTCCAGAACAGCTATTCTTCATTGCCGTCTATCTGGAGATGAAATCCACGTATGGTTCATCCTCAAATTGGGTGCAACGGCTCAGCCGGTTGATGCTGTTCGGGCGTTTGTACGTTCCCCGGAAATGCTAAGTGAATACTCTAGCCATATCATCCCAGCTGTCGACAGTTCTTGATGGTAATCCATTGATCCAATCTCTGGCTCCGTCCAGTAACATTAGGGGAAGAAACTTGACAGCTTCCAGGTCTGTCCCATTGTTGATCTGGACGGCTGTATAGTAGTCTGAGAGCCAGGTATCCGGGTTTGTGCTGCCGATGTATTTCTGGTACGTTGGACCGACCTTGGCAAAGCCAGAGTGCAGGGTTATCCTTCGGATCCTGTCAGTGAAACACTTAGGCCCAAAGTATAGATCATCCTTTTCCGCTCTATCGATTTGTGCGGAATATCTTCTAGCTGAATGGACAGAAGGGTATCTACTCCTTTCTTTTCCATTGTTGCGCGGACGCGCTTTTCCGGGATTGTTTCTATCTCTTTCGTGATCACGCCCTTTTGGATTAGGCGGAGTTCTGCTCCTGTGCTTCTCTTTATCCTTGGGAGGTGTCCGAGATCTCTCACGTCTGTGAGGTATATCATATCTTCCGGCTTTCTCAGCTGGGTTTCTCGGAGGTGGCATTGTTTTGCCGTCATTCCGGTATTTTTCTTCCCGATCATGGGGTTTGAGTCCACCTTTCGGGGGATGGGATCCGGTTCGGGACGCTTCATCCCTATTGTCGGGGTTTTTCTTGTCTTTTCTCGGACCCTCTTTTTTATCCTTTGAATTGTCCGAATCTCCAGGTTCTTCCGGTCTGGGTGCTCCAGCGGCGCAAGTAGCTGTTTTGCATAGGGCGGAGTTATCATGCAGTCTTCCTGATCGCTCTTGGCCCCGCTGCTGTTGTTGCAATGCTTTTCCTAGGAAAGCATACACCTCTTGAAGTTTTTCACCATTGGAGTACATGTCATTGTTCAGGATAGCGAACGCTGCTTCCGCGTTTTCTGCTGTGGTTTTGTATATTGGTTCGCCTCTGGCATCTTTGCCGTTTACCTGCTTTTGCCAAGATGGGTTGTGGAACCTTTCTTTTGGCGGCAGTACTTCCGGTCTTACGATTCCGGGTAACCTTGTAGGTTTTATGGCAGATCTATTCTTTCTCTCGTACTCCTCTATTTCTTCCTTCATGACCTTGATGTCATTCTGGGTTTGTTGGAGGTGTTGCCGAGATCTGAGTATATGTTGTTGTTGCCTTTGGAAAGCTCGCCTCCTGGCTTCCAGCATCTCAGGGGGTTCATCTGGTCCCACTGGCGTTTGCAACAGATCATGTTCTTCTTGTTCTGTCATTGGCATAACAAGGATTTCCTTTGCTTTCTTCCCCGCAGGCTTTACTCCGCTTGCATCTCCTACTTCCGGGTTTTCTTCGGCTGCATCAGCCAATTTTTTCTTCCGGAGCTTGTATTGGAGCTTTTTGGCGGTTTTATGCTTTTTCTTGGAAGAGGGAGGCTTTTTGACAGGCTCGTCTTCCGTCAATTCCTTGACATTAGGAAATACCGGAGAAGTTTCTCCGTCTTCTCTCTCTTCCTCTGGCGGAGGGGTTTTAGGGCTTTCCTGGCTGCTGGCATCCGTGGTCTCAGCCAGTTTTTCCATTAGCACTTCGTGGAATCGCTTTTGAAGAGATTTTACCTTTTTCTCAAAGGTGTACTCATCCTCATCTTCGGAATCGAAGTCATCCGATCCGGTTTCCGACTCTCATCTCGCCTCAATGGCGGCTAGCACTGAGTCGGCTTCCGAGTTCATCGTCGTGTTGACGGATGTCAGATCTTCCATTTCTGTGGGGGGTGTGTTGTTGTCTACCTCTTGCACAGGGTTTCCATCGTCCGTGTTTTCGGCGACTTCGGATTGCACCATGCCGATAAAGTGTGTATCACTTTTTTGTCGGCGATCTGAGCAGAATCTGGTATCATAGTCATCTTCGACTGGGTATAGGGCGGTGGGAAATATTAGCTTCCACCGCAAAACCCCATTGCTTCTGCAGTTAGTCCGATAAAGATGTTAGCAGATCCGATCGGCAACACGCAGGCACTTACCAGGTGGTTTTGCGCCGGTATGTAGGATCCGTTGTCGAGGAAGCGTCCGACGTCGTCGTCGAACTCCAGGCTTCCGACAGTGATTGATCTTCCGATTCCGCCGAGTATCCTAGATCGGAACTTCACGCCTGACGTCGTTTGCCCCACGGTGGGCGCCAACTGTCGAGACATCGTAGTAGTTTTCATAGACGGGGGTGCCATGAGACTACGGTAGAGACGTGGGGTAACGGGATCGCGTGGTGGATAGTGAACACAGGATTTACCCAGGTTCGGTACGTCGCGACAGTACGACGTGCCTACTCCTGCACTCTCACTTATCAGGGCTAAAGCCTGTGTATAGAATTACAATGTGAGGTTTAGATCTAGCTATTCGCAGAGGATCAACTTCCCGGCGAGTTAGCCTATAGCTTCTTCTCTGTTATCCGTTATCAAACTTATCTCCCGTCCGGCTTTATCTAATAGCCGGATTAGGGCTTACAGAATAGGAAACCTAGAAGACTACGGTAACTATAACTTGGAAAGTAAGGAATCCGTCTTCTCCTCCAAGCCAGATCACGTGGGCCGTGATCCAGGTCCTTCTAGAATCCGGCTTCTGTGCGTCGGGTTACTGGGCCGCCCAATGGACCATAGCCCACTACCGCTTGGGCCACCCTGGTAATCCGGCACTTTGACTACCATCTGATATACCCCTATTTGGTATATCCGACAAGAGTGATAGCTTGATCTAGCCAGGCTTGATAGTTTGGGGCATATCAGTGACAATGGTATCTTCATTTCACCACTCAGTCCGTTGAGAAATTTCTCCTTCCTCAGGTGCGTATCTTGAGAGTGAACAGAAGTCGTCTATATATTCCTTCAGTGTTCTATCTCCCTGCTTTAGGCTTCGAAACTCATCTTCCTTCAGTTTCATTACTCCAGAGGAGATGTGAGCATTGCGAAATCCTTCCTTGAAGGTGTCCCATGTCATTCCTTCCATGGGATGGGTAATCTGATAGGTTTCCCACCATAATGATGCTAGTCCTTCAAGAAAATGAGCAGCGAATCTCACCATTTCAGCTTGAGTGCACTCACAAGTCATTAAGTCCTTGTTAATAGTGCGGAGCCAGTCGTCTGCCACAATTGGCTCAGACGAATTGGAGAACTTAGAGGGTTTTAGTCTCAGGAATCTAGCAAGTCTATCCTCTTGGGGGTTTTCGTTGTTGTTATTGTTGGCAATCGCAATAAGCTGAGTCATCACTTGCATAAGCTGAGCTTGAGCAGTCATCATCTGTTGTAGTGCATCATTGTTGTTGTGAGGGTCACGACGGGGCGGCATTTGTGGGGTTTTGCGAGGATGAGTAGAGTTTAGAAAGATAGCTAAGGGAGGTTCCTATCCAAACACAACAGATCAAGGAAACTCATCATGCAAACAACACATAACAAACATATATAAATACATTTATCACACATATAACATAGTTTTAGAAAACAAACAAATATTGTCATGCCACACTCATTGGCATGATCAATACACTAAAACGTTAATGTTGTGCTAACAAAGTAACTAGATTGGTGGTCTCATCTATATCTTCTTGATTTTTCTTCAGATTCTTCTCTCAATTCCTTGAGGTGTTCTTGATTGTTGAGAAGTCTGGGTATATCTCCAAGTTTCTTCAATTGTCCTGAGTGTAGCTCTTCATGTGGTGAAAATACTTCTTGCACTTCATGGTATGGTCATCAACAATCTTGCCTTGAGGGTATTCAAGAGGTAGGTCATCTAGAAAATTTTGAAGGTGAATAATAGATGAGAGGGTATGAGAAAGATTAAGATGATTGTTTTGTTTCTAGGAAGTTTGAACATACTAAATTTTCAATCCTAGGGTCTTTTCCAAACTAAAGGTCTCGAATTCTACGGGCATAACAATGCTCTGATACCATTTTGTAGCATTCCCACATTTAAATAATGTAAGAACATCTGTGTTAGTGTGCTAGTCCCTGGATCAATTGCTATCACCACAGTACAAAATGAAATATCATGCAAATGCATCAAAATCTATTACATCGCATGATCCAGTCTTTACAAAAATAGTATTACAACTTGCATAGTCTTAGAAGACTAGCAGAAAACAAAGAAATACATCGGAAAACATAGAACAACATTGAGCCCATCTTCTTCATGTGCCACAGGCAAAACATGTTGGCGGTAGACTTGAGATCCTAACGAAATCTTCACTCGTCTTCACAAACATATGCAGGATGGAATATGCAGCCACATGGGAGTCAATACAATTTTATGTATTGGCAAGTAACACTATGGCGGATATAAATGGCAAGACTAATACTACATGCTTATTTGGCTGAGTGGAGTTTTGGCTAAGTTTGCATAAAGCAAGTTTTCTCCTATATTTTCATAAATCATTTTGATTCAATAATTTGATACCACTAGATAGAAATAAGTGAACCAAAATTATTAGATAGAAATGTCGACATATTCATAGGTTCAACCATGAGAATGGTCCCCTACCATGCCATAGATAAGTGGATTTTCATAGGTACAACCACCAAAGTGATCCCCTACCATGCTGGAGTAATAAGCATTTTCATAGGTACAACCACTAATGTGATCACCTACCATGCTTGAGTAATAAGCATTTTCATAGGTGCAACCACTAATTTGATCCCCTACCATGTTGGGTAATAATCATTTTCATAGGTACAACCACTGATGTGATCCCCTGCCATGCTATTCATGTGAACATATTCATAGGTTCAACCATGTAAATGGTCCCCTACCATGCCACACTTATGAGTATCTAGTACTCCACCAAAAATATTTCATAAACCCCTTAGGGTAATCATTCAAAACATAGTTATACTTTGCAATCACATCAACTTCATCTACAAGCATAGCTAAGCAATCAACTACCAAAATTTTAAGGCTGCTACACTATCAAGGTAATAAGGATGGCTACACCCTACTTGGGATAATATCATAGCATAATATTTTACCAAAGATTTTCCTATGATGCATACTACTCAAAAGATCTAATGCATATTGGAAATAATAGGTGGTTTATGATGTGTCACTTGCCTTGTTAAAGTTGGTGTAGAGGTACACTCTCTTCACCACTAGATAGTTTCTCTTTTGTAACACCTGGGGTGTTACCCTGAGTAGAAAGTTGTTTGTTTTCTTTTGCATTGCATCACATGCACCATATGCATTGCACCATGTTTTCAATACAACTCAAAAATTCAAACCACTTTAAACTTTCAAACATGTCCAAAGTTTCCAATTCAAAAATTGCCAACTAAACATCTCAAATTGTTTTTCAATAGTTTGAAGTTATTTAAATTGTTTGTTAAATAAAAATTCCTTTTTATCAACCCCTAATGGTAAATTCCAATTCAACTTCAAATCAAATCAATTATAATGGGCATGATCAAATTGTGGTTTAAAAATTAACAACTTGCAAACTTTTAATCTCACTAAGTTTTCTTAGTGTTTGGGCTTATTAAATAAAATTTGTCTATTTTAAAACTCAAATGAAACCCTATATGAATTTCAAATACCAAATTTCAAACTAATTGTCACTTTTTTCCAAATTGTTCAAAATAAGTTAACATACCCTGCTACTGCTGTTTTGCAAATTAATAAAAAATTCATTCATAAAATAAAAACCCAAATCCCTATCCTTTTATCTATCTCTCTCCTTCATCTCTTACAAAAAAAAGGAAGAAGAATAAAAATAAACAGATGAGCTAGGGGGAGGCAGGCCCCAGAGGCCCAACTACAACCCCTCGCTCCCCAGCCCACCTTCCCGAACAGCCCACTCACCCCATCTTCCTCGTACGAACGCAGAGGGGGGTGTCGCTGTCATCCCCCCTCCATGGACCCCCCTTGCTCCACCTGTCCCGAGCCCTACAAGACACCGAGCCAAACCCTAACCACTCCGTCTCCCTCTCCTTCCTCCTTCAACCGCCGCCGCCACCAGCTTCCCCTCCTCCTCCTCTGTATGTTTTTCTTCCACGACACCTCCGAGGGACATGGTCGCTGCTGGATCGCCACGGCCACCTCGAGGATCCTCTGTTTAGGGGAATGGAACCACCACCTCGTCCTCGCCAAGTTTGCCGAAGAAACCCTAGCCAGGTGACGCTCTGATTCGCCGCCTTTCTTCCTCTGTCCTCGTCGTGGTTGCAGTTCAGGTTGTGCAGTTCGTCAGAACCCCAACGCGCAGAGATGGTAGTGCTATTTTGTTCTTTCCCGTGGTGCATCACCGATCTGGTGGTGGCGTAGTGGTAGCCCTCTCGCGCGCAGGCTCTGAGCACCTGGGATCGATCTCCTCCCGATGCAACGATCTCTTCTTTTATTTTCTGTTATGTCGCGAACTGAAGAAGAAAGCCTGCAGCTTGTTCGTCTAGAAATTCAGTTAACACGCGATGTCCACCTCTTATTCTTTCAGGCTCGTGGTGTATCACCAAGCGATTCGCAGCCCAGTGGCACGGCCTCCTCTCGCGCGCGCAGCGAGTCGCGAGTTCGACCCCCCCCGGCCGCAAGGCCACCTTTTTTTCGCAGATTCTTTTCCTCCGCGCGCCTGGGCCCGCCAGTCATTGGCGCTGTGGCCACCCAGATCCGCACCCACGCCCACGTGGACGCCAGCGTGGCCTGGGCCCGCTTGACAGCGACCCAGGGTCACCGTGGCTTGGTGCAGCCCCAGTTTTGGGCGCAGTTTTCATAGATAAGCCCTTGCCTCCACGTTTTCTTCACAGTCCAGTCCCTGCACTTTGCAAAATGCACCCCAAACTTTAAATGAGCATAACTTTCAAACCACAAATCCAAACGACACAAATTTTATATGTATCCCAATCAAAATTTCATGAACTTTTAAAATATGTATTTTGTTTGCTGTTTTGAACATTCCAAATATTTTCAAAACTTCAAATTCAAATAACCCTTATGAATTTGATTAAATCCATAACAAATTCAAATATATTTCAAATGGCCCATATGAAATATGTTTTCCAACCAAAATTTCATGCTCTTTCCAAATATAACATTTGTTTTCTGTTTTGAATAATTTAAATTGCTGAAAACAACTGTTACTTATTTAATGCAATTAAAATTGCCAAATTCATAACTAATTCATTTTAATTCCAATTTCCACAAATAAAAGATGTTTTCCAATTAAAATTAAATTCTCTACCCAAATATAAAATTTGTTTACTGTTTTGAACAATTAAAATTGATGCAACATTTAATTCCTCATTTAATTCATTTAATATTGTTAAATTGGCAACTTGTTCAATTAAATTCCAAATTGGACAATTAAAACATGTTTGCATATCAGAAACATGCCATTAACATGATCATGCCATCCATATCTCTGTTTGCCTCTTATCTTGTGCATTTTAGATTTTGTTATGCATGTTCATCTATATGACAACATATGGAATGTGTGGGCTAATTAATTCCAACTGTTGCCCCATTCCATTTAAATTGCCTAACTCATCTACTTTATTGTTTGCCATGCGAAATAACAATTAAATTGATGGTTAGCTAAACAACTTGAACCAATTCCTAATTCTCCGGACTCCGGTTCCGATTAAATTGCTTAAGTTGTTTCCCCTGTTGCATCTTGCCATGCCATGCATATAAAATAGGATCATGCTGGATCTTTTGCTGTAGTAGTAATTGTTGCATCCGGTGTTTGTTCGAGGTTCGTTGCTTCTTCCCGGATAGGACGTTGAGATGATGTGAGCAACGATAAGTTCTCCGGATGTACCTCTACTTGCTGGATCTCAGGCAAGTATACTCACTTGCTGCCAAATGGCTGCCTTTCATCACTTGTTACCGATTCTTTCCGTTGTTCTTATTCTAGCCTTATGATTCGATGCTTGTGTCTCGATCCTATCATATGTTTACCTTGCAGCCATGATATAGCCTTTCCTTCCACTTCCTATTAACTGTTGTTTGTTTACCCTGTTGGCCCTCGTGTCGTAGTTGCATGCTTAGTGTTGTTTGCGCTCAAGTCTTGTTGTCCGTCTTATCACCTGTTTAGTTGATAGTTGGGTTTCAATTCAATCAACATGTTAATGTTTGGGTAATAATAATTTGATGTTAAGGCACCGGCAGGAGGCCCGGGTTAAGGTTTTGAGGCCTGCTAGTGTCGAACTTAATTAGGAAAAGAGTCTTGTCTACTGATCCATGATGAGCGTGCTCACCGCATCCGGGTGGTGGTATGGAACCCCCCTCGACTTAGACCTGATTTGCAGCTTGTCCGAAGAGCCACACTTAGTTCGGGTGTTCCATTTGCTCCTTGCATAATGGGTTGGCCCCCCTTGGTTACTGATGATGATGATGATGCATATAGGGCGAGGCCTGTATTGCCGGGGTGTTGCGTCCTGCGGGAGTTTTGCACACTTGCGCTGAGTATTCGGCTGCGTGGCTGGGACCTTATAGCTCCGTGGCTCCTAGGATGGGTTGTAGAGACGGTTTGAGTCGTGTCGAGCCAACCTGAGTTTTAGTTGGTGGCTCGAGTGTGTACGGGTACTGGAGCACACCCTGCAAGGATAAATCTTCTCGAGAAGCCGTGTTCTCCGCGGTTATGGATTACTTGGTGAAAGTACTGGCTAACAAGTACTCAGACAACTTACACCTAATGACAATAACTTGACTAGTAATAGTCTTATTGACACAGTAAGTTGAACATCATTAATCCAATAGCGTGAGTTATCCTTGGGTTGCTTCCTTAGTAGGGGGTGACATTGGATGGGTATTGTTTGGTGAGTAGTCGTAGTTGGTTACGATACGCTATCTTATCCCCCTCTTTTAGCCGGATGTTGTAGTGAGTCTCTGTAGTTGGTTAGTGCAGCCCGCTGCCGCTTATTTGCAATAATCCTCTCCTTTCCATTGAACCCAAAGTATTTGTATCTTGTGATGACCGGTTACGCCGGTATCTTGTGAGTATGGTTTATCCACTTGCCAGTACTTAACCGTACTGACCCACGAATCCTTTTTCGTGGCTGCAAATTCCAAATTGCAGTCAACAGGTTTGAAGTCTGACGATGTTAGCTTGGGAATCCCTCCGGCTTGGCCTGGGCAGGGATTGGACGCTCCCGGTTATCTTCAGGACTCTTAGTCCAATTTGTATCTTGTCCGTAGTCGGACGCTATATTGTTTCTTACGCTGTTATTTGGATCTTTGTATTGTATCAGTTGTATCCTTGGCTCGTTTGAATCCTCTTGTATACATCTTTTCTGTTGTTGTTGGGGATTATTCGTGAACTGTTGTAATGTTATCAGACGTGGCAACCTGGAATCGGTTATTATGTGGATTTTGGCGGGAATGCTGAAATCTGCATAGTGCCCGATCTCTGGGGCGTCACAAATGGTATCAGAGCCTTGGTTCCGATTCCCGAGATTGTTTCGATACGAATGGTTATCGAAGCAACGGGTCCGCAAAGCCTGTAGGATAACCTCGCTAACGGTTGTTGTTTCTAGAGTGTCAAAAACTATTTCTGCTAAGCTATTTTGGAAAAACATCTCAATAGGATTCTTGTTTTCTCCTTATCTCTATTCTATTTCCCCTCCCATCTTATTTGTTTTGGAGTCCCCCCCCCTTGTCTATCTTTCCAAGTGTTAGGATCCTACGTGGGTGGACGTTTTCTGAGCCTTTAACATAATAGGCTCGATCATCGGAAGATTTCCTGGTGGGAGAAGATCGTCATCAACCCGAGCAAGATTCCCTTGTTAGTGGTGTCGAGGAGATCAACTGGAAGCATGAAGAATCGATAGTTGAACTTCTTTCCCCTCCCGGGTTAGCAGGTGGATTGCGAGGGCGCAATCCCTTGTTAGTGGTGTCGTCTGTAACACCTAGGGTGTTACCCTGAGTAGAAAGTTGTTTGTTTTCTTTTGCATTGCATCACATGCACCATATGCATTGCACCATGTTTTCAAAACAACTCAAAAATTCAAACCACTTTAAACTTTCAAACATATCCAAAGTTTCCAATTCAAAAATTGCCAACTAAACATCTCAAATTGTTTTTCAATAGTTTTAAGTTATTTAAATTGCTTGTTAAATAAAAATTCCTTTTTATCAACCCCTAATGGTAAATTCCAACTCAACTTCAAATCAAATCATTTATAATGGGCATGATCAAATTGTGGTTTAAAAATTAACAACTTGCAAACTTTTAATCTCACTAAGTTTTCTTAGTGTTTGGGCTTATTAAATAAAATTTGTCTATTTTAAAACTCAAATGAAACCCTATATGAATTTCAAATACAAAATTTCAAACTAATTGTCACTTTTTTCCAAATTGTTCAAAATAAGTTAACATACCCTGCTACTGCTGTTTTGCAAATTAATAAAAAATTCATTCATAAAATAAAAACCCAAATCCCTATCCTTTTATCTATCTCTCTCCTTCATCTCTTACAAAAAAAAGGAAGAAGAATAAAAATAAACAGATGAGCTAGGGGGAGGCAGGCCCCAGAGGCCCAACTACAACCCCTCGCTCCCCATCCCACCTTCCCGAACAGCCCACTCACCCCATCTTCCTCGTACGGACGCAGAGGGGGGTGTCGGTGTCATCCCCCCTCCATGGACCCCCCCTTGCTCCACCTGTCTCAAGCCCTACAAGACACCGAGCCAAACCCTAACCACTCCGTCTCCCTCTCCTTCCTCCTTCAACCGCCGCCGCCACCAGCTTCCCCTCCTCCTCCTCTGTATGTTTTTCTTCCACGACACCTCCGAGGGACATGGTCGCTGCTGGATCGCCACGGCCACCTCGAGGATCCTCTGTTTAGGGGAATGGAACCACCACCTCGTCCTCGCCAAGTTTGCCGAAGAAACCCTAGCCAGGTGACGCTCTGATTCACCGCCTTTCTTCCTCTGTCCTCGTCGTGGTTGCAGTTCAGGTTGTGCAGTTCGTCAGAACCCCAACGCGCAGAGATGGTAGTGCTAGTTTGTTCTTGCCCATGGTGCATCACCGATCTGGTGGTGGCGTAGTGGTAGCCCTCTCGCACGCAGGCTGTGAGCACCTGGGATCGATCCCCTCCCGACGCAACGATCTCTTCTTTTATTTTCTGTTCTGTCGCGAACTGAAGAAGAAAGCCTGCAGCTTGTTCGTCTAAAAATTCAGTTAACACGCGATGTCCACCTCTTATTCTTTCAGGCTCGTGGTGTATCACCAAGCGATTTGCAGCCCAGTGGCACGGCCTCCTCTCGCACGCGCAGCGAGTCGCGAGTTCGACCCCCCCCCCCCCGGCCGCAAGGCCACATTTTTTTCACAGATTCTTTTCCTCCGCGCGCCTGGGCCCGCCAGTCATTGGCGCTGTGGCCACCCAGATCCGCACCCACGCCCACGTGGACGCCAGCGTGGCCTGGGCCCGCTTGACCGCGACCCAGGGTCACCGTGGCTTGGTGCAGCCCCAGTTTTGGGCGCAGTTTTCGCAGATAAGCCCTTGCCTCCACATTTTCTTCACAGTCCAGTCCCTGCACTTTGCAAAATGCACCCCAAACTTTAAATGAGCATAACTTTCAAACCACAAATCCAAACGACACAAATTTTATATGTATCCCAATCAAAATTTCATGAACTTTTAAAATATGTATTTTGTTTGCTGTTTTGAACATTCCAAATATTTTCAAAACTTCAAATTCAAATAACCCTTATGAATTTGATTAAATCCATAACAAATTCAAATATATTTCAAATGGCCCATATGAAATATGTTTTACAACCAAAATTTCATGCTCTTTCCAAATATAACATTTGTTTTCTGTTTTGAATAATTTAAATTGCTGAAAACAACTGTTACTTATTTAATGCAATTAAAATTGCCAAATTCATAACTAATTCATTTTAATTCCAATTTCCACAAATAAAAGATGTTTTCCAATTAAAATTAAATGCGCTACCCAAATATAAAATTTGTTTACTGTTTTGAACAATTAAAATTGATGCAACATTTAATTCCTCATTTAATTCATTTAATATTGTTAAATTGGCAACTTGCTCAATTAAATTCCAAATTGGACAATTAAAATATGTTTGCATATCAGAAACATGCCATTAACATGATCATGCCATCCATATCTCTGTTTGCCTCTTATCTTGTGCATTTTAGATTTTGTTATGCATGTTCATCTATATGACAACATATGGAATGTGTGGGCTAATTAATTCCAACTGTTGCCCCATTCCATTTAAATTGCCTAACTCATCTACTTTATTGTTTGCCATGCTAAATAACAATTAAATTGATCGTTACCTAAACAACTTGAACCAATTCCTATTTCTCCGGACTCCGGTTCCGATTAAATTGCTTAAGTTGTTTCCCCTGTTGCATCTTGCCATGCCATGCATATAAAATAGGATCATGCTGGATCTTTTGCTGTAGTAGTAATTGTTGCATCCGGTGTTTGTTTGAGGTTCGTTGCTTCTTCCCGGATAGGACGTTGAGATGATGTGAGCAACGACAAGTTCTCCGGATGTACCTCTACTTGCTGGATCTCAGGCAAGTATACTCACTTGCTGCCAAATGGCTGCCTTTCATCACTTGTTACCGATTCTTTCCGTTGTTCTTATTCTAGCCTTATGATTCGATGCTTGTGTCTCGATCCTATCATATGTTTACCTTGCAGCCATGATATAGCCTTTCTTTCCACTTCCTATTAACTGTTGTTTGTTTACCCTGTTGGCCCTCGTGTCGTAGTTGCATGCTTAGTGTTGTTTGCGCTCAAGTCTTGTTGTCCGTCTTATCACCTGTTTAGTTGATAGTTGGGTTTCAATTCAATCAACATGTTAATGTTTGGGTAATAATAATTTGATGTTAAGGCACCGGCAGGAGGCCCGGGTTAGGGTTTTGAGGCCTGCTAGTGTCGAACTTAATTAGGAAAAGAGTCTTGTCTACTGATCCATGATGAGCGTGCTCACCGCATCCGGGTGGTGGTATGGAACCCCCCTCGACTTAGACCTGATTTGCAGCTTGTCCGAAGAGCCACACTTAGTTCGGGTGTTCCATTTGCTCCTTGCATAATGGGTTGGCCCCCCTTGGTTACTGATGATGATGATGATGCATATAGGGCGAGGCCTGTATTGCCGGGGTGTTGCGTCCTGCGGGAGTTTTGCACACTTGCGCTGAGTATTCGGCTGCGTGGCTGGGACCTTATAGCTCCGTGGCTCCTAGGATGGGTTGTAGAGACGGTTTGAGTCGTGTCGAGCCAACCTGAGTTTTAGTTGGTGGCTCGAGTGTGTACGGGTACTGGAGCACACCCTGCAGGGATAAATCTTCTCGAGAAGCCGTGTTCTCCACGGTTATGGATTACTTGGTGAAAGTACTGGCTAACAAGTACTCAGACAACTTACACCTAATGACAATAACTTGACTAGTAATAGTCTTATTGACACAATAAGTTGAACATCATTAATCCAACAGCGTGAGTTATCCTTGGGTTGCTTCCTTAGTAGGGGGTGACATTGGATGGGTATTGTTTGGTGAGTAGTCGTAGTTGGTTACGATACGCTATCTTATCCCCCTCTTTTAGCCGGATGTTGTAGTGAGTCTCTGTAGTTGGTTAGTGCAGCCCGCTGCCGCTTATTTGCAATAATCCTCTCCTTTCCATTGAACCCAAAGTATTTGTATCTTGTGATGACCGGTTACGCCGGTATCTTGTGAGTATGGTTTATCCACTTGCCAGTACTTAACCGTACTGACCCACGAATCCTTTTTCGTGGCTGCAAATTCCAAATTGCAGTCAACAGGTTTGAAGTCTGACGACGTTAGCTTGGGAATCCCTCCGGCTTGGCCTGGGCAGGGATTGGACGCTCCCGGTTATCTTCAGGACTCTTAGTCCAATTTGTATCTTGTCCGTAGTCGGACGCTATATTGTTTCTTCCGCTGTTATTTGGATCTTTGTATTATATCAGTTGTATCCTTGGCTCGTTTGAATCCTCTTGTATACATCTTTTCTGTTATTGTTGGGATTATTCGTGAACTGTTGTAATGTTATCAGACGTGGCAACCTGGAATCGGTTATTATGTGGATTTTGGCGGGAATGCTGAAATCTGCATAGTGCCCGATCTCTGGGGCGTCACATCTTTGTACAATATGGACAAGTCAAACAAATAACATTAAACAACTTTCACAAACAACAAGGAAACTATAACACCCGGGGTTTCCCAAATAGAAACTTGATTGTTTTCTCTTTTGTATATCTCATGTCATCTTGCATCATCATTCATCACCCTAAATCTAAATTTACCAAAAACTTCTGACTTGTGTACCACTCAAGATTACAAAAGTTATAAATTGTTTTGATCCTCCTAAATATCTCAAAGTCTTTCTTTTGTTTCTTTCTGAAAATAATAAAACAAAGAAAGAAAAAAAATGGAGCAGCAGGCCGCAGCCGAAAGGGCCACGACCCAAGTGCCCAACTCTCTCCTCCTAGCCCAACCTCCTCTCGTTCTTCTTCTCCGTACAGGTAGCACGAGGAGAGCGTGACTCCTCCCGTAGCTGTCCACCATAGTCCCCTCTCCCCACCTGCTCCTTCCTTTTCCCCTCCTCTTAAAGCCAACCTTGGATCCCCTCCCAAACCCTAGCCTGTCATGCCTGAACCTATTGTTGCGCATCATGTCTGGCCAACACAAGTCTAGAACCATCTGATGGAAGATCAACGGCTCGGATCGCTTCTTACCGCTTCGCGGTTCAAACCACTTTCCACCTGGCACTTTGGCGCCAACCACTCCGTTGTCTGTCGCCTAGCTGAACCCCATATAAGCTCACCTACCTGCCTCAGTCAAGATCATCGATTGTATTAGGGTTTACTCCCCCTCCCGCCGCCACTGTTCGTGGGTCTGGCTATTGTAATCGAACCCCTGAGTTTTATCTGAATTTTCCATACTCCATGTTCTTGTTCTGTAACCAGGGCATATGAATTGGTATCAGATGTCATCGGTTCTCGGAGGCATTCTAGATCTAGTGAATCGTGAAGTTGGGAACTCCCCATAAAATCCTTCTCGATCTCTTGATTCTGGCGGCGGTTGATTACTTGGAGGCGTTCAGGCGGCGGTAGACTGCTCGGGTGTAGATCGAGGTTCTGAAACTGGTTACCTGGGAACCTTTCCTTGGCAGTAAAATCCCAATTTCCCCCTCTTCTGTACACCAAAGGAGGCGCGGAGTTCTTGGAGGCAGTGTGCCGGCGGTAGAATAGCACTATGGACCAGTCCACAGAGACAACGGACACGGGCATGCTCGAGCTGGAATCCCTTCAACTGGATGTTAAAACCTTACAGAGCTACAGAGAAGAAGACAAGCATGAATTCCTGGCCTTCCAGCAGTCAGTGAACAACAACTTCATCAGTATTCAGAACAACTTCGCCACCATCCAGACTAACTTCAAACGCCTATTTGCTGCAAAGAAAACAGACAATACAACACTGTCTCCCCTTGCTCAAGGCAGTAGCTTGGCACACTCACCTCAAGGCAATGGAGCTTCAGTTAACTCAGGCAAGCAGCAAGCCCCAGGGAAGCCGCAAAGTACACAGACATTACATGATGCAACCGGAAAGAGCTGAATTTGGATGGCGCAGTCAAAGCAACATACAGACACCCACACTTTGGGAGAGTGACACCAGTTATCAACGAGCCAGCTGCCAAACAAGGCCACATCGAACACATCAACCTGCAGGAGGATGATGATCCAAACAAAGCTCCACATGCAAAAAATAAACTGGTCTTTCGTGTACTGGACAACAGAAGAACAACACCAACAGTGAAACCAGCCAAAATGAACATCCCTGAATTTTCTGGCAAAGATGCAGACTCATGGATACATGTGGTGGAAATGTACTTTGATGCAGCAAGAACACCACTGGAACAACGCACAAAAGTACCAATTACTTACCTCACAGGGGATGCAATGCAATGGTGGAGAGGCACTGGCTTTATAGCAAACAATATGGCTTGGCACAAATTCTGCAGCAGTCCGACAGAGAGATTTATCACTAATTCCATTTGTGATAATGTGAGAGCATTACATGCTCTGACTCAAACATCAACAGTAGCAAATTACATACAACAATTTGAAGCAGCCATGAACCTCATGAGAAGGGACAGTCCAGGCCGACCTGAGGCTACTACATCAACAGCTTCATTGTTGGCCTCACAGATAATATTCAAGCTCACTTGCAATGCCACAAACCAGATACAATGCAACAGGCTATGTGGATGGCAAGAAGAATTGAGTTAGCTTTTCCACCAAAAAGAATTTATACAACACCTTATGCTCCTCGAAAGCAAGGCACTGTGGAAAGCAAACATCCAATTACTAACTCCCATGCAGCAGCAATTGAAAAGGCAAAAGCATTGCAACTCTGCTATAAATGCAATGAACCTTGGTTCCTGGGCATAAGAAGGTATGAAAACTAGCAAACAAGGCCCAAATCATGGCTCTACATGCAACTACACAATAAATTGTCTACATACATGATGAAACAAACAGTGAAGAGGAAACAGAGGAAAAACCTACAAAATTGCAATTGTCCATGCATGCAGTTCAAGGAAATCCTATAGGAAGACATGCCTTCATACTATCATTAAAGTTTGACAATCAAATAGCTACTGCACTAGTGGATACAAGCAGCACTACAACATTCATGACACCAACATTTGCCAAACTATCAAAGTGCAAATTGCAACCAGCTAAACAAATGAAAGTAACAGTAGCAAATGGAGATACATTATGGACAGAATCTGCTAACACAACAAGTACTTACTCCATCCAAGACACTAGCTTTACAATCACATTCAAATTACTACAATTGTCAAGCTATGATATCATATTGGGAGCAGACTGGATTTACCAACACAGCCCAGTCACCATGGACTTCAAGAAAATGTCACTACAGGCTACAGTAGCTGACAAAACTGTAAACTTTACTGATACTAGCTTACCATCTTCATCAGTCATGAGAGAAGCACACTTATCAGATAAACTGCTGGATAATTCCATCTGTGGTGCCATACTACTGATCAAACAAGTTAAACAGAGTTCAGAGACAACATTGCCTCAAGATCCAGCAATACAAAAACTCTTAGACAGCTATAGTTCTATTTTCTCTTAATCACAAGGACTGCCACCCAAGAGGGATTGTGACCCTGCCATCCCTCTAAAGCAAGATGCTCCTATCATAAATCAACGAGCTTATAGACTAACACATCATCAAAAGGCTGTCATGGAGGAAATCATACATGATCTGTTGAAAAAAGGGATTATTAGGGACAGCACAAGCCCTTACTCCTCACCAGCACTGCTAGTCAAGAAAAAGGACCACACATGGAGAAAATGTATTGATTTCAAGAAACTGAATTTACATACAGTCAAGAACAAATACCCCATTCCCATCATTGAGGACCTCTTGGATGAGTTACATGGAGCACATTTTTTCTCAAAAATTGATTTGAGGAGTGGATACCACCAAATAAGAATGAAGGAAGAAGATATAAACAAAAATACATTCACCACTCACCAGGGCCACTATGAGTATGTGGTCATGCCTTTTGGTTTAACAAATGCACCAGCAACATTCCAACAGCTCATGAACAAGATCTTGGCAAAAACACTCAGGAAATGCACACTAGTGTTCTTTGATGATATACTGGTCTATAGCAAGTCCATGCCAGAACACATTCAACACCTCAAAATGGTCTTTGATATCTTGCTAGAGCACAAACTGTATGCCAAATTATCTAAATGTACATTTGGCCAAAGACAAATTGAGTACTTGGGACACATTATCACTGGCAAGGGAGTAGCAACATACCCCAAGAAGATTGATAGCATCTTGAAATGGCCAGCTCCAGCAAACATTACTCAACTAAGGGGCTTCTGGGGCCTCACTGGATATTACAGGAGATTCATAAAAAATTATGGAAACATATGTAGACCACTGTTTGATGCCCTTAAGAAGGATCAGTACAAATGGGATACACCACAAGAGCAAGCATTCCAAGCCTTAAAAGTAGCCATGACCTCCCCCCCAGTGTTGGCCATGCCTAACTTTTCCCTTCCATTCACTCTAGAAGCAGATGCCTCTGGCACATGCATTGGAGCTGTTCTGATGCAACAAGGCAAACCAATATCTTATATGACCAAAGAAATTGGACCCAACGCTGCAGCTATGTCAACATATGACAAGGAGACCTTGGCAATTATAGAGGGACTCAAGAAATGGAAGCACTACTTCTCAGCATCCTCTCTTATTATCAAGACAGACCAGCAAAGCATCAAATATATCCAAGACCAAAAGCTCACACAAGGCATACAACAGAAGCTCCTCATTAAACTTCTGGGATATAATTTTTCCATCGAATACAAAAAGGGAAGGAGAACATTGTAGCTGATGCACTATCACGAGTAAAACATGCTGCTTGTGCCTTGTTGACCAGTGTAGCTATCCCTGCATGGATTACTGAAGTGGCCAAATCCTATGCCACAGACAACAAGTGCAAGGAACTCATGCAGCAACTAGCCATCAAACCAACTGTTGTCCCCAATACCACACTGTCCAAGGGAATCCTTAGATACAAACAAAGGATATATATTGGTACTGCCATAGACCTCAGGAACAAAATTATAGAAGAACTGCATGCCTCTGAATTGGGAGGGCACTCTAGAGAGAAAGGAACATATCAGAGGATAAAATCACTCTTCCATTGGCCTGGCCTCAAACAACAAGTACTGGACTATGTAAAGCAGTGCCCAGTATGCCAAATCAACAAAAGTGAACACTGCAAATACCCTGTCCTCTTGCAACCATTGCCAATACCAGATTTTGTTTGGACTCACATAAGCATGGATTTCATAGAGGGCCTACCCTTGTCAGAGAACAAGGATCTCATTCTAGTGGTGGTAGACAGGTTCACCAAATATGCCCATTTCATAGCTATGAAACATCCCATCTCAGTAAAATCTGTTGCCAAGGCATTCACAGATTCAGTCTTCAAATTACATGGACTGCCCACTGTCATTGTCACAGACAGAGACAGAATATTCACAAGTGCACTATGGCAAGACCTTTTCAAAACCCTGGGAGTAAAATTACAATTCAGCACATCCTACCACCCACAGACAGATGGGCAAACTAAAAGAGTAAATCAATGTCTGGAAAACTATCTGAGGCATATGGCCTTCCTCCAGCCAAAGAAATGGAATCACTGGCTGGCTCCTGCTGAATGGTGGTATAACACCACTTTCCACAATTCCCTGAAAATGACTCCCTTCTTTGCCCTCTATGGCAGGCAACCACCATTACTAGGTGAAAATTTACTTCCTCCCGATGAACTGGGAAATGGTCTTCAACCAACTGCATCTAATGAAGCCATTGCAGCCCAGATAAAGCAAAACTTGTTACAGGTATATGCCAGAATGAAAGCCCAAGCAGATAAAAATAGAGTGGAGAGAACTTTCTCAAGAAGGAGACATGGTCTACCTCAAGCTCCAACCCTACAGACACACATCCCTCAGTATACACAGGTGCCTTAAACTCTATTCTAAGTATTATGGCCCCTTGCATGTGCTCAGCAGAGTGGGACAAACAGCATACAAATTACTATTACCAGAAGGATGCCAATTACACCACACCTTCCATGTCAGTCAGTTGAAAAAGCACTTAGGACCCAAGGCAGTACCTACTGCACATCTCCCTCTCCTCAATGACGATGGCACCATCCATATTGCTCCAGAGGCGATCTTGGAAAGGAAACTCATTCCATGAGTCCAGGGAGACATTTCAATCCCAGTTGTCCAATGGCTCATCAAGTGGCAAGACTTGCCGACTGAACAAGCTACTTGGGAAGATTCAACATTCATCCAAAAAGTTTTTCCCTCCTTCAATTCTTGAGGACAAGAATGCTGTCAAGACGGGGGAATTGTCATGCCTGAACCTATTGTTGCGCATCATGTCTGGCCAACACAAGTCTGGAACCATCCGATGGAAGATCGATAGCTCGGATCTCTTCTTACCGCTTCGCGGTTCAAACCACTTTCCACCTGGCACTTTGGCGCCAACTACTCTGTTGTCTGTCGCCTAGCTGAACCCCATATAAGCTCACCTACTCGCCTTAGTCAAGATCATCGATTGCATCAGGGTATACTCCCCCTCCCGCCGCCACTGTTCGTTGGTCTGGCTATTGTAATCGAACCCCTGAGATTTTCCTCTATAATTCAGTGTTCATCCTCGCTAGTTTGTTTTCTCTGAATTTTCCATACTCCCTGTTCTTGTTCTATAACCAGGGCATATCATATCCCTCTCTCCTTTCCCTGCCGCCGCCTCCCCCTTTCTTTATCCTTCCTCTCTTCATGTCTCTCTGAATTTCCTATACCCACACAGCAACACCGGAGCACCTCGCCGTCGCCACTACGCCATGGCCGTCCCTACGCCAATCTGGGAGGTGGAGAAGAACCACCCCGACTCCCTCTTCCTCCTCGACATCAAGCACAAGGCGGAGGCGCACCAGAACGCCCACAACTTCCACTTCTTTAGTTCGGCCGCCAGCTATCTTCCTCGTTTTCTTGCCGTGGTAGACGCCCTCGAGCCCGATCGACTACTCCGAACCCCTGCCGGTGAGCACCCCGTCCGATTCCCACTCTTTTCTGTCTCGTTTGCTTGCCGTGGACATCGATGCCGTCTGCTCTGTTTCCTGTCCGACATGAAGTACATGAAGCTCCATCTTGTGAACGTCAAGTGAATGATTGGATCGGGCGCACCCTGCCTTTGCACTCTCACGGTCCCGCAGCACACATCATTACAGGCCAGGGCACCCCGGTGATATCAGGCACGCACACCATCTCCCGAGCGAGCCGGGAACCAGCAGCGTTCTGCTGACCTTCGATCTATTGTGCTGCAACTGAAAGACCGTTGTGTGAAATTTTCTGTCGAAGTTCAGTTAACATCGATAGTATAATATATCTCCTGTCAGATCCCGTTCCCAACACAAATAGCAGTCCAGCCCAGTGGTTTGGTTCTTTGTCCTACACCAGGGAGACCTAGGTTCGAAACCCACTCGGGGCATGCCTCCCCTTTTCTCTCTTTTCCCACCGCCTGAAGGTGACCCCACCCGTCGGTGACCTTCCCTGCCATCTCAGCTTCTACCCGCGCCACGTTGGCAGGGGCCCGCTGGTCAGCCTCTCTGGCTAGACAGTCAGTTGGTAGAACTCTCCGAGATCCAGATCTGGATCTGGAATTTTGCACCCAGGCCCCTGGCCTTCTCTGTTTTGCACCGGAGCCCTCCAGATTTATGTTTTCCTCCTGAGCAAGTCCCTATTTTTGCAGGAAAACCTAATATTCAAATTTTTATAACTTCTGTTTTATCAATACAAATCACACAAACTTTATGTCTATTTTATCAGAAAAATGCAAGGAATATTAACATGCCATCCACGATCATGTTTGCATCTTGCATTTTGCCTTGTTAGTAGTGTTATGCATGTCCACCTAATAAATAATAAACATGGAATGTGTTGGGCATTTAATTCAATTGGTGCCCTATTTCATTTAATTTTGTGCCATGCACCTATGAATTGTTCTCCATGCTAAACAACATTTAATCTTGATGGTTAGATAAATAACTTTCTCCTTCTAACTTAATTGTTGGGATTCTTATTACATTTAAATTTTTTTAATTGTATCTTCTCCCGCATCTCGCATGTCATGCATATAAAATTAGGATCATGCTGGATCTTTTGCCTTAGTTGTAAATGTTGCATTTGTTGTTCTTCTAGTGCTTTGTTTCTTCGCGGGTAGGACGTTGAAATGATGTGAGCACCGACAAGTTCTGCTTCCTCTACAACTGGAATCCCAGGCAAGCTTTACTCACTTGCTACCTATGGTTGCCATTCCTCACTTGTTACCGGTTCTTTATGTTGTCTTTATTCTAGCCTTATGTTTCGATTATTGTGTCTCGATCCTATCATATGTTTACCTTGCAGCCATGTTAAATCCTTCCCTCCACTTCCTATTAACTTTTTTTTGTTTACCTTGTTGGCCCTCGTGTCGTAGTTGCTTACTTAGTGTTGTTTGCGCTCGTGTCTTGTTGTTCTTTGTCCCGTCACCTGTTTAGTATGATAGTTGGGTTTCAACTTAATCAACATCATGTTAATGTTTGGGGTAATAATAATTTGATGGTAAGGCACCGGCAGGAGGCCCGGCATGGTTTTGGAGCCTGCTAGTGTCGAACTTCGGAAAAGAGTCTTGTCCACCGATCCATGATGAGCGCGCTAACCGCATTTGGGAGGTAGTATGGGACCCCCTCGGTTTGACTGAATTTGTTGTTCGTCCAGGGACCACACCTAGTTCGGGTTTTCCATTGGGCACGATAACTTGCAGGTACGAGCTCATGGTGCTACGGTGACCTGATGTAGTCGTTGCGGCTAGGTGCGGCATGGTCTTAGAGTGCTACAAGGGTCCCGTTTTCTTCCGGGGGTTGAGTAGGCATGCACGCGACAACTCCCGTGGTTTCTGGATTGGCAGTCGAGACGGAAAGGGTCATGTCGAGCTAACCTGAGTTTTAATTAGTGGCTCGAGTGTGTTCGGGTACTGTAGTGCACCCTGCAGGGATAAATCTTCTCGAGAAGCCGTGTTGTCCGCGGTTATGTGATCAATCGGTGAAAGTGTTGGCTCACAAGTAGTCAGATAACTTACACTTAACTATGATAACTTGACTAGTAATATAGACTACCTTCACCATAGAAATGAATGTCATCTTAATCAACTGGTGAGTTTCCTTGGGTTACCTCCTTTCTAAGGGGGTGAATCCTGGATGGGTTTGCTTTGGTGAGTAGTTGTAGTTGGTTTCGTCGCGCCCTTTCATCCCTTTCTAATAGACGAGAGTTGTAGCGTGTCTCTGTAGATTGCTTAGTGCTGCCCGCTGCCGCTTCATTACAACAACTTCCTCCTTTGTACCCAAAGTGTTTGTATCTTGTGATATCTGGTTGCATTGTTATCTTGTGAGTATTGCTTGCCGCTTGTTGGTACATTCAATGTACTGACCCCATGATTCGGGGATGTATTCACAATGCAGTCAACAGGTTTAAGTCTGACGCCTTTAGCTTAGGAATCCCTCCGGCTTGGCCTGGGCAGGGATTGGACGCAATCGGTTATCTTCAGGACTCTTATTCTAATTTGTATCTTGTTCGTAGTGGGATACTATTTCGTCTTCCGCTGTTATTTGGATCTTTGTATTGTATCAGTTGTTTTCTTGACTCGTTCGAGTCGTCTTGTATATATCTCTTCTGTTTTTGTTGTGGATTATTCGTGAATTGTTGTAATGATTACCGAAAGGTTACAACCCAGGATCAGTGTTACGTGGATTTTGGCGGGAAAGCTGAAATCCTCATAGTACCCGATCCAGGGGCGTCATAGTTGGTTTGATAACTTTTGTTTTATCAATCCTAATCACACAAACTTTATGTCTATTTTTATCAGAAAAATGCAAGAATATTAACATGCCATCCACGATCATGTTTGCATCTTGCATTTTGCCTTCTTAATAGTGTTATGCATGTCCACCTAATAAATAATAAACATGGAATGTGTTGGGCATTTAATTCAATTGGTGACCCCACCCGTCGGTGACCTTCCCTGCTATCTCAGCTTCCACCCGCGCCACGTTGGCAGGGGCCCGCTGGTCAGCCTCTCTGGCTAGACGGTCCGTTGGTAGAACTCTCCCAGATCCATATCTAGATCTAGAATTTCGCACCCAAGCCACTGGCCTTCTCTGTTTTGTACCGGAGCCCTCCAGATCTCTGTTTTTCTCACGAACAAGTCCCTGTTTTTGCAGAAAACACCCTAATCTTCAAATGTTTATAACTTTTGTTTATCAATCCAAATCACACAAACTTTATGTCTATTTTTATCAGAAAAATGCAAGGAATATTAACATGCCATCCACGATGATGTTTGCATCTTGAATTTTGCCTTGTTAACAGTGTTATGCATGTCCACCTAATAAATAATAAACATGGAATGTGTTGGGCATTTAATTCAATTGGTGCCCTATTCCATTTAATTTTGTGCCATGCACCTATTAATTGTTCTCCATGCTAAACAACATTTAATCTTGATGGTTAGATAAATAACTTTCACCTTATAACTTAATTGTTGGGATTCTGATTCCATTTAAATTGTTTTAATTGCATCTTCTTCCGCATCTCGCATGTGATGCATATAAAATTAGGATCATGCTGGATCTTTTGCCTTAGTTGTAAATGTTGCATTTGTTGTTCTTCTAGTGCTTTGCTTCTTCACGGGTAGGACATTGAGATGATGTGAGCACCGACAAGTTCTGCTTCCTCTACAGCTGGAATCTGAGGCAAGCTTTACTCACTTGCTACCTATGGTTGTCGTTCCTCACTTGTTACCGATTCTTTCTGTTGTCTTTATTCTAGCCTTATAATTCGATTCTTGTGTCTCGATCCTATCATATGTTTACCTTGCAGCCATGTTATAGCCTTCCCTCCACTTCCTATTAACTGTTTTTTGTTTACCTTGTTGGCCCTCGTGTTGTAGTTGCTTGCTTAGTGTTGTTTGCGCTCGTGTCTTGTAGTTCTTTGTCCCTTCACCTGTTTAGTATGATAGTTGGGTTTCAACTTAATCAACATCATGTTAATGTTTGGGGTAATAATAATTTGATGATAAGGCACCGGCAGGAGGCCCGGCGTGGTTTTGGAGCCTGCTAGCGTCGAACTTAGGAAAAGAGTCTTGTCCACCGATCCATGATGAGCGTGCTAACCGCATACGGGAGGTAGTATGGGACCCCCTCGGCTTTGACTGAATTTGCTTATCGTCCAGGGACCACACCTAGTTGGGGTTTCAATTTGGCACGATAACTTGCAGGTACGAGCTCATGGTGCTACGGTGACCTGATGTAGTCGTTGCGGCTAGGTGCGGCATGGTCTTAGAGTGCTACAAGGGTCCCGTTTTCTTCCGGAGGTTGAGTAGCCATGCACGCGACAGCTCCCGTGGTTTCTGGATTGGCAGTGGAGACGGAAAGTGTCGTGTCGAGTTAACCTGAGTTTTAGTTGGTGGCTCGAGTGTGTTCGGGTACTGTAGCGCACACTGCAGGGAGAAATCTTTTCGGGAAGCTGTGTTGTCCGCGGTTATGTGATGAATTGGTGAAAGTGCTGGCTAACAAGTACTCAGACAACTTACACTTAACGATAATAAAGTGACTAGTAATATAGACTACCTTCGCGATATAAATGAATTTCATCTTAATCAACTGGTGAGTTTCCTTGGGTTGCCTCCTTTCTAAGCGGGTGAATCCTGGATGGGTTTGCTTTGGTGAGTAGTCGTAGTTGGTTTCGTCGCGCTCTCTCATCCCTTTCTAATAGACGAGAGTTGTAGCGTGTCTCTGTAGATTGCTTAGTGCTACCCGCTGCTGCTTCATTAAAACAACTTCCTCCTTTATACCCAAAGTATTTGTATCTTGTGATGTCTGGTTACATTGGTATCTTGTGAGTATTGCTTGCCGCTTGTTCGTACATTCAATGTACTGACCGCATTATTCGAGGTCGTATTCACAATGCTGTCAACAGGTTTGAAGTCTGATGCCGTTAGCTTGGGAATCCCTCCGGCTTGGCCTAGGCAGGGATTGGACGCCATCGGTTATCTTCAGGACTCTTAGTACAATTTGTATCTTGTCCATTGTCGGACACCATTTCGGCTTCCGCTTTTATTTGGATCTTTGTATTGTATCAGTTGTTTTCTTGACTCGTTCGAGCCGTCTTGTATATATCTCTTCTGTTGTTGTTGTGGCTTATTAGTGAACTATTGTAATGATTACCGAAAGTTGACAACCCAGGATCAGTATTATGCGGATTCTGGCGGGAAAGCTGAAATCCTCATAGTACCCAATCCAGGGGCGTCACAGAAACAAAGAATAACAATCAACACACTTAGTCAAAAGGGTTTTATGTTAATGGGGTGAAGGTAAGGCTAAGGTCTATCACAATAATATAGTTTGCTAAGGAAACTATTGTGATTAGGTTAAGGTCTACCAAAAGGGACTATAGTTGGTAAAGACTTGGGTTTGAAATATTCAAATTTAATTGGTCATACTTGTTGAGGAAGTTCCAAGAGTTTATCAGGGTTATCTCAATATTTGAACTAAAGTAACACATAACAACGTCTCTTAGTTATTTTCATCAAGACATTTGGCTGATACAAGTTACTTTCCATTTTGGGTTAAGATAGGTCTAGGTTCAAATAACTTCATAGTAAATGGCAAATGTAAATAATTTCTTGGGATATTCTATTTAGGTCAATGGTTGGACACAAAACAATTTGTTATTCTTTAGCTTGTATGGATTGCTCCAATTCTTCACATGCTTGTCTTCTTGAAGATCATCTTCATGCTTCTATGGTAGTATTGTTGCTTGGATTGACTCCTGTCTTGGTCTTGATAGATTCTTCATGGCTTATCACTAGTTGGTATAAGGTAGGATGGGCACAACTACCACTAAGTCTATTTGAAAAGAAAGAAATAGAAAGGATAGAAAGAGAGAGGAACATGTCTTCTTCTTCATTACTTCATACACTTGTACTTCATTGAGTTGCTTCTAGTTGTTGTGAAGTCCAATTCCCTTACTTCAAAATCTTCAATGGTCTTCTTTGTAGCTCTTCCTGTTGCCACCAAGTTGAAGATGGAGTTCCTTCTTGTGGTTGAGTCTTGACTTCCATTTTGCTAACTTGATGGATTCTTGAAGCCAGAATAGGGGAATGGAGAAGTAGATAGAAAACTATGGTACTAGTGTTTGAGGTTCACTACTTGGCAATGTATAAGTTTGAACCTTACTAAGGGCTAAGTCTTGGTCCAAAATAGCCACATCACATGAAACCATATATGCAAAAATATTTTCTAAGACAAGTATAACATGATGTGAAACTTATGTGTGAAAATTTGGCCAAGTCTTCATGGAAATAGTTCTAGTATGGTCAAGTGGTTGGGGTACCGGTCTCTATGATATAAGGTTACCAAATGGAGCAACTTTTCTTAAGAAATCATTTTCTAATTATTTATAGAATTTAAATTATGTCTAAGTACCCAAATGGCCATCTAAAATCTAAAACACTTCAAAAATACCTAAAATGAGATTTTGGGCAGTGGGTACTGTTACTACACACTCTAAGGAACCCAAAGAAATTTGGTTTGCTTAAATTGGATTTATAGAATTTGAATTATGTCAAATTTCATCAAACAAGCATATTTGAATTTGAACAAATTTAAGTTTGTCAATTTTAATTTTGGCCAGTCATAACAGAGTCTACATGTTCAGGCTTTTCAGAAAGTCCAATTTTGCCAAATTTGGAATATAGATTTAAAGTTATTCACAAAACAATATTTACAAAGATCTACAAATAACAAGTGTGTGCATGTATCAAATTTGAATTTGTTTGAATCTAATGTGTTCTACATATTGTGTTGATTTCAAAAAGTACAAAATCATCTAATTTGGATTTGTGGTCCAAAATTATTGCAATTCTAAGTTGGGGGGCTTTTCTGCAAATTTACAAGGGCTTCTCTTTTAAAAGAAAAATAGGGCGATCCAAAGGAACCTAAATGGAGCGATCTGATTGGCTGAAAACGTTTCGCGTGGATCGCTGTTGTGAGCCGTGGGATGTAAGTGCCGATGGACGGCCCGGATTAAAAGTATCGGTTAGCTGTCTCAAAAAAAAGGTACCGGTTGGCTAGGTGATCTAATCATGACCGTTGGTCCAGATCCAACGGGCCTAGGGTTAGGGTTACCTCCTCGCCGGCGGGAGTTGCCGGAGAATGGCGTTGCGGTGGCCGGCGACGCAGACGCTGGACCACGGTGGCGTTCCAGTGACTTTCCGGGGCTGGCGCAGGCACGGGGAGGATCCTCTCGGCACGACAAAGATGATGTTGTGATCAGAATGTGTCCTCCCTTCCTGGAGCTTCGGCGCTGAGCAGATGATGGTGCGACGGCCACGGAAAGGTACAGACGCGAAGGGCGGCATCGATTCTCTGCAAGAAAAGATTGAACTCGAACCTTAGGAGAAGCGCACGGACGGGGGGGAGAGAAGGAGGTAGAAAAGGGGTGACGGAGACGCCTACGGTGGCCGAGATTGACGCATGATGGTGGCAGACAAACGGAACAACGACGAGCGATTGAGGTGGCCTCGAGTCATGATCCAGAGGGCATCCAGAGGGGAAAAGAAGCAGGGAGAGTGGGCTTTAATGGAGAGGATAAATGATGGATTATGGAGGTCTTAAACTCGATAATTCAATCAACGAAATCAAAGGCCGAAATGGTCGTTCCTCCGTTTCCCTGGATTGAAGATGGGATGAAGTCATCCACGACATCAGTGTGGTCCCACCTGTCGGTGACTGAAACGGAGAGAGAGGATGATGGGCTGGTGCGGGTTCTCTCCATGGGGCTGCAGTGGGTCTTTACGCGTTGTGCGTAAGGAAATGGGCATCGGAGTTTGGGTTGGGCCAGGCTGCTTGCCTGATTCCTTCCGCTTTTTTTTTCTTTATATATATATATATATATTTTGTTTTCTAAATGAAAAGATAACTTCTGTTTTAGAAGTCCAATTTGCCTCAAACCAATTTCTATGGTTTTGTAAAAGAAATATCTTGCACATAAAATTATTTGTGTGTTGTTTCAATATATTTAATTTTGAATATTGAAAAAAGATATCAAGGAGTTGTTTCTAGCACATAAAACCATCTTTTTAAAATAGGAAAACAAATGATTTGATTTTGGGTTTAAGAAAGTTGGAAAATATTTCCATAATCCAAAATATTGTTTTCGTAGTCCCTTTTATGTTATTTCAAGGTAAAATATTTTATGAATACCACTTCATATTTAAAGTTGGAAAAACATAAAGTAATTTATATAAATGCCTTAGTTTTCTCTTCAATTATTTTGGGGCTTGTAAAATTATTTAGTATAATCATCCTATGGTTTTGAAGACCGTAAAGTAATTTTTCAAAGTAGTATGTGAGTTGAGAACATTCTAGGGAAAAACAAAATAACTTAAAGGGAAAACTTATTTTAAAATAGGCTTTGGGGTTTATGGAATTAAGGAAATTTGGATTCTTTATTCCAATTACATAATGTTTTCTTTTATTTCCTCCTTTTTTGGGTTTTTGGTGACTTGCTTAATCATGAAAACAAAAAGTTTCAAAATTTTGTGATTTTTGCACTTTCCAAAAATCAGGGATGTTACAATAGCGCGTGGCGGTTGTCATTCTCCCAGGCCCGGTCTCGGGGCGTGACATCGCTGACAGGCTGGACCCACGCGACGTCATCCTAACGTCACGCTGGCGTCAGCCCAGGCCAGAGCTTCACTGTCTCCACGCAATCGCGCGATTCAGTGCACGAATCGCAAATCGTGACGCACAGCGCGACTGAGGGGACGACGGGGAACCGGACTTTGGCAGCACGCCCGAAAAGGGTTGCCGAAAGCTCGCTAGCGAGCTCGAATGGCGGCGGAGGGGGGGCGAGGAGGAGAAGAAAGGAGGGGCACGTTGAAAGTAATGTATGGGCACCTAGAGGGGGGTGAATACGTGCTACGACCAATTTTAATTTTTTTCTACAAGTTTAGGCTTGGTATAAAGGTAAATTCTCTAGATAATGCAACTATGGTGAATTTACCTATATGACAAGGATAACAACAAACACAATACAAGTACAAGTAAAGGAGGAAGGGAACGAGGTAACCGATATGAAGCATGCGGGGACACGATGTAATCCCAAGCTACTCCTTGTTAAGGGAGTACGTCTCGTTGGAGGGGTGTGAGCTCGCCACGAAGGCCTACTCAATGCCACAAAGGCCTCACCCTATTCTATCATGAACCCCGCCACAATGGCCTAGTCCACCTTCCACTATTGATCCCCTTTGAGGCGGGAATCGAATCCTTTACAAACAACTTGGGGCACACACCCACAACCAAATTGGGGGCTCCCAACAATCTCGAACCACCAAGAGTAGCAAGATTCCTAGGTTCTCCAAAAGAGGAAAACATAGGCTAGATCTCTCAATCTAATGAGGGGAAAATGAAGAACGGCTCGGTGAAGATGTAGATCGGGGCCTTGTCCTTCAATCCTCCAAAGAACAACAAGTTTGGTGGGAGGGATTGGGAGTTATGGCGGATTTGGTGAGCTCTTCAATGCTACAGGGAAGAATTAGAGCTCAAGGAGGAAGATGAGGGGTATTTATACCCCCTCCTCAAATCTAGCCGTTTGGCTAGAAAAACTGGTACCGGAATATCCGGTCCAAGTTTGGACCGGAATATCCGGTTGGGATATTCTTTAGATCTGCTCCAAAATTGTTGACCTCGGCCGGATATTCCGATTGCCTCGGAATAATCCGGTATGAATAATCCGGTTGCCTTCTGTCTTACATAGGCACCTGAACCGGATATTCCGGTTGCTCCGGAATAATCTGGTTCACTTCTGTGAGTTCCAACTTCAGTCCTTAGCCGATTTTGAGCAGAAACTTCCTCAACCGGAATATCCGGTATGATATGAATAATCCGGTACCAATATTCCGTCTCTTCTCTGTCCCGAACTGGACAGAAAACATCCTAACCGGAATATCCGGTTTCCCTGAATAATCTGGTCAGAATAATCTGGTTTCTCACTGTCCAAAATCTCTTAGTCCAATCTTCACCGATCTTTTCGGTGATCGATGCCGATGTTATAAATAACACATGTACACTAAACATCTTGATAAATAATGTACTTAATATTGTTAACTAACACACAAAACACCGCGAAAACCAAATGCACTTTCAGACGTCCCCTCGCTCTTATCTGCGCGGCAGAGGCTAGCGGGAGGTGGCACGGTGCGGCATCCACGAGCTTCTCGTCTACTGGCGGGAGGAAGAAGAAACAAAAGAGATTTTCCCGGAAAACAATCCCTGCTCCTTTTAGAATAGCAGGTTCTTAAACAATTTGAGGGCTTTTCTGCAATTAGTAAAAATTGGAAAAAATTATATTTGAGTTACTCAGAAAATTAGCAACCTCAGCATATTCTTGTTTGAAAATTTTGGAACTATTTTGAACCACAATTTGAACTGGTATATGTAAGTGATTTTAATAATTTCCCTTATTATTTAAATGCAAATATTTTAAATGTAAGTATGGGTTCAAAATGCATGCATGACATGACATGATCACAACCAAAAACACTTCATTACAAAAAGGTGGATGTTACAAGTCTACCCCCCTTACAAGAATGAATCTTGTCCCGAGATTCCTAGGTTTTAGAAAAGAAAGACGTGTACTCAAATCGTAAACGATTTTCTCGTTCCCAGGTTACTTCAGCTTCAGAATGATGAGACCACTGAACTTTGAGGCACTTGATGTTTCGGCATCGAATCTTTCGTTCTGCTGCCTCAAGGATACGAGCAGGACATTCTCGGTAGGTCAGATCGTCCTTACACTACTAGGAAAAAGGTAATGTGTGGCGCGCCAAAAATGCATACCCGTGGCGCACCATGGTGTGCTGCCGCTGTCACGCCGCGCCTATCAAAAATAGCCGTAGCGCACCATATTTTGGTGTGTCACGGCTATCTCGTTTACCCGTGGCGCACCGTCTGTTTGGTGCGTCATGGATACCTTTTGTTACCCGTGGCGCACCACGTGTTTGGTGCGTCACGGCTATCAATTTTGAAATTTCAAAAAAAAAAAAGCGGGACAGATCCTGATCTGGATCTGGCCGCCCAAAAATTTCAAATTTCAAGTTTGAAGTGGTGGTGGTGGCCGTGGAGAGTATGTGGTCGCTGGAGAAGTGGTGATACCCGTGGAGAGGAGGTGGGCCGGAGTAGTGGTTATGGCCGGAGAGGAGGTGGTCGCCGGAGATGAGGTGGCTGCCGGAGTGGAGGTTGTCGCTGGAGATGAGGTGGCTGCCGGAGTGGAAGTGGTCGCCGGAGATGAGGTGGCCGCCGGAGTGGAGGCCGTCGCGGGAGTGGAGGTTGTCGCCGGAGTGGACACGAGGAGGTTATCGCCGGAGACGTGAGGTGGTGGTGGCCGGAGGAGGAAGGGAGATGTATGCATACCATTACGATGGAGAAGTTATGGTGTATGAAAGACCACAGTACAAAGGGAAGTACAAGGAAATCGTTGACACCGATGTAAAATCAACAAATTTATTTTCTGTTAATCGCTAATATTTCTATGGTATATTATTCAGGACTAAAGTCTTCTGTCTACTTTGCAACCCAACATAGATGATTGGAGAGCAGAATACTTATATGCCACGTTATTCAGCAACCACAACAAAGTTCAACTGCCAAAGGAATTTCTTGATTTGTGTCCACCAATACCAACATGTAAGTTAGTTGAAAGCTAGGTTTATTTTCTTCATACCAGACACAAGAATAAACATAACTAACAAGTTTCAGAACAATTTTTTCAGGAAGCACAACCCACGGAAGAAATCCCAGGACAGGGTGTACATACATCAAGGACTAAAAACGTCCAGAAGAGTTACCCGATACTACATGTACAAACTATCTATTAATGGAAGTGCGCAAACGTTTATGTTGACATGTACACCAATGACCACGAGGGTAGTAGATGTATACAAACTGGGCTACTAGATGTACGCACAATGCACAACAGCGCTGCTGCTGGGATGAACACATTAATTGACACTGCATATTAATGATATATGTTACAGTAACTTGACACACGTTTTCCTCCACGTGTAGAGCCACAAAGATAGTAGATGTGTATCAACTATGTTCCTGGATGTACACACCTAGCTTTGAACCACGTACAATCGACAAATTACCAAAAAGTCACCAGCGCTGCTGCTGGAAAGTACACACTACACGATACTGCTTGAACAAATTACGACCCCCTTTGATTCAAAGGAATAGCACAGGAATTTACTAGGATTAGATCCTGTAGGAAAATTTCCTATAAAAGTTGTTTGATTCATAGGATACATAGGAAAATTTCCCATACGAAATTTGTAGTACAAATCCCATAGGAAAATAACATGAGGTCCAACTTCATGGAAAATTTCCTTCACCACAATCAAAGGAAATGCTCTTTTTATAGGATTCACTTAGACATGGCATCCCAATCCTACAACAATCCTATTTCTATACATTTCCTATCCTATGAATCAAATGAGCCCTACATGTTAGTGGATTTTTTCACACGTTTTTCTCCAGGTGTACAACCACAAAGCTATAGATGTGTATCCACTGTGCTACTAGGTGTACACACCAAGAATTATACAACGTACGTAAGACAAGTTACGCAAAGGACATCATCGCTGTTGATGGAATGTACATGTTAACTCATACTGCTTGTACATTCTATATGTTAAAGGAAATTTACACGTGTTTTTCTCAGCGTGTACAACGGCGAAGCTAGTGGATGTGTATCAACTATGCTAATGGATGTACAGACAGAACGTTAGAACCATGTACATGCGAGAAGTTACCCAAAGGACACCAGCGGTGCTGCTGGAATGTACATGTTAGCCGATACCACATGTACAACATATTTGTTAATGGAAGTTTGCCCGTATTTTTTGTCCACATGTACAACCCACGACACCGAGGATAGAAGTTGTATATCTTATCTGTTTCCCGATGTACACATGAAATGTTACGACGAAAAAATAAACAGACCAAAAGGTACAACAACCATAATTCAACAAGAGGAGGAAGGTACTACCAACAATGTAAGCCACTGTAATTCATAATACTTAATACAGTACAATAAAAAGTTTCCGGATAATTTAAAACTTACAAAGAGACTGTCACTCGAAACAAACAAATGAAGAACTGTATGTCAAACTACACTAGATAAAAATAACACTATCATATAAGTATATAGTTCATGTATACTTTTGGGTAAACTATCATATAACCAACCAAGAGTGCGAGTATCTACTAAGGGTCATTGTCGGAGCCAGCCTCAAGATCTTGAGTGAGTGTCGGCATGAACCAAATAGGTGACTCATGATACTGACCCCAGCCAATCGCACCGTGAAACAAAGAAGATCCAATAGCAACGCCTTCGTTTACAGGTATACGACACCAATCAGGGAAAAGGGACGGAGCCCCGTTACAGCGCTCGTGCGAAGCAAATATACAGTTAGCTCAGAACACATGGATGATCGCCCCAGCATTTTCACCAAGTTCATGTGGAGCATCAAGGAAAAAAGGGTAGTTTAATCCAACAAAGAGAGAACCACCTTGAAGATCTTCCTCCCTCACCCAGTCAGAACCATCTACAGGGTCAACAAGATGGACATCTTTCGAGTAGACAAAACAACGAACAGGTGGATAGTTGTGCAGCTCTCTATTTTCCATATGAATTATTGGAGAACCTTCAACTTCTGGATAGCCAATGATACGAACCCAAACGATGTTGCCACCAAAAACGCCACCAAGATCAGAAGAAAGGAACCAACGACTTGCTGCAATATCAATGGCACCATCAGCAATTCCCTGCATTGCTTCAATGTCTTTTAACACAGGAGCACGTATGACACGGGGTGCTGCACCACATCATGTTATAGAGGAAAAAATTGATTACTGCCAACAAAGGAAAAAACACTAAAATAAATTAACAACACTGACAGAGTATTGATTTTGATACTAAAAACACTAATCAGAGACGATTCAAATTCATCCCACGGAAAGTTAACGAATACTGACAACAATAAAATGAACGATCTATAAAAAATAATCACAATTACGATAAGTGGGTAGAAACATAAAAATATGGATTCAACAGGCAGATCATTAGAAAAATAAAATGAAAATATATTGAGATGTATAAAATTTGGAAACTAACCCCATTCCAGAGGATCCCACACAAGAACATCCCCTTGGGGCTCGACGACAATGTATATTACTTGATTGTACATAATAGCATTGACATACGTTGACGGTGCGAGAGAATTATTCTTAAGAATCCTCCATTGAGGATCAAGACCACCCCGCATGATAGCAACAACTTTGTCAAACACTGCTACAAGATCGTAATGCCATACACCATTCACAACGAATGGCTCATTCGTTATCGGGATCTTCAGCAGTTTCAGATTATGCATCATGTTGAAATGATACCTGAACGGATCATATGAATGAATACCAACATTACGGATAGTTGGAACTTCAATCTCCTCCCTGGTGTAGATGTTGAACAGATACCAACGTTCACCATCATGCACAAGTGCCATCTATTCACCATAAGCACCAACCCAGTGCGTGTTTGCACGGCCAAGAGATCTACTAGGAATTAATGCTCTTGACTGTCACACCCCAGATTTGGGACACTTGTAACACATGAGGGAGACCATTTTTGTGAGCCAACAAAAACTTTTTAATGACCTTGTGTAATCCAACATTATGTATTGAACCATGGTTATCTATGCAATGCAAGCAAATTTGATTCAAAAATCATTCACTTTGTTTATGATGTTTTCTGAATATTTCTGGATTGTTTTCCACCTGGTGTTTCCAAAGTTGTTCATCAAAATTCATGTGGCAATGTTGTAATCAACTTATAATTAATATTTGGATTGATTAGAATCAAGAAAACAATTTTACAAAGGTTTAATCGCATGTTTTCCTTAGGATTTTCTATTAAGAACCATTTCTGAAAAATAATCCAATTAGGTGTTTTCACCCTTGTTATATATATGCTAGAGAGTCACATTTTGTATTTTCTTGGCATGGATGTGATCTCTGTTATATGGACTACAAATTGGTTAGCTTGGTTTTAAAATTGGAATCATAGAAACAATCAATTGCTTGATGTTTTTGTGTTAAAAAAAGAAGTACGATTTTGTGATTTTTAGAAAACAGAGAAAAAACCCAAACTAGCCGTTCTTCCACCTTGTTTTCATTGATAATTTGAATTTCAAATTTGGTTTCTTTTGCTGTTTATGAAAGTAAAAATGTTGCTTAACAGAACAATACTTGGAAAACAAAATTTGAATAAGTTTTGGTTCATGAAAACAACTAAAACATTTGGCTAATCCACTCTGTAAACCAACACTCAGAAAAAATCTAAGTCTGAAAACTGAAACTGAATTTTTCAGAAAACAGTAAAATTGGACCAAATTCAAATGCTCATAACTTTTTATTGGATGAACCAAATGCTGCACGGTTTGGAGCTTCTAGAAGCCTAGTCAGCACCCATCATTTTCAACCCTTAGCCACCAAGTTGCTCTAACCACCGAGGGGGAGATAGAGTGATCTTCAGAGGTGAAAACGGGCGGGTGCAGTATGGGCACGGCCTGACAGGCTTGCCCCTGTCGTGTGCCACAGTGCAACCCCGCCGTTTTCCCTTCGACCGTTGGCCTTTGACTCGCCTAGTCGTGCCCCTGGCCAGGCCCAAGAGCCAAATGGCATGGCATGGGCATGCTAGAGCGCGCACGGGCGCGTCTCACTGACGCCCGTGGCCACCCGGGCGTGCACACTGCCGCCCCGCCCCTATAAAGCCATGCCCAGGCCACGGTCCTTGCTACCACTTTCTCACTCACTCACTCACTCGCCCTAGACACCGCAACGAGCTCGAGAGAGCATCAGCTAGCGTAGAATCGCCGGAGAGCACCGAGGCCACCACGGACGGTCGAGGTGAAATACTCACGGCTCAAGCCATCCCCACCCTCTCTGTCACTCTGGAATGAACCCCCACCCTCCGTAGACCGTGCTTGATGTTCCCCGTGGCTCCTCGTTTCCAGGAACGCCGGAGAGCACGTCGGAGCCGCCGCGGGACACATGCACCGCTCCGTGGATTGGAGCTACCCCGAGCCACGAACTCAGCGCCCCTGCACAGCCCCAAGCCTCTTTGACCTCATCGACCACTCGCCACCATTCTGCACCCCCCTAGGTGAGGTATTTCTTCCTAGCTCACCGTCGGCCACGCGCTATCTCGCCGGAGAGAAAAGAAAAGAGAGAAGAAAGAGGCGATGACCGTGCGCGTAGATCTAAAGATCTACGGCCACGTTTGAACCGCGAACTGGTACGCGTTCTTCGCGCGCGCCGTGGAAGCGAGGCGGGCCGCGGAGCGCTAATGGGCCGTGTGCCCGTGTGCTGCTCAGCCCGCGGCAGTTTTCTTTTTCCATTTCTAAAATGAACTGAATCTGCTGTTTTGCTTTAATCGTGGTAAAAATAGTTAAACTCAAAAATAAAATGAACCATAATTACCCGAGGTGTATGAACTAAACCTTGAACGGATGCAACTTGCAGAACTGGATTTGAACCTTGTATGAACGAATGAAAAATGTTAAACTGGGCACTGTCTGTTAAGGAAACAATGAAATAACTTTTTATTGGAATGGTTAAAATGTGCAAACTAAAATTCCTGGAGTAGCCCTTGAATAGATCTACAATTATAACTTGAGCTCGCCTCAAGGTGAGCTACCTTTTGAAAATGACATTAAGTTTGGTAAAAGTCCAGTAGCCTGTTCTGTGATTTGTAGGATTTATTTTACAACACTTTTTGAGGTGAATCCAATTGGATCTGTTAGATATTGGATAGATATGTAATATCCTATCTTTGTGTGATTTTTAGAACTCTAGATTTATTTTGGCAAAGAGATCTAAGTTTTTGTACTTTTCTGTTAGGAATAAAATAAGTAGATTTGATTTGTAAATAATTGCTTGCTAGTGTTATTCTGTTTTCTAGCATGTTTAAATGTTGTTTTGAGTGTTATCATGTTTTTTCTCACATATATACCATGTTATAAAGTTTATGCATGTTTAGGATTTGTTTGAAACTAGTATGAGCATAGGAGTAATGTCTAGTTTATTTCTATTTAATTTTGTAGGTGGAAATGACTAGCTAGATTTTTTCCTAAGTTATTATGAGTGTTTTCACATGGATCCAGTACCATTTTGGTACTGGTTATTACTTGTTTTCATCTCTGTAAGGGTACATTTATTTCTTTAGAGATGCATGTGTAGATTTAATATTTATTACTAGTAGTATTGTTTTCACTAGAATATCTTGTAGTATTTTTTACTTAGAATATTTTTGTTTTCCACAAGTTGGACCAGAGGCTAAATACCTCTTAAATTACATGGAAAACTTAGTGGAACACCCACTGGTTCCATCTCATTTGGTTGAGAAATGATTTATCTCAACCATAGTAGTGTAGTAATAATAATGAATATTATTCTTTTTGAGTGTATGCTTGTGTAGGTTTGTTTTGTGAACTTGTGTGTTATTTTTGTGTGTTCATTACTTGCTGTATGTTATAGTTGAGTGTAACTTCTGTCTTAGTTTGGTTCTGATTGAGTGTTATTAATTTTATTTTGCGACGATAGAAACAGAAGAAGAGGTAGTTGGAGCAGGATGTTATTACTACCACTCCTGCTGTGATCACGAGCAAGACCCTCGTTTCCTCCAAGGCAAGTCATCCTTAAATCTTGATGTTATTCCTAATTATCATTATCTATCATGCAACATCTACTTCTAAAGTTTTCAAAAACTTGATTACCAAAAACTATTTTATTGAGTGAATATTACTATTATTATTATGTAGTATATTATCACTTTGCCATTAGTCAACTTGGTGTTACCAAGCCTTTAGCCACCATAAGGTATATAAATACTTCCTAAGAAAATAATCTTGAGTCCCTAAGTGGACACCTTTAAAATGTGCTTTTGCAAACAAAATGGTTCTATGAAGAGTCCACGGTGGAAAGGCGGGACCTTGTTCACCGGGGGAGCTAAGGAGTTGTTTTCAAATGTTTTACAAAAGGCACATAACCTAGTCTTCGCTGGACAACCAAGAAGTACTACCACTCTACCCCGACATGGGTACGGGGCCTATCTAGATACTTGAACTTGTTAGTGTGTGTTTCATTCCAAGATGCTATAGAGAGGATGATTCTCTGAAGCGAAGTCTCGCCAGGAGGGAGAAACGGGACATACACAGTGAGGGATTAAGTTCTCCTCCGGAAGCGACAGTTGGGTCTCCTAACAAGGCAGGGTGGGACCTGGTGCTGAGGAGAACACCCCACCTGAAGGAATGAGCATATACTAGCTTGTGTCAGAGTGGACATTTAGGATCATTCTTCTGATGCTTGCATATCGCTGTGTCGATCCATGGGTGGTTCATGGCAGATGATTGGATCTAGTGGAATGTGTACACCTCTGCAGAGCAAAACTATTCCGAATAGCCGAGCCCTCAGATATGGGCAGTTGAAAGGCCATGTAGCTACTATTGTGTCAAGTTTTCAAAATGTGTTTTTTTAAAGACTTGTACCTCGGAGGTACTTATGAAGGATCTGGACATGTTGCTTCATGAAGTTTTGCAAAGAAAACCTTCTTTCATAAAACCTCTTGTACATGCGATGTCTACAAGAGAAAAAAAACTTATATTATTTTCTTCTGAAGTATCTTCTTCAACGACGGTATAGATAAAATGAATGCAACTATGATGTCATCTTAGATGTACATCATGGGTAGTGAGCCCTATTTATAGCCTACCTATCCACCATATAAGCATGATGTATTTTGTAAGTGTATGAACGATGACTTGCTGAGTACATTCAAAAGTACTCATATTGGTTTCGCCCCTGGCTATTTACTTGGCCAGACTTTGAGGAGACGCCTTTGGAGTAGGAATACGAGGAAGGGTACTACTCTGACGACTACGCGAACTAGGCCCGGCTCCTGGTCAGCAGCCTGTCGGTAACGGCGTGACATGGGCTACCTACGTGTGTTTTCCTTCCGCTGTGTTTGTGAGTTGTGAGACTTTGCCTGTCCTGCGTGACAGCTAATAAAGACTTGGTCATGTGACCATCGTCTTGTAAGACTGTTGTTATTCGTGTAATGGGTAATGTATCTGTGTACCACTTCGTATGTTGTTCATGACTGAATTTCTTGGGATCGTGAATGTATTCATAGGAGGGGTTCTGGACCTTCCGGTTTGGGGGCCCTATAAAGTTGGTATCATAGCTATCCTGACCCTAGGAGCCCTTAGTTAGCATGGAAGTCAACTAGTACTCTATACATATATATAATAATATACTTAACTGACTAACCTTTAAAAGATTCTTATACCTATCTTCCCTATTTTCTCAAACTCTACTTACATTAAGTTATATCATGTTCGACTCTAAAATTTTGCACACTTGGGTCTAACTAAATCTCACTTAAAATTTTGTGTAGACGGACGTTGTTTACATGGAGGCGTGCCAGTTGGGACTGGCCAGGGACTTCCCTTTTCGCTTCGAGCGAAGACTCGTCACGATGACCGAGCTTCTTGACCGTCCCGTTCCCGAGCTGCAGGGAGGGATGATCACCGGGACTCCCATAGAGGGAGAGTGGTTGGTGGAGTGTATGATACGCCCTCAACATACTACTCCTACCGCGGAGGCTTTCTTCTTTGCCACCGTCGAGCCCTCCTGGCAGGAGGGAGCAGTACGCGTGATCCAGGAGCCTATAGCGCGTCTGGCTCACGTACGGGACTATCAGTTCGTGGGGTCCAGCTACGAGTTCCTCGGGAGGAGGGATGAGACCGGCACACCCGTTGCCGTGTCTCAGGACTTCGCGGGACTCGGTGAGCATCAGGATGACATGGAGGTTCTACTTTACCGCACGCAGCGTCGTCTGGATGATATGAGCATCCTGCAGCGCACCACTGCTGCAGAGTGCCGTCATCTCTGTACCCATCTGGGGAAGACGATGCTCGATCTCGAGGAAGCTACTGCGCGATCCCGAGCCTTGGAGAGACAGCTACGGACCACTCGCCGGGCCCGTACCCATCTCACCACCAAGGTGGGATCCCTTCAGGAGGCCAACGCAATTCTGCGTGAGCGCCTGAAGACCTCTAGGGAGGACTTGGCCACTCGAGATTCCACACTCGAGGAGTTAGAGGAGGAGAACTCCGAGCTCCGCAGGGAGAACGAGGATCTCCTTGTCGACGATGACGTCATGTCCGATGCTGAGGGCATGGACATGAGCGAGCAGAGTCTACAGGAGGACGACGACTCCGTTGAAAAGGAGGACCTAGAGGAGCTCCTCTTCAACGTCGACAGTACTTAGGACTAGTCGTAGTGCCTCCTAGTTGTGGAGTAGTGCCAGTTAGATGTACGCCTACCCTATAAGGCGAATCCCCCCGATGTAGCTCTTAGGAGCATAGTTGTGGTAGATGTCTGTTGGAGTGTTGTGCTATGTAGGACTTGATGCTATGAGTATGAGGTTTGTCTGTATGATAACTATGTTTGGAGATTGTCTCAACCCTTAAAAAATGGTTACCCTAATTAAATCACTTGTCTTTTCCATTTTGGCTTTGAGACACTCTTTTGATTGTTCGAATTTTTAAGCGTTCTGAAAACAATAAGTCTTGCTGCATAGTCTTACACATGTTTCACTAAACAGCATGCCGCCGCGTCGGGAACCACCACCCACACCCCCGCCGTCAATGGAGGCATTGCTAGCACTTATGATGGAGGACCGCCAGGCCACTAGAGACGAGAGTGCTGCCACAGTTGCTGCCCTGCAGCAGTTGGCCGCTGCCAGCGCCAACAACAATAACAACAATGGCGATGACAATTGTAATGGTGGACGCTCGAAGCTGAAGGTGTTTCAGCAGACCAATCCTCCGGTGTTCACGAAGATCGTGGAACCACTTGACGCTGACGATTGGCTTCGCACCATCACCAACGATCTGAAAGTGGCAGGAGTTGATGAAAATGACAAGGTGCTTTTCCGCCACCCATTTTCTTGTTGGACCAGCGAGGACTTGGTGGGAGACCACCTGTGACACCGTCGCTCCTGATTAAGTGTTCACCTGGGAAGACTTCTCTGCCCATTTCCGCAAGTATCACATCCCTCAGGGGTGATGAACATCATGAAGGACAAGTTCCTGAAACTGAGGCAGGGAGGAATGTCTTTGTCAAAGTACTGGGAAGAGTTCACTCTGCTAGCCCGGTATGCACCAGATGAAGTCAACACAGAAGCTAAGAAGAAGGAGAGATTCTTGAATGGGCTGCATGATGAGTTGCACTGTACCCTCGTGGTGATTCCATTTGCGAATCTGGAGTCACTCGCGGATGCCGCAATGATGATGGAGCACAAGAGACAGAATTTCTTTGAAAACAGGAAGAGAAAGATGCAGTTCCGAGGAGGACCAAGTGCACCCAGAAACCGCCCTACACCTTATACCAGGCCACCACCACACAGGGCGCCTACTTTTGCGCCAAGAAACCACCATAACAGCCACAACCACAACAGCAACCACCACTATGGCCACAACAACCACAACAACCACCACCACAACAACCACAACCGTGCATCCTATGCACCCAAGCCTGGAGGCAGTGGAAATGAGAATGGGAATGGACACAAGCCCAACCATGCTGCCAAGCCAAACCAGAACCCAAAACCCAGTGGAGGTTGCTTTCCCTGTGGCGAGGAAGGACACTTTGCCCGTGACTGTCCGACCAAGAATGTTGCCCCAGCTCAGAACAATTCTACCAAGATGACACATGCACCAGTGCCCAAGAGGCAGAATGTGACCAGAGGACACCTGAATCACGTCACTGCTGAGAAGGTTCAGGACACGCCAGAGATGGTGATGGGTACGTTTCCTGTCAACTCTGTACCTGCTGAAGTATTGTTTGATTCGTGTGCATCGCATTCCTTTGTTACTATATCGTTTGTTGAAAACAGTGGAATGAAACCCGCCCTCATGCAAAACCCAATGTTAGTACAAATACCCGGAGCCAGCACAAAGACCAACCGTGTTTGCAAAGAAGTACCCGTGGACATACAAGGGAAAACTTTTTATGCCAACCTAATAGTACTGGGATCCCAAGGGATAGAAGTAGTACTAAGCATGAATTGGATGACCAAGTATAGACGTGTGATTGACTGCACCAGAAAATCCATATCATTGACTGACAATGATGGGGAAAGGGTTGCCTTCGCCACAACCAAGTCAAAGTCAGAGACTCACTGCCACACTGGTATAGCCACACCTGCACTTGAGGAAGTTCCGGTAGTATGTGAATACCCGGATTTGTTTCCTGAGGAGTTACCCGGTATGCCGCCTGATCGGGATATCGAGTTTGTTATTGAGTTGATGCCCGGCACTGGACCCATAGCACAGAAACCTTACCGGATGAACCCAAAAGAGCTAGATGAGTTGAAGAAGCAGCTGGATGACATGTTGAGAAAATGTCTGATTTGCCCTAGTGTATCACCATGGGGATCAACTGTCATTTTTGTGGACAAGCGGGACGGTTCCTCGCGTCTATGTGTGGATTACCGTAAGTTGAATGATGTTACCATCAAGAACAAATACCTGCTGCCCAAAATTAAAGACCTGTTTGACCAGCTAAATGGGGCAAGAATTTTCTCAAAGATCGATCTTCGTACTGGTTGTCATCAGTTGAAGGTTCGTGAGACCGATATTCCAAAGACCGCTTTCACCACACGTTACGGGTTGTATGAGTACACCGTGATGTCTTTTGGTCTGACCAATGCCCCCGCCTACTTCATGAATCTTATGAATAAGGTTTTCATGGAATGCCTGGACAAGTTTGTCGTGGTTTTTATTGACGACATTCTTATTTACTCCAAGAGTGAGGAAGAACACGAAGAACATCTGAGAATTGTTCTCGGAACACTTCGACATCATCAACTGTATGCTAAGTCCAGTAAGTGCCAATTCTGGTTGAAAGAAGTTGGATTTCTTGGACACGTAGTATTCGGAGGTGGAATCTCTGTTGACCCTGCTCTGGTTCAGTCTGTCGCTAATCGGGCTGCCCCGACTAATCAGACTGAAGTCGGATGTAACACCCGGGGTTTTTCCCAAATAGAAAGTTGCTTGTTGTTTTCTTTTTCATCGCATAGCACCATGCATCATCCTGCATATACAACTTGCAACCTCTATTTCAATATGATCAAATCTTATTTTTGCTAAATTTTACGAAAATTATTTTGTGCCTCAGAACTACTTTTGTTAGTACTCCAAACCTCTTTTATATTCGGAAAATTAATAAACACTAAAACAAAGAAAAGGAAAACGTTTTGAGTGCAGCAGCCCACACACATGCTCCACGGACCAGCCAATCATCGGCCCAACCCGAAATAGCCCACCTAAACCAGCCCAGCCCACCTCCCCTGTCGTTTTCTTCTCCGTACGACAGGTCACGAAAGAAACGTGACCATGGCCACCACCGCACCTTCTCCCTCCCCTCCATGGTCCCCTCCTCCACCTGCTCCCCCTCCTTATCTACCCCCCCTCCTCTAAGCCCCAAACCCTAGCCTCCTCCCTCCATTCCCTCTCCACCGCCGCCACCCCTCTCCCTCCTCTACTCCCTGTTCATCTCTGAACTTTCTGAACCGAGAGAGAGGAGAGCACCACCATGGACGAAACTTGGAGCACCAAGGGCCGCAGCTGTGGTCGTCGCCTCGACCTCCGGAGTCTGGGAATGGAAACCCCTCTATGTCCTCTTCCTCTAAGTTGCAAGATCGGAAGCGGACGGTGCCAGGGACGTCACCGACGGGACCTTTTTCCTCCTCCGTCGATAGGTGCACGTCGGTGTCGTCTAGGTCGTCTCTCTCTTCGTATTCGTCGCCCCGAGCCTCTCTTCTTCGACGACAACCCCGTGGTGAGAATCCGTCCGCCTGGACCTCCTTCCCCTCTCCTTCCCTTGCTCTCTGTGCCTCGCCATCGAGCGGCGCACCGTTCTGATCGTGGTGGTCGCGTGTCCCCGCTGTTCCATCGTTGTTCTGCCTGGAGTCTGAATCGTTCAGATTCGAAATTCAGTTAAGGCCGCGAAGTAGACATCTTCTGCTGTCAGATCCGTATAGTATCACCAACACAGCAACAGCCCAGTGGCCAAGGCCCTCCGTCCGCACCCTGGAGACCGGGGTTCGAATCCCCCTTGCGGCGAATAAAACCCACCTTTTCTTTCCCTGTTTCTTTTCCACCGCACTGTCACACTTCATGACGGTTCAGATATGTTTGCTATCACCATCAGAGCTTCAGCCCAGTGGTTCCGTCCCTGTCGATCCATCTAGCAGGTCCCTAGATCAAATCCCCTCTGTGGCAATTCATTTTGTATTTTTTTTCTGCTAAATCCTATTGCTGCAAATCTGTAGCTCATGTCCCGTGTTGTTCTGAATTCTTTTGATTCAGTTAACTTCGCCCGACCCATCTATTCTAACTTCAGTTTTCTACAATGTCAACATCTCTATGTTAGCCCAGTGGTTGTGGGTTCCATCTGCTTCGTATGAGACCCAAGTTCAAGTCCTAGGCCATTCTTTACATCTGTCTACTTCTTTTAATTTTTGCCAAATGTTTTTATTCATAACTTTCAAACCCTAACTCCAATTTCACAAAGTAAAATATGTTTGCCATGCAGAATTAAATAAACTTTCCAAATATAAACTTTCTTTTCTGTTTTGAATAATGTAAATTGCTGAAAACAATAATTCTTTGTTTAATGCATTTAAAATTGCCAATTTAATTACTTGCTCATTTCAAACCCAAATTCAACATATAAAATACGTTTTCCATTCAAAATTTCCTAATCTTTCCAAATATGCAATTTGTTTAATGTTTCGAATAATTAAAAATTATAATATATTATGTACTTTAGTTAATTCATTTAAAATTGCATAAATCATAACTAATTCATTTTAACTCCAAATTTGAAAAGTAAAATATGTTTTCCAATCAAAATTCTATGTACTTTTCAAATATACAATTTGTTTACTGTTTTTCCTAATTAAAAGTGGTGCAATAATTCAATGCTTTAATTAAAACTTTTAAACTGCAAAAATTCATAATTAAATATTTAAAATTCCAAATTTGGCAAATGAGATATCACATTGAAGCTAATGTTGTATACATTCTGTTTTCATCATCCACCATGCCATTTAATCACTTCAACCTAATGTTTGCTTGTAATTCACTTAAATAACTATGCATGCACCTGGGATTTTCCAAATGCAACCTTATCTTTGCATTTGGGCCCATTTAAAATGTTTCATCATGTCTTGTATTTATTTTGATGCACCCTTTAAATTGTCATGCATATAAAATAGGATCATGCTGGATCTTTTGCCGTAGTAGTAATTGTTGCATCCGGTGTTTGTTCTAGTTCGTTGCTTCTTCGCGGATAGGACGTTGAGGTGATGTGAGCAACGACAAGTTCTTCGGACGTACCTCTACTTGCTGGATCTCAGGCAAGTATACTCACTTGCTACCTATGTTGCCTTTCCTCACCTGTTACCGATTCTTTCCGTTGTCTTTATGCTAGCCTCGTATTTTCAATGCTTGTGTCTCGATCCTATCATATGTTTACCTTGCAGCCATGATATAGCCTTCCTTCCACTTCCTATCAACTGTTGCTTGTTTACCTTGTTGGCCCTCGTGTCGTAGTTGCATGCTTAGTGTTGTTTGCGCTCGAGTCTTGTTGTCCTTTTTCATATCACCTGTTTAGTTGATAGTTGGGTTTCAATTTAATCAACAACATGTTAATGTTTGGGGTAATAATAATTTGATGATAAGGCACCGGCAGGAGGCCCGGCGTGGTTTTGGAGCCTGCTAGTGTCGAAACTAGGAAAAGGGTCTTGTCCATTGATCCATGATGAGCGCGCTAACCGCATCCGGGAGGTAGTATGGGACCCCCCTCGACTTGGACCTGATTTGCAGCTTGTCCGAAGAGCCACACTTAGTTCGGGTGTTCCATTTGCTCATATGCATGAATGGGTGGGCCCCCCATGGTTACTGTTGATGATGATGATGATGCATATTGGGCGAGGCCCGTGGTGCCGGGGGGTGTGGTTTTCACCCTTGCGCTTATGTTAGGTCGGACTGGCCGGGACCTTATAGCTCCGTGGCTCCTAGGATGGGTTGTAAAGACGGTTTGGGTCGTGTCAAGCCAACCTGAGTTTTAGTTGGTGGCTTGAGTGTGTACGGGTACTGTAGTGCACCCTGCAGGGACAAATCTTCTCGAGAAGCCGTGTTGTCCGCGGTTATGTGACGACTTGGTGAAAGTGCTGGCTAACAAGTACTCGGACAACTTACAACTAATGACAATAACTTAACTAGTAATATAGTATTACCTTCACCATAAAAATGAATGTCACCTTAATCAACAGCGTGAGTTTCCTTGGGTTGCTTCCTTAGTAGGGGGTAACACTGGATGGGTATTGTTTGGTGAGTAGTTGTAGTTGGTTCTCATATGCACTCTTATCCCCTTTCCATTAGCCGGAAGTTGTAGTGCGTCTCTCTAGTTGTTAGTGCTGCCCGCTGCCACTTCTTTGCAATAATCCCTTCCTTTCCGTTGTACCCAAAGTATTTGTATCTTGTGATGATTGGTTACGCTGGTATCTTGTGAGTATGGTTTATCCACTTGCCAGTACTTAATAGTACTGACCCACGAATCCTTTTCGTGGCTGCATATTCCATATTGCAGTCAACAGGTTTGAAGTCTGACGACGTTAGCTTGGGAATCCCTCCGGCTTGGCCTGGGCAGGGATTGGACGCCATCGGTTATCTTCAGGACTCTTAGTCCAATTTGTATCTTGTCCGTAGTCGGACACTATGTTGCTTCTTCCGCTGTTATTTGGATCTTTTTATTGTATCAGTTGTATCCTTGACTCGTTTGAGTCGTCTTGTATATATCTTTTTTGTTGTTGTTGCGGAATATTCGTGGACTGTTGTAATGTTATCACAAGTGGCAACCTGGAATCGGTTATTATGCGGATTTGGGTGGAAATGCCAAAATCTGCATAGTGCCCGATCCCGGGGCGTCACATCGGATCTTTTCTGGGATTAGCCGGATATTATCGCAAGTTTGTTCAAGGATTTTCAAGTATAGACAGACCACTCACTCAGTTTCTCAAGAATGATAGCAAGTTCGTTTGGACGGATAAATGTGCTGAGAGTTTTCAAGAATTGAAGAATCGATTGGTGACAGCCTGGATACTCATTATGCCGGATGCCTCCAAGAGTTTCGGTGTGTATTGTGATGCTTCTAAGCTTGGCCTTGGAAGTGTTCTCGTGCAAGAAGGAAAAGTCATCTCGTTTATCTCACGCCAGTTGAGACCACATGAGTTGAATTATCCTACTCATGACTTAGACCTTGCTGCAGTTGTCCATGCTCTCAAATCATGGCGACATTTCCTTATTGGGAAGAGGTGTGAAATCTATATAGATCATAAGAGTTTGAAGTATATCTTCACACAACGTGAACTCAACATGAGGCAACCCCGTTGGATAGAGATCATCAAGTACTATGATCTTAATATCCACTATCACCCTGGAAATGCGAATGTTGTTGCGGACGCTCTTAGTTGAGAGTCGGTCTCTCTGAATTCTATGATTCATATCAGACAACCGGATTTGTGGAAAGAACTTGACCAGCTTGGTATCGAGGTGGTCATCTATGGCATGTTGGACGCCATGGAAGTTAAACCAACTCTAGTTGATCAAATCAAATAAGCTCAGAAGGGTCAGAAGAGTATTGAGGGAATTAAAACCCGCATGGAGAAAGAAGAAGTTGCCGGTTTTACCATTGATTCTCATGGAGTCTTATGGTATGAAGGACGCATTTGTGTTCCGGTTGGACAAGAAGAACAAAAGAACTATGAAGTGTTCACTGAAGGAGTTCTATAAGTGTGTAAAACCGTTGAAAAATCGCCATTTCGAGAGGCTTCGAAAAGGAGGGCTGGGACCTATGATAGATGGAAGAATCATAGAATGCCCTAATGCACGCCTTGCATGCTTGATGATGAACGATTTAGACCCAGAGATAATGAAACTTCGGGTTGATAAAACAAACAAGCAAATAGAGATCACCGCTTATGCAATACATCTTCTCTTCGGGCTTCCACATGGAACAAAAACAGCTCCAAGACCTTCAGAAAAGGCCAATGACGATGACGCATTGGATAAATTAAAGGAGGAGCTTGGGTTTTACAACAAAACAACAATAAAAACAGATGACCTGCGTCGTAAGTTAGGACAACTGGTGGAAGACAAGACAAAAGATGACCTGCCACTGAGAGTATTCGTGATGATAATGTACATGAAGGTCATTTGCCCAGGTACAGCAACGCGTGTTTCGACGGAAGCACGGATGGTTAGAGATCTGGTAGTGGAAGAAATGAAAGACATGAATATATGCCAGTTGCTGGTTGATGAACTTAAGAGAGCACTTGTGAAATACAGAGGCAAGTGCCAAAAACAAAGCAGTACCAGGTTGCACCATAGCTCCTTTGTTGATGTATCTTGACTGTTGCAACAAAGTTAACGTTTCTGAAGCTGACAAGAGAACACCTCGAACACACTACATGGACATAGAGAAACTTAAGAAGATTGCAACAGCAGACACATGAAAAAGTGAAGATGATGAACTAAAACCATTGGATTACGGCTTCTTACCGGTAAGTGAATATGTGAAATTACATTATGTATCCAATGTTTCAAAAATATTAATACCAAACAGTCAGATTGTTCTCACACTATAACAAAATATTCCTTTTGAAATAATGCAGTGGAAGGATGTAGGAGACATTGTTTACTACCAAAAGATCTCTCAAACAAAAAGAGCAGCTCAATACTATATATGGAAGAGAGATCTTCTAAGAAGCATAAAATAGCAAGCAGTTCAACTGCAATAGAAATCCCAGTTAAGAAGAGAAGAGTGGATGAACCAGCTTCAGTACTGAGAGAGATTGATTCTCTACTTGCAAGAACATTAGAGCTAACACAGAACATGGGAGAACAACACGTAAATAAGGAGAAAAGTTGTTCCAACAAAGATGGTGTAGAAGAAAACCTGACAAAGAATGCTGAGTTTCTTAGTCACCTACACAAGACAACATTCCATCTGCGCCAATCTTTTAGGTTGTTTGGTAGCATCCAGGAAGAAATACAAAGCAAAGGTAAATGGAGTGAAGAACAGAACGATATAATTGTGGAAGAAGATGTCTCGGCAACGATGCAACGCCGGACATGCCTACAACATCAGGTTACAAACATATCGTTTCCTTGAATTTAATTGAATTTTCCGTTTTATATAATTGTTAGTTTCCATAAGAATTTTAAATAAATAAATGTTACCGTAAAATAGGAGTGGAGAATAACAAGGGACACGATGATTCAATAAATGATCTACATTGTGAAACAATCGATAGAAGCGTTGAAGCAATAACGGATTTGCGCAATACTCGACCGACAACGGCTTCAGCACCAACAACAATAGGTAATGGTAAATGTGTGATTTAGGTCTTTTTTTTATAACCTGTGACATCGACAACAACATGCAGCAGAATACACAGACAAGGTGTTGCCACCAGTCGTAGAGGAGAGAATTGTGGAAACAACAAATGATTCAACCCCCGTTCCAGCACATACAGGGAAAGGGACGGGTGACTACAAATGCCTTTTGATTAAAACTGTTTGTAATTATTGTGCAGATAGAAAACTTACTAACATTTAAACTATTAACAGATACAACCAAACCAACTGGTGACTCGAAAGAGGTTGAAGAATCTGGAACAACACATATCATCGATGAAGCAGGAAAACATGTTCTGCCATCTTCTGCAACAACATTTGTGACCAAGGCAAAAGGTTCTAACAAACGGATCCAACAGATATGATTCTTAAAAGCGTATAAATAACTAAATTATGATTATATATTTTCTTACAAACAATTACATGATACTCTAACATAGGCCAAGCAAAGGAATATACTACAACTGTCTCAAGAGAGGTTGCAGCAACCAACTAAGAAGGAAACATAGAATAAGGAAAAGAAGGTTTCACAAAAGTTACATCACCAGGTGAGACCAATGAAACATGTTAGACAAAAGATTTATGATGCTTCAATTAATATACATAAATTACGTAGAAAATATCTTTAACTTATTTATAAAAAAATAAGGCTTACTATTTTACATATGGTTCTTTTAGAATTTGAAAAATTCAGCACAAAGAAGGAGATGACAAAACAAAGACTCAACAAAAGGGAAATATGAAGGGAATATGCCCGAGAGGCAATAATAAAGTGTTTATTATGTTATTCCTTGTTTATGATAGATGTTTATTTCTCATGCTAGAATTGTATTAACCGGAAACGTTAATACATGTGTGATTAATAAACAAACCAACGTTCCTAGTGAAGCCTCTCTTTTAACTAGCTCATTGATTAACAGATGATCAAGGTTTCCTTATCATAGACATTGGATATTGTTAATAATGGGGTCATGTCATTAGGAGAATGACGTGATGAACTTAGACCCACACTAAGTATAACAATACGATCAAGTCATTTAGTTTTGTTGTTATGTCTTACATTCGGAGAATGACGTGAGTAACATTTTTCCTTAGACCATGAGATCATGTTAATCACTAATACCGAAAGAATACTTTGATGACATCAAACGTCACACCGTAAAAGGGTGACTATAAAGGTAGTGTTAGGTATTCGGGAAGTGTTAGTTGAAGCTCATGGATCATGAGTGGGATTTGTCCATCCAATATGACAGAGAGATATACTCAGGGTCCTCTCGGTGATATCACATCGACACCGCTTGCAAGCACGTGATATGATCACAAGGATGTCATATCACGGGAACGATAAAAGAGTACTTGTTAGGCAAGTAAAATATCGTGAGACAAAGGGAAATCGTTACGACGCTGAAAGGTTTACACGATCACGAGAGTCATCGTTGAATATATAGGAGTCATCAAGGATCTCCAGATCCGGCTGTTGATTATTGATCAGAGAGGAGTCTCGATCATGTCTATATTATTCACGAACCAGAGGGTGACACACTTAAGGTTCGATGAAGCGTTTGAGAGGATACGGAATACCGAAGAATATTTTTGGCATCTCCGAAATTGTTTCGGGGAAAATTGAAATAGTTCAAGGGGTTTTTCGTCGAATGGTTGTTAATAGAATTAACAAATGATTCGAGGTGCTGCATGCAAATGTTTGTTAATGGAATTAACAAATATAAATAAAGAAAAAAATGTTTTATTTATTTATTAAAGAAAAACATTTGGATTTTCTAAGTGAAAAATTAAAGGAGCATGAGTGGGTGTGAGTGGGGCTTCCACTAACATGAAGAGGGGAAGAGGTGGGGGCACCCATGGCTGGCCGCACCCTCCCCTTGGGCTGCCTCCCCCTCCCCTATAAAAGGAGAGTGAGAGCTCCCTCTTCTCCACACACTTGCCCACTTCCTTTTCCCTCCACCCGCTGCTCCATTCCATGGTCTCCGGCTTGGCGAAGCCCTGACCATGGGATTCTTCACCACCACCACGCCGTCGTGCTGCTGGAGTTCCGGGATATCCTCTACATCCGCTACCCGCTGGATCCAGGGAACGGAAGTCTTCATCGAGTTGAATGTGTGACCGATTACGGAGGCACCGCCGGATTGCGGTGCACTTCTTCTCTCTCGGGATCGGCGTGAGTACGACTACGCCAACAAGGAGATTTTATCTCGTACCACTTTGAGTCTTCGAGGGTATGTTATCTCAAGACTCTTTTTCTCCATGTTACCTTTCATCTCCTAGATTATAACTTGGCCATTCGGGTTTATCACGAGTAGGAAACTTTTTGTTTTCTATGCAACGTACCCTTCAGTGGTATCAGAGCCAGGTTTATGCGTAGATGATTTGTACGGGTAGAACACATAGGAGTATGTGGGCGTTGATGATCATGGTTTTTCCTCTTTGAGTATTTTATGATCTTAGTGGCATAGTAGGATGAAGCTGCCCTAGACTAAGTTTACATGTACTATGTAGGCAAGAATTGTCTCACTTGTGACTAAGGGGGTGTCCGTTTCTCCTACTATAGTTAAGATCTAATCTACAATGGGTTGTTAAAAAATATGTTTTATCAACGTTGTGGCTCTTGTACGTATGTATGAACGGTTCTATCCTCGTAAGCCCAAGCCACGTAAAATATGCAAAAATAAATTAGAGGCGTCTAACTTGTTTTTGCAGGGCATGTGATTTGATATGGTCAATATTACAAACGTTATGTATGAGATGATATGTTTTGTAAATTATTGACATACCGGCTGGAGCCATATGGTTGTCTTATTTTTATGGAATGCGTGTTGTATATCATATCCATGTGATATGTTGTAATGGACAATCAAGATGGAGGTGCCGCGAACCTTGGTGCCACGCCGGTGGAATGATGGAGATCATACCATGATGCACAAGATGGAGATCAAGTGCAAGAAGAACCATATCATATCACATTATCCATGCATGTGATGTTTATCCTTTTATGCATCTTATTTTGCTTAGATCGCGACGGTAGCATTATAAGCTGATCCCTCTCACTTAATATCAAGATAATAATGTGTTCTTCCTTAAGTATGCACCGTTAAGAAAGTTCATCGTTTCGAGACACCACGTGATGATCGGGTGTGATAGACTCCACGTTCGTATACAACGGGTGTTTTGAAGCCTAGCATGTACAGACATGGCCTTGAAACACAAGCAATACTACGGTTCTACTTGGTGAGTCTAGCATGTACAGACATGGCCTCGGAACACGTAACCGAAAAGTAAAGCATGAGTCATATGGATGATATGATGAACATGTTGATGTTCGCCTTTGCAACTACACTGTCTCACGTGATGATCGGTTTTGGTGTAGTGAATTTGGTTCGTGTAATCACTAAAGACGACTAAGAGGGATGTTGTTTTTGAGTGGGAGTTCATGGGATAATTATAGAATTAACTTGAGCTTAATTTATCATAAACAAAGTATAAATAGTCTTTGCAAATATGTTGTAGATCATGGCACCACTCACCTTCAATTTCAATATGTTCATGGAGAGAGAAAAACTAGCGAACAATGGAAGCAACTTTACCAACTGGGCACTTAACCTGAGGATTCTCCTCACTGCTTGCAAGAAGCTCTATGTGCTTGATGCACCGCTAGGTGACCAGCCCGCTGATGATGCTTCTGATGAAGATAAAAATGTGTATCTGACTGAACAAGAAGACCACAGTATAGTTCATTGCGGCATCATCTATGGATTAGAGCCAGAGCTGCAAAAAACTTTTCGAGAACAGCACTGCTTATGCTACAATAGGAGATTTGAAAATGATTTTCGATACCCATGTCGGAGTTGAGAGTTATGACGCTTCAGAAAAGTTCTTTAGCTGCATGATGGAAGAGAACAGCTTCGTTAGTGAGCACGTACTCAAGATGTTTGCGTATGCTGATAAGCTCATAGCCTTGGGAATATCGATTCCCATTGAGCTAGGGATACATCGTGTTCTCCAATATCTGCCACCTAGTTACAAGAACTTCGTGATGAACTATAATATGCAAAGTATGAAGAAGTCTCTTCCTGAGATTCTCTCGATGCTTAAAACTGCTGAAGTGGGGATCAAGAAAGAACATCAAGTGTTGATGATCAATAACACCACTAGTTTCAAGAAAGTCAAGCCAAGGGTAAACTTCAAGAAGGGTGGCAAATCTTTTGCTGCTCCTAAGAAGAAAACCAAGTATGGCTCTAAGCCTGAGACTGAATGCTTTATTGCAAGGGTACTGGCCACTGGAAGCGCAATTGCCCCAAATATCTGGCAGATAAGAAGGCCGACAAAGTGAACAAAGGTATATATGATATACTTGTTATTGATGTGTACCTTACTAGTACTCGCAGTAGCACCGGGGTATTTGATACTGGTTCGGTTCCTCACATATGTAACTCGAAACAGGAGCTGCAGAATAAGCGACCACTAGCAAAGGATGAGGTGACGATGCGCGTCGGCAATGGATCAAGAGTTGATGTAATCGCCATCGGGACGCTACCTCTACGTCTACCATCGGGATTAGTTATAAACCTCAATAATTGTTATTTGGTGCCTGCATTAAGCATGAATATCGTTTCTGGATCTTTCTTAATGCGGAATGGTTATTCCTTTAAGTCTAAGAACAATGGTTGTTCGATTTATATGAATAATATCTTTTATGGTCATGCACCTGAGAAGAATGGTTTATTTCTTTTGAATCTTGGTAATATTGATACACATATTCATAATGTGAATGCCAAAAGAATTAAGTTAAATGATGATATTGCTACTTACATGTGGCATTGCCGCTTAGGTCATATTGGTGTTAAACGCATGAAGAAGCTCCATTCTGATGGACTCTTAGAATCACTTGATTATGAATCATTTGAAACATGTGAACCATGCCTTATGGGCAAGATGACTAGAACTCCGTTTTCTGGAACCATGGAACGGGCGACAGACTTACTGGAAATCATACATACTGATGTGTGTCGACCAATGAGTGTATCGGCACTCGGTGGATATCGTTATTTTGTCGCTTTCACGGATGATTTGAGTAGATATGGGCATATTTACTTAATGAAACACAAATCTGAGACATTTGAAAAGTTCAAAAAATTTCAGTGTGAAGTTGAAAATCATCATAACAGAAAGATTAAATTTCTACGATCTGATCGTGGAGGTGAATATCTAAGTTACGAATATGTCATGCATATGAAACAATGTGGAGTAGTTTCACAACTCACACCTGCCGGAACACCACAGCGTAATGGTGTTTCCGAACGTCGTAATCGTACTTTATTGGATATGGTTCGATCTATGATGTATCTTACCGATTTTCCACTATCGTTTCGGGGTTATGCACTAGAGACTGCTGCATTCACTTTAAATAGGGCACGATCTAAATCCGTTGAAACGACACTGTATGAATTATGGTTTGGAAACAAACCTAAGCTGTCATTTCTAAAAGTTTGGGGACGTGATGTTTATGCGAAGAAGCTTCAACCTGATAAACTCGAACCCAAAGCGGAAAAATGTGTCTTCATAGGATAGCCTAAAGAAACAATAGGGTACACCTTCTATCATAGATCCGAAGGCAAGATTTTCGTTGCCAAGAATGGATCCTTTTTGGAGAAGGAGTTTCTCTCGAAATGTGTGAATAGTAGGAAGGTAGAACTCGACGAGTATATTGAACCTTCTCTTCTTGGAATGACCAGTAGCACAGCGTCGGAAGTTGTTCCGGTGCCGACCCCGTCAGTTGAAGAGAGAGTTAGTGATCAAGATCATGAAACTCCAAAAGAGGAAACTACCGCACCTCGCAGGTCAACTAGGGAACGTACAGCTCCTGAACTGTACAAAGATCCCGTATTAAACTTCATGGTAGATGGAGGTGATGACCCTGCGACGTATGATGAAATGATGATGAGCCCAGATTCCAACAAATAGCTTGAAGCCATGAAATCCGAAATAGGATCCATGTACGAAAACCAAGTTTGGACTTTGGTGGACTTACCCGATGACCGCAAGGCCGTTGAGAACAAATGGATCTTTGAAAAGAAAACTGACGCTAATGGTAATGTGAACGTCTATAAAGCTCGACTTGTCACAAAATGTTTCCGACAAATTCATGGAGTTCACTACGATGAGAATTTCTCACCAGTAGCGATGCTTAAGTCAGTTAGGATTATGTTAGCAGTTGCTTCATTTTTCGATTATGAAATCTAGCAGATGGATGTCAAAGCGGTGTTCCTTAATGGTGACATTGAGGAAGAGTTGTATATGACGGAGAGATATACTCAGGGCCCTGTCGGTGATATCACATCGACACCGCTTGCAAGCACGTAATATGATCACAAGGATGTTATATCACGGGAACGAGAAAAGAGTACTTGTCAGGTAACGAGATCGAACAAGGTATGGTCAATACCAATGATCGGATCTTGGACAAATAAAATATCGCGAGACAAAGGGAAATCGTTACGACGTTGAAAGGTTCACGCGATCACGAGAGTCATCGTTGAATATATAGGAGTCATCACGGATCTCCAGATCCCGTTGTTGATTATTGATCGGAGAGGAGTCTTGATCATGTCTATATTATTCACGAACCGTAGGGTGACACACTTAAGGTTCGATGAAGCGTTTGAGAGGATACAGAATACCAAAGAATGGGTAGCTCCGAAATTTTTTCGGGGAAAATTGAAATAGTTCAAGGGGTCTTTTGTCGAATTAACAAATGATTCGAGGTGCTGCATGCAAATGTTTTTTAATGGAATTAACAAATATAAATAAAGAAATAAAAATGTTTTATTTATTTATTAAAGAAAAACCTTTGGATTTCTAAGTGGAAAATTAAGGGAGCATGAGTGGATGTGAGTGGGGCTTCCGCTCACATGAAGAGGGGAAGAGGTGGGGGCACCCATGGCTGGCTGCACCACCCCTGCTATGGGCTGCCTCTTCCTCCCCGATAAAAGGAGGGTGAGAGCTCCCTCTTCTCCACACACTTGCCCACTTCCTTTTCCCTCCACCCGCTGCTCCATTCCATCGTCTCCGGCTTGGCGAAGCCCTGACCGTGGGATTCTTCACCACCACCACGCCGTCGTGCTGCTGGAGTTCCCGGGGATCCTCCATTTTCGCTACCCGCTGGATCGAGGGAACAGAAGTCTTCATCGATCTGAACGTGTGACCGATTACGGAGGCACCGCCGGATTGTGGTGCACTTCTTCTCGCTCGGGATCGGTGTGAGTACGACTATGCCAACAACGAGATTTTATCTCGTACCACTTTGAGTCTTTGAGGGTAAGTTACCTCAAGACTCTCTTTCTCCCTGTTACCTTTCATCTCCTAGATTAGATCTTGGCCATTCGGTTTTATCGCGCGTAGGAAAAATTTTGTTTTCTATGCAACGTACTGTCGAATCTGTCGTTCAGCAATTCCCTCAGGTGAACCCATAGGGTTTCGAATAGGAGAACCCATGAGCGCTGGTGGCGATCGTCGGCTAAACAGGGGGCAAGATTTACCCAGGTTCGGGGCCCTCGTAGAGGTAAAACCCTTACTCCTGCCTCTGTCGATCTGTATTAATCGAGTAGATCGGTTACAATGATGGTGGCCCAAGTCAAGAGTACGATCTCGAGCTCAAGGATTTGGTGTTGCGGTGTTGCTTGGTCCTCTACCGGTGGCTCTCCTGGCCTTATATAGGTGGCCAGGTCTCAAACCCTACCCGGAGAGGACTCGAATTCTCTCCCTATGTCGGTTACAGGTTTCCTAACTTAGCCCGCAAGGTATTGCGGGTGGGCTTCACATGGGCCTTTCGGCGCTCCAAGGGCTCCTCCTCTTGGGCCTTAACCTTGGGCCGGAGATGGGGGTGTCCTTTCCCGCAGGGTCTAATATCCATTCCTTCGTCAGTAGCCCCCGAGCGTTTGCTCGATTGGGATTTTCTAGTCGAGTGAACGGTCAATTTTTTTTGCTTCTATTGCCCTTGGATAACCAGTATTGGTTGCTTCTTGTTTGGAGGGCGTGTACCCTGTGTGATGAATTCTGTACCCGAGTATCGAGTAATGAAGAAGTGCCTGTTTGTATGGCTGTTTATCGCGGAAGGATATGGCGCAGTAGCTTGGCTCTCCCAAAAGTTCAGGGCCAATTAATTGCGACTAGGGCAAAAACAGTTCTGGCCTACACAGATTCGAGACCTCCGACTCGAACCTGACGAGGTGATCGTTGCGACTGGGCCGTAGTGGTCTTACCGAGTCGAACTTAACCTATGGGGGTACCCGGCGCGTCCGCTAGGATTTTTCTTCGTGTTGTTGACACGGTATCGTACCGGAGGACGCAACTTGAGTGCAATTCCAGGCCTTCAAGAGAGATCTATCAGGCCTTACCTTCATATTCGAAAGAATATGGCATCCGGATGTACCTAGTCGGCTGAACAATCCGGGTTTATGATGTGCAAACATCGTGTGTATGAGTGGCAGGATCTGCCTACTTGCGTAGTTTTGGGTTTGTAGTTCCTTGTTCATACGAAAGAGTTTTCATGTTAGGAGTTTTATGCCCATATGAAAGAGTTTTCATGTTTGGGATATTGTGCCCATACGAAAGAATTTTCGTGTGTAGGGTATTTTTTCCTGTGAAAGAGATTTCACGTCATGATTTGTCCATAAGAAGTTACTTCCGTGTCTGGACTTTTCTATTCGAAGGAGTTTATTCATACGAAGTAATTTTCGTGTTTGAACTTTCCTTTCGAAAGATTCTTCAGCTTGATGATGCACGCTATGACGTCATGGCGCACTTTTATCCTCCCGATGGGACGTGACGGAGTGAGGGCAGAAGGGCTGGCCCACTTTGTCAGCTTTTTGACCGGAAACGAGACGCCGTTCCCTGTTTTTACGCGAACTATGCAGTAAATGCCCACGATCCTCCGTTAGGATCGTGGCATGAAACAGCATCCGCCGCCCTCTCGTTTCGCCTCCGCACGCGGCGGCTGCGATGGATGCCACGTGGCGCATCGAGTGGCCAAGATAGAGCGGCCCCGTGCATAAATACGGGACTTGGTGGAACGGTGAAAAACTTCCTAGCCTTCGTCTTCTCTGTTCATCTTCCTCCTCGCGCTCCACCTTCCCTCGCTCTCAAGCTCGTGCAAGCAGCAATGGCAGGCGGCAAGAAACACGTTGTTGCCTCGTCGTCGAGGGCCTCGGGAGACGCTCCTCCGCCACCCGCGCCGCGCTCAAGTGATTGGCGCTCGCCCAACACCACGGCCAAGAGCATCAAAGGGATGCAGCGAGACGGACTGCTGCCCCCGGATGCGGAGAAGCGGGTACGCCTCGGCAAGAAGGAGGAGGGACCCAATCCCCGCGCGAATGAACGCGTGATCTTTGCGGATCACGTGTCGCGTGGCCTTTCTCTTCCTCTCCATCCTTTTCTCATGGCATTGCTGTATGTCTACGGCATACAGCTCCATGATCTTCCTCCAAACGCAATGCAGCACATTGTGTGCTTTATTGTTCTTTGCGAATGCTTTCTGGGCATTCGCCCCCACTCGGGTCTCTGGAAGGCCCTTTTCAAGGTGCGTATCTTCCGCGAGAGATCGCGAGTGGAGACGGAGCTCGGAGAACCGTTGCGCACCGGCGGCTTCGGGATCCAAGCGAAGTCCGAGAACGGCTACTTCACCATGCACTTCATTGACTCCGCCCAATGATGGCGGAAGAAATGGTTCTATGTAACCGACAACAGCGCGGGTGGAGTCAATGAATTCCATCCGTTCGCTGTTTTGAAGAGGCGGAAGTCTTAGTGACACAAGCTTTCGGTTGAAGAAAACCGAGTCGTCGCTCCCCTACTCGCCAAGGTGGCTGCTCTTCGTGACCAGGCCCCAGGAACTGCGCTGAACGGTTTGCACTTGGCGAATGTTTTCCTTAAGCGCAGGGTTCAGCCCCTGCAAGATAGGCTGATAAGGGGTGGCCCAATCTTCTCAGTGAACTCACAGATAACTTCTGAATTGATAACTAGTGCGCCACTAAGAACTCTCCGGCTGATCCCTGATGCCAATGCAAAAGATAGCAACCCAATGGATATTCTTAACTCCACACTCTTGCACAAGTAATCCACCGACTACAAGTGGTACTGTACCGTCTTATTCCCAGTGGAACAGCAGGTATCACGTAAGGTTTGCAGATGAACTTCCAGATGAAAGGCTAACAAGCAGTTTCAACTAGAGGTTATGGGGTTTGTTTGATTCAATCGTAGTCTACCTGATCCACTCGCAGGTGGCCAACATATATAGGTGGAGGGGGTGCGGCCACAAGGCATCCTTGCGCAAGCAATCCCCTCCCTACTAGGACTAGGACTCCTACTAGGACTAGGACTTCACAAAATATGGATACAAACCGATTCCCACACAAGGAATTCGGCCACTTTGGTTATGGAAACCAAACCTAACTATTATGGCGCATTGATCTTCTATGTGGGCGCCCTCCTCTTGCTTGTTTCATCCATGAGTGCATTTCACCTTGTGGAGGCACTCATCCCCATGTCTTGGATAAATAACAATTGTTTTATTGGAATAACAATTGTTATGAATTGTTTTCACCATCTTGCTTGATTGTTTTCAACAATGTGATCTTGTTTTCCACCTCTTGAATATTTGTTTTCACCATGATCTTGTTGTCTTGAATCAACTCATCACTCATGCTTGTGAGAACATAATCCTTAGGTCCATCCTTATCATCCTCCCTTTCTTCAAGACAAGACGTCCTCGGCTTGTTATTATCTGAAAGTGGAATAAACAAAAAGAACAAAGTGTATGCACCATATATGTATATATAATGGTACTCATTAGTTGTTAGCAAAAGACAATATAGTGTATATATCATATGATCACGAAATTTGTATGAAAACAACACATAAAAGTCATATTCTTTCATCTCATAGCAATCAAAATTGCAAATATAAGTGTAGTTTGATTTAATAGTACATGTATCCAACCAATAGTGTGGTGAATTAAACATAGGTATAATATCATCTCTATAATCATCTATCCAAGAGAACACATTATGTAATTCGGCCACTTTATCATAAGTAACACATATGTGATGTATCATGAAAATTTTATCCACATTATAATCACCAATCAAGTAAATTTTGAAACTATTATCATATGTGCTAGAATCATCATAACCAAATTTATCCATAGCACATTGCATATTAATTGGTTCTTTTAACATGTCATAGTATATAATATCACTAGAAGGTATCATAGCAAGTACTTCTTTATGTGTAATAAAAACCACATTGTGAAATTTCGAATTTATAAGTTTATATGGTTGAAAATTATCACATAATTCACTACTTGTAGTTACCAAACCGAAATCCATACCCTTATCACCTCCTCATGTGTAGTAGGTATGATCTCCTCAATATCTTGTGAATTTGAAGGTTGTGTCTCCCTTTCTTCAAAAATAACCTTCATATCACAAGCAAAAATACTTGTATCCGTGGCATATTCCTCCAAATTGTGTGATGATTGTGATGTTTCTTTGTGCTCCCTTTCTTCAATAGCAACCTGTGCACAAGAAACAACACTAGGAAAAATTATGGCATTAGTTAAAAGGCTCTTTCCACTCGAATTGATTTTGCTCTCATTCCCCATGGCTTGAATTTTTGGTGTTCCCTCATCCCTCTCTCTTTCTTTTTCCACTCTCATATCAATTTTGGATTGGGACTCTTGTATTATTTGTTGTGGAGTCATGGGCCTTAAAACAATAGTCTTCCCATGATGATATAGCTCATAAGTATTTGCTCTTCCTTCATGCTTCACACTTCTATCAAATTGCCAAGGTCTTCCCAATAAAAGATGGCAAACTGTCATGGGCACCACATCAAACTCAATAACATCCTTGTAAGGTCCAATTTGGAACTCCACTCTCACCATAAAAGAAACCTTCATTTGTCCCGTGCTACTCAACCATTGGATATGATAAGGAGAAGGGTGTGGCATATATTTCAAATTGAGTTTTGCACATAGATCTTTACTAGCCAAATTTCTGCAACTCCCTCCATCAATAATAACTTTGCAAGCCATGTTGGGACCAATAATAGCCTTTGTTTGAAATAGAGTGCACCTTTGATTTTCAGGACTAGGCACCACACTCAATGAATTTTGTGTGCAAATAATAGATGGCAAAGTAGTAGCATAAGCATCCAAAGGAGTATCACTCAAATAACCATTATCATCATCAAGATCATTGGGATCAACATCATCACCTGTTTCATACTCATTGTTCTCATTGATCACCATCACTTTTGTATTTGGACAATCCCTCTTGAAGTGACCCTTGCCTCCACATGTGTGACATGTAATATCTCTATTTCTTGTAGTAGGAGCACTAGAACCCGAGGCACTTGCTGTTGGTAGTGATGATTTCTTTGTATTAGACACACTAGGCTCGGTTTTGGATGATGGATCACCTCGAAAACTTGAAGATGGAAGTGGTGGAGGTGGTGTACTAGGAGTAGTAGATGATCTCATTGGGAATCTACTCTATGTTTTTGCTGAATTTTGTGCTTCCTCCAATAGATGTGATTCGGCCTCTCTAGCATGATGTAAGAGATCATGCATATTAGTGTATTGATAATGCCTCACAATGCCCTTGATTCTATAATGTAATCCTGAAAGAAATCTTTGCATTGTTTGCTCCTCTTGTTCTTCCACACGGCCTCTGTGCATGATCATCTCCATCTCTTGATAATAAGCATCAACTGTCTTGGTACCTTGCTTCAATTGTTGTAGCTTGTCAAATTGTTGCCTTATGTAATTGGGAGGTACAAATCTTTCCCTCATGAGCCTCTTCATGGTGTTCCAAGTAGCAATGGGTAACTCACCATCATTATGTCTCTTTCTCACTAAATTGTCCCACCATCTAAGAGCATATCCATCAAACTCAGAAGATGCCAACTTGATCTTTCTATCCTCATTATAATCATGCAATCTCCATAGCTTCTCAATTTTCAACTCCCATAGCAAAAATTCTTCCACATCCATAGTATCAAAGCTGAAAGATGGAATAGAAAATTTTGGTTTACCCAATATATCTTCTCTATTGTCATTAGCATTGGGCAAAGGAACACGCCTAGCACGGCCTAGAAAACCTCCTCTTCCTCTTTCTCCTCTATCTCCACGGCCAAAATTAAGCTCTTCTCCATTATTGGCATCACTATGGACACTAGCATTGTCATTATCAATAGGTGGCAACCGAGCTTGAAGCAAAGTTTGAAGATCATTCATATTGTTGTTGATAGCATCAATAGCATCTTGCATTGTTCTCAATTGAGCACTATTGGTTTCGGCCAATTTATTGGTGCTCTCCACATTCTTCTTTGTGGCATCAACTAACTCATAAACAGGATCAACAGCTTCATTCACATATTTCTTGTAATGTTCCTCATTGTCATCCAATTTCTTTGTCAACACATCCCTTAATGCCTCATACTCCCTCCAATTCACTCCCTCGGATTGATCCTTCTTTTGCTGCACAAGATCACTACTAGAAAGATCCATTAGAGGTTAGTGAAAATAAAACAAGTATAGGTTGTGGTGCCTCTCACAACTCACTCAAGAATCTAGGAAAACAATAGGATATCTTACCACTCCAAAGTGAATAGAGATACTTACCACAAGTAGAGGCAATTAAAGTGCTTTGGTGTGAAGAAAAGAATACCCAGGTTTTTAACTCTCACAATGGCAAACAAGGTTATTTAGTGGGGCTTGGTATGGATACCTAACAATCACCAAAGTAACAATCCTATTTGCTGTCTTAGTGAAGATATAAAATACCCAAGGAAACTCACACAATGGAGACAAATGTGGCAAAGCAATATGTGGATGGAAATTTGCAATGCACTAGAAAGTCACTAGCTAGGCTCTAAATTGACAGGCACAAGATTGCTCAATGAAAAACCAAGTGTCACAATGGCAAGCTCAACTAGTAAACAATAGCAATGATATGGCCTTTTAGCACTTTCTCTTTTCTCTTTTCTCTTTTTTTTTATACTTTTTGCTTTTTCTATTTTTTTTTTGAATTTTTCAATGGCCTTACACTAAGCTAGGAGCAACAAATAACCAAACACAAGTGAACACAATGGTGGTGATGAAATATGAGCAGCCTGTCAGAGCACAAAATAGCTATACTTGTGGGAAAGTTCCTATTTGAATGCTGTAGAAAGGCTGTGGCTATGGTTCACAAAGGTATGGATGTGATGTTCCTAGTGATGAAAACAGGAAAAACAAAAGAAAACAGAAAAAATCTATGTGAAATTGGGGCTATGGAATACTCACGGCAGCACTTAACCCTCACGGCAGGAAAACAGCTCAATTTGGAGCCACGGCAGAGCGTACGGCAGCGAAAACAGTCAAAAACTGTGCCACGGCAGAGAATCACAGCTCACGGCAGCAACAGCTCCTCACGGCAGAAAAAACAGCGGTTTTGGTACCGCGGCAGAGCAAAACGGCAGAAAAACGCACAGAAATCGTACCGCGGCAGAACTTCACAGCGCGCAGAGATTCACGGCAGCAAAAACAACGATTTTCGTACCGCGGCAGCTGAGCGCGGCAGCAAAACGTTGCGTTTCTGTGCCGCGGCAGATCACACGCGAGTGATTTGGTGTGTGTGTTACGGGCTCGAGTGGGGCTTTTGTAAGGATGTTGCGGCGCAATCCGAGACCAACTAGGGCGCGGCAGCGGTATGTGGTATGGTGGGTTTGGGGATATGGTAAGTGAGCTGCGATGGATGGGGGGTTTGGTAACCACGTGATGGATGGAATCCGAGTGGAAGTAGGGGGGGCAGCGATGGTATGATTGCGGTGGGATGGGAGGGAATCCGAGTCCAACTAGAACTAGGGTTTTGTGGTGCGGCTAGGTTAACTAGATGGGATCGGATTGGAGTGAAGGGTGGCAATATGGAGCGGATATTTTTAGAGTTTTCTGATATAATTCGACTAGATGAACAAAGACAACTAGATCTAGCCGAAAACTAAAAAGAGAGAAAAAGCAACACAAGATCTAACACAAAGACAGCACTAGTGATTAAAACTAAGGTGATATCTAGGCTAAGGCAATGATCTACTCTATTTTTGTGGGGCTTTTTCTGGATAGGTAATAAAAACACTCAAAAACTAAAGGGAAATTGATAGCTCACCGAGGCAACCTGTAAATCTGATACCAAGATGATAAGGGGTGGCCCAATCTTCTCAGTGAACTCACAGATAACTTCTGAATTGATAACTAGTGCGCCACTAAGAACTCTCCGGCTGATCCCTGATGCCAATGCAAAAGATAGCAACCCAATGGATATTCTTAACTCCACACTCTTGCACAAGTAATCCACCGACTACAAGTGGTACTGTACCGTCTTATTCCCAGTGGAACAGCAGGTATCACGTAAGGTTTGCAGATGAACTTCCAGATGAAAGTCTAACAAGCAGTTTCAACTAGAGGTTATGGGGTTTGTTTGATTCAATCGTAGTCTACCTGATCCACTCGCAGGTGGCCAACATATATAGGTGGAGGGGGTGCGGCCACAAGGCATCCTTGCGCAAGCAATCCCCTCCCTACTAGGACTAGGACTCCTACTAGGACTAGGACTTCACAAAATATGGATACAAACCGATTCCCACACAAGGAATTCAGCCACTTTGGTTATGGAAACCAAACCTAACTATTATGGCGCATCGATCTTCTATGTGGGCGCCCTCCTCTTGCTTGTTTCATCCATGAGTGCATTTCACCTTGTGGAGGCACTCATCCCCATGTCTTGGATAAATAACAATTGTTTTATTGGAATAACAATTGTTATGAATTGTTTTCACCATCTTGCTTGATTGTTTTCAACAATGTGATCTTGTTTTCCACCTCTTGAATATTTGTTTTCACCATGATCTTGTTGTCTTGAATCAACTCATCACTCATTCTTGTGAGAACATAATCCTTAGGTCCATCCTTATCATAGGCCATCCGCGATGTGGGAGTACCAGGGTGCTGGGGATCCCAGTCGCGTGAGTCGCGAAGAACTCTCGAGTGCGGAATTCGAGAAGAAGATCGCCGCCAGCTGAAGTAAGTTTTGAATCTCCCAATCTTGATTTCTTTTCCTTATTCTGAGATTTTGTCGACAGACTTTTTTCTCGTTTTCCTTCTGTCTTTTCCAATAGAGCTTAGCCGTGACCACTTGCTACCCGCCGATATCTGGGGAGGATGCCTCGGACTTGCTAGCAAGCAACTTGGAAGGCCCAGCTGACACCACTGTTGCTGACGCCTCCTCGAGTTCCGAGAGTGATTCTTCGGATAGCGTAGAGGACTTGGGCGACGGTCTTCTCCAACGAAAACGCCGTCGGGTAGAGGGCGACGAGGCCACTTCCAAGGATAATTCCTTGGAGGAATTACCCGGGAAGGAGCCCCTCATCGTAACCCTGCTGCAATCACTCGCCCCTCCCTCAGTCCCGACAATCCAAACCGCCTGGAATGCGGATATGCTGGACGAGGAGGAGGATGATGACGAGTAAGTTTTTCTTCCCACTTGTAGTCGAACATTTCCTTTCGCGTTGTTTCTGACACATTGCCTTCATTGTAGCTTGCAAGCCATCAGCCCTCGCAGGTATGCCTCTTCCCTTCCTCCCGAAAAGAGGAACAAAGTGGGAGCTGCGGGTGAGACTCCTACCGCCGACACCGTCCAAAATTCACCGAGTGCAGCCCCCAATGCGGCGACTACGGAATACAGGATTCCTAGTTTTGCTGCTGAGGCGTCGGCTCCGAAGGAGGTGTCGGGCAGCTCAGCGGATCCTCTCTCCCTCGCTCAAGGCCAGGTAAACTTCACTATCTTTTTCTTCTTCTTCTTCTTCTTTTTTTTTAAAAAATACTTTTTTATCCTTGGATTTATTATCGGGTGCACGTCAGTGCTCCCGATGGGAGTAGCCCCCGAGGCTGTAGTCGATCGCACGCGGTCGGCTACAGGCTCAAATATAATCTCTTTCTTCTGCCTCTTTTTATCGGGTGCACGGCAGTGCTCCCGATGGGAGTAGCCCCCGAGGCTATACTCGAATGTTTAAAATCGAGTATAGGCTCCAATCTCACTTTTCTGATTCTTCTATCTTCTTTTTCCTTGCAGTCACTTATTGACTACCTTGCGGCGATTGGGCGCCGTGTTGTTCTTGCTGAATCGGAATGCGGGATCCTTCGGGCGGACCATAGTCGACTCACCATAGAGAATGAGCTTCTTCGAGGTAAGCTTAGCCATCTTTTTCTGTTTGCGTTTTTCCATCAGTTCTTCCATTCTGATAAGTTATGCTGTGCAGATCAACTTGAGTTTTTGAAGACCGAGAAGGACAATGCTTCTACTCGGGTAATAGCTCAAGAGGCTGAGTTGGCGGCCGTTTGCCAGGATCTGGAATCCTCCCGTATGTCTTCGGCTGACCTTGAAGGGAAGCTTGCTTCTGCCCAATAGGCTCTGAAGAAGTTGGAGGAAGCCGTCACCAAGGCGGATGCCGATCTTGTCGACTTCCTTCGTCCCCTTACCGAGCGCTTTGCGGGTAAGTTACCTTTGGCTTATAACTTGTCTTCTGCTGTTTTGAGTCTTCTGTATCTTAACATTTTTCTCTACAGATCTTCTGGGTGTTCCACTGGAGCTCCCTGGGGTCCGTCGGGTGGATGCCCTGACGGATTCTTGCGCCCAGCTCAGGAGGCACGCCGAAGGGGTCTGCACTTTGATTGGCGATGACATTCGAGTGTTGACGCAACTGCACAGCCGCTGTCTCGTCAACGCCGTGTCTCCACCCGCGCTGGGCGATCTGCTGAAGATTTTCTCGGAGAGCAATCTCCTTGAAGCTTACGCGGTTGCCCAGTCAGAATCTGGAGCGAAGACCGCGATCCAGTTCGCGCTAGCACACGGGGTCACTGGTTTGGAGGAGGCCTACTCGGAGCTTCCCGTCGATCCTGTTACGGGCAAAAAGGTAGGGCTTCGTCGTTTTGGCAATGCCGCCGGAGTCCTTGCTCGGAAGTTATCCGAGTTGTTTGCCCGTGATAGGGGAGGGACCACTGCCGCGAGTGGTAGCACAACTGTAGCTTCTTAGTTTATTTCATTTGTACTTCGCAGCTTCAATTGTAATGAACCCTGGGATGTGCTCCCGTATTTTCAATATTTTAATCGAGATGTTTTGCTGAAATGATTCCCGCGATTGTGTGTGCTCCCGATGGGAGTAGCCCCCGAGCACCTGTCGAATAGGTTGTTAATATATCTCGAGTAGGGCATCTTATTCCTTAATCTTCCTTGTATTTTTCAGGTGACCGGGATGGCTGCAGAGCCTTCGGGTGGACCTGTTGCTCCAGCCGATCCTCTTGTTGCCGATGTTGGGACCTTGGCGGGTCTCCGTGATCGTGTAGCTGATGGTGAACGCAAGCTAAAGGCGTTGCGTGGGGTAGCCGATGTGGCTAAATCCAAACAAAAACTGGCGACTGAACGGGAGCAGTTTGTGATGGATGAATTGGCGTCTGTTGCCAATGATTTGCTCTGTAAGTAATTCAGCCCCCAAATCTTTCTTATCTCGTGCTCTCTTTTGATCATGTATCCTTTCTTTCCAGTTGTTCGACCGGATGACAGGAATGAGAAACAATGGGTGGAGAACCATATCTTTCAAGAAGCTGGTAGCTCAAGGCCTCATGCGAATAATTTTCGCTCTAATCGTAGTCGAGGTTTTGTGCTTGCCACCTTGAAGTTCCGAATCAACCAGGCAAAAATACTCGTGAGTTCCTTTCACGAGGTTTTGATTGCAATGAACGCTGCTTTTTATCCGCTGCAAAGGGGTCCAGAAGATTGGAGCCATCTTCTCAGGGTGTTCGGTCAAGAAGGAGAGATTCGCGAGTGTGTTCGCAATCAGATGACTTGTGGCTCGGTGGTGGCTCTCTCTTTCGTCCGGTTATGGCATCCTGAGGTGAATTTCAACTCCATAGCTAGACTTCCTGATGGTCCAATCGACGATATGTCTCCTCATTATAGGGTTGTTCGACCTGCGGCAGAGGAGATCATTCGATTGACCTCAGATGAGGTAGATCGTGTTTTGGCGGCTGAGAATACTCATCGCCATGTATAAGTGTAGGATGTATATATCCTGTTTCGTTGTGTAGTTTGTAAAAACTGTTGTAAGGTGTGTAACCTTGTATATATAAATTGTCCTGTGATGCTTAATTTAGGCGTAGCCCCCGTGTGTTTCTGGGGTGTATACCTGTAACTTTTAGCATGTAAGGATGAATAATCTTCGGGTACCTATGGTTGAGAAACCATGTATTTTATTGCGATGACTGAGAAGTCATGTATTCGAGTTACAGGAGTGGCTAATATAGCCTTATTGCTGCAAGAAAAATAGGTCTAGGGATAAAATTTGCGGAGGTGTGCGATATTCCAAGGATTGGAATAGATGCCTCCAGTTGCCGGGTTCATCAGTCTATAAGCTCCGCCTGGGATAACTTCGTGTATTATGAAGGGTCCTTCCCATGGTGGCTCGTGCTTGTGTCCTTCCTTCTGCTTGAGCCGTAACACCAGATCTCCTAATGCGAAAGCTCTATGGCGTATGCGGCAACTGTGATAGTTTCGCAGTGATTGTTGATATACTGCGGATCTTGCGAGTGCAATATCGCGCATTTCATCTAGTGCGTCCATATCTTCCGCGAGTGCCCTGTTGGAGGTTTCTTCACTATAAGCGACAACTCGTGGGGCGCTGAACCTAACGTCCTCGGGAAGGACTGCTTCTGCCCCGTATACCATGAAAAATGGCGTGTAGTTTGTAGATCGGTTTGGAGTTGTGCGGAGGCTCCATAGCACGGAGCGTAGCTCTTCGGGCCAATGTCCCGCTGCTGGGTGTAGACGATCGAGTAGACGCTTCTTGATGCCAGCTGAAACTAAGCCGTTGGATCTTTCGACTTGTCCGTTCGTTTGCGGATGGGCAACTGAGGCGAATTTGAAATTGATGCCCTTTTCTTCGCAGAACTGCTGTGTTTCCTTGGCCGTGAAATTAGAACCATTGTCTGCAATCATAACATGTGGCACTCCAAATCTGCATACAATGGAGTCGAGGAATTTGACGGCGCATTGAGCACTAGCCGAGGTTACTGGCATGGCTTCAATCCATTTGGTAAATTTGTCGACTGCGACCAGCAAGTGTGTGTATCCACCTGGTGTGGACTTGCGTAGCGGTCCTACCATGTCTAGCCCCCATTGTGCAAAGGGCCAGGCGATGGGTATCATATGCAATTCCGTAGCGGGTGCGTGTGGTTTTCGCGCGAATCGCTGGCAAGCGTTGCACCGGTCGACTATCTCCTTTGCGTCTCTGGCAGCTGTAAGCCAGTAGAATCCCGCTCGAAAAGCTTTTCCCATGATTGTTTTCCAGCTCGCGTGATGTCCACAGTCTCCTTGGTGGATGTCTTGGAGTAATTCCTTGCTGTCTTCGGGTGCTATACATCGCTGGAGTATACCCGAGATGCTTTGCTTGTATAATTCTCCATTGATCACCCGAAAAGATTTACTGCGCCTGATTATCTATCGAGCCTCGCGAAGATCTGCTGGGAGCTGTTTGGCGGACAGGTAGTCGAGGTACTTCTGTGTCCAAACTGGCTCGACCAGAAATACTTGTCGCGAAATATTATGAATAAGCTCGATAATGGCAACTTGCGGGCTAACCTCTGTTTCCGGTGCTGCAGGTGCCCCGGCGGCTTTCTTGACTTTGACTGATCGCTTAATTATTCGCTCGAAATATATCCCTGGCGGTACGGGTGTATTTGTGGAACCCATGTTGGCCAGCCTGTCTGCTTCTTCATTACTAGATCTCGCAATGTGCTTTAACTCGCATCCTTTGAAACTGCCCTCGAGTAGGTTGTACATGTCACGGTAGGCAACCATGTTTTCGGCGACAGCGTCGCACTCCTTCATTGTCTGTTGCACGATGAGGTTGGAATCGCCGTAGATCATCAATCGGGTGGCTCCACACGCGACTGCCATCTTCATACCATGCAACAAGGCCTCATATTCTGCGTCGTTGTTCGATGCTGGATCATCGGGTGGAAAATCCAATCGTAGGACGTATTGCAGCTTGTCTCCTCTAGGTGATATTAGGACGATTCCGGCTCCTGCTCATTCGTTTCTTTTGGACCCGTCGAAGTACATTATCCAGTTGCTCGTGTACTCAGGCGGTCCTAATGTTTGTAGCTCTGTCCACTCGCTTAAGAATTCCACGAGTACCTGGGATTTTACTGCATTGCGTCCTGCATAAGTGATGTCCCAAGCGCCCAACTCGATGCTCCATTTTTGATGGGGGGATGATAACCCGGTAGGCCAAACTCCAAGGAGTAACCCGGCCCAAAGGACGCTGTGCAGGATCCGGCTAAGGATAAGGAAACCGTGAAGGCCCAAGCTTGTAGGCCCAGTAACCCGGATTGTGGGTTACTGTAAAGGAAAGTTAGGGTTTGTGCGCTGTGTCCGGGTAGGATCCAAGATGCGCCTTGGAGAATAAGCCAGGGGGTACGGGTGCTTTATAAACCGACCCCCAGGTCTAGTTTAGGCAGAGATCTAAGAACCCTAGCAATATCGCTTGATATCGAGCATCCAGTGTAATCCCAGAGTTGAGTTATTGTATCAAGATCGGAGACTCGGCGACTTTGATTGCCGGCTACCAGATTGAATTGCATCATGTTTTCCTCTGAGCTAAACCCTCTCCCAAACGCCTGTGTCGTCTTGCCCCAAGATCAGTTACCCCCGGTAACATCTGCCGTGATTATCCCACGACAGTTGGCGCCCACCGTGGGGCCTGCGTCCAAAGGTGTTTACATCACGGGAGAAGCTCGGAAGAGCATGGAGAATCTCGTCGTCGGCGAAATCTACGTCGACCACAAAGGAGAAAAGATGGTGGACGATTCCGGCTGGGGGCCAGAGTCGGATCACCTCGAATCCGGATCCGTCGTGACAATCGGCCGGATCATCGTCTTCATTGGTATGGTATGTACTTCCAATTCGATCCCTGACAATATTGGATCTGATTCTGTGCCAGGAGAAGCCACTTCTTTTCGATCAGATGACGAAGAATCGATTGGAACAACACATCCGGCAGAAGAACCCATCGCGGAGTGGGAACAGCCAGAGGAGCCGGCATGGACCCCGCGCGACCGGGTCGAAAGAGAAGGTGATACCGGGTCTATCCTGGATCTGCTGGAAAACCGGTATGAGGAGGAGAACGATGAGGAAGAACAGCATGAACTTACACCGGATATCGTACGCCGAGTTGCAGTCTATGCGGCTCCCGCGGCCAATCTCAACCAAGGAAACGCAGCCGCGGCATCAGTCGGGGCGGCTCAGGCAGTGGCCCAGCAGCAGGGCGCGGCTAACGGAGACCCGGTTTTGGCCCGGGTTGATGGGGAATCGGCATCAGTAACCAGCCGTGCAGCAGACGAGGAGTTGCACGCAAACACGTTCGGATTCCTGGGAAACCGGACACCAGGGGCGGGTCCTTCAAACCCGCGCCACCCGGCCTTATTCGATAATAATCTGATTCTAGATCCCACGGTTCTTGCAACGGTTATCACTCCGGAAAACGCGGCGGAACGTGTCAGGGATCTGGATGTAGCTCGTCGTGCGCTGGAACAGCAAAGAAGGCAGGTAGAGCCAGAAAGGCAAGGGATGGCCAGGCGGCAGCGTGAGCTGGATGCGCAGGAAACTCGGCTCCGAGAGGAAACGTCTAGAGTGCATCAAAGGCATCAAACCAGGTTACCAGCAACGGGCGGGGTTATTAATCCGGCTAATTTATTTGTCACACCTCAGGATCAGCCGATACCAGTGGTGAACCAGGGAACCGCACCCCAACCGGCGACAGCAGGGACACATCCGGCCAATGAACGGGCCGGGTTACCCCCACCACAGACCAGAGTCACAACCGGCAACGATCTACCACCACCGCCACCATCACGATTCCGCACACCAGCCGGCCACTACAATAACCCCATGGACAATGTGTATGCGGCGACACTCGCCTTAAATCAGATCCCCGTGGGAGAGTCGCCCCATGCAGAGAAGACTCAGCAAGCCATCGATCTGTTGCACACTGCGGTGGCACAGCAAGCCAATTATCCGGATCACAGAAGCGGTATGCATGGAACGCCATACGTCAGTCAACAACAAGGGAATATCCAAGCAAGTTCAGCACGGCGGAGGGAAGAGCAGCAGCAAATGCCGCCTCCTCCCCGCGCTCAGGCAGCATCAGCAGCACAGGCTGTCGTGGACAGTTCTAGAGCCCGGAGGGCCGCGGCCGGGTCTGCAGCGCATGGACTTCCCGCAGCATCGCGCCCAGCCGTGTCCCCCGCGATATCACACGTTTCTAGAGCAAGACCGGCCTCAACCGTTCTAGCGGGACCCAAGTGTCTCTCGGACAATATCAGAGCTGAACCTTACCCGGAAAAATTCAAAGAGCCGGGGAAAGTAGTGAATTATGAGCCAACTATGGATCCAGAAACATGGCTAAGTAGTTATGAGATGGCAATGTCGATTCGCAACGCATCCGAGAATCTCCAAGCAAAGTTCATGTACTTGATGATGTCAGAAGGAGCAGCAAAGTTGTGGTTCACCAATTTGCCGGAAGGATCGATCAAGTCCTGGGAGGAATTGAAGACCGCGTTTGTCAAGCACTTTCATGGGACGTGCAGGAAATTGTTCACTATTGATGATCTAGAGCGGTGCGTCCAGAAGAAGGGAGAATCGGCACGCAGTTGGGTGCGCCGGGTCATGGAGATACTTCACTCGTCCACGGATATTCAGCCCAAGGATGCACTACAGGCCATGGCAAAAACATGCAAGTACATACCTTTAGTGCAAAAGTTAACTCGCATGAAGTCTAGTCGAAATGCGTCGGAAGTTACAATGGCAGAATTGATGGATGCGTGCAACAAACACGCTGCGACAGATACTACAGAAGAGGAAGTTGATGACAAGAAGGTAAAAGCAAACACGAGTAATAACGGAAGAACCGGCAATGGATCAGCACCGGGTAATAACGGGAATAGCCAGAACAAGCGCCCATTTGAAGGAGGCTCCGAGTTTGTCGCCAATAGAGAAGCCGGGTCTTCAAGGCCCAGAGCAGAAGGAAATTTCAACGGAGGTAATCACAATGGAGGAAATTATCAAGGACCGCCAAGGCCGGGTAACAATTGGGACATATTCAGGATGGCGTGCCCGAAGCACAGCAGGAACGGCAGGCCAACTAACCACTCCCTGGAGCAGTGCGCCGACTTACAAAGATGGAAAAATGAGGAAGTGAACAGAGCTATGCGAGGTGCAGGACGGGGAGGAGGACCGGGTCCAGGGGGAAACCCGGGCAACGGCCCACCCCCAGCTGGTAACCCGGCGGCTGGAAATCAAGGTAATAACCAAGGGGGGCAGGAGGTTTCCAGGCTAACCCCAAACAATTGGGTCAATATCATGTGCATACCACAGGAGGCTCTAACAAGGACAAAAAGATACTGAAGCAAGCGGTCATCTCAGTTTCGTTAGCTGTCCCGAGATACTTGAGATGGTCAGAACAGGAGGTAACTTGGAGCAGAAGGGATCACCCAGAAAGAGTGGAGCACCCGGGAGTCTTGGCATTAGTAGTCGCACCGCAAGTCAATGGGTACGAGCTGAAAAAGGTTTTGATGGATGGTGGAAGCAGCATCAATATACTGTATTGGGAAACCTTCCTACGCATGGGCCTCAAGGAGTCCCAGCTACAAAAAAGCTCAACAGTTTTTCATGGGATAGTGCCGAGTCATTCAGCGTGCCCTGAGGGAAAAATCGCATTGGAGGTAGCCTTTGGGGAGTCAAAGGATAACTATCGAGTTGAGTAGCTTACCTTTGAGATAGTCAAGTTGTGCAGCCCCATATCACGCGTTATTTGGAAGACCGGCTTACGCCAAATTCATGGCTAGGCCGTGTTACGTATATTTACAGCTAAAAATCTCGGGTCCCAAGAAGACCATCACCATACATGGAAACCGAGACATAGCAGCTGAATGCGACGAAGGAGATGCAGCAATGGCCGAGCAAGCCTGCAGAAAAGAAGAACTCAAGCATTACCGGTCTCAAGCAGACCCGGAGGACAGGGCCACATCAAAAAGGCCGAGTACTGAAGGCGAAAGAGCGAAATCCAAGGTAGCACAAGATGCTAAAATGGTGGCTTTTGTCAAGGATGACTCCTCCAAACAATCCGCCATGAAAGAAGAAGCTGCACGACCGCTCACAACCAGCCATGTCATGGAAACACGATACCCGGGTTGGCTGGTAAACCCGGTACTCATCATGAAAAAGTCCAACATATGGAGAATGTGCATCGGTCACGCCAGTCCGTGACCGGTCCCCATGGAGAACTAAACAATGTAACGGGCAGCAGGTTTCAGACGCGCTCTTTTCCTACCCAGGGTACCTAAGGGGACTGGAAGGTTTTTAATGAGGCGGCCTGCTGATCCAAACTTTCTCGCATCAATAAAGAGATGGTTATCAAGTCCTATTTCGTTACAGCCTGATTACAAGTAAGTAGTATCCATGTGACATCAATATTTCAGTATCATTAAGAACGTTGAGCATATATAGGTCTCGGGGGCTGGTTGCTCAAGTAGCCCAGCCACAAACCCGAAAGACCCGGCCTTGATGCCTATAAGTTATAGGGGCCGATTATTCGCAAACGAGTACGGCTGCAATCCTATAACTGGACAAAGGAGCCAAATTTTCTTGACTTTTCTTACTTAACCTCGATGTGACTCGCACTAAAGTGGCATGATTTGTTCGCTTACGATTACAGTCAGCCATGAAGCCCAATGGGACTTGTCTGACCCTGTTTTCGTATGGATGTAACAACATGGTATCCACGCGAAAGCCGGCTTACAGTACAAGATAGTCAAAAGGGTCATCTAAACCACAAGTTTATGCAGAGTACAAGGCTAATAGCCGGAAACTCAATGACTATCAAGCATAACTTCAGTACTTCCGCGGAATGATCTTAGGTTTTCGACTCGGTAAAAAACGATTTGTTCTCTGAGAAAGGCCACACCCCCATGACTCGGACTTTGGGCCATGGGGACTGGGGACTTCGAAACAGAAGCAAGCTACTTGGCTATCGCAGTTCGAAAGACCCTAGCATCCGAGTCTTGGGGAATTAAAGAAAAGTCCACTTATCAAAGCCCCTGGTACTCGGAAAACCGAGTCTTACGAAGGGAGCCAAAATAGAGAGTCGGGTATCGAGAAAAAGCTCAAAAGATAGACAAGCAATACGGTTATCAAAAGGCCAGGAAAGCCGCAAAGCATATCACGGACTAAAAGTACGTTACAAGTTACGACATCAGTATCAGGGGTGCACAGGCGCACCATCAAAAGCATAATAGTTTGAATACAAAGCATCACGTAAACAAGGTATTATGATGGTACTGCCCTATTCGGCTTCCTGAGTGCGGTTTTCCGGCTCTGGGTCCTGGGCTTGTTGCTTAGCCTTCCCGGCACCCTTACCCGGACTCACTGCACCAGGGCGGACAGGTGGAGGGACGGCTGGTGTAGAGGCAGACGGACCTGATCCTAACTCGGCCTCTCTCTTTGCAGTTGCCTCCCTCTTCCTGGCCGAGTTAGAAACCCATTTCTCCAAAATGTCAAAGGGCGGGGGTGCTTCCTCTGTAACAACTTTGCCATCAGCGTCGTATGCACTCATGATCGTGTTTAGGTCCAAACTATCGGCCAAAGTGGTAGCCGAGGGGCGCACGGCGGCTTGTATGGCCTTGAAACCTTTGGGTGTAAATTTGGAACCATCCGCCTTGAATTCGGGAAACCCGGATATTACCTTTGCCGGGTCAAGCTTCGGAAAGAAAGCCTTGGCCAGGGTAAAGGCCCGGGTCATACCAATCCGGCATGACGAGCGCTTCGAGATTTCAATCCAGCCAGGCACAGTGGAGCAGGCTTGAATGAGATTTTCCTCACCCGGATATACTTCCGTAGGCCACTTCACGACATCCAGTATAAATTTTGTGCCGGCAAAGAAAGTCCGGAGCACGGTCTTTAGGGTTTTAGCCTTGACAATGGCATCCTCCTCTGGGGCCGCAAGGTTGGCACCTACAGTTGTAACAAAAGAGAGAACGTATCAGTAATCCCGAGTCTGATATAATAAAGAAAAGACATAAAGCCAATCGGCAGCAAAAACTTACTAAGCAAGATCTGATAAGTATCGGTGACTTGGTCCGATAGTTTTTTCAGTGCGGTCTGAGCGGCATTGCACTTCTTCTTGTATTTGGAAACATCCTTCTTCAAAGTTTTCATGTCATCCTCAAGGGTTTCCCTTCGTTTTATCTCGGCAAGAAGAAGTCGTTCGGTTTTCAGTAAAGTTTCATCAGACCGGGTTATCTGTGCCTGCAAGTAGCAAGGAATGCAAGTATTAGTTGGATATTAGGGTAAGCTGAATATGGCGTAAAGTTCCAAGCATAACTTTTGCAAGTCATACTTGAAACTTGGGGACTAGGTATACAATATGGAATACCAAGTGCCCTTACCTGGTGCTCTGCCGCCATGCGCTCCAAGATCTTGCTCTCCGAAGTCTTCATAGTGAGGAGGGTGTTCATCAATTGATCAAAAGTGTCTTTACTCGTATCAGAGGACCCGGGGCCTTGGAAATTCCGAGAAGGAGCTTTCTTCTTAATGGGAGGCGGAACCCGGGTCATTTGTGTGTCGGAATCCGACGCTCCTTCTTCTGCACCCAAGACGGTGGCTTTGTTCTTCTTGCTTGCATGGGAAGCAATCGGATACTCGGCTTCTTGTGTGTCCGGCTTTGCCGGCTGTCGTGGGATAATCACGGCAGATGTTACCAGGGGTAACTGATCTTGGGGCAAGTCGACACAGGCGTTCGGGAGAGGGTTTAGCTCAAGAGAAGACATGGTGCAACTTGATCTGACAGCCGGCAATTGAAGTCGCCGGATCTCTATTCTCGATACAACAACTCGATTTAGGGTTTACACTGGATACTCGATATCACACGATATTGCTAGGGTTCTTAGATTTCTCTGCAAAACTATGCCTGAGGGTCGGTTTATAAAGCACCCGTACCCCCTAACTTATTCGGCAAGGCATATTCTGGATCCTACATGAACACGGCGCACTAACCATAACTTTCCTTTACAATAGCCCATAACCCGGGCCGTTAAGCCCACAAGTTTGGGCCTCCACAAGCTTCTTTATTCTTAGCCGAATCCTGCACGCCATCCTTCGGGCCGGGTTATTTCCTCAGAGCTTGGCATACCGGGTTAGCATCCCCCTGTCAGTAGTCCCCAGAATAGCCTGGGCTTCATGGATCTCCTTGAAGCGCTTGCTATTCCCTGCAAAGATATAGATCATACGGGCGTATGAAGACCGGGTTAAGATGTTTTGATATTCGGCTAGGCCTCACTCCATGGTGGCCATGTGATAACCCGGATTTGGCCTCCAGACATTTAGGTTCAAATTCCCAGGTCCAGACTACAACAAAAATGCCAAGATCTCATGCTCGACAATCAGTCCCGTCATTACGGGGCAAATCCTTTCCTTCTTCTGTCCCAATGCCTCGCCCAATACTCGACGCATATCTCGCAAGATCTTCGCTGATAACCTTTACCCCGCGGTTTCCGGCTACTGGCCGTTAGGATAGGCTCACCCTTGCCTTATAAATAGTACTTAATGGGCAACCCTAAGCCTCTCACCACGCCACAACTTCCCCTCTTCTTCCTTGCTCCCAACACCCTCGCAACACCACCGTGAGGAGCTCGCACCGGTCACCAACGCAAGCTCACCAGCGACCGCGCCCGCCCTTGAGTCGCCTTACGCCACCGTCAAGTGTCATCGTTGCTCCTCCGTTTCTCTCATTCGAGCCACGCCGCCCGTCGCCATCGTATTAGACTCCAATCTCCCCGGTAAGCTCCTCGCAACCAGTCAATCAATCCTCACAACTTTCAATTTACCCAAGATCGGATCTAGGTCAACCCGCAAGTCATTTGTCCGATTGCACCAAATTAGATCGACTCGAGGCTTGCCAACTCCTTTAATCATCTGCCCTATAGTCACAAATGATCCTCCAACCCTCATTGATTACCAATTTTACTTAAAAATCATCCGCAAGCATTTCCATCTAGATCCGTTCCTCTTCAATTTTCCGCCTATTGCATTAACACCCGGAAAAACCCTCCTTTTCCAGCCATTTCATTTGCGATATAAATATGGGCAACCGTCCGTCATCCCCGAATACCTTTCCCTATGTAAGTGACCAACAATTTCACAAGTGTGCTCAATACCCGGACAGTTCTCGGCTTCGCCCCTTCTTGATACCTTTATACTCAGATGCCTCAGTATTCCCGGGTCTTATTTCACACGCCTCTTCTCTTTATGTTTTGCAGGCTGGCCCCATGGCTCCCAAGCGACAAGGAAAACAGCCGGCTCCGACGAGGACCACCCAAACCATATCTGCCAACTGGGGGCGTTCCACAACCACCAAAGCCAAATAGGACGAGCTAGCCGAATTAGGAACCCTCCCTTCTCAAAAAGACATCCACTGGAGGGTCCCGGGTAATGAGACTCGTCCCACCCCCGAAGAAAACGAGGTAATCTACTTCGTTGACCACGTGACCCGGGGATTTCGTCCTCCGGGTCATCCTTTCTTTAGGGAGGTCTTAGATCATTATGGACTCCGGGTGTTTGACATAGGGCCTAACTCCATGTTAAACATTACCCACTTCATTGTTCTATCTGAGTCGTACTTCTGCATGCCACCGAGTCTGACTCTTTTCATTGAGTTATTCCAGTGCAAGCCGTGCCGCGAAAGCGGCGACGGAGCGCTTCTCACTTGCGGCGGGGTATCCATCCAACGCCGTAAGAATTCTCTGATGCCAACCCTCAACCTGCACTCCCACGTTAAACATTGGCAGCTATCCTTCTTTTACTGCCACGATACCTCCCCCGACAGCGAAAAGAAGCTGCCGGGTTAGTCAGAGGCCCCCCTCAAGCTCTCCGAGTCTTTCAATGCCTTCGCATCAGACTCAGACAGGGAGGCAATCCTTCCTTCGCTAGCCAAGATAGCCATTCTCTCAGCCCAGGGCCTCCTAGGGCTCAATTTAATAAAAACTTGGGTCGATTTCCGAATCCAACCTAATTCCGTTCGCGCCAAATTGATGTGCGAGTATTCGGGGCACACCACAGACGCGCTCCGCTACTCCACCAAGAGCTTTGCGACCGGTGATACTATAAAGACTATCAAGGGCTTCTTGGCGGAGAAACTGGAGGCGATAAAGGGCATCGCCGGGTTACCTCCGTTTACCCGGGAAAATCCAGCTCCAGCGGTAATACCCGGCGCTCATAGCTTGTTTCCACATTTCAACTCGATACTGCTTCTAAGCCTTTAATCTTATCTTTTTACCTCAGGCTGATGACCCTTTCTGGAGAGTTGAACCACTCCCCCCCTCCAGAGACCCGGAAGAGGAGGACGAGGCGACTGACGATAGTGAAGGTATTCACTCAGGATCTGCATATTTTTACTTGCATTACTTTCCTCTCGTCTGTCTTTTTTCCAATGAATGCACACCCGGTTCGCAGGGCTAGAGGACGAGGGTGGAAACAATGAAGACGACCCGGAGAGAACCGAGTCTGACCCAGAGGCAACAGTCGGGGCCAAGAGGAAAGGCAGGGGGACAGTGTCCAAGGTTCCTTTTTCCTCATTATCTTCTGAACCTTACTCCTTTGACGTCATGCGACGACTTAACCATCAATTATCAAATTCATCATGCTTGAAGGATTCCTTCCCAGCCAAGCGCAGAGTAACTCGGAGCTCCCCAGGTGAAGATCCACTTAACCCGGGCATCTCCGCCCCCTCGGTCCCTCGTGGCAGTGCTCCTCCATCTCGTTCTTCCAACTCTCCTCAGCGCCACCCTTCTCCTAACCACCCACGTGCCGGGCAATTCCGGGTTCCACTAGTGGTTCCTGCGAATACCTCGTCTGCTTCCAGTGGCGAGCTCCCACCGGATTACACCGTAAATGCCGGGTAAGTTTTTGCCTTACTATTTCTTTTTGCATCTAACGAACTTTCATCCGAGCCGCCGTCATCATTAATAGCTGCCTTTTTTCATCTTTCTTTCAGCGCTCAGGTCACCGTCAGTGACCCGGAAAACACAGAAACGGATAACCTCCAGGTGGAGAAGCCGACTGACGACGCAGACGCCGCAACTGGTGGTGATGCGACCACTAACCGGGAACAAGGCCCTCTGAACAATCCACTTTCCCAAACCGTCGGATCTCCTTCCTTATCGGAACCAGTAGACGAAGAGATAGAAATTCTAGATACAAGGATGAGCCCTCCCAACCCGGACACTCAGACTGTCCGGGTCTCCACTCCAAATGCAAGGAGAACCCCCCTACCAGATGATCAAGCTGCCGGCTCTTCCGGGACTCGCTCCGAGGAGTTAACTTTTGCCCAGATGCTAGAAACCCTGCGCGCCTTAAGGGCTAACGAGGAAAACATCTTGGGGTCTTTAATAACCAAACACGAGGTAAGTTCGATTAATGTTGCTTGTACCTTTGTCCAGTCCCCAAGTTCCGAGGGAGTTCATTCATGACTTGCTCGGTACTTTTATTATACCAATGACTGATAACTGTGCTCTTCTACCTGACTAATGCTTTTTTAACATCCATGCAGTCTTACGTGACTCAATACGAGGAGAAACTTGCGGACGCCGCCAAGCTCGTTGAAAAGGAGATATCTTTACGTGAAGCAGCCGAGGCTGAAGCCAGGAGGAATAGGCAATTAATGAAGAAGTACCGAAGAAGGGCTCACCAAGCCGAAGATGACCTGACAAGCCTTTCCATCGAAATATCTGACACCTATCGTTCTTTGCTTGGTATGCTTCCTTCTCCGGTTTTATCCTTTTGACAAACAGCAAAAGTTTTCCGACTTATATCTTCATTTTACTTCAGGCCCGGACGAAGCCATGCCGGATGAAGATGACATTGCCAAGCTGAAAACCATAAAGAGTGCTATCCGGCAGCTATGTGCCGGGACCAGATGGATCCTTGACGAGTTACGGTGTCCGGGTAGAGGACATGTTGACCTGAAGAGGCTGTTGGACGCCCTATCCACTATTCCCGAGTGGATTCGGCACTGGAAGCGCTCATCTTGCCGGGTTGGAGTGACCCGGGGGCTTGCACTTGCGAAAGCTTATCTCCCCAAGCTCGAGTTAGCGAAGCTTATGGGCGGCTTCCCAGAGTTCAAGCTTGACAGATCCAAGTTTTCAGTAAAGGATTTCCAGGCCGTCCAGAAGGAGGTCCGTTACCCGGCCAGCGTAATTGCTGATGAACTGGATGTTAACATACTTGTTCCAGCATATGATTCTGCCGATAAAGTAATTAAGTCGGATCTTCCTGAGCCGTATGACATGCTGGCTCGGTGGAAGGAGGAAGCTGCTGCGATAAGGGCGGAGGCTGCCAAGAAACAAGCTGAAGCCGGCTCTGCTCCTGCTGCCTCAACATCAGTCGTTCCGCCCCCTGCAGGGGCTGGCGCCGCCGATCCGGGTGTTGCTGCTACCACCAATGATGGCAAGGGTAAGGCCAAGATGGGCGCCGAGTGATATATGCCTCTTCTTAAGCGTCAGTCGGTCGACATACTTTTTGAAACAATCATTTTTTTTAGGCGGTGCGCCTGTGCACCTTTGACATTTTTTCACCAGTATTTTGTAATGCACACTAAGGCCTTGATATACTTGATGCCTGTTCCGACCTTTTTAAGTTTAAGCTCATCTGTTCTCGATATCTGGTTTTATTTATTGCTCCTTTTGTGAAAACTCAATTTCCGGGTCTCATGGGTATTGACAAGCGGATTTTGCTTCGAAGTCCCCAAGTCCCCAAGACTCGGATATTTGGATTTTTGCAACTATACAAGTAAGCCAGTTCTTTTCAAGATTTCAAGCTACCGGGCCCGGATTGCCGAGCCTAGGACACTTGATCTTGAAAAGGGAACAAAATGCTTATTGCTATTTTCACAAAGATCCATGAGTTGTTTCACATCTGTTTTGAAGTTATGCTTAATAGTCATTGAGTTTCCAGCTATTCAGCCTTGTACTCTGCATAACTTGTGGTTTAGATGACCCTTTTGACTGTCTTGTACTGTAAGCCGGCTTTCGCGTGGATACCATGTTGTTACATCAATACGAAGACGTAGCCAGCCAATTCCCATCGGGTTTCATGACTAACTGCCATCGTAAGCGAACAAATCATGCCACTTTAATGCGAGTCACATCGAGCTTAAGTAAGAGTAGCCAAGAAATTTGGACTTCTTTGTCCGGTTATAAGATTGTAGCCGTACTCGTTTGCGAGTAATCGGCCCTTATAACTCATAGGCATCATGGCCGGGTCTTTGAGTTTGTAACTGTGCTAAGCGACCAGCCCCCAAGACCTAGATATACGCATCGTACTGAGAATACATAACCTGATAACAACCATCTCTTTTCTTGATAACCATCTCTTTACTTGATATGAAGATCTGATAACAACCATCTCTTTTCTTGATAACCATCTCTTTACTTGATATGAAAAATGTAGGTCAGCAAGCCGCCTCATTAAAAACCCGTCCAGTCCCCAAAGGTGCCCTGGATAGGAAAAGAGTACGTCAGAAAACCTGCTGCCTATTACATCGTGCAATTCCACTTGCCAATATAGTCTTTACTAAGTATAATACGGACGCAGCTGAGCCACGTTCCATGGTCTATCTCTTTCTTGCATAGATGAAGTGGTGTGTGCGGTGTCATTGACTGTAGCCGACTCTTCCCTTGCATCTATCAAATAATATGATCCGTTATGTAGGCTCCGGCTTATGATAAATGGTCCTTCCCATGGTGGTGATAATTTGTGCTTTCCTTCGTTTGACTGTACCAGACGCAGAACCAAGTCTCCTTCCTGGAATACCCGGGTCTTCACACGCCGGCTATGATACCTCCGTAGATCTTGCTGATATATGGCTGATCTTTCCAGGGCTTGTTCTCTTTGCTCTTCTAACATATCTACGGCGTCCTGCCGGGTTTTTTCGTTCTCTACTTCGACGTAAGCTGATACTCTAGGCGAATCGTGAATAATATCACTTGGTAACACTGCTTCCGCACCATAGACCATGAAGAAGGGTGTCATCTGAGTGGATATGTTAGGTGTAGTGTTGATACCCCAAACCACAGAAGGAAGTTCCTCGACCCATGCACCAGCGGCCCTGACACAGGGAACTCGCAATCGTGGTTTTAATCCGCGAAGCAATTCTTGGTTTGCCCTCTCCACTTGTCCATTGGCCTGGGGATGAGCCACCGATGCCACATCGAGCCGGATTCCATTGTTGCCACAAAACTTCTCCATCTCACCAAGGGACATGTTGGTTCCATTGTCGGTAATTATGCTGTGGGGGTACCCAAACCGGTAGATAATCCTTTTCAGGAACTTGACTACTGTAGCTGCTTCGCAATTAGTAACTGGCATAACCTCAACCCACTTGGTAAACTTATCAATGGCCACCAAAAGATGTGTTTTCTTGCATGGTGACATATGGACGGGGCCAACCATGTCCATACCCCAGACGGCAAACGGCCAAGTTAACGGGATAGTCCGCAACTCCATAGCCGGCACATGGGTTTGGCGAGCGTACCTTTGACATCCGTCACACCTTGCTACCAATCGCTCCGCATCCGTTAGGGCCGTGAGCCAGAAAAACCCATGTCGATAAGCTTTAGCCACAAGAGACCTTGTGGACGCATGATGTCCACAGTCGCCTTCATGGATTTCCTTGAGAATCTGTCTGCCTTCTTCCGGCGCTACGCAGCGCAAAAAGACTCCTGCTGCACTTCTTTTGTACAATTCCCCATTGATGATAGAGTACCCCTTTGCTCGCCTCAAAATTTGCCTTGCTAATACCTCCTGTTGTGGTAACTCGCCTCGTGATAGGTAGGCCAAAAACGGTTCTGTCCACTCGGGAATAGTACGTACAGTGGCTACGAGCCCTGAATCTGAGTCTTGATTTGCCAGTTCCTCCTCTGACTCGATTTTAACTGATGGTCGCCATAATTCGTCCAGGAAAACGTTAGGTGGAACCGGCTCTCTGCGCGAGCCGAGTCTAGCGAGGGCGTCGGCTGCCTCGTTCTTTCTTCTGTCTATATGCTCCACCTCATACCCGGAAAAACATCCTGCTACCCTATCAACTTCCCTGCGGTACGCCGCCATAGTTGCGTCCTTTCTGTCCCACGTTCCTGACACCTGCTGTACCACAAGGTCCGAATCTCCGAAGCACCGTATCCTCTTGATGTTCATCTCTTTGGCTACCTTTAAGCCATGCAATAGGGCCTCATACTCGGCCACGTTGTTGGAACAGTCGAAGTGAATTTGTAGCACGTAACTCAATTTGTCCCCTTTGGGTGATGTTAGCACCACCCCAGCTCCTGATCCCTCGTACTGCTTTGATCCGTCGAAGTGCATGATCCATGACTCGGAATTTGGAACCGTTGCAGTCATGCCTGTATGTGTCCAGTCGTTAACGAAATCAACTAAAGCTTGAGACTTGATTGCTGACCTGGGTTCGTAGTTGATATGATAATCCCCCATCTCTATCGCCCATTTGGCTATTCTTCCCGTCGCGTCCGAGTTTCTGATGATATCCGACATTGGTATTGAACTAACCACTGTTATCGGATGCTCTTGGAAATACGGCTTCAACTTCCGGCTAGCCATAAAGACCCCGAACACCAACTTTTGCCAATGCGGATAGCGCTGCTTTGCTTCTGATAATACCTCACTGACGTAATAAACCGGCCTCTGAACCGGGTAACCTTTCCCGTCCTCTTTGCGTTCCACGACAACCACTGCGCTAACGGCTCGGGGGCCAGCTGCCACGTATAGCAACATAGGCTCTTTAGGACCCGGCGCCGCTAGTACTGGTGCTTCAGATAATTGCTTCTTTAGTGTTTCAAACGCTTCATCTGCCTCTTCGTCCCATACGAATTTATCCGACTTCCGCAAGAGCCGATACAAGGGTATTGCTTTTTCTCCGAGTCTAGATATGAATCGGCTCAAGGCTGCTACACAGCCCGTAAGCTTTTGAACATGCTTCAAGTTTTCCGGCTTTTTCAAACTCTGGATTGCCTTGATTTTATCTGGATTTGCCTCAATTCCTCTCTCGGAAACTATGAAGCCGAGTAATTTCCCAGCCGGAACTCCGAACACGCACTTCGTTGGATTAAGCTTCATCTGGTACCTCCTCAGGTTTTTGAATGTCTCCTTTAGATCATCGATAAATGTCTCCGCCTTCCTAGTCTTGATGACCACGTCATCCACATAAGTATGGACGTTACGTCCGATTTGGTCCTCAAAGCACTTTTGAATACACCGTTGGTAAGTTGCGCCAGCGTTCTTCAACCCAAACGTCATAGTTTTATAACAAAAGGCCCCAAACGGGGTTATGAATGATGTTTTCTCCCAATCCTCTCTTTTGAGCTTAATCTGATGATACCCGGAATATGCATCCAGGAAGCATAACAGATCGCTTCCAGCTACTGCGTCTATAATCTGATCTATCCTTGGGAGCGCGAACGGATCCTTTGGGCAATGCTTGTTGAGACTAGTGAAGTCAATGCACATCCTCCACTCGTTGGTCTTTTTCATCACCAGAACCGGGTTAGCCAACCAATCCGGGTGAAATACTTCCATGATAAAGCCGGCTGCCAATAGCCGAGCGATCTCTTCGCCTATAGCTTTCCTTCTTTCCTCATTCATTTTCCTCAAACCTTGTTTCACGGGCCTGGACTTGGGATCCACATGCAAACTGTGCTCAGCCAATTCTGTAGGGATACCCGGCATGTCGCTAGGTGTCCAGGCAAACACATCTGCATTCGAGCGAATGAACTCCACGAGCGCTCCCTCCTGCTCTTTTCCCAGGTTAGACCCTATGGTAAACTGCTTAGTAGAATCCCCTTCGACAAAATCTATCTTCTTGGTGTCTTGCGCTGCCTTGAATTTTTCTCTCTCATCCTCAGTATTCGGCTTTTTCAAGGCTGTTCTATCGTCCGGATTTACTTGAGACCAGTAATATTCGAGCTCTTCCTTCCTGCATGCCTGCTCGGCCATAACTGAATCTCCTTCGTCGCACTCGGCCGCTATATCCCGGTTCCCATGTATAGTGATGGTCCGTTTAGGACCCGGGATTTTCAGCTGCAAATACACGTAGCACGGCCTAGCCATGAATTGGGCGTAAGCCGGCCTCCCCAACAGCGCGTGGTAAGGACTGCGCAACTTGACCACCTCGAACGTGAGCCACTCCACTCGATAATTATCCGTCGATTCCCCAAAAGCAACTTCCAAGGTGATCCTTCCCTCGGGGCTCGCCGAGTGACCCGGCACGATCCCGTGAAAGATTGTCGAACTTTTCTGCAGCTGGGACTCTTTGAGACTCATCCGTAAGAAGGTCTCCCAATAAAGGATGTTGATGCTACTTCCACCGTCCATCAGGACCTTCTTCAGCTCGTAACCATTAACCTGTGGAGCAACCACCAACGCCAAGACTCCTGGACGCTCCACTTTTTCCGGATGATCTCTCCTACTCCACGTTATCTCTTGTTCTGCCCATCTAAGATATCCCGGCGCGGCTGATGACACCGAATTTGCCGCTTGCTTTGATGTCTCTTTGTTCCTGCTAGAAGTTCCTATAGTATGCACATGATATTGTCCTTTTAAGTTAGTCGTTCGTACCGTGCCGACGAAGATGTTGATCCGGCCGATCGTCAATATAAATCCGGACTCGAGGTGATCCGATTCTGGCGCCCAGCCGGAATCGTCCACCAACTTTTCTTCTTCGTGGTCGATGTAGATTTCGCCAATGACAAGATTCTCCGTGCCCTTCCGAGCTTCTCCCGTGATGTAAACACCTTTGGACGCAGGCCCCACGGTGGGCGCCAACTGTCGTGGGATAATCACGGCAGATGTTACCAGGGGTAACTGATCTTGGGGCAAGTCGACACAGGCGTTCGGGAGAGGGTTTAGCTCAAGAGAAGACATGGTGCAACTTGATCTGACAGCCGGCAATTGAAGTCGCCGGATCTCTATTCTCGATACAACAACTCGATTTAGGGTTTACACTGGATACTCGATATCACACGATATTGCTAGGGTTCTTAGATTTCTCTGCAAAACTATACCTGAGGGTCGGTTTATAAAGCACCCGTACCCCCTAACTTATTCGGCAAGGCATATTCCGGATCCTACATGAACACGGCGCACTAACCATAACTTTCCTTTACAATAGCCCATAACCCGGGCCGTTAAGCCCACAAGTTTGGGCCTCCACAAGCTTCTTTATTCTTAGCCGAATCCTGCACGCCATCCTTCGGGCCGGGTTATTTCCTCAGAGCTTGGCATACCGGGTTAGCATCCCCCTGTCACCGGCGATGATTGTTTTTCGCCGCTAGACGCGGCTGTAGTCTTATCAGTCGGGCTCCCCTTACCCGGGCCCTCGGTCTCCATATCCTCTTGGTCGCTGATAACGACCGTGGCCCTGTAGATGTTGTCAGTGAGCAGCTAAATACACAGCCAGGAAAGGGTGATGAAATGTGGTGGAACATCGGGGAGAGGATTTTACCCGGTGTTCACCGCGAAGTCACAAGGAAATCCGTCGCTGGACTCGGGAGAGACTGGAAATTATCAAGTTAGATGTCATGTGGAAATGGTTCAAGGAGAATGTTTTAACCGAGAAAAGATAGGGTAATTACCAGCCCGCCGAGTCGGGGTCGATGAAATACCCGGGTTAAGGGCATCATCACCCGGGTGATTTCGAGTTGACCTGCGCTTGGTCATGGGCGACTCCTTCAAGAATGGCCAGTGGAATAACATCAAGGTAGCTCATATATATCACTAAAGTAATACGAATTGAATGCAAGGAGAAGATATGAAACCTTGGAGGTGGCCTCTTGGGTTTTTCTTTTTAATCCGACTTTGATTGTCGGCTCTAGTTCCTCCTCGTCACTGGCAGATTCTACTTTGCCATCGGAGTTTTCTTCCTCGTCATCTTCTCGTTCTGGATATCATCAGAGTTATAGTTGGAAATGAAGGGGTTATGGTGAGCTTAAAGGAACCAAACAAAATCCGGAAAATACCTTCGTCCGAGTTAGCAGCTTCTTGCTCCTCTGGACTTTTGGAGCTTGGGGAGGTGTTGGTTTTCCAAAAATCATCATCAGCCTGAAAGGTGTCAGTACAAGGGTTATCAACTGTATCGAGTGGAAAGAGTAAAGATAAAGGCATTAAAGTCGGGTTTTCACCTTGGGGGCTGGGTTCTCGAGCGTGAAGGGCTCCAATCCGGATATGTTCCGGATTACCTCAAGCTTTTCTGTCAGAAAACCCTTGATGGTTTTGTGGGTATCGCCAGCTGCAAAGATGTTATCAGAGTACCGGAGCGGGTCTGTAGATTGTCCCGAATACTCACACATCAACTTTGTGCGGATGGAATTGGGTTGAATCCGGAAGTCAACCCAAGTTTTCACCAGGTTGAGCCCGATGAGGCCTTGGGCCGTGAGAGTGTTGATTTTGGCTAGTAGGGGTTGAATTGCCTCCCTATCCGAGTCAGAGGCGAAGGCACTAAATTTCTCGGAGATGTCAAGAAGACCCTCTGAGTAACCCGGCAGCTTCTTTTGGCCGGGTGGGGAGGTGTCTTGGCAGTAAAAGTAGGAGAGCTGCCAGTGCTTGACATGGGAGTTAAGGGTGAGGGGTGGCATCAAAGAATTCTTGCGGCGCTGGATGGAAACCCCGCCGCAAGCAAGGAGCGCCCCGTCGCCGCTTTCGCGGCACGGTTTGCACTGAAAAAGCTCAATGAAAAGAGCTAGACTTGGCGAAGTGCACAAGTATGATTCGGAAAGGACGATGAAGTGAGAGATGTTTAATACGGAATTAGGCCCGATGTCAAAAACACGGAGGCCGTAATGACTTAGAACATCACGGAAAAAAGGGTGACCCGGTGGGCGGAAGCCCCGGGTCACGTGTTCCACGAAACAAATTACCTCGCCTTTTGTCGGGGTGGGCCGGGTCTCCTTGCCCGGCACCCTCCACTGGATATCCTCTTGAGGAGGAAGGACTCCCAGCTCCACCAGCTCCTCCAACTTGGCCTTGGTGACCATAGACCGCGCCCAGTTGGCGGATATGGAGTTGGTGGCTTTAGCTTTGGTTGGAGTTTTCCCCTGCTTTTTGGGAGCCATGTGGTTGACCTGCAAAGTACAAGGTAAAAGGATAAGAAGACCAAGACACGGAAGTTGTGAGCCGGCCGAGTATCGGCCGGGTAATATTGAGACATGGGAAATTGCGCGTAATCCGGGTGTTAGCTCGCAGAGTAAAATTCGAGGTTATCCGGGTATCGAGCATTATGGCGAAAATTATGGGATCTAAACGTTGAAGGAGCTTTGGAGGACGATGGATGGCTACACGGGTACTTAGCGCGAATAAAAGGAACTGGAAAGGGGAAGATTAGCCGGGTGATTGAAGCCAGGGCGGAAATTTTGAGTGGTTTGGGCCCAGATTGGGAATTTTATCTTCAGGTTTGTGGCGAAAATAACAATTGCAGGTAGTAGGAGAGTGGATTGGAGCATGCGCTTTATCTATTGGGCGAGCTAGAAAGACTATTAGTGGCCTAATTCGGCATGCCCGAAGAAATCCTTGGCGGACTGATTTGGATCTAATCTGAGGTAAAATCAAAAGTTGCAAGGGCAAATTAATGGGTGCAAAGGGCTTACCAGAGGGGATCTGAGTGAAGCCTTGCGGAGGCAGATGGCGCAGGCCTGGTGTCCCTTCGCGGTACCTGACGGGCCGGATGGAGATTCGCCGGCGGATCTTGGCGGCGGCGCGGGGCAAGCAGTGGCGGAGCGCAGCCTCCGGCCGATGGGCTCCGGTGATGCGCGCGGGATTTCCGTGGTGGCACTCAGCGAGAATGAGCTCAGAGGGAGAAAGGAAGCGGAGTGGGGGGAAATGAGCCGTTAGGGTTCGGGTTACCCCCAAGGAGCTTATTTATAGGGCGAATGGATAAGCCCGGTTCGGTGAGCGGGAGCCGGGAGTTGCGGAAGTAAACGGCTATTTATTTGAGTTTTGGCGAGATGCGCTTTAAATGTTGAGCATGGGATCTGAACGAAAAGGAGAAAGAGATCCATCCCGTGATATCAGGTCGATTATCAAGTGTAAAATCTTGACATTTTGGGGTTTTACCTGGGAAAGTAACTTAGGTAATTGGGGAAGAGCCGGGTTACTATATGGCCACCATGGAGTAAGGCCTAGCAATTTATTGAGGCGCTTTAACCCGGCCTCCACATACTCGTGTGTTTGATATCTTTGCAGGGAATAGCGAGCGCTTCAAGGAAGGATCCATGAAGCCCAGGCTATTCTGGGGACTACTGATGGGGGGATGATAACCCGGTAGGCCAAACTCCAAGGAGTAACCCGGCCCAAAGGACGCTGTGCAGGATCCGGCTAAGGATAAGGAAACCGTGAAGGCCCAAGCTTGTAGGCCCAGTAACCCGGATTGTGGGTTACTGTAAAGGAAAGTTAGGGTTTGTGCGCTGTGTCCGGGTAGGATCCAAGATGCACCTTGGAGAATAAGCCGGGGGTACGGGTGCTTTATAAACCGACCCCCAGGTCTAGTTTAGGCAGAGATCTAAGAACCCTAGCAATATCGCTTGATATCGAGCATCCAGTGTAATCCCAGAGTTGAGTTATTGTATCAAGATCGGAGACTCGGCGACTTTGATTGCCGGCTACCAGATTGAATTGCATCATGTTTTCCTCTAAGCTAAACCCTCTCCCAAACGCGTGTGTCGTCTTGCCCCAAGATCAGTTACCCCCGGTAACATCTGCCGTGATTATCCCACGACAATTTTGCTATTCTTCCGGATGCCATAGGGTTGTTCATGATTGTATCGAGTGAGGCATCATTAACCACTGTGATGGCGTGTTCCTGAAAGTAGTGCTTGATTTTTCGAGCCGTAAGAACAACTCCATATGCGAGCTTCTGGTAGTGAGGATATCGTTGCTTGCATGGCGAGAGCACTTCACGGATGTAATAAATCGGTCGTTGGACTCCATATGCCTTGCCCTCCTCAGGTCGTTCGACTATGATTGCAGTGCTGATGACCTGGTTTGTTGCGGCTAGGTATAGGTAAAGTGGCTCCCTCTCTTATGGTGTTGCGAGGACGCGTCTGCTTTGCAACGATCGTTTCAAGTCTGCGAACGCTTGTTTAGCTTCTGGGGTCCACTCGAATTTATCCGTCTTTTTCAACAGCTTGTAGAAAGGCAATGCTTGCTCTCCCAATCGCGCGATAAACCTCCTCAAGGCAGCTAGTCGCCCTGCGAGCTGCTGGACTCCGCGTAGATTGGTTGGCTCCTTCATTGTCAAGATTGCTTCTATTTTCTCTGGGTTGGCTTCGATGCCTCTGGCGGATACCAGGTACCCGAGAAGTTTTCCTGCTGGAACGCCGAAGACGCATTTTGTTGGATTGATCTTGATCCTGTATGCGTTGAGGGCGTCGAACGTTTCTCTAATGTCCTCGAGGAGTGTGTCCTCTACCCGAGTCTTGATGACGATGTCGTCAACGTACACTTGTACGTTCTTGCCAATGAGCTTGGCGAGGCATTTTTGCATGCATCGCTGATATGTTGCGCCTGCGTTCTTGAGCCCGAAGGGCATTGTCGTGTAGCAGTATACACCGTGTGGCGTGATGAATGTTGTTTTCTCTTCGTCTTCCTGTTTCATCCGGATCTGATTATATCCCGAATAGGCGTCCAGGAAGGAGAGGCGTTGACAACCTGCCGTAGAGTCTACGATCTGGTCGATTCGCGGGAGGGGAAAGTTATCCTTGGGGCAGTGCTTATTTAACGACGTGTAGTCGATGCACACCCGAAGGATGTCGGTGTTCTTTTTGGGGACCAGCACTGGGTTTGCTAACCAAGAGGATATCTTGATCTCCCTGATGAATTTTGCGGCTAGCAATCTGTTTACTTCTTCTCCAAGCGCCTTCTGCTTGGGTTCTGAGAACCGTCGAGTGGTCTGCTTGATGGGTTTTGCATCCTTGAAGACTTCGAGTGAGTGCTCGGCGAACTCCCTGGGTATTCCCGGCATATCTGAGGGCTGCCAGGCAAAAATTTCCCAGTACTCACGGAGGAGTTCGACGAGCGCGCTTTCCTATGCTTGCGAGAGGGTAGTTGAGACCATCGCTGTCTTCGCAGAATCTGTCGGGTGCACCTGATGTTTTCGGGTGTCGCTGCTGGCGCTGAACTCCAATTCAGGCGCGTTTTTCTTTGTGAGGGGCATCATAGAGTGATCCGTGGTTTTTGCCAGCTCTTGCAATTTTTCTTGCATCCCGAAAGATTTTGCGATCTCGTTGAATTCAATGTCGCGTTTGTTGGATTTCTGAAAATCTCCGTCGATGGTGATAACGCCGTATTCTCCAGGTAACTTGAGCTTCAGGTACGCGTAGTGTGGTACTGCCATGAATTTGGCAAACGCTGTTCGACCAAGGATGGCGTGGTACTGTGAAGGCCAGTCGACGACTTCGAAGTCAAGGAATTCTCTTCTGTAGTTGCTTTGATTGCCCAACACAACTTCTAGGTTAATTGTTCCGAGTGGTAGGATTGCCTTTCCCGGAACTATCCCGTGGACGGATGTTTCTGATTCCGCAAGGCCATCCAGGTTCTTGTTCATCCGACGGAGTGTGTCCGCGTAGATAATGTTGATGCCACTGCCCCCGTCCATGAATACGCGGGCTAAATCATAGTTGCCAATCTGTGCTTGGATTACGAGGGCGGTGTGTCCTGGTCGATAGAGTCGTGGTGGGTGGTCTTTCATTGAGAATGTGATCGGTTGATCCGCCATCTTCAGGTATTCGGGCTTTGTTGGCGGAGTCTGCACAGCCATGCATAACTGCCTCGTGTTAGTCTTTTGAGCTATGCGGGATGGACATACCTTCTGGATCATTGCTAGTTATCCTGCCGGATTCGGGTACGCATTGGCTCCGGAGTTTTGTGCAGGTGGCGCTGGCAGTGCAGCTAACGCCATGTTTGGATTTGCTGGTGGAGGTAGGGGTTGTGGTGGCTGGAACCCTTGGTGGCCTCCTCCTGAAAGTGGCGGGTAATTTGGAGTAGCTGCTAATCTTCTTTTCTTCGAGAAAGCCTCATGAATGTCATGGAACTTCCGACAATCCTTGAGGAGGTGCGTTGCCTTGGTTTTGCCTGTACGCTTATCTGTAAACAGATGTAGCGAGCAGTAAGCATCAAGGTCCTCCTCGGGACTTTTTTCTTCAACCTTTGGTTTCCATTCGCGATTTCCACGTCGTTCGGTGTCGCGACTTCGCGTGAATTCCGCTGCTACCATTTCCTCTCGATCCTCGTGATCATAGTAATTCCTTCTCTTTCTTCGGCCATGGCGATCTTCCTCGGGTGCGGGTGATGATGCTCTCTCAATGCGTACTGCGTCTTCTCCGTTAGCCCATTTGTCGGCTATGTTCATCAGCTCCCCAATAGTTTTGGGTGCGGCTCTGCCTAGCTCCTCTCTGAAAGCAGTTCTTCGGGCGCCTTTTGTGAAGGCTTCAATCGCTACTTCTTCCGAGATGGTTCCCGCGGTGTTCGTGAGCGTGGTCCATCGCTGGATGTACTCGCGGGTGGATTCGCCGCTTTTCTGCTTGCAGGCTCGTAGTTCTTCGATGGTGGCCGGCCTCTTGTAAGTCGACTTGATGTTTTTGCAGAAGTCACGGTGCAGGTCGTCCCACGATGCGTAACAAGATCTTGGCCTCCTTTCCAGCCAGCTACGGGCTGCGCCGGTGAGATGTAGATTGAGGTATTGCATAGCCGTGTTGTTGTTCCCACGCTGGCATTTTACTGCCGTGAGGTAATCGTTTAGCCACTGAGAAGGCTCGAGTGAGCCGTCGTACTTTGTCACTTCTGTGCTGAGCTGGGTAGAGGTGCTTCGCGGATGCTGCGGACAAAACAGAGAGCTCCGCAAGTTTCGTCATCCGAAGAACCGGACGAAGAGCGTTCGCGATATCGCGATGCCCTTGCCTTCTCCACCTTATTTTGTGCGATGTCCGATCGCGCGTCGTATCCTGGTTGGTCGCGGTCGGTGTCCTTCCTCGGTTCCTTGCTTCGTTTTCGCGAGCGGCTGCTGTGGTGTCTCGAGCTTTTGTCTTGGGCTGCCCTCGCTGATGCTTCGACTGTCGTTGCGACGTCGAGCTTCTTTTCCTCGACCACGACGTGGTGATTTGTCCCTTCTTGACGAAGAGCTTCTACGCCTGCGGGACGTCTCTCTTTCTTTCTCCTGTTTTTCCTTCTCCAGCTGCTCTGCGGCTTTCTTGCGGTCGTAGGAAGCGAGCCTTGCGGCTGCCAGTCCTAGCCACTTGCGCACTTGTTTATACTGCTCCGCCCGAGGGTCGCTTTCCGTCGGCTAGTTCATCTGCATGTAAGTTGTTGCGGCCAGGACCGCGGCGGCAGGAGTTTGTGGGTAGACATTCCCGTCATCATCGACTCGCATGAGGGAGGGCGTGACCGACCTGCTAGTCCCGCCCAAGGACTCGATATCCCTGGATGTTGACGCGTATCCCTTCCTCGTGGGTCGAGTACCGACCGAGGGTGCTAGGGACAGCTCAGCTCGTCGCTGACTTGATTCATCCGCCGCTCTTCTTCGACGGGCCAGATCTATCCGAGCATCCTTGATAGTTGCGGCTGCTCTCACCAGATGATAGTGGTAAGCGACCATAACTTCGTGTGGCGCTTCCGCTGCGGGTTGTTTGCTCGTTCGCATAGCCTCCTTGGCTCGATCCCAAGTTTCCCGCGAGACGCCGATTATGGCACGTTCTGCTGCGCTATGTTCTGTCTCCGGGGGTTGCTCCGATCTTGCCATGCAGACTTGAGCCAGTCGTGGCCCGTGCGTCCTAGGCGTAGATCGGAAGGCTCTTTGGAGTCGAGAAGGTTCCTCTGTTGAGAGGGTATGGTAGTCGTTTGTATTGAAGCGGACGGACTCGCCGCTTTTCTCCAGATGAAGGCGCGAGTCGACGGCTCCTGATTCAGATCCTGATTCTTTCGGGAAGTGGAGGATTCCATCCCTATTGGTCACGAACTTCAGCCCCCCCCCCCACGTCAGGGTGACTCTCCTCTCCAGATCGTGGAATACCGGGCGCGTTTCCGGCGAGTGAGGGGTGACCACGACAGATCCGATCCGTATAGGATTGTTTGGAGCCGTAGTCAAGGGTTTCCAACGAGAGTTGGTTGTCGCTGAAGCCGAAGATGCCGGTGATCCAGCGCCCGCCATTCCCACAGACGGCGCCAATTGTCGAATCTGTCGTTCAACAATTCCCTCAGGTGAACCCATAGGGTTTCGAATAGGAGAACCCATGAGCGCTGGTGGCGATCGTCGGCTAAACAGGGGGCAAGATTTACCCAGGTTCGGGGCCCTCGTAGAGGTAAAACCCTTACTCCTGCCTCTGTCGATCTTTATTAATCGAGTAGATCGGTTACAATGATGGTGGCTCAAGTCGAGATTACGATCTCGAGCTCAAGGCTTTGGTGTTGCGGTGTTGCTTGGTCCTCTACCAGTGGCTCTCCTGGCCTTATATAGGTGGCCAGGTCTCAAACCCTACCCGGAGAGGACTCGAATTCTCGCCCTATGTCGATTACAGGTTTCCTAACTTAGCCCGCAAGGTATTGCGGGTGGGCTTCACATGGGCCTTTCGGCGCTCCAAGGGCTCCTCCTCTTAGGCCTTAACCTTGGGCCGGAGATGGGGGTGTCCTTTCCCGCAGGGTCTAATATCCATTCCTTCGTCACGTACCCTTCAAAATAAATGTCAGAAGAAGAAATTACCAGAAATAACATTTCCGACCACTGACGAAGAATTTCAAAACTGGCAAAAGTATGTGACCCATGGGCGCAAATTGAAAAGGTTGAGTAAGAAAGAACAAAAGGAACAACAGTAAGTACTATCTCGAAGAGTTTGCGATAACACGATCATCGTCTATGAGCTATATAACATAAGTTTAGTATTTTTTCAATCATATTGCAGGCCCATTTTCATCCAGATTGGCCGTACATATTGCACGTAAAAACCTTTCTTAGAATATCTGAGATCACGACAATTCTTAAACTCTGAAGTGGTGGGTGGGTGGTTAGAGGATTTCAATAAAATTGCAAAATAATTAGACGAGAAGAAATATGCTTTCTCTTGCTCCCTGACTGTAAGTATAAACACCATTTGGTGACACATTCAAATCAGGAAGTATAAAACGTTAATATGTAAAATTCCCATACCAAGAAAAGCTTATTGCTGATCCTTCAAGTTTCAAAGCAAAAGATCACATCAAAGAGCTGAAGGCCCTAAACAAGGAGTACAAACTTGCAAATGACGATCTTGTAAGTTTTAAATTTAACAAAACTTGTTGTGCCGATGCTTTTATTGGCATGTTACGTTTGTACCATGTAGCTATATTTTCCAATAGTTCAAAAGGAACACTGGATCGTATGTTGCTTGAACTTGCCTCACAACCAGTTCCATGTTTTTGACTCGATGATGAAAGACGAAAACACTAGCGTGTTGGAAGATTCAGCAAATAATCTGGTTAGTTGCTAACAAAAACTTATTATAATTTTTTTTCTCGCAAGTGGACAAGTTGATTGTACTAATAGGACACAAATATTTTTTAATCAGCTGAAAAACTTCATCACACTAGTCAATGATTCAAAAATATACAAGATGGACTGTGAAAAGTTCACGCGTTACACTCCGGAGCATCCAAGCCAGACAACAAAGTAAGTTTCTTTTTAACTATAAATTTTATATAACAGTTTGCATGTAATAATATTACTGAAATATCTTTGATAATTTTACAGCCAAGATTGCCGATACTTCTGCATGTTATTTATGGACAATTTCAATGGCAAGAAGATGAACAATTTCAGCACAGATATGTATACTTTCCGTCTCAAGGAAACTGCAAGGCTAGTAAAGAATAGAGAAAACAAAACAGCGGATCTTGAGAAAATAATGGACAACTATCTAAGGTTACGTGAGAAGCGATTTTAATTAAGAGAATGCTTTTGCAAACTTATGTTTGTATATTTGTTGTCTTATGTTGAACTTCCTATCGTATGTTGAGAAGAGATATGTTGAACTTCCTGTCATATGGTAAACGAACTCCAGTACTACTCTACGGATCATAGTCTGTACTTTTAATACTACTTTGTTTGAAAACTTATGCTTCTACTTTCTTTGAAATTCATGTTGTTTGTGTAAATTAAGTCTAGTATTACTCAATCGTTCATTAAAATACTCGCATGATATATATTCTAATTATTGTGGTTTGTACTTCAAATAGATCATCCTCTGTACTTCTAATGCTAACAATGCGTACTTCCACATGTTCTCATAAACTATACTTCTCATGTTAATAGTTTGTACTCCTCAAGCTAACAGTATGTACATCTAGTCATACTAGTAGTCTATACTTCTTTGAACACCAAGAATCAACACGGGTTTACGCCTAAGAGCATGTATACTCATGTGAAACACGGGTGTACGACTTCAGAAATAGCGTGTGTATGTGTACTTTCACTAGCAACTTTGTACATCCATAATCAACACGGATGTACGCCCAAGAGGATGTACGCTAGTGTGAACAGCTGGTGTACGCCCAGGCTATCAGAAACAGTGTTTGTATGTATACTTTCACTAGCAAGTTTTTTATACTCTGACATACAACATGCATGTACTTTTTAGATGAAGCGTCCTAGACGCTTTTTCCGAGGCGAAGCCGAGCGGTAGTACGAGACAACGCCGAGCCGTAGCACGCACTACGACCAATGCACGCTTCGACATATGCGCACAACGACCTATGTACCCCCTTCAAGATATTTATAAATGGTTATCGAGGCGAAGCCGAGCTGTCAAAAAATAGCGAGGCGAAGCCGAGCCGTTGTGCGCCGTAGGCGCATTTGTTCTGTTGTTTGTGTTGTAGCCTTCAAAAAATAACGAGCCTTATAAATAAATTCATATTATGACTTAATTATTTTTATTTTGTAATTTTAAAATTGTATTTCGTATTTGAAAGTTTCTACCTCCCTCCCGTTACTTCCCCTGAAAAGTCCCTGCCCGAAAATGACAAAAAAAAAGGGGGAAGGGAAAACGACGGGAAATGGAAAGGGAAAATGGCGGGAATCTCGCTTTGAATTTTTTTGAAAAAACTATGCGTGCGCGCGCGTGACAAAGGGAAAAACTGAAAAAGGGGAAAACCACCCGCTAGCGGGTTCGCGGGTGCGTCGGCAGGTACCGACAAAGGGAAAATACCCACGAGCCTGAAAAATGGTTCGCTGCGGGGTGCCCTCCGCGCGCGACACTTATATGCGCAGGGCTCCTTGCTAGCCCTTTTTCCCTTCTGAGAGGCCACCCTTTTCCTAGTCGCACCCCTAGTTTTCGCGTCAGTTTTTTTAGGAGTCCAATAAAATAAGTAGATGTAGCCATATATGTATTAACTGCTTTCACCATTTTCGGTCAACATTGCGTACGTCTTAAAAATTTGTAACAAATTCGCAAACATTTTGTTGAGAAAGCATATGTGTCGGATATATACTGAATAGGGGTATAGAAGATGGTAGACAAAAGAGCCGGACTACCAGGGTGGCCTACATGGTAATGGGCTTAGGTCCATTGGGCGGCCCAGTAGTCCGACGCGCAGAAGCCGGATTCTAGAAGAACCCGGGTCACGGCCCGCGTGATCTGGCTTGGAGGAGAAGACGGATTCCTTACTTTCCAAGTTACAAGTTAAACGTAGTCTTCTAGGTTTCTGGTTCTGTAAGCCCTAATCCGGCTATTATATAAAGCCGGACGGGAGATAGATTTCATAAGTTCTTTTAGTTCCAAGGTTCTAGGTTCAAGCTCAAGCCTTACGCTACTCGCCGGGAAGTTCATCCTCGACGAGTAGCTGGATCTATTCCCTTACATTGTAACCTTATTATACGGGCTTTAGTCCCACATAGTGAGAAGTGCAGGAGTAGGTACGCCGTACTGTCGCGACGTACCGAACCTGGGTAAAATCCCGTGTTCTGTATTACTACGCTATCCCGTTACCCCACGTCTCTACCGTAGTCTCATGGCACCCCAGTCTATGAAAACTACTACGATGTCTCGACAGTTGGCGCCCACCGTGGGGCAAACGACGTCAGGCGTGAAGTTCCGATCTGGGATACTAGGCGGAATTGGAAGATCGATCACTGTCGGAAGCTTGGAATTCGACAATGACGTTGGGCGCTTCCTCGACAACGGATCCTACATACCGGCGCAAAACCACCTGGTAAGTGCCTGCGTTTTACCGATTGGATCTGCTAACATCTTTATCGGATTAACCGCGGAAGCAATGGGGTTTTGCGGTGAAAGCAATTATTTCCCACCCGCCCTATACCCAGTCGAAGACGACTATGATGCCGGATTTTGCTCAGATCGCCAACAAAACAGTGATACGCACTTTATCGGCATGGTGCAATCCGAGATCGCTGAAAACACGGATGACGGAAATCCCGTGCAAGAGGCAGATAACAACATTACACCCGTCACAGAGACGGAAGAACCAATACCCGTCACAGAGACGGAAGATCCGACATCCGTCAACCAGACGATGAACTCGGAAACAGAGTCCGTGCTTGCCGCCATAGAGGCGAGATTGCAGTCGGAAACCGGATCGGATAATTTCGATTCCGAAGACGAAGACGATGATGCCTTCGTAAGAAAAGTTAAGTCCTTTCAAGAGGGATTCCATGAAGTGCTAATGGCAAAACCAGCTGATACAACGGGTGCCGACAGCCAGGAAAGCCCTAAAACCCCTCCGCCAGTAGAAGAGAGGGAAGACGGAGAAACTTCTCCGATATTCCCTAATGTCAAGGAGATGACAGAGGATGAACCTGTCAAAAAACCTCCGTCTTCCAAGAAAAAGCACCGTGCTTCTAAAAAACTCCAGTACAAACTTCGGAAGAAAAAGTCAGCTGATCTCGCTGATGAAAACCTGGAAGTTGGAGATATTAGTGGCACAAAGCCTACGGAAAAGAAATCTAAGGAAATCACCGCTCCGCCAATGACAGAACTGGAAGAGCAGGAACTATTACAAACTCCAGTGGGACCCAATGAACCCCCTGAGATGCTGGAAGCCAGGAGACAAGCTTTCCAACGGCAACAGCAACATTTGCTTACATCTCGGCAACATCTCCAACAAACCCATAATGACATCAAAATCATGAAGGAAGAAATTGAGGAGTACGAGAGAAAGCATAGATCTGCCTTAAAACCTACTAGGTTACCCGGAATCGCAAAACCGGAAGAACTGCCGCCAAAAGAAAGGTTCTATAACCCATCTTGGCAAAAGCAGTTAAACGGCAAAGATGCCAAGGGCGAACCAATATACAAAACCGCAGCTGAAAACGCGGAAGCAGTGTTCGCCATCCTGAACAATGATCTGTACTCCAACGGGGAAAAACTCCAAGGGGTGTATGCTTTCCTAGGAAAAGCATTACAGCAGCAACAGCGAGGACAAGAGCGATCAGGGAGGCTGCATGATAATTCCGCCCTCTGCAAAACTGTTACTTGCGCTGCTGGAGCACCTAGACCGGAAGAACCCGTAGATTCGGATAAAAAAGAGGATCCGAGAAAAGACAAGAAAAACCCCGACAACCGGGACGCAGCGTCTAGAACCGGACCTCATCTCCCGAAAGATGGATATAAACCACACGATCGGGAAGACAAACACCGGAATGACGGCAAAATAATGCCACCTCCGAGAAACCCAGCTGAAAAAGCTGGAAGATACGATACACCTCACAGACGTGAAAGATCTCGGACACCGCCTAAAGATAAGGAAAGGTACAGGAGCAGGACACCACCTAACCCCAGAGGGCGTGACAACGGAAGAGATAGAGATAACCTCGGAAAAGCGTGTCCGCGCAACATTGGAAAAGAAAGGAGCAGATCCCCTTCTGTCCATTCAGCCGGGAGATATTCTGCACATATTGACAGAGCAGAAAAGGATGATCTATACTTTGGTCCTAAGTGTTTTACTGACAGGATCCGAAGGATAACCCTGCATTCTGGCTTCGCCAAAGTTGGTCCAACCTACCAAAAATATACCGGCAGTACAAACCCGGATACCTGGCTTTCAGATTATTACACAGCCGTCCAAATCAACAACGGGACAGACCTGGAAGCTGTCAAGTTTCTTCCCCTAATGTTGCTAGATGGAGCCAGAGATTGGATTAATGGTTTACCGTCAAGAACTGTCGACAGTTGGGATGATATGGCGAGAGTATTTACCCAGCATTTTAGGGGAACATACAAACGCCCAAATAGCATCAACCAGCTGAACCGTTGCACCCAATTTGAAGACGAACCATACGTGGATTTCATCTCCAGATGGACTGCGATGAAGAATAGTTGCTCTGGAGTAACTGACGTACAAGCAATGCATGCTTTCGTCAATGGCCTAAAACCCGGACTTGTACCGTTCATGGTTGGTTCTAAAAAGCACAAAGATCTCGGATCTATGCTTACAACCGCTAATGAGCATGCTGCAGCCGAAGATGATATTAGAGCAAGAGGAGGCAATATTGAGTCACTGATACTGGCCAAGAAAACACCTCGTTCTGATAAAAAAGGAGCTCCGAAGTCAACAACAAAGCCCAAGGAGGTTAACTTAGCCTTTGGAGGAGAAAAAGGGAACAAGTGGAAAGGCCGTAGTACGGATCCCATCAATTACACTCCTGAAGAATGGGAGAGAATTAAGTCGGAACCCTGCGTCCACCACTCTCAGTTTGGGAAACCAACCCACACAAACGCGCAATGCCGGCTAAACAAGCATATGAAAGGCAATGCAGGATCCGGAAATAAAGGGAAGGGTTCCAAGAGGAAACCTGCCAAACAAAAGCCAGAAGCTGAAAAAGAAGACAGTGAATCGGACACTGATGACAAAATCTAGGAACAGCAGCGAAAAGGCGAACCTAAATTTCCGAGAGTTGACGGAGAAGCAATGTTAACTTTCCTAGCAACCCCGTCAGCAAAGGTGGCCAAAAGAACACTTCGAGAAATAAATGCGGTTGTTCCTGCGACCCCAAAATTCTTGAAGTACTCTAGCACACCGATAATCTGGGATCAGTCAGATCATCCCGGAAATATCCCTGAACCCGGCACACAAGCTCTTGTTGTAAGCCCTATTGTTCAAAACACTAGGCTAAGAAGAGTGCTGATGGACGGAGGATCCAGCATCAATATAATGTACCTGGATACACTGAAGCACTTGAAGATATCCGAGTCCCAGCTCAATTACAGCAATATACGCTTCCATGGCATCGTTCCTGGCAGGCAAGCACGATCCCTAGGAGAAATTTCCCTAGATGTCACCTTCGGAGATAAAGATCACTTCCGGCAGGAAAAAGTATCCTTCGAAGTTGTGCCGTTCGAGAGCGTGTATCACGCAATACTCGGACGACCGGATTTCGCCAAGTTTATGGCAAGATCTTGCTATATCTACAACAAGCTGAAGATGCCAGGACCCAAAGGAGGAGTAATCACCATTGCCGGTGATTTCAAGCTGGCAAACGAGTTGGAGAAGCAAAACGCCCTTTGCGCTCAAAGAGTTATAGCTCAGGAAGAACTGAAGGAGTTAGCCAAGGAGGTATCGCCGAAAGAAATGCCGGCAGGAAAAGAAACTCGGAAGCCAACAGATAGCTTCAAGGCATCCGAGAATACAAGACAGGTAATCCTAGATCCCAAAGATCCGACAAAATTCGTCGTGTAGGGACTGGGATGACCGACAAATAGGAAGGCGAGCTCATCAAGTTCCTCCGTGAGAACTGGGATATTTTTGCCTGGTGTCCAGCTGACATGCCAGGCGTACCCAGGGAACTTGCTGAGCACCAACTCAAGGTTATTCCCGGATCAAAACCCGTCAAACAAGGTCTCCGTCGATTTGACGGAAGAAGACGGAAGGCTATTGGCAAGGAAATTATCCGGCTTTTAGCAGCGGATTTTATCAAGGAAGTAATCCATACTGACTGGTCCGCAAATCCGGTATTAGTACCGAAGAAAGACACTACTGCCCTCAGAATGTGTATAGATTACACAGGATTGAACAAGTTATGTCCGAAAGATAGGTTTGCGCTGCCGCGAATCGATCAAATAATAGACGCCACTGCAGGCTCTGAGCTTTTATGCTTTTTGGATGCATACTCCGGGTACCACCAAATACGCATGAAAAAGGAAGATCAAATCCAGACTTCTTTTATAACCCCGTACGGGACGTATTACTACGTAACCATGCCTTTTGGCCTGAAGAACGCAGGTGCAACCTACCAGCGTTGCATGCAACGTTGTTTGCATAGTCAGATTGGCAGAAACGTCCATGTTTACGTGGACGATATCGCTGTCGTAACCAAGGAAAAAGATACACTCCTTGAGGATTTGCGAGAAACCTTCGAAAACTTGCGCACTTACAAGATGAAGTTGAATCCATCTAAGTGCGTATTCGGGGTTCCCTCAGGAAAACTTCTGGGTTTCATCGTTTCTCACAGAGGAATATAAGTTAACCCGGAAAAGATCAAGGCAATCTTGAATATCTCAGAACTTACGTGTGAAAAAGATGTCCCAGGATTGCCGGGTTCCGCCACAGCCATAAAAAGATTTCTTAGTTGGCTGGGGGATAAAACCTTACCATTTCACAAAATGCTGGAGAAGTTCGACAAGGTCAAGTGGATTGCGGAAGCCTGGGAACACCTAGCAAGTTATGTCCCCTTCTGTACTTAGTTCAAATCTATGTAAACATCTTTTTGAGATCATGAAATAAAGTTGTCGGAATGCTGTCATCCATATTTCTTATAAGTGCAAAGTGTTTCCGCCTCATCTATTTCCCAATGATCTTACAAATTTCTCAACGTTAACCCGAATTGTGCTTGCGTACTCGGCGTTACATAACTGAATGATTTTTCAGCCTTTTAACGGCTAAAGGAAACTTGAATTGCCTGCGTGCCCAAGTTTCACTTAAAACTTTCCTTGTTTCTCTAAGTCTTATCTGATTGTGCGTATGCTGGGTTACTGGAACTAGTTAGTAAAAATGCCTTTAGCATGATTCATGTTTTCGAGTTTCAAAACTGATTGGTTCGTCCCCAGTTACTCGGCATAACGATTCATAATGCTATTTGAGCCATTTCAAACACTAAGGACAGTTAAAGCATATACACCAGAGAACTTAGAAGATAAAGGAATGATCCAAACAACTTGCAAAGTAATTTCGTAGTTTAAACTGCAAAAGGCGGAATTTTCATTAATACATAAGAAGCATTACATTTTGGATTACAAATGAAAGAACAGTAATGCTCCTATTGTTTACTTTTTCTATCCAGGTTCCAGGTAACCTTTCAAGAATCCGACTCCTCCTCGCTGCTTTCTTCATCGGGGATTGGAGGAGCTTCCTCTTCTGGATAGTTGACGGCGACATTTACCATGGCGGCAATCTGGGTGGCGTGGCCCTTAACTTCACCAAAGATGGTGGATCGTTGCGCATCCGTGTATCCCTGAGGGACACCGGTGGCCACACGCCAGGATTTGGCACTAGGGTAGTGCATGCGCATAAGGCCTAAGGCCATGCGCGCACCACCCCGTGCAGCGGAGCGGAGAATAGACTCCTTGGACTCCGCCACCTCCATGATGATACCCGGAAGTTTTTCAACCTCCAAGCATTCCCCAGATTTATCGGGAAGAAACTTGCCTACTAGCTGCGTTGCAGCAGCCTTCATCAAATTCCATGTCTCCCCGAAAGCTCGGATGCCTGCAGCCCGAGTGCCATCTGGGGTGTCTCCTGTTTGATCCAATAAAACATACAAAAGGGTTAAGCAGACAAACAGAGAAAGCAAAACATGGAAAGATGAGGAAAAGGGTAAGAAATTTACCGATGAGCTTGTCGATCTCGGAAACTTCCTCCAGGCGAAGGTTCAGAGCTTCAGTCAAATCCTGAATGGTGGATTTGTCTTTCTCCGCCTGTTCGGAAGCCTTGGAATTAGCCATTCCAAGGGCCAGGTTGCTGGCTTCCAGGTCTTGCTGAGCTTTCACAAGATTCTTGTGAAGCTCAATGTTCTCATTGCGGAGAATTTCGGCGTTGCCAGAATCTTCCGCTGCTTGTTTAGCCTCAGCTAAGGCAGCTGAAAAGCAAGGGAAAATCCGAGTTGATCAAATTCCTCGGGAAAAAACTTAGACAAAGTCTTAAATCGGAAATTTCAAAACGAAAAAGCTTACCTTTCGTTTCCGTCAAAGCGAGCTGAGATGATTCCAGCTCCGCCTCTCTCCCCTCAAGAATAGAAAGAAGACTTCGAACTTCTTTATTCTTGATGGTGAGCTTCCTGAAAACTTCCAGGTTTATGGCCTCGGAGGTTTGCTGAAACACAGCAAGGAAAAGTATGGTTAACAAAAAACATCAAAGCAAAAAAGCATGCATTTTGTTTAATGCTTGGGGGCTAGAGTTACATACCTGGCTCATGCGCTGCAAACCTGCTAAGTTTTCTTGGAATTCTTTCGCGTATTCCGCGAAGTGATTTCCGGCTGCGTCCAAGCCGTCATTTATAGCCTTAAAATCCTTGTCAAAGGTGGGAATTTCCTCTTCGAAAGTCCGAGAAGATTTCCCCACCTCTGGAGCCGCCCTTTCCCTCGTGTCCGACTCGGACACAACGGGCTGGCTGGGCTCTGGGGGCTTGGTGGTGGTGGCTGCAGTTGGCTCTTCCGCCATTGTCTGCGGCGTGTCCGGGGCGACGGCGGGAGATGGTTGGCTACCTCGGTTGGAAGAAGCTCTGAGTTTCTTCAACTTTCTCGGCTTCAAGTTGGAGGGGGGTAGGCTAAAAACCAAAAACCCGGAAAAGGTTAAAACACCGAAGATGGACGAAAAAGATCCCATAAAAGAAAAAAACCCAGAAGAAAATAACCTGGAAGTGGCGACGGGGATTCCGTCAAGGTCGATAATTTCATCCGAAGAAATTATCTTCTTGCGTTTGCGCCCACCCGTAGCGGCGATGCGCAGCGCATCCAGCTCGGCCTCGGAGGCTAACTCCGAGTCTGGAAGATCCACAAGCTGTTGGAAAAACCAATCAGATTCAAAAGGTAGATTATCCAGGAAGTGAGATTATACCCAAATAACGGAAAAATTACCTTAGGAGCTGGGTTGTCGGCCGTGTACATTGGCCGACTCTCCGTGTATTGGTCGCGCGATGCGACCAACTGATTGATGCGCCGCCTAAGCTCTTTTGCGGGCCAATCCTTGTCGGTTGTCCGCATTGGATCCTTGGCTCCTGTGTATTCGCACAGGAGACGGCCTCCGTGGTTTGCTAATGGCTGAATCCGTCTATCCAGCCAGCAAAAGACCGTGTCCATACCGGTCAAAGGAGGTTTGGAGGAGGTGAGCTTGGCGATGCGCCTCTTGATCCTTAGCAGATCTGGAGGCAGAACCTGGACGGCCTCTGTCACCCAGTTATCCTGGGGAACAGCGGCGGAGTTCACAAAAGGTGGAACCCCGACGGCCTTTTTAGGAAAAGGCACGTCGGGATGATAGAAAAAAGAACCCGTCCAAAATTTGACGGATTCTGAGGTTTTGATTTTGGGGAACCAATCCTCTCGGAATCTCCGAAGAGTAAAGGAAATGGTCCCGCAATTTGGGAGTGCGCCCTCCGAAGAGTTACGCTTCACCCCAAAGCAATACAGCCAAAAATCTAACCTAGGCTCTATTCCTAGGTAACCTTCGAACAAGGCCTGGAAGCCGGCCATGTACAGAATAGAATTGGGAGGAAGGTTATGAGGTTGGATGCTGTAGTGTGACAGAACCTGGAGGAAGAAAGAGGAAGGTGGCAGTCCCATACCTCGTAGAAGGTGGGAGGCAAGAAGCACCCTTTCGCCCTCTTGTGGCATGGGTTCAGTCTCCTCTTCTGGGAGCCGCCATTTCTTTTTCAGCACCAAACCCTCCTTCTCCAAGTTGGGAAGGAGACCCGGGGGAATACTGCAGGCACTCCAGTTGCCTGCAGTTTCCTCTTCTGCTCCGGCGGCGGCGGCGGCGGCCTTCGCGGCGGCAAGTTTCTCGCCAAGGAGCTCGATTTTCTCCTCCGCCGTTTCCGGTGTGAACGGCGGGGTTGTCGTGGTGCTTGGGCCCGCTATGTCCGCGGCGGCGGAAGTATTTCCTCCGCCCGCCGCGGATGCCGTGGCCTTTTCCGGCTCGCCGCCGGCATGCTTGGGCGACCCTAGCTGTGGATCTAGGTCGCCCAAAAGCTCGTCGATGGAGGCGCGAGCCGGTGAGGACGACGGAGAGGCCATCTTTTTTGGTGGCGAGTGAGCGCTCCGGCGTGCAAAGGGCTCGTCGGGGCAAGGTCTCGTTCTTGCTCTCGTGCTCGCGTTTGCGTCAATGGCGTAGGCAGTGTGGAGTGAGGAAAGATTTCCGATGACGACGAGGACGGCTATTTATAGCCTGAAAACCTCTAGATACGCGCCAACGGCTCTTTTGACCGTTGGATGTTCGACGCGTGTCGCTCGCCGGAAAATCCGGGAAACGGAACGACAGGGGAATGATGGCTATCTCCTCGCTTCTCGTGAGAATCTGTCAGAGATACGTTGCAGGGTTTCCCGCGTGAAACCAAGCGGCGCTTGCGTCAGCGTGATTGAGGCGCTGATGTCATAAGTTCCTTTTCCGTGAAGGATCGCGAGAAGAAAAGCCGGATTTTCATAGTTCCGAGTTTTATGTTACCATCTCCTTCAAAAGGAAAGTAGAAAGAATCAAGACTGCTGAATCAAGTTTCCCGGACAAAATGTATTTGACGAAAGGCGGAGTTTCAGAGTTTTGATCCTTCCTGGGGGCTACTGTCGGATATATACTGAATAGGGGTATAGAAGATGGTAGACAAAAGAGCCGGACTACCAGGGTGGCCTACATGGTAATGGGCTTAAGTCCATTGGGCGGCCCAGTAGTCCGACGCGCAGAAGCCGGATTCTAGAAGAACCCGGGTCACGGCCCGCGTGATCTGGCTTGGAGGAGAAGACGGATTCCTTACTTTCCAAGTTACAAGTTAAACGTAGTCTTCTAGGTTTCTGGTTCTGTAAGCCCTAATCCGGCTATTATATAAAGCCGGACGGGAGATAGATTTCATAGGTTCTTTTAGTTCCAAGGTTCTAGGTTCAAGCTCAAGCCTTACGCTACTCGCCGGGAAGTTCATCCTCGACGAGTAGCTGGATCTATTCCCTTACATTGTAACCTTATTATACGGGCTTTAGTCCCACATAGTGAGAAGTGCAGGAGTAGGTACGCCGTACTGTCGCGACGTACCGAACCTGGGTAAAATCCCGTGTTCTGTATTACTACGCTATCCCGTTACCCCACGTCTCTACCGTAGTCTCATGGCACCCCAGTCTATGAAAACTACTACGATGTCTCGACAATATGCGAGATGTTGCAATGTTTTCTCTGGATGATTTTTCTAGAGAAATGCCTGTGTGTTTAGAATTCATTTGGAATGATATGTTTACGCGTTCCTTCACATGTTGTAAACATGTGATTTTTTTGTTGTTATCGATTTTTTTTGTTGAAATAGGTGATGATTTTTGTTGCAACTGAAACAGTGACAAATTATTTTGTTGCTTACCAACTTCTTAATTGATGCAAAAAAATTGTTGTAATAGGTTGTGATTTTTGTTTAATTCTTTGAACTTTTTTGTTGCAATGCAATAAACATATTGTTTAACTTATTTTTTGTGGCATTACTTATTTTTCGATTTTTTTGGACAATTTGTTACAAAACTTTTTTTTGTGCATGGGACGGTAATTTTTGTTGCGATACCCGTGAATTTGTTGCAATGGTATTTTTGCTGTAATTATCGACATGAACGGGGGCAACGCGATATACCCCTTCGTTTAAGTGGGGCTGCTGTGGAGTGCGGGTTCTATATCTGAGAAATAGGAGGGCTAAAATGCAAAAACGCGTTTTGTTGATTTCTGTCTATTGGATGCTGATCTAGTAGCTTATAAGGGGACCTAAGATTGGACAAATTTAGGGGACCTACGGATAGCACTGCCCATATAGAAAGCCAATAGTTTTTCCAAGATTGAAGAGCCGAAGAGGCAGAGGATCCAATGCGTGCCATATTTATTGAGGGAACGGGCGCACAATGCACTCGTGTTTCAATGTTTGCATAGGACTTCTTTATTACAGGAGAATTTTTCACAGGCAACGACATGCTTGGAACAATAAAACGGACCGACGAATTTTTCATAGGCAACGACACGCTTGGAACTAGTGGAATCTTTTAGTTTTCCTCAGATGACTGAGGAATAGTTTGAAGAGTTTATTCGTTTTTGGCTTATAGTGAATTTTGGGGGGTAGGTGTGTATGTTAATGGTCAACGAATCATCAAGTAGACAGTATATTAAGTCACAAGTTAAATAGACTTTACAAGATCGGCTCCCATGAAGGACGTTATTTCTACTGTGGTTAGCAGATCATCCATCTTCTCTTTTGTTTATACACTTATGAACTTTGCTTAACTGATAAATCAGGGGCAAAAAGTGTGAAGAGAATTTTGTAGTAACCAAATTTGGGGCTAGGCACCCCGTTGCCAGCTCTTTTAGCGAATTGGATAAGCGGATGTATATGCTACTAGTCCAGATGTGTAAAGTCTAATCAACAGGCAACATAAATACCGTCTTTCCGCGTCCTCATGAGCTGGTAAACAGTGACACAAAAAGGGAGTATACGAGTTTTGAATATTTTAAAGGTAGCACATGCAAAATTTACTTGGAGTAGCGGAGAAATACCACATAATAGGTAGTTATGGTGGATACATATGGCACGGATTTGGCTCAAGGGTTTTGGATGCACAAGCAGCATTCCTGCTTAGTAGAGAGTTTAGGATAGCAATGATATTCAAGCAAACATAACTATCAACCGATACAACAAGGACTTATATAAAGAAAATGGTTTAAGAATTACAAGACTCAACATTGTCTTTCATGTTAACCAAAACCTTTTACAGAAACTATCTAGACTTTGGAACCACCAATGATACAAACCAAATATCAACAATCTTTACGGTAGTTCTTCACTAATAATCATTACTTACATGATACATAAGTTGAAACATTACAGCTAGGCAATTGAAAAATAATGAGGGCATGACAATGCAATATATGACAAGATGTTCCCTATGAGATTTAACAGGGCATTACAACAAAGTACATAAACTTGCTATCCAGCGCATCTATGCCTAAATAATCCACTTTCGGTTCAGCAACCGCATCATTTCCAGTATTAAGTTGCAAATAACAGATTATTGCATCAACTATTGTGTGTAATGTAAACAATACAAAAGACATGTAGACTAAGAATCATTATGTTATCCCTAGTGGCAAAATTACATCCACAACTATGCACGTTTCAGCCACTCGAACGCTGATTTCTAGAGGCATGAACCCATTATCGAGCATAAATACTCCCTCTTGAGGTCACAAGCATCTACTTGGCCAAATAATCTACAAGCAATGGAGAGCATGCAAGATATAAACAACATAGACATATGGATAAATAAACAACTTTCTCTAGTATCAATATTCATCGGATCCTAGCAAACACAACATGTAGCATTACATAATGATGATCTTTATCATGTAGGGTAGCTCACAAGATCTAAACATGATAGCACAAAGTGGAGAGACTACCATCTAGCTACTGCTATAAACCCGTAGTCCAAGGATGAACTACTCACGCATCACTCCGGAGGTAGGCATGGCGGTGTAGACCCCTTCGGTGATGGTTCCCCTCTCCGGAAGGGTGCTGGGAAGAGCTTTAGAACCCTCCTGGACTAGGGTTGACGACGACGGTGGCGTCTGGACTTTTTGTGGTTTCTCGATCGGGTCTATAGATTTTTTAGGGTAGAAGGAATATATAGGCGAAAGGGCAGCGTCGATGGCCACCCGAGAGTCCCAAGCCACAAGAGGGCGCCGGCCAGGGGTGGTCTCCACCCTGGTGTGGCGTGACCGCCTATTGGGTCGGCTTCTCCTCCCCTTCGGGCTTCTGGAGTCTTCTGTTTTAATATTTGTGTACGCCAATTTTCGTCCAATTCCGAGTAGCTTTTCTGAAAGAGAAAAACAGAAACTGGCACCGTGGCATCTTGTTAATAGGTTAGTCCTAGAAAATGCATAAAAATGCCATGAAGTATAAACAAAACATGTGGCAATTGATATAATAATAACATGGATCATCAAAAATTATAGATACGCTTGAGACGTATCACGAGGGGAGAAGAAGTAGACGAACAAAACTTGCCGCCACATGGAGGCCTAGCTCTCGTGCCGCTTTCCGGCAATCAGGTCGTTAATATCCACTCGGACGACGAGGAACCCTACGCCATCTTCTCCAAGCTCTACAAGCCCAAAGTCAGCCATGGCAAGGGGAAGGGGAAGGGGACGATGACGTGAGGAGCTGCTGAAGCTTAGTTTTTTTTATCTCTACTTGTGTTCCTATATTATATTTGGATGAAAACTAAATCTATGTTGAATGTTTTGTTTTGTGCGTGTTCGTTCCTTTTACTCGATGTTGCATGATTTTTTATGGTTTCGGGGGCTGGGTATGAGGAACACGGTTGGAGCAACAACATTTTTTGGGTACGTGGTTGGAGATGCTCTAACTGCTGATACGTTCCAAACGTATCTATAATTTTTGATGCTTCATGCTTGTTTTATACAAATTGCCTTATGTTCTCTACATGTTTTCGTTCGTTTCCTGGGTGTTTTCATGGACTATCCTATTAACAAGATGCCCAATGCCAGTTTCCGTTTTCTGCCTATTTTTTGTTTAAGAAAAGTTGTATAGAAAATATTCTCGGAACAGGCTGAAAATTTATGAGGTGACCCAGTACACCACTGCATGTGTGGTGCACAAGATTTTAACATAATTTTACAGAAGTCCTTTTCCATAAATATTACGTCCATTGGAGTAATACAACAGAAACATTATGGGTGCACTAGTTCACATTGTTTACACTCCTCCATGGTATGTGATTTTTGGAAGGCACCCGAGGATTCGGTTAGCCATGGTTTATGATAGCAAAGGTTGGGAGGAGTGTCAAATATTTTATGCTCTCTCTATATGTTTTTCAAAACTTAAATGCTCTAGCACATTATTTAATTCCTGCTTCCCTCTACACAGGGCATTTCTTTTACTTTATTGTTGAGTCATTTTTCCTACTTCTTTCTATCTCCACAAGAAAACACTAGTGTCAAATTTGGTACAACAGTTTTTATATAATGATACATTTGACTTATTGAATTATTTTCCCTTGACAATATCCATGAGATATATATGTTAAAAAAGTTGAAGCCAGTGCTGAAACTAAATCTTCCTCTGTGTTGTTCAAACACTTTTATTTAGAATCTATTGCTTTGTGATCTAACTTTTATGCAAATTTTGATAGCCTCATTTTCTCCAAAGTACTATTCATGAAAGTTTGCACTTTTATGATTCATTTTGTTTACTCTTTGTTTACTTGTTAGAAAACTATAGACCATTGACTTGGATCACTTCTTCCAGTCCATGTGCTTTGCATTACTATTTGATCGAGATTGTGTTAGTGGCATGTATCCTAAAAAATTATGTTGTTTTATCGTTTACCTACTCGAGGACGAGCAGGAACTAAGCTTGGGGATGCTTGATACGTCTCAAACGTTGTAACATCCCTGATTTTTGAAAAGTGCAAAAATCACAATATTTTGAAACTTTTTGTTTTCTATTAAAGCAATCCACCAAAAAAAAACCCAAACACAAAGGAAATAATATTGTTATTCCAATGTTATAGAAATTAAAAATCCGTTATGCCTCTGTTTTCCATAATCCCTAAACCTCTTTCAACTAAGTCTTCATATTTCAAAATGATAGTTTTTTTTCCTTCGCAAACCCTATTCTATAAAATGTTTCCAACTCAAATACTACTTTGAAAATGTTTTCATTACAAACCCCAATTATAAATTCACCATCATTAATTGTTTTACGAATTTGAAAATAGTCATGTGACTACAAAATTATTTATCCAACTTTAAAGAGTGATAAATGGTTTTCTTAACAACATGTTTTCCAAATGGTTGTTTTCAACTTCTATCTAATAATAAATATTCCATCTTCTAACTAATTGGTTACTGAAAAGATATTAAAAGACAAAAATTAAACATATCACTTTTTCAACTAATGATCCAGTACCAAAATGGTTTTTACTTATTTTTACTTTGAGAAAAGGACTTGCACGAATCATGTTTCCAAAATGGTGAAGTATCTAAATTCTACCTTCCAAATTTATCATTTTAATTATTTTTCTATTTTAAAAAGACATAAGTTGCTATTAGGGTTTACCCCCTATTTTAAAATATAAAAATATAAAATTTGGATGTAATGACTTTCAAAAATAAGTTTTCAACTTATAGAATGTCACTAAATTTTCATTTGATTAAATTATGTTTTTATTATTTTCTATTTTGGAAATAACATTAAATCACTATTAAGGAATTATTCAAATTTCCAAATTCAAAAATAAAATTATATTGATTTGTATACAAAAATGATATTGTTTGAAAGATATTAATATTACAGGAATTTAGAAATTTATTTGACCTTATTTGGATTATTAAAACAGAAGTTATTAAAGATTTAAGAAAAAAAAACATCGATGATGTCATGATGATGTCGTCGTATTCATTCTCTGGAAACTGAAGAACGGCAGAGAAAATGTCGATTGAATGCTCTAATTGCGAGGGTTTAAGGATGCAATTGCTGCCCCAAGACCAGCCCCTTATAGCCCTACTCCACCGCTCCATTTCCCCTCTGTTTCCCTTCCGAATCGCCACCACGCTGCGAAGGGATTTCTCGCCGGAGTTCTCCGTTCCCGTGGCCGTGGATCTTCGATTCCCGGTGAAGTAACAGGTTCCCGCGGCTGATTCTTGACCATCTCTCTTCCCCTCCAACATGCGCACCTCCTCATGGGTTTGGTCGAGTTTTTTACGCAGAGATTTGAGCACACCATCCATCTCGAGGCGCACCGGCGTCGACACCGTCTCCGTTCGCACCGGGCCACCTCTCCGGGAAGCTCACGTCGTTGCCATCTCCACCATCCGCATCGCCGCCTCGCTCCGCCCCTCGTCGTGCTTTTCCTCGGGACATAGGACCACTGGAGCTCCGTCGTCGTCGAGTCTAGCATCGCAGCGCCGTTGGCCCTCCATTTCCGGCAGTCCACCGGCGAGGTGAGACCCCTTATGATTGTTGTCCGTCAGATCTCATCCAACGACCACGATTAGATGCCAGTAGGAACATGCCACGCCAGCCTGCGCGTTAAATTTTTATCCATCGCTTGGCGTAGTGCGTAGACGGCCCAAGCCCGCTCCCTATCCGTCGCCTCGCATGGCAGATAAGCCCTTTTTAGGCCAGCCCGTCTCTACATTTAATTAGAATAGCATTTTTGCAGCTTAGTCCCTAGAACTTTGAACCATCATAACTTTTGATCCATAAGTCCAATTTAGAAAACTTGGACTTTTTGAAATCCCCTAGATCTGTAGAATCTATTAGCACTATTCAAATCCAAATTTGGAAAACTTAAATTGATTCAAATTTAAATATGCTTGTTTGTTGAATTCTGGCATAATTCAAATTCTACAAATCCAAAAAATGCAAATAAAATATATTTGGAAACCTTAGGATGTGTACTTATCCTCTGTTCCAAAATAAGTTTTGGACAAGTTAAATTTGAAGTTAGAATTAAGTGATATATTTGAGTATTTTTTACGTAGATTTAATTCTATAAATATTTTCAACATAGTTCCTTTGGCAAAATTGCTCCATTTGGTAACCTTGAACCAGAGACATAATTGCCTAACCATTTTGGACACCCTTGGCCCATGACCATGTAATTTTAGCCAAACTTCCATCATAGCATCCCCCTTGTTATTTAAGTCTTAGAGTTGTTTCTATCCTTGTTTTCCTTGTTGTTGTGGCCATTTTGGACCAAGGCTAGATACATAGTTAGGTTCAAACTTATACATTGCCAATTAGCGAACCCAAAAACACCAGTACCATTTTTTTCCATCTACTTCTCCAACTCCGCCATTCTTGCTTCAAGAATTCACCAAGTCAACAAAATGAAGATCAAGACTCAAGCACAAGAAGGAAAACTTAATTATAAACTTGGTGGCAACATGAAGAGCTATGAGGAATATCATTGAAGAAATTGAAAGAAAAACTTAGACTCCACAGCAGCTAGGAGCAACTCAATGAAGTAAAAGTGTATGAAGAAATCAATAAGAAAACATCTTCCTCTCTCTTTCTATCTTTCTTATTTCTTTTCTTTCCTAATTGACTTAGTGGTATTTTGTGCCCATCCCACCTTGGACCAACTAGTGAGAAAACCATGAAGAATCTATCAAGACCAAGAGAAGAAACCATTCAAGTAACAAGACTACAATAGAAGTTTGAAGATGATCATCAAAAGACAAGCATGTGAAGACTTGGAGCAATCCATACAAGCAGAAGAGTTAGCAAGTTGTTTTGTCCAACATTTGGCCCAAATGGAAAACCCAAGACCTCATCATAGCATTTCTTTTGCTTTGTTGTCTTGATTTGATTCTAGACCTACCCTAACCAAAGTGGAAAGACTAACTTAGATCATCCCAAATGTCTTGATGAAATGACTCGGTGTTACACATTGTTATGTGCTACTTTAGTTGAAATAGTGAGATCACCTTGGTGAACTTTTGGAACTTCCTCGACAAGTATGTTTATAATAAAGTTAGATCACATAAAACTCAACCTAGTCCATCCCAAGTAAACCCTTGGAACTTCCTTAACAAGTATTGAACCAAGAGAGAATGAATTTTCCAACTCAAATCTTGACATTGTCCTAGCCAACTTGGTGAAACCCCTTTTCCCATGATTGTTGCTTTGATTATTTCTTCACTTGTATGCTTGTTTTTTAGTATGCTTGTTTATTCTGTTATTGTGTTTTCAATGTATAGATTGTACGGAGAGCAACGATCTTTTGTGAAGAGAGTGTGATTCCTTCACCAACTTCAATAAGGCAAGTAACACGCCATTCACTAACCATTATTATATATATGCATCATTAGAGTTTTCAGTAGTACGCATGATAGGAAATTTTACCAAAATATATTATGCTATGTTATTATCCTAGTAGTGTGTAGCCATTCCTTTTACCCTTGTTATTTCGATAGCCTTAGAACTTAGTAGATGCTATGCAATGTTACAAAGTGTTTTCTTCATGTTGTGGAAAATTCTAAGAATAACATTCAATGAAACACCTGGGTGCAGTTTGGACGTGATTGGTTTATGTTGAGTGTTGCCTCAGGGCCCTTGTCTAAGGGTTATTCCACTTGAGGTTGTCACCTGAGGATGGCCACCCAGGAACAAAGAGACTACTATGTCCTTCTAAGTTTAGTAGCTTCCTGTGCAGCCTTTAGTCATATGGGCTCTGTCTTGATCAACTAAGTTGAATGAACTCACCAGGCTTACAAGCAGATGTAGCATAATTATAGGTGGAACGGGTAAGCCAAATGGTGGTGGAATTTCTTATGAAAGATCTCGTCTCGATCTTCTCCTGTCCTTAATGCACTCACGGTGTATAGGATGTTTGGGTTGATTTGAGTCTGAAGGTGAAAGTGCACAAACTCTGCAGAGTCAACAAACTAAGATCTTAGCCGTGTCCCCGGTTATGGATAACTATGAGCAGCTGGACAAGGAATGACGGAAGAATCTCAACACCATTTTCAATAAGTAAAATTTTGACCAAGTGAACAGTAGTTGTGGTGCTTCGATTTTAATCCAATGTTGCCACCCTTTGAAAAGAAAAGTTTGGTTTACAAAGGAGACAGGAGAAAACTTGCTTTATGCAAACTTAGCCAAAACTCCACTCAGCCAAATTAGCATGAAGTATTAGTCTTGCCATTTATATCCATCATAGTGTTACTTGCCAATACATTAAATTGTATTGACTCCCTTGTGGCTGCATATTCCATCCTGTAGATGATTCTGAAGACGAGTGAGGACTTCGTTTAGGATCTCGAGACTATCGCCAACATGTTTTGCCTGTGGTACATCAAGAAGATGGGCTCAATGTTATTATATGTTTTCCACTGTATTACTTTGTTTTCTGCTAGTCTCCTAAGACTATGCAAGTTGTAATATTATTTTGTAAAGACTGGATCATACGATGTAATAGAATTTGATGCATTTGCATGATATTTCATCTTGTACTGTGGTGCTATCAATTAATCCAGGGACTAGCACAACAACACATATGTTCTTACATTATTTAAATGTGGGAATGCTACAAATGTATCTATAATTTTTTATGGTCCATGTTCTTATTATATCAATTGCCACATGTTTTGTTTACACTTCATAACATTTTTATACATTTTATGGGACTAACCAATTAACAAGATGTCACGGTGCCAGTTCCCGTTTTCTGTTGTTTTTCTCGGTCAGAAAAGCTAGTAGCAAAATATTCTCGGAATTGGACGAAAATTGTGTACGGCCCAAAGGGGAGGAGCAGCCAACCCAGGAGGCGGCCACGCCACACCAGTGCGCGGCCCACCCCTGGCCGGCACCCTCCTATGGCGTGGCCCCCTCGGGTGGCCACCGACACCGCCCTTTCGCCTATATATTCCTTCTGCCCCAAAAACCCAAAAACCTAAAGAAACCACGAAAAGTCCAAACGCCGCCATCTTCGTCAACCCTAGTTCGGGAGGGTTCTGAAGCTCTTCCCGGGACCCTGCCGGATAGGGGAATCATCACCGGAGGGCTCTACACCGCCATGCCTGCCTCCAGAATGATGCATGAGTAGTTCATCCTTGGACTACAGGTCCATAGTAGTAGCTAGATGGTAGTCTCTCCACTTTGTGCTATCATGTTTAGATCTTTTGAGCTTCCCTACATGATCAACATCATCGTTATGTAATGCTACATGTTGTGTTTGCTGGGATCCAATAAATATTAATACTATGAGCAAGTTGTTTATTTATCCATATGTCTATGTTGTTTATATCTTGCATGCTCTCCATTACTAGTAGATGCTTTGGCCAAGTAGATGCTTGTCACTCCAAGAGGGAGTATTTATGCTCGACAGTGGGTTCATTCCTCCAAAAATCAGCGTTCGAGTGACTGAAACGTGCATGGTTGTGGATGTGTTGCTTCCACTAGGGATAAAATAATGATGCTTAGTCTACGTGTCTTTTGCATTTTTTACATTACACACAATACTTCATGCAATAATTTGTTGTTTGCAACTTAATACTGGAAGTGATGTGGATTCTGACCGGAAGGTGGATTATTTAGGCATAGATGCGCCGGATAGGAAGTTTATGTACTTTGTTGTAATGCCCTGTTAAATCTCATAGTGAACATCTTTTCGTATATTGCATTGCCATGCCCTCATTATTTGTCAATTATCGAGCTGTAATTTGTTTACCCAACATGCTAGAAATATTTATGGAGAGACACCACTAGTGAACTATGGACCCCGGTCCATTTTCCTCATACTGCTAAACCACCTTCTACAATCATACTGTTCTCTAATGTTTCCTGCAATCATCACTGTTTTCTGCACCATACGTTTAATCCCTTTGTTTTCAGCAAGACCGGAGAGATTGACCACCTCTCTGTTTCATTGGGGCAAAGTAGTGTGTTTGTTTGTCAGCAGGTTCCATGTCAACTGCACCGCTAATAAAATTCTGAAGAACCTCCATGTCCTCCTGGATTTGATAACCTTGGTTAATTTCAAGGGAAAGCTTGCCGCTGTTCTACATCAAACTCTGCGCTTGGAGTAATCTAACGAACAACAGGCCCCCAAGGCATCACCCCGCCTCCACCCTCGAAAGTGCCATGCTGATACGTCCAAAATGTATCTCCTTTTCCGAACACTTTTCCTATTGTTTGCCTCTAAACTTGTGAGTTTTGGATACAACTAAAATGGACTAACGTTGTTTTCAGAAAAATTACCTTGGTGTCTAGTTTTGTGCACAAAAATCGACTTTTAGGGAATTGCCCGAAAAAGATACGAAAGACCTTTTTCACCCGAAGACCCCCGGAGCCAGAAGGAGACCCGGAGGGGGGCAAGGAGGGGCCCATACCACCCCTGGGGTGCCCCCTAGGCCGCGCCTGCAAATGGTGTGGGGGCCCCAGGCACCCCCTCGGGCTCCCCTTTCGACTACTTATGCCCCGTAACCCTAAAACATCAGGGGGTTCTTCATATCCCAGAGAAACAACATAGAGCGCTGCCGCCACCTCAAAACTCAATTCAGGGATCATATGTTCTTGTTCTGGCGCCCTGCCGGGACGGGGATTCGGAGGAGATCATCGAAATCGTCACTGCCACCACTTCTCCATAAACCATCCATGATCCCTCATCCATGTGTGAGTAATCCCGCTTTAGGATGAGAGGGATGGAAGGGATTGGATAATATTGTTCATGTAATAATGTCAGATTGTTAGGGCATAGTGCCTAGTATCCATTGTTAGTGTTTTTCTACAGCTGTTGCAACTTGTTATGCTTAATGCTTGTCACTAGGGCCCGAGTGCCATGATCTCAGATCTGAACATGTTATTGTTTCATGAGTATAATTATGTTTCTTGATCATATATGCAAGTTGTTTACACACATTGTTTTCCGGAACACGAGGCCCCAAAGTGACGGAAATTGGGACAACCGGAGGTTATGGCTGTGATGTGAGGATCACGTGTGTTCACGAATTGTTAATGATTTTCTCTGGTGCTTTATTAAAAGGAGCACCTTAATTACCAGTAGTTATCCTTGAGGCCCCGCTGCAAACGGGCTGGTAGGACAAAAGATGGTGTACAAGTTTCTCATTGCGAGCACGTATGACTATATTAGAACACATGTCTATGGTATTCCTAGAACTTGGATGCTTTATTATTATTATCTGCAATTCCCACGTTTTGATTATTATATGAACTATCTTATCCATGCAACGCCCGTTCGTCCATCCCTGTGCCTATAGTATTTTAATCCTACTGTTTCCCTCAACTGCTACTATTGTTTCTATTTTACTCCTAGTGTTATTTTACTACTACTGCTGCTATAGAACTGTTACCACTTATAAATTGTTGCGAGCAAGTCTCCTTTTAGGTGCATCCGAATTAAAAACTCAGTTGTTAAGGCTTATAAATATTCTTTGGCTCCCCTTGTGTCGAGTCAATAAATTTGGGTTTTCCTTCCCTTGAAGACTGTTGCGATCCCCTATACTAATTATATGAATGATGAGAGCCCTCAGTATGCTTTACTGACAAAAAAAATTGTTGAGAGTTTCAAATTCAATAACTCACAATATGACCCAATTATTGCCTCTAAAATCTACGATAGACCTGTTGCTATGTCTTTGGAATATTTTTGCTGCATTTTAGGTATTAATGCATCAGGGAAGCGAGGAAGATTTCGGAAAGGCCCGCTGATTTGATGAAGCTTTTCCATGGAATTACTAATGATGATGACCGCACAGCTTAGCGCGACAAGATAAGAAATATTCAACTCCCCGCTATTAAATATTTCACTTACTACCTTGCTACTAGTGTTCTTGCTAGGGAAAACACTAGTAATATTTTAAACTATGATCTTGCCTTTCTTGTTGCTGCTTTGACTGGGAGTGATAAGTATAACCTTGGTTCATTCATTGCTTGCCTCTTAGCCACTAAGGGACCCATCTATGGGGGTATTATTGCTACATGTGTTTTCACTGCTCTAGATTTACCTGCTGCTCCACATGATGTTTTATTAGCTCCACAGAGACTTGATCTTGCTGCCATGAAGGCTCATCACTTTGTTACTGTGAACTCTATTGTTGTTCATCTAGTATATTGGGTTTTATTTACTGACGGTGACGATAGGGAAGTCCTCTTGCCACAGCCTGTTTTGTTTGACATGAGCAGGACGCCATGGTCACGATCAAAGGAGGAGTTGGATGAGCAGCTGAGCCTGCTTGGGTTCCACCAGCAGAACGACCCTGAGCATCCGATGGGGCAGAATGCACCCTCTGAGGACTACACCACACAGTACACTGGGGCGTCCTTAAGCACATATCAGGAGGATGGCTCATCCTCGGCAAACTATGGGGGCGCCACCTCATGGCCTGCTTGGGATTGATCTCCACTTAGGCAAAAAGCCTAAGCTTGGCGGGAGGTATACCGACATCACACTCATCTATATATCAGGTTTCTGTCGGTTCTTGGTATATCCATGTTTTCGTTTCTTTTGCTTCTTTTTGTTTTTATTATTTTATTCTTGCTTTCCAAAACACAAAACGACCAAAAATATTTCTGTTGTTTCTCTTTATTTGTTTCTTTAGTCTCTTTTGTTAGTTTGCTTTACTTTCTCGTTTCGGTTTAATATTCAAAAACCCAAAAAGATTTTGCTTTGTTTGCTTGTTTCCTTCTGTTCTTGTTTTAAATTCGAAAACCGAAAAATATTGTTGTTCTTCTTTGGTTTTGTAAAGTTTGTTGCAGAGTTCAGTAGTCCTCCATGACTCCATTGGAGCTTGGTTATCTTTCTATATTATTCAAGCCACACGAGTGAAATGCAATAATGACGATTCACGACAATTCAAGTTGTGGTGAGAGGCTAGTATGAACTCTATTTGTTTTCATTTTTGTACATATACTCAGCCATGTGGACATTCTTAGTTTGTTTGTGTAAGGTGTATGCTATTTAATCGATGCTTATTAGTTTGTGCTCTCTCATGTTTAGCTCCAACTTATTAATATTAGATAGCATGTCGTATAAATGTTTGTTTTCATTGTCTTATTCATAGAAGGGTATGACATTGTGGTATCTCCCTCTGACTGTTTCACTTGAATCGACTTGGCACATGCTCACGCATGCATAAGACTGAAAACAAAAAGTCAATTAAGCCTCGATGATTTATTTTTCCACAGATTATTTGTATCACTTTTATGCCCCCGTTAATTTTGTTTTGTCGCAAGCATGATTATGACACTTGTTTCTCTCTTGATTATCGCTCCCCGTCAATTGCTAGCCTTCACCTGTACTGAGTATGAGCTCTACTCGTGCATCCAACTTCCAAAAACCAATTTTTTTCCAAATGTGTCCACCATACCTACCTATATGTGGTATTTCACTGCCACTCCAAGTAAATTTCTCATGTGCTACCTTTAAAACCTTAAAAAATTATTCCTGTTTTGTGCCCTGTTTTAGCTCATGAGGACGTAAATAGAGAATCTTTATCTCGCTTGTTGATTGCACTTTGCGCACCTGGACTAGTGGCTTCATCCACTTATCCAAATTATAGAAGAGTTGGCAGCGGGTTGCCCAGCCCCAAAATTGGTTACTATAAATTCTCTTCACTATTTTCCCCTGATTTATCAGTCAAAACATAATTGTGTAAACAAAAGAGAAGAGGGATGACCTTCTATACCAGATCCGTCCTTCAACGGGAGCCGCTTTTGCAAGGTCTAGTTGGCTTGTGACGTACTGTATTGTCTGTTTACCATTCGTTGACATAAGCATACACCTCCCTACAAAAATGTTTTCAATACCTCTATTTATAAAATAAAAATCTCTAGCACATGAGTTAATCCCTGCTTCCCTCTGGTAATGGCCTTTCTTTTACTTTTATACAGTGTCTTCACCTTCTCACTTTATGCACCTTCTTGAGAGTATGGCTGTCATTCTGAGTGTAATGTGCTTGTCCCAGAACATGGTTAATTGTGGTATAACTTTGATGCTTTTATCTTTGATATCTTTACTTCTAGTCTTCACTTGAACTTCAGAGGTGCCCTAGCATTTATGTTTTGCTCCATTATTAAGGGCAAGCAAGTACACTTTATCATACCCTATTATCAGCATCGCAATCCTGCAAATTGATATATTTCATGTTGTTTATTATTAGTGTGCTGGTATCTTTTCATGGTTTGCATAACTATTATGTGACTTTATCTTGCATACTTCTTACTATGAATTTCCTAAGCACTTGATCATATAGTGAGTATATTTACATCATATGAAACAAATGTGTTCAAGTTCTTTTATCACACTCAGTTGTCACTGAATTCCTTGAGGACAAGCAATAAGCTAAGCTTAGGGGGAGTTGATACGTCCAAAACGTATCTCCTGTTCTGAAAATTTTTGCTATTGTTTGCCTCTAAACTTGTGAGTTTTGGATACAACTAACACGGACTAACACTATTTTTAGGAAATCTCGTTTTGTGCAGAAAAATCGACTTTTAGGAAATTGCCCGAAAAAGTTGCCAAAGACCTTATTTCACGCGAAGACCCCTGGAGCCAGAAGGAAACCCGGAGGTGAGCAAGGAGGGGCCCACACCACCCCTGGCCCCCCTAGGCCACGCCTACAGGTGGTGTGGGGGCCCCAGGCACCCCCTCGGGCTCCCCTTTCGACTAATTATGCCCCGTAACCCTAAAACATCAGGGGGTTCATCATATTCCAGAGAAACACCATAGAGCGTCGCCGCCATCTCGAAACTCAATTCGGGGATCAGAAGTTCCTGTTCTGGAGCCCTGTCGGGACGGGGATTCGGAGTGGATCATCGCCATCGTCACCGCCACCACTTCTCCATCAACCATCCATGATCCCCCCATCCATGTGTGAGTAATCTCTGCTGTAGGCTGAGAGGGATGGAAGGGATTGGATGATATCGTTCATGTGATAATGTCAGATTGTTAGGGCATAGTGCCTAGTATCCTTTGTTAGTGTTTTCTACCGTTGTTGCAACTTGTTATGGTTAATGCTTTTCACTAGGTCCCGGGTGCCATGATCTCAGATCTGAACATGGTATTGTTTCATGAGTATAATTATGTTTCTTGATCATATCTGCAAGTTGTTTACACACATTGTTGTTCGGAACCCGAGGCCCCAAAGTGACAGAAAATGGGACAACCGGAGGTGATGGCTGTGATGTGAGGATCACGTATGTTCACGGAGTGTTAAGGATTTGCTCCGGTGCTCTATTAAAAGGAGCGCCTTAATTACCAGTAGTTCCCCTTGAGGCCGCGCTGCAAACGGGCTGGTAGGACAAAAGATGTTGTGCAAGTTTCTCATTACGAGCACGTATGACTATATTGGAACACATGCCTATGGTTTGCCTAGAACTTGGATGCTTTATTAGTATTATCTGCAATGCCCATGTTTTGATTATTATATGAATTATCTTATCCATGCAACGCCCGTTCATCCATCCCTATGCCTACAGTATTTTAATCCTGCTGTTTCCCGCAACTGCTACTACTGTTACTATTTTACTCCTGCTATTATTTTACTACTACTGCTGCTATAAAAATGTTACCACTAATAAATTGTTGGGAGCAAGTCTACTTTCAGGTGCAGCTGAATTGACAACTAAATTGTTAAGGCTTATAAATATTCGGTGGCTCCCCTTGTGTCGATTTAATAAATTTGGTTTTTACTTCTCTCGAAGACTGTTGCGATCCCCTATACTTGTGGGTCATCACATGCCGGCCTCTAGGTCCTCATCGTTCCTACAGCGGAGGAGACGGTAGTCAGTATCCACGTACTAGAGGGTCATGTCAATGACATTGTGGGAGAGGTTTGGCTCAGCCCCCGCGATGGCCACCGCCTCCTCGATGGTGTGGCCAGACCTCCTCCCCTTCTTGTAGGCTTTGCCCATCGTCTCTGGCGCCAGCGCGCGTGTAGGTGGAGCTGGCGGCAAGCTCTGCGGTAGCAGCCTACACCCGTACCCATCCGGTACCATTCGCCTCCCGGATGGAGGCTGTACCGGTGGGATCGAAGGCCGATGTGGGAGAGAAGTTTGGGTCGGAACCCGCCACCGTTAGGGGTTGACCTCCTGCTGGCGGAGGAAGGCACAGACCTCACAAGAGTACGTCACAAGCCAACTAGACTTCACAAGAGTGGCTCCCATAGAAGGACGCATCTGGGTAGAAGGCCATACCTATTTCTCTTTTGTTTACACAATTATGCTTTGACTGATAAATCAGGGGCAAAAATAGTCAAGAGAATTTGTTGTATTACTTTGGGCTGGGCACCCCGCTGCCGGCTCTTCTATCATTTAGATAGGAGGATGAAGCCACTAGTCCAGGGTGTGAAATCCAATCAACAAGTGAGATAAAGATTCTCTATTTACGTCCTCATGAGCTAAAACAGGGGTACAAAACAAGAATAATTTTTCGAAGTTTTAAAGGTAGCACACGAGAAATTTACTTGGAGTGGCGGTTAATTACCACATATATAGGTAGGTATGGTGGACACATTTGGCAAACTTTGGTTTTTGGGAGTTGTATGCACGAGTAGAGCTCATACTCAGTACAGGTGAAGGCTAGCAATAGACGGGGAGCGACAACCAAGAAAGCAACAACTGTCATAATCATGCTTGCGACAAAAAAAAAAATTGACACCATTACTATGGGAGAATCCCCCACAGCCCCCCATTTATTAAAGAAATAAAAGGTTATTTACAATATTTACACTATATACAGGGAATCAGGGGAGTGAATCAATCCATGATGTCAAAAAAAAAACAGAGAGATCTCTCTTCACCCTGTACTTAAGCAGGGTGACTTCCTGGATAAACAGGGCCTTCCATCCTCTAAAACTTGGTTTGATGTTCTTAAAAATCCAACCATTTCTCTATTTCCAGATGCCCCAGCAGGCCAGGATCACTATCTCCTCAAAGCAGGGACCAGAGAAATGCTTCTTGGCAGACTTGATTGTAAAAATTGAAGATCCTGGGTTCCAAGGAATTTGTAGATAGTTCCAAATCCTTGTACTATATGTGCAATTAAAGAACAAATGCCTCCAGTCTTCATAAACATGTGCAGAACATAGGACACAATAAGAAGAGTCACTCACATTCCAGTGCCTTCTAATCAGCATATCCTTGGTGTTAATTCTATCATGCAGCAAGAGCCATGCAAAAAATCTGTGCTTAGACTGACATTTACTCTTCCAAATTCCATAGGAAAGTACATCATCAGGAATACCATTAAAATGGTGTTTATAAAAAGAACTTGGATGTAATCTGCCAGTTGAATTAGGACTCCTCCATTGATCTTTAATACTTGACTGGAGTGTAAAATTGACAATCATACTTTTCAACAGCATTAACTCCTCATTTGCTTGGGTAGTCAATGGGAGAAAAAAGTTCTGAATACAATCTGTGTATAGTAAAAACTCATGAACAGATTGAAGCTTATCTTTAGCAAAAGAATATAACCTTGGAAGGTTATCTTAAGCAATTGTGGCTGCCAATTATCCTCCCAAAAAAGAGTAGTGAAACCATTTCCCACAGAGCATGTAGTGAATTTTCTGTATTCCTCAGATAAAGCCAAAATATTTCTCCACCAAAAAGAACCTGATTCAACCACAGCATGAGGAACAGACTGATGATAGTAAGCATCAGTAATGAGATGGACCCAAGGCAAGTCCTCTTGGTTATAAAATTTATCTAGATGTTTGAGTAGAAGAGAAGAATTTTGTACTTTCAAATTTAGGACCCCAAGTCCTCCCTTCCTTTTAGGTTTACACACCATAGACCAAGCTGCAAGAGAATTAGCTTTTTCCTTCCCGCTCTTGCTCCACAAACAATGCCTTCTTGCTCTGTCAATGACCTCAATCACACCAGCAGGAATAACCAAAGAGAGCATGTAATATGTTGGTAGTGAAGATAATACAGAATTTACCAACACCAGCCTATCACCATAGGAAAGAAATGAGGAAGTGGCAGAAAGCCTTCTCTCAACTCTATCAATTAATGGTGAAAAATCTTTAATAGTTGGTCTAGTAGTACCCATGGGCAATCCAAGATAAGTGAAAGGCATAGACCTAGTTTTACACTGGAAAAATTCAGCCAGAGCAGTAGTTTCAACAAAATCCAGATTGATAGGAATCAGAGAGATTTTGTGAAAATTGATTTTCAATCCTGTAAAGGCAGCATATGTTTGCAGAATTTCCTTGAAGACCTCCAAGTCTTTTTTACATGCTAGTAGAACCACTATGGTATCATCAGCATACTGAATAATGGGGAAATCTTTTCTAACTGGGATAGGAGAGGAAAGAAGACCATCAGAATAAGCCTTATTGACTAGGCTTTGTAATAAATCAGCTCCTTCAACAAATAGAAGAGGAGACAGTGGATCTCCCTGCCTAACTCCTCTTTTGCAGATAAATTTCTTGCCAGGAATCCCATTAAGAAGCACAGAGGAAGAACCAGGTGCTAGAATTTCTCTGACCCAACAAATAAAAAGCTCTGGAAATCCCTTCATTCTCAAGACTTGTAAAATAGCTTCATGATCCAAAGGTATCAAAGGCCTTTTGAAAATAAATTTTGAGGACCACTATTTTCTTCTTGGACTGCTGGCATTGGAACAAGAATTCAAAAGACCAGGCAAGACAGTCTTGGATAGTTCTACCTTTTATGAAACCATATTGGTTATCATGAATAGTATCACAAATAATATTCTGCATTCTATTAGCAATCAGCTTGGTGACAAATTTGGGACAAGTATTAGTCAATGAAATTGGCCTGAAATCATTAACAGTCTCAGGGGAATTTGTTTTTGGTATGAGAGTGATATAAGAATCATTTATACTCTGCAAAGATAGACCCCCTGAATGAAAATCATGTCACAATTGAGAGAAATATTATTTTAACACATCCGAACATTTTTTCACAAAAAGACCATTGAAACCATCAGGCCCTGGAGCTCTATGAGTCTTAAGAGATTTCATAACATTAACAATTTCCTCTGGGGTGAAAGGATTAATAAGACAATCCAGGTTAACAGAAGGCTTTATAAAATTGGAAAGATTTAAATGGTGAGTGATGACATATGAGACCCCCATTCTATTCTTGAAACAAGTCCAAAATGCAGCTGCCTTATGATGATGATCAATCAATGAGATCCCTTCTTAATTTTTAATCTCAGCAATAGTATTAATTCTAAACCTTTCTGTAGCTTTGGCATGAAAGAATTTGGTATTTTCTCCACCAATTTGCACCCATCTGATGGTGCATCTATTCTTCCAATAAGCAGATTGAGAGAGGAGCAGCTTATTCAGGTGTGTTTTAACAATAATTCTGAAATTAAATTCAGGTCTGCTAAGACTCCTTTCCTCCTCCAGAGTATCCAAGATCAAAATTACCTTATTGCAATTAGCAATTAAAAACTTCAGATTAGATAGGTTTCTACCCCACCTTTTGAGTTCATGCCTACTGTTTTTAAGTTTAGCAGTAATGGTGGCAGCAATGTTGTTTTTCCTAACAGGCCATTTCCAAACTCTATCAATAAGATCCATGAAACCTGGCTGATGGATCCAATGGTTCTCAAACCTGAAAATCTGGGCTTTTGGAATGGTGGTGGAGATGGAGATGACACATGGTACATGGTCAGAGTTGGACTTAGCAAGAGGCATAACCATGGTATTGGGGTAGTTTAAGGTCCACCATGTGCTAGTAAAAAACCAATCAAGCTATTCAAGAAGAGGTTGATCTTGCATATTGGACCAAGTAAAGGATCTTCCTTTTAAAGGGAGTTCAATTAACCCAAGATGGCTAATAATTTCATTAAAAATGAAAATATCATTCATGTCAGCCCCAGGTTTATTCCCGTTTTCCACAGATCTGATAAAATTGAAATCACCCACCAGTAACCAGTTTTCATGTGTAGGAATTATTAAGTCATAAAGCCATTGGACAAAGATATCCCTGTCTAACCCACTGCAAGGACCATAAACAGTGACCAAGGTCCAGGAAGAAAGATTATGCTTAGATGTAAAGCTAATTTTAATGGAAGACTTGAAAGAATCAATCAATTCTCCATCAAAAATAGCACTATTCCAGAGAACAATAATTCCACCAGAGGATCCCACAGATGGAGAGAACACAAATTTATCAAATCTCTTAGGACAAAATGATCTAATGAAACTGTGATCAAAATCCTCACATTTTGTTTCTTGCAGACAGACAATAGCACACTGGCTTTCCTCAATTTTGTTATAAACCAGTAACCTTTTATTTTTTATCATTAAGCCCCCTGACATTCCAGTCCAAAACTTTCCAATCCAAGAATAAATATGATGTACTATCCATTAAAATAAAGGACTGAATGAGCAAAATAGTTGTACCAGACAGCTACCAGAAATACAAAAGACACCATTGATGCAATATATGGATAGTTCACTGATAATTCCACAAAAGGGCCCAAACGCATCAGAGACTTTACAAAATAAAGCTCCCAATAGATAACCAGAGAATACAGGAGCAACCAAGGACAAAAGTCATTACAATAAAATAGCCTTCCTAACATTATTACTTCCGCTTGTCTTTAGGAGAATCTGGAACAGCATCAAGCTTGTCCTCAGTGAGCTCTTCATCAGCAATCTCCAGAGCCCTCCCAACCTGCTGTAGAATCATAATTGGGGTATGAGGAGTGGCAGGGACATTGTCTGCAGCAGGCCTAGCAGATCTTGGTTTCTTCCTGGGCCGTGGGTTGTCCTGCATTGCCACTAGCTTGTAACCATTATGCATAGCAGCTTGCCTGGTGCTTCTTCTGATAGAAGATTCCACAGAGGGAGTGCCCATTTTACCTTTCCTTCTTTTCCTTGAAGGGATATCAGAAGAAGGTGAAGGAAAGGAATCAATATCCTTATGAGGAGCACTGGGCAATGGGACATAAGATTCAGGAGAACTTTCAAAGCACAATTTCCTAGCAGCTCTCTGGGCTTTGAAGAACCTTCTTTTGGCAGTAAACTGAAAAATAGTTCCTTTAAAAGGAACAGTGGCAGCAGTAATCATTGAAAAAGGACTTGGAGAAAGTCCACAGGGCCTGACAGATGACATGGACATAATAGGAACAAACTTCTTCAGCACATCCTCCCATTGCATGGATGGGGGCAGGACAGGCCCATACAAGTGGGAATTCCTCTGAACCCACGGCCAAGCAAAAAGACAGGAGGCACGTGGTGCAACATGTGCAGTGTGGACCTGCAACATATTGACCATAAGAACATTCTGGTTAACAGAATTCTCAGAGTCAGAGGTGACAGTGGAATTAGATTCTTGAAGGGGGAGGTGGTGATCCCACCCTCCAACTTGCCCAGATTCCAGGTCTTGCTGCTGCATCTCATCATCATCGGGTTGCTGATTGGGGAGATCTGCCACTGGAGGAGGTAAATTCCAACCAAGTTCAGGATATTGAGGCAGCACAAAGTGACCAAGATCCTGCTGCAGGTGACCAGGTAAGGGATGCGGGTTCCCATCAAATGGCATCGGGTCTTCATCAGATGGAAGCACTTCATCAAACTCTGCAGACAGAATATAGCAGGGGCAGTCCAGGATTCTCTCACTGTGCCCAGTGAACTGAAATTCCCGAATACAATATCTCGCGGTACAAGCTGGGGAGAGATAAAAGTAACATAAACCATAGTTCTATCCAGGATACCATCGAGGTGATGCCAATGGTGAAATCTTCCAAAGGGAGACACGGCATTCGCTAAATCCCTTTCATTGCGGAAATCAAACGGAACCCCCAGCAGCATAATCCAGCAAGTGCGAGAACCAAAAGCCGATTTATGTAATTGTGTGCGATTATCATTATTAACAAAACGCACAAAAATATTCTCTTGAAGCTCATAGGGACCGTTCCGAACCAAGGCAGTACGCGCAGCAGGGCTATGCATCTTGAAAAGGCCAGTACCAAAGAGGCAGGGATGCGCATCCTCAACAACACGCTGAAGAGTTTGTTCGATATAATTACGAACCTGTAATCTCCAGAACTGCTCTTCCTCTGGCAACTGCTCTGGTTCCACAATAGCCACGCAGTAAGCTTCATGGGCTCTGGTGCGACAAAACAAAATTAACAGGGGAATACAAGTGATACAAATACTCTGAGGCAAAATAAATCATCGAGGCTTAATTGACTTTTTGTTTTCAGTCATAGCATGCGTGAGCATGTGCCAAGTCGATTCAAGCAAAACAATCAAAGGGAGATACCACAATGTCATACCCTTCTATGAATAAAACAGTGCAAGCAAACATTCATACGACATGCTATCTTATATTAGTAAGTTGGAACTAAACACGTGAGAGCACGAACTACTAAGCGTAAATTAAATAACATACACCTTACATGAACAAACTAAGCATGTTCACATGGATGAGTATATGTACAAAAATAAAACAAATAGAGTTCATACCAGCCTCTCACCACAACTTGAGTTGTCGTAAATCGTCATTATTGCTCTTCACTTGTGGATTGAATAATATAGAATGATAAAAAATCTCCAATGGAGACACGGAAGTCCGGGGAACTCTGCAACAAACTTTACAAAACCAAAGAATAACAACAAATATTTTTGGGTTTTCGAATTAAAACAAGAACAAAAAGAAACAAGCAAACAAAGCAAAATATTTTTGGATTTTTGATTACTAAACCGAAACGAGAAGGTAAAGCAAACCAAAAAAAGAAACAAAAGAAGAAAATTAAGAGAAACAACGGAAATAATTTTTGTCCTTTTGTGTTTTGGACAGCAAGAACAAAACAACAAAACAAAAAGAAACGAAAGAGAAAGAAAACAAAAACGAACGAAAGAAACAAAAACATGGATATACAAAGAACTGATGGAAGCATGATATATAGATGAGTGTGTTTTCGGTATACCTCCCCCCAAGCTTAGACTTTTGGCCTCTTCTTGATTACATTATATCACCCTCTTCTCTTGACCCTTGAAAACTTCCTTCACACCACACTAAAAGTAATTCGCATTAGAGGGTTAGTGCACAATCAAAATTTCATGGATTCTGCAAGGGGATAAATGCTATTGATACTTTTAAACATTATCTACAACCACTGATGTTTTGTGAAGCAAAGAAATCCACTCGACATAGTAAAAGAGCAAATGCAAGAAAAACGGCAGAATCTGTCAAAATCAGAACAGTCTGTAAAGACGAATTTTTCAGGGCACTTAAGTTGCTCAGATCGAAAAACATAAAGAGCAAAAACGTTTCGGAATCATCTGAGGAATAAGCACAAAACGTTTCAGGTCATTTTGATCTTTCTGTGAATTATACGATTTTTGACGGTGGACAGCAGAAATCTGTTTCCTGTGCAGAAATCCAAAACCAACTCCAACTTTCAGTAAAAACTGTATTTAGCACAACTAAAACATGAAAATAAAGATGGAAAGGAGTTTCTACAGAATTATGCAATACCTTGACTCAAAGAAAATAGAGAAAACAAAGGTGGAAGTGGTGAAAACAAAAAATATGGGTGGTGAAAATATGCATAACCACAATAATCAAGATAAAAACATGAATATACTAAAGTAGCAAGGTGATAACAGAAGTAAACATGGTGAAAACATATATGGGAAGGTGAAAACATTGTCCTCTTCATTCAAAATCATTTTTTTAACAAGGGTGATCAAGTCTTGTTACCAGAACAATTTTCATATGACGCAGAACTTTGCTAATCACTAAATAATTATGTTACCTCAACCTTGATAACATAGTCCCAATCATAATAATTTCATATTCTTCTGGTGGTATTGGAATGGGACAATAAAATTCTCCAATCTTGATGGTCTCAATATTTTGAATTGAATTTAAACCATATCTTCTATCAATCTTCTCGGGAAAATAAATAGTATGCTCTTTATCATTAACATTAAAAATTACTTTTCCTTGATTGTAATCAATAACAGCCCCTACAGTGTTAAGAAAAGGTCTCCCAAGAATAATAGACATATTATCATCTTCAGGCATTTCAGACACAACTAACTCAGTTAATATCAAACAACTAGTAGCAACTTGAACATGAACATTCTCACATATACCAACAGGAATAGCATTAGACTTATCAGCCATTTGCAAAGATATAACAGTGTGTATAATTTTTCAAGAGAGAGTCTCTTATAAAGAGAGAAAGGCATAACACTAACTCTATCTCCCAAGTCACATAAAGCATTTCTAACATAATTATTTTTAATAGCACAAGGGATAGTAGGAATACCAGGATCGCCAAGCTTCTTCGGAACCTTTCCATTGAAAGAGTAATTAGCAAGCATAGTGGAAATTTCCTCATTAGGAATTTTCCTTTTGTTAGAGACAATATATTTCATATATTTAGAATAAGGAGGCAGTTTAATAGCATCATTCAAAAGAATTTGCAAAAACAGAGGTTTCATCCACTCACAAAACTTGTTATAATGTTCTTCTTCCTTTGATTTGTGTTTCTCATTAGCAAAAGGCATTGCTTTTTGTACCCAAGGTTCTCTTTCATTGCCATGTTTATTGGCAATGAAATCCTCCTTAGTATACTTTGCAGTTTTAGGTTGCTTTTCAGGTCCAGCTACATTTTCTTCTTTATCAGAAGCATCACTTTTATCATTACCACTTTCAGTTTCAGCATCAGAAATAGATATACTATTAGGATCTTTAGCAGGTTCAGGAGATTCTACAACAGTTTTATGTCTCTTCTTCTTTTTCTTAGAAGGAGAACTATTGTTTTTAGGTTGCTGAGAATCTTGTTCAATTCTTTTAGGATGTCCTTCAGGATACAAGGGGTCCTGAGTAGAAACACCACTTCTAGTAATTATTTCACAAACATGTTTTTCTCTAGAAGCATTAGCTAGCATATCCTTTTGCACTTTAGTGAGTTGATCAATTTGAGTTTGAACCATATGAAAATGTTTAACAAGCATTTTAACATCATTAGAGGTTCTCTCAATAATGCCATGCAATTTATCAATCGCTCTAGAGTTTTCCATAAGGTGATTTTTCACTCTCATATTAAAGCTGTCTGGCTTAACAACATAGTTATCAAATTCATCTAAGCAACGATCAGGTGGTTTAGAATAGGGAATGTCTCTATTATCGATGTATTGGAGAGAGTGTACCTCAAAAATTGATGGATGAGGAATAGGCTTACATAATTCTTCTATAGGAGGTAAATTCTTCACATCTTCAGATTTAATACCCCTCTTTTTAAGAGATTTCTTTGCTTCCTTCATCACTTCATCATTTAATTCAATCATCCCTCTCTTCTTGGGTGTTGGTATTGGTGTTGGTTCTAGTGTATGTGTAGCGCCCTCACATTTAATAATGTAAGAACTATTGTGTTAAGTGATAGTCCCTAGATCAATGTTAGCACCACAGAACAAAATGTAAAGTTTCATTGCAGAAGTATCAAAAGCATTACAAAAGATCCAGAATAGCCAAGTATAGCTTTATTACAAAGTGCATAGTCTTGAAAGACTAGAAAAACTCAGAGTTCTAAATAGCAGAAATAAAAGTAGCAATGAGCCTCCATCTTCAATCACGCGCCACAGGCATTACATGTTGGGTGTAGACTCAAGTCAAAGCACTTGATCAAACTTCATTGTAACGCCCGGGGTTTTTCCCCCAACTAGAATTTGTCTGTTTGTTTTTCTTTTTTGCATCGTCATGCATAATCATTCATTTAAACTTGCAAACACTAATTCAATTGCATCAAATCTTATTTTCCTAAATTTTCTAAAATTATTTTTATGCCTCAAAACTATTTCTAGTAGCATCTCAAACCTCTTCTATTTTTTCTAGAAAATTGATAAAACAAACAAAAAAAAAGTTTTGGGTGGCAGGCCAGCCAAACCGAGCCAGCCCACCACCAACCCACCTTAAAGGCAGCCCAGCCCACCTCCCAGTCGTTCTCTTCTCCGTACGACACAGAGAGCACACAGGAGGCATGAACCCTCCTGTCGCCGTCCACAACCACCACACCATGGTCCCCCTCTGCCCTCCTTTATCTACCTCAAGCCGCCCCTCTCCTTCCCAGAAATCCTAGCGTCCTCCCTCTCTTCCCTCTTCACCGCCGCCACCCCTCTCCCTCCTCTGTTTTCTTTTCCTTCTCTGAACTTTCTGAACCGAGGGAGATCCTCCATGGCCAGAATTAGAGCTTCGTTGTGTGGACGATGTGGGTGCTGTGCAAGACCGGAGAGGGTGGGAATGGAACTGCCGCACCATCCTCTTCGCCACCGCAGAAGCACGGAGTCTGGAGTTGCCTGGATCGACGGCACCGTCGAGGTCTTCCCGGCGACCACCGTCGTTTCTCCATCCCCTGCATCCCGTCACCATGGGTGTCTCCCCGAGCACGCCCGCGATCTCGAGCCCCTAGGTGAGCCTCCGTCCTCCGGGACACCCTCCTTCATCTCCCCATCTGCTCTGGGTGCGTGCCTTCGAGCAACACCGTCCTATATGCATTCAGGTCGCCATCGATCGTTTTTCCATGTCAGGGTCCCGTGCAGTACCTTCAGTTTCGTCAGATAACCCCGCGCTTCTACACCATCTTACTTCAGATCCGTATACAATCACAAGAGCGCACACAGCCCAGTGGTAGCGCACTCGATCCGTCCGCTGGGTGACCCAGGTTCGAATCCTGGCCGAGGCAGTTGCCTCCACTTTTTCTCCTTTTACTCCGCGCGCACGCCGGTCCCACCTACCGGTCGCTGTCCTCGTCAGCGCTAGGTGGCGACAGGGCCCGCCGGTCAGTCTCTCTGGCTGGGCAGCATGTTGGTATACCTTCCCCGGATCCCGGTCTGGATCTGAAATTTTGCATCCAGGCCCCTGTCCTTCTCTGTTTTGTACCGGAGTCCTCCAGATCTCTGTTTTCCTCACGCACAGGTCCCTGCACATTTCAGAAACCACCCTAAACCTCAAATGCTTGTATCTTTTGTTTTACTAATCCAAATAATGCAAACTTTATGTCTATTCTTATCGGAAAAATACAAGGAATATTAATTTGCCATCCATGCTCATGTTTTCATCTTCCATCTTGCATTTTAGTTGTGTTATGCATGTCCTTCCTTAGCTCCAGAACCAGAAGAAAGGGGGCAAGCCCCCTCTGTTGGGCTAAACCTCGATCCATCCCAGAGTAGCCGCCGGCTGGACGACGGCGAACGGGAGGGAGACTCCAAAAAGCAATGTTCGCGTGCCGAGGTGGAGGAATCCGAGAGGCAGTGGGAACTTGCGAAACAGTCCATAGAAGCAAGATTAGAAGAAGAAAAGCGGGCAAAGCTACTGCAAGCGCTCGAGGGTCAACCTTTTGATATCGCGAAAGCGGAACTGGTTACCGAAATTGGGGATAATTTCTCTTTTCGAATTACCCTAATTAGGACTCTCTATGTCAGCCCCTTGACGGGGCAACGGGGGGCACTCGAAAAGACGGTAGAGGCCATCTTGCAATGCCAAGGGAAGACCACTAACTCCCTATCGTCTTTCCTAAATCTGAAGCCTCCCCTTTTTCTCCTTTTACTCCGCGCGCACGCCGGTCCCACCTACCGGTCGCCGTCCTCATCAGCGCCAGGTGGCGACAGGGCCCGCCGGTCAGTCTCTCTAGCTGGGCAGCCCGTTGGTATACCTTCCCCGGATCCCGGTCTGGATCTGAAATTTTGCATCCAGGCCCCTGTCCTTCTCTGTTTTGTACCGGAGTCCTCCAGATCTCTGTTTTCCTCACGCACAGGTCCCTGCACATTTCAGAAACCACCCTAAACCTCAAATGCTTGTATCTTTTGTTTTACTAATCCAAATAATGCAAACTTTATGTCTATTCTTATCAGAAAAATATAAGGAATATTAATTTGCCATCCATGCTCATGTTTTCATCTTCCATCTTGCATTTTAGTTGTGTTATGCATGTCCACCTAATTAATAAACATGGAATGTGTTGGCATTTTAATTCAGTTGGTGCCCTATTCCATTTAATTTTGTGTCACTCACCTATGAATTGTTCTCCATGCTAAACAACATTTAATCTTGATGGCTAGATAAATAACTTGAACCTTCTACTTAATTGTTGGGACTCCGGTTCCCCTTAAATTGGTTTAGTTGCATCCCGCATGTCACGCATCCATATCTTGAGCATGCTGGATATTTTGTCGTAGTAGTAGTTGTTGCATACGGTGTTTCTTCTAGTGTTTTGCTTCTTCGCGGATAGGACGTTGAGATGATGTGAGCAACAACAAGTTACACTTCCTCTACATCGGGAATTCCAGGCAAGCTTTACTCACTTGCTACCTATGGCTGTCGTTCCTCACTTGTTACCGATATTTTCCGTTGTCTTTATTCTAGCCTTATGATTCGATGCTTGTGTATCGATCCTATCATATGTTTATCTTGCAGCCATGATATAGCCTCATCTCCCACCTCCTATGACATGTTTGTTTTCTTGTTGGCCTTGCGAGTCGTAGCACATGCTTAGGTTCTTTGGAGAGTTTGGTTCCTTGTCACATGACTAGTATGATAGGTTGGTTCAACTAATTTTTAAAATGATCTTAACGCTTGGGGGTAATAATAAAATTTGAATTCGAGTTAAGCCACCGACGGGAGGCCCCTCGAGGTTTTTGGTCCCTCTGGTGTCGCCTTAGGAAAAGGTTCTTGTCCGCTGATCCAACAATGAGCGCACCAACCACTCGCGGGAGGTGTGTATGGGCACCCCCCTTGACTTAGTACTAGATCCTCTGATGGTCTTGGGAGCCACAACTAGTTCGAGTGTTCCATTTGCTCATACGCATATACACATTGCATTGATGATGAGAGGTTATGAGATTGGGGGTTATATATGTGCGGTACGTGCGAACGGACAATTCCTACTTGGTTTGATCCGTCTTGCACGTAGTCGAAAACTTTTGAGCCGCTACGGAGTTTACGGCCGGACTCTTGACGCGGGTCAACTCAGATGGGTGGCTTCCCAGGACTTGAAAGTGGTGATAGGAAAGGTCATGTCGAGATATCCTGCCTTTGTGGCTGTGGATTGATTGAGCGTGTATGGCTAAATTGGTGCATCCCTGCAGGGTTAAATCTTTTCGAGAAGGCGTGTCGTCCGCGCTTATGTGACGATCTTGGAGAAAGTGATGGCTTACAAGAGTCAGATAACTTACACCTAATGATATTTGTTAACCTATGCGATAACAATGATTAGTATTTCAACATGTGTGAGTTTTCCTCGGTTACCTCCTCGCATTGGTTGTTGGGGGGTAAATCCTGGATGGGTTTGTTTTGGTGAGTAGTTGTAGTTGGTTTTGTCGCGTTTTCTTATCCCTTTCTAATAGACGAGAGTTGTAGTGTGTCTCCATAGACTGCTTAGTGCCGCCCGCTACCGCCTCTTTACACCAACCTCTTCCTTTGTACCCAAAGTATTTGTATCTTGTGATGACTGGTCGCATTGGTATCTTGTGAGTATTGCTTTCCGCCTGCCGGTACCTTCAAGTACTGACCCCATGATTCGGGGATGTATTCACAATTCAGCCAGCAGGTTTGAAGTTGACGATGTTAGCTTGGGAATCCCTCTGGCTTGGCCTGGGGAGGGATTGGACGCCATCGGTTATCTTCAGGACTCTTAGTCCAATTTGTATCTTATCCATAGTCGGATACTATTTCATTTTTCGCTGTTATTTGGATCTTTGTATTGTATAAGTTGTATCCTTGACTCGTTTGAGTCGTCTTGTATATATCTCTTCTGTTGTTGTTGCGGATTATTCGTGAACTGTTGTAATGGTATCAGAAATGACAACTCCGGATCAGATATTATGTGGATTCTGGCGAAACGCTGAAATCCCCATAGTACCCGATCCAGGGGCGTCACATTCATCCTCAGAACTTCCTGCACGTTGGAATATGCAGCCCCTGAAGGAGATTCGGTACAAAAAATGTACTGGCAAATGACACTATGGTTGATATAAAATGGCAAGTCTAAACTACATGCATATCTGGCTTGGTGGAGTTTAGCCTATTTGCAGAAACCAAGTTTTTCCCTAACACTTTCGAAAAAGAGTTTTCTTTTCAAAGATTGGCACCATGGGACACACCCATGAGAACCACAACTAATGTTTCCTTAGCCAAATTTTACTTCTTCAAAAAGGTGTTGAGATTCTTCTGTCCATCCTTGTCCAGCTGCTCGAAGTCGTCCATTACCGGGGAGACGACTATGATCATAGTTTCCAACTCTGCAGAGGTTGTGCACTTTCACCCTTTGTCTTCAATTAGCCCAAACATCCTATACACGAGGAGTGCATCATGGAAAGGAGAGAATTGAGACGATATCTTTCAGAAGCAAGAATTCAACCCAACCAGCAAGACCCGTTCCACCTATAATTATTCTACATCTTCATGTCAAGCATGGGCTGAACTCTCACAACTTAGTTGATCAAGACAGAGCCCATATGTCAAAGGGCTGCACGGGAAGCTACTAAACTTAGAGGACTTGGTAATCTCTTTGTTTCCTGGGTGGCATTTCTCAAGTGAACGCCTTAGGAGATTAAAGGCCCTAAGGAGACACTCAACTTTCGACAACCGCGCAATAACAAACCCACCCAGGTGGTTCATTGAAGTTTATACTTAGAATTTTCCACAACATTGAGCAAAACAAATTTGTAGCAAGGCTAAGCATCTACCAAGTACTAAGTCTTCAAAATAACAAGTCTAAAGGATGGCTACACACTAATTGGGATTTTGCATAGCATAATAATAACTTAGTGAAAATTCCCTATCATGCATACTACCAAAAAGCACTAGTAATGCATAGTAAAAAATATGGGAGACTTGATGGTGTGTTACTTGCCTTGGCAATAGGATGAACAATCACAGCAAGAATAACAACAACAAGAGTAGACTTACTCCTCTTCACAATCTAACACAAGCAAAACAAGCCACACATAAACATACAAAACAAACATAACATAGAAAACAAAATAACAATACAAAACATGTATGGATGTTATGCAATGATCAAATTAATGCACAAAGTTCACAAGCAGAAATAATTACTAATGACGATGTTCTCTGATGTTAATAACATGGTTATGATGCATGCAAAACAAATTAATTATCAAATTATAATTATAAGCATTATTAGGGTTTTAATATAGGCTAATATGAAGACTAATAGGGTTTCTGTTACAAAGTTGCACAAATAGTTTTTCCAACGCTTCTACTGGATAGAGGACACAAAACCAGAGCAATTGATTTCACCTAAAAAGGATTTATAGACTAAAACTTATGCCCAAATTAGTGATTAATGGAGATCTACAATTAACATGTGAGTGCACATTTCAAATTTGAAAATTGAATAGCCTAGATTAATATACACATTATGCTAATTTCAAAAAGTCCAAAATCATTGAATTTGGATAAATAGAACTCGAGATATGATTTTTTTAAGTTTGGAAACAAATCTGTTTTATTTTGTTTTTAGCTGAAAAAGTGATTGATCCGAGGGGAGGGCAATGGCGCGATCTAGGGTGGGGGACGACCAGATCTAAAATGGGGTGGGGATGTGGGGGGATGGGAGGTGGGAGATGGTCCAAATCACTTAAATGGCTCCCAGGTATACCCGTGACGCACCGTGCCTCTGGTGCGTCACGGCTATCTGAATTAGGCGCAGTGCACATGTGGCTGGTGTGCCACGACTATGGTTATTGTAGGTGGAACACATAGCCGTGACGCACCAGCCCCATGTGTGCCGCGCCTATTTCAGATAGCCGTGACGCACCAGAAGCACGGTGTGTCACGGGTACGTCTGGGAGCCTCGCCATCCCGGGCCCACACATAGGCGCGCCGCGCCCCTATTTAGTGTTTCACGGGTAAGGAGATAGAGCAGTGCGCCACGGGTTTTAGGCGTGACGCACCAAAGTTTAGGTGCGTCACGGGTATGGTCACTCCTATAGCTATTTTCCTAGTAGTGTTTGATCCAATAGAGTTTGATAATTTGGGGCATATGCTACAGACAGAGGTATCTTCAGTTCTCCTTTAAGTCCATTGAGAAATTTTTCCTTCCTCTTGGCATCAGTGTCAATGTCCTCTGGTGCATACCTTGATAAAGAATGAAAATCATCCATACACTCCTTTAGGGTTCTACCTCCCTGCTTCAGACTAGGGAACTCCTCCTTCTTGAGGTTCATTATCCCAGATGAGATATGTGCATTGCGGAATCCCTCGTTGAAATCATCCCATGTCATGCCTTCCAGTGGATGAGTCACTTGATAAGTTTCCCACCACATTGCGGCAGGTCCTTCTAACAGATGTGCGGTGAATCTCACCTTTTCCGCATCAGTGCACTCACAAGTTACTAAGTCCTTGTTGATTCAATGAAGTCAGTCATCTTCCTCAATAGGATCAGTAGCATAGGAGAACTTGTTAGGCCTAAGTCTCACAAATCTAGTAAGTCTGTCCACTTGGGGTGGTGGTGGAGGATTGTTGTTGTTATTGTTGTTGTTGTTGTTGTTCATTACTGCTACAAACTGAGTCATCATTTGTAGAAGTTGGGCTTGGGAAGTGAGCATTTGCTGTAGGGCATCATTGTTGTTGTTGTCCTCATTGTTGTTGTTGTTGGGGTCGCGACGAGGAGGCATCTGTGGGTTTTCAGCATATTACTTCTATAAAGGATGAAGGGCTAGCCGGCTTCTCCTTACTCCCACTGAACTCCCTCCGAGCTGCCACCTGGTATCATCTCGATCGTCGTTTCTTCTGTTTACAGCCGTTGGATTTCGACCGCGCCCTGGTGAAAACCTAGATCTCCTAAAAAAATCGCGAACCCACTGTGAAACCCTAGGCGACTCGCATCTCCTCTCTCCTCCCCCAACCCCCTCCCGTGTCCCTCTCCCTCCTCGCAGCCTCCTCCTCCCCTCGCAGCCTCCTCCTCTTGATGCCTCCCTCATCTCTCGCCGTGTCCACGTTCTGCATCCAACTCCGTCGCACGAGGTGGTTCTAGGTCGGCCACAGGTCATCCCCATGAGAGAGCAGGGGCGGCGGTGTCTTCATGGCTAGGGTGGATAGCACGGCAGGACAGAGGCTGCTCGCATATACCGCGTCGGCGGCGGCGGCTGCTGTCCTGAAGTGACACGCGAGGCGGTGCAGAGGATAAGGGGGCAGCATGGTGCCGACGCTTGAATCCATTAGGAGGAGGCGGGGGACGGAGGCGGGTGGTGGCCACGAGGACGAGGGAGCGGCACATCAACAACACGGAGATGAGCAACATCTGGTCGACGCGCCTCAGTCTGCAACGCCGCAGACGCAACCGCTGCCGGCGGATTTCTTTCATAATTTATTTGACGGCAATGGAGGAGGTGCAAGTGCCTCTCTACATGAATCAGGTGCACACTCTCTTCTCATCTTCCTGATTTTGCCTCCTTCCAGTGGCCTGCTTTGAGAGCTTCTCATCTCTGTTCGTGCAGATTTGTTTTCTCTACGCCTACAAGATGTTCGATGAAAATCCTAGAAGGCTAGAGGAGGATTGATCTATGTAAGCCGCCCGATTTGATTCTTCAAAAAATTAAGTCTAGCCAATTGAAGATTCTTAGTTACATTTGAGCCAATTGATGATTGTTAGTTTACACTACAATCTGTTTGAAACAGTGTCACAAATATTCTGCCTGATGGCGCCACCATCTCAGTTGATGGACTACAATGGCCGCCGAGTGACCAGCAGCAAGCTGTGCGTGCCCTCGCCACGGAGATGCCATGGCAGTACAGGTGGTGGCCGGCTGAGGGCGCAACAGGTGGACGATGGAGGCCTGCCGCACGCGCAACAGGCCGGCGATGGTGGCCACGTCTCGTGGACGACGGTTGCTGCGGCGCGGCCTCAGCGCATGGTCGACAGCGACCTCGGTTGATGGACAAATAAATGCACTGCTCAGTAGAAAAAAGAGAGTACATGTACGAATAAATGCACCGCTCATACTCCGGTTCCAAAAGGTTACTGCTAACTCTTTATTTTCCAAAATAGATATAGTGTCCTTCTGACTGAGACAACTTGAGAGCATTTTCTGTAAACGGGTTTACAGCCTATAGACCTTTATTTCTTTTCAGGTATCTTAATAACTGCTGCCCCTCTATGATTCTGATTCGATTGAGATTGTTAGAGAAACTGCACATACAGTTGTGTTATGTTTATATTGAAAAGTTTCAGATGTAAGAACTGTTATGTAATTATTTGGGTTTTGAGATGTTTCCACTCTTGATTTTTGGTCTGAACCTATCAGTGGATATTGTAGTGTTTGGTGGCACTATGGTGAGTTATTTGTTAGCCACTGCATTACGAGTTTCTGCTTTGCAGCACATGGATTCATTTCTGTGCGATTGTGGTTATCCCATGATGCATCAGATTTAATGTTCAGTACCTTTTTTAGGATGATGTGGTTCAAAGTATATTGCTTTTATTATCACTATTGCACAACTATATGGGAAGGCTCTGAAATGAGAAACTGTTAAAAGAGTTTCTGGAGAAACCTGATTGTGTGGAATATCCTACGAGGAGTAATGAAGCATATATTTACTACCAGGTAATGTGGCATATTTTATATTTTCAAACTTGTGATATGTACATGTTTTATTAGATGGGGTGGTACCATTCTTTTTGTGATATAAGTTGCCATCTTTTGTTCTAGGATTCAATTTAGCATTAGGTGAAAGCTAATCCAGCATGAATAAATGCAGGCTGACAATGAAACATATGGGTTCTCAATCATGTTTAACTATTTGAGGAAAAAATAGCGAACTGTAATTGGGAATAGGCGCTGAGCTCTGATATCTATTGACTCAGATTTGTTTCGATTTTTTCAGAGTGTTGTTGTATTATTATTTTACAGCAACTAGGTTCAGTGCAGTGGCTTAATATTTTGTTGTATTTGAGGCAACTAAGTTCAATACCTTGCCCATTGTTTTTTCCATAAATGTATAGTGCTTGAAAATTTTAAACTCAATAGTCTTCTTTAAAGTTTACATGATGCAAAGAAAAATCTAAAGAACCATCTTGACAAGCATTCTCAGTTTCAATGTGATTGCAATTTAAAATCACCTGCCAGTTTTCTAGGATATTCTCCTTTCCTTTCTCCTTCCACTGGTCTGAGGATTTTCTATGTTGCCCTTGCGTCGACTGTCAAAGGTGGAACTTTAATAACACTAAAAACAGATGACGAAAACAGGGATAAAGAATGCAGTTTTGTGACAACCATGGGAATCTTGGACATGTTTACTTAAATTGCTTTGCTTCGTTTTTTTTGGTATCTGCACACTTCTAGCATATTATAGGGGCTGTGCTTTATAGAAATTGTCGAAAATATTTCCACTTGAATGGGACATTGAGGAATAAGAAGGTGTGAACCAGTCTTTATACAATTTTTCTGTATTTGAAGTGAAAAGATAAACTGTAATTTTAATCTTGCAACTGTGCCTGCTTCTCTTGTCACAGTTCTTCGTACTTCCACTGGGCATAGATCAGATTGTTCCTCTCTTGATTTCTACTCGTTTGGATAATTTTTGCCTCTGGTTCTGCAGATACAAAAATCAAAATATGGGATATGTGGAAGAATAGATGCGCTGAGATTCACTCTTGATTGTCGGTGGATTATTTCTGGTGGGTCTGAAAGTTCTGTCAAGGTAAAGTGTTGATCATGTCCACGGAATATAATATATAATCAGCCTACTAAGCAGAACCGTAGACCAAATTGCTGGAGAATCTTCTGGTCACGAGATTACTTTTAGCTTTGCTTATGTCCTCTTTGATCCTTTCTGAAGGTGGATAAGAGAATAAAATTGAAACATGTTCACTAGAGTACTTTTATTTTATATGATCCAATACATTCTCAATGAGTATATAATCAGCCTACTAAGCAGAACCGCAGACCAAATTGCTGGAGAATCTTCTGGTCACGAGATTAGTTTTAGCTTTGCTTATGTTCTCTTTGATCCTTTCTGAAGGCGGTTATAAGAAGAAAATTGAAACTTGTTCACTAGAGTACTTTTATTTTAATTTTGTATGGGCTAGAGGTAATGTGATGTCTAATGGAACCAGTGATTAATTTCAGGCATTGCTTTGTTGTGCTATATATGACTACACTTTCCACTCCGCTGCTATAGTTTTCCTGTTTCCATGCCCATCTTAATTCTGGAGATGATGGCTGGAGGCTGGTTGTACATTGATAAATGTTATGTGCTGAATTTATTTGGTTGCATATCAAATCGTTTTCCCATTACTTTGTCGAACAACTTAAAAAAATTATTGATATGTTTAGTTAATGACTCCACATTGCCAAGTCATGCTGGAAATTCTAAAGTTGCCAAAATGTGGAAAAATACTAGCAACTGGTTTGCTTCCAATTACCAGGCCTAAATGTTGTCGATGCTGAAATTTGGCAAAAGTATGTTGGCTGCATGTTCTTTTTTCCACATAAACCAATTGAAAACTATTTTTGGTAGTATGCCGACATATCGGCAAGGTACTAATTGGCGGAAAACTGGGCAGGCCTTATATACTCATAGATTATACCTATGCATGCATGGAACTTTTAGTTTAGTTTTTAATGATGCGATGAACTTGGCGATACACGTTTTTAATGATGCGATGAACTGGCGATACACTTGATAAGTAACAGTCCAGAGAAATATTACCAAGTTCCATTTTAGTGTGAAGGGTAGCAATATGTGTAGAATAGTGGCACATGTAAATGTATATTCATGCTTCTGAATGACACATTTTATGGAATACTTCACCTGTTGCATGTTGGTAGCTATTTTCATCGTAATATAATATGCTCCAACGGTGATGCAATCTTATAATGTCAATACACTTGTTCATAGTCATACAAATCAATCAAATAATCGATTATATTATTAGTAAGAGGGTATTTATAGTTTCTGATGCTTAACATGCCTATTTGGCAAGGGTCGTAGGATGCAAGGCCTCTTGGAAAGAGGTTTGCATGCCCAAGGCCCTGGGTGGACTTGGTGTCCATGACTTGAATTTTCTCAAGTTTGGAGTGGTCTAGAGTTTAACCTTATCTCCTGGTGTTGAAGCTATGCTCTTAGCGGCGACCAGATGTATAGTTGGAGATGGCACGCTCACTTCTTTCTAGCGCGATAAATGACCCAGCGCAAAGGATATTACCCCTGATCTGATAGCTTTCATACATCCCAACAACTCCCTGCCGATGACAGTGACTCAAGCTCTTGATAAGATCCTTTGGATCAGCAAAGTTTAAGGTGTTCTCCCGGTTCAAGTCATTGTGCAGTTCATACAACTTTGGTAGTCCATTAAGTTGTGCCTGCACGAGCTCAACAATATCTGCTGGAAGTTTATGGCTAATGTCACCTTCACTGCAAAAACAAGCCTATCAAGCATTCTTCCTTGGTACAGAGGGAGCTGATTATGCAGATCTTCTATGGTGCAGCTGGGCACTGCTCAAAGAAAATGTGTTCACTTAGCCGGCTCTAAGAAATAGTATCTGGACTTGTGCTAGATTGTTGGCCAAGGGGCTACAAGGTCCAGCCAAATGTTTGCTATCCAATAAACTTGCTGAAAACTAGAATCTCATGGTTTAGTGCCCAACCTGAAGGTCCATTTGGTTTCAGGTTCTTTTTACTGTAGGCTTCCATTGATTTGTATCAGTGTAGAACGACATAGTCAGAGAAGGGTGGAGTATCTTGCCAAACTGTACACCAAAGGACAAAAAGAAGGGAGCTCGCCACCATCAGCATCGCTTGCTATCCCCTTCTATGTATGTACGTAGATGAACAATAGAATTTTTTCTATGTATGTAGATAAACACTACTGTATAATTTTTTTATCGAATGCATGCTTCTGAAGCTGTATTCAATAGTAGAATTAGTGATGTAAAATTAGCGAGGAACCGAATTTGTGGCGGCTAGCTAGGCAGGGAGTAGGTAATAGGGAGTAGTGCTTTGTTTGAGCAGTGAGCGGACGACTGCAAGGTCTTTCATTTAAAAATAAATTCAAGCCTGAATCTTTTTCTCGCGCCAGTTGTGCATTAACTTCTCTTAGCTTATATGAACTATACTATACTATTTTTTTTCTACCTCATGGTGCATGCCTTCCAGTTAGTGAACTTCAGTCGCAAAACAAAATTGCAATGTACTTGGAGGGATGGTCAATATTTTTTCTTAAAATTGCAATGTACTTAGAGAGATGGTTAATATTTTTTCTTATGTAATAAAATTACAGCATAAATTCGATATTTGCGCCAAGCGGGCGCAACGGGTCATCTAGTATGAGTAAAAGATAGATAGAGCTATGAGAAGAAAATTTTCCTACCCATGCACAATACAACAAGACAAACAATCAATGGAAAATAACAACCTAAAATATTTTTTCTCTTAACCAAATTTCAAAATTTGGACTAATTTTTTAACAAACTTAAGCAAAACAACTTAGTTGCAAACCAAAACACTATAGCATTGCCATATCACAAGTTGATAGGTCAATACTCAAACAAAAACTCTAGCTAACACATTCTTCCATGGTGGTCAACTACTGGGATGGATCACAACTCTTCATGATGATCTCTATGTTCTTGTACATCTTCAACTCCTTTTCAAGGGCGTTGATCTCTTCTTCAGCTTCCTGGAGATCCTTCTGAGTGTGATAAATTCTCCACATGAGTCTTTCTCCTAGTTCTGTGATAGCCTTCCATGTAGCGCATCTAGCTGACTCGAAGAATGATGTGTATTGTTGTGGGTTGGTGAAGATGTAGTCCCCTTCTGTCTTGTGGTCATACTCCTTGCTTCTGTGTAGGTGAAGTTGAACCCACCAATACTCTTGGCCATCTTTAGTAAAGGGAAAACCTGCGTAGAGTGTTGCTCCTCCAAATCCTAATCTTATCATTAGGTTCTTCAGTGCCTTTGGAAATCCAGTCTCACAATCCAGAGTCATGGTCATCAGTGGGTCCTTCTTTAGTGATTCAAAGAGGTTGGTCATCTATCAAGGAGACAAGACATCAGAAGATTGAACAATTGGTAGAAGTACCAGAGGAAAAGTAATCCTAACTATGTTAGAGTAGAGTAGACATCAAATCCTAGGGTCCTTGAGGTCCTTGGTGGTGGTGAAGTTGCAGCTCTTCATCCTTATGTTGGAAGTCCTTGGCGATTGCAAAATTGAAGCTCCATAATCATTGAGTTTTGAAGTGTAGGAGAAAACAGAAGCCATAAAAGCATAAGGTAAGGAGGTACTAGATACGAGACAAGTAAAGGTACTGACAAAATATTGAGTCTTCTTCCATGGTGATCATTAGATCATTAACAACTTGTTGAATTTTGGATATTCACTATAGTGAGAGATATTGGCACCCGCTAGCCAATCAGGGAACCGGTCTCATGTACGTGGACATGTAATGTTGGTCCGGGCTGCTTCATCTCACTATGCCGCTAGGATCCAAAAATCCTCAAAGGAGTTAATAAATTTGATCAAAAAGGTTTTTCCAAACCTAAGGGCTCGAACCTATAGGCAACACTTTGCTCTGATACCATTTTGTAGCACCCTCACATTTAATAATGTAAGAACTACTGTGTTAAGTGCTAGTCCCTAGATCAATGCTAGCACCACCGAACAAAATGTAAAGTATCATTGCAGAAATATCAAAATTATTACAAAAGATCCATAATAGCCAAGTATAGCTTTATTACAAAGTGCATAGTCTTGGAAGACTAGCAAAACTCAGAGTTCTAAACAGCAGAAATAAAAGAAGCAATGAGCCTCCATCTTCAATCATGTGCCACAGGCATTATATGTTGGGTGTAGACTCGAGTCCAAGCACTTGATCAAACTTCATCCTCAGAACTTCCTGCATGCTGGAATATGCAGCCCCCGAAGGAGATTCGGTACAAACAATGTACTGGCAAATGACACTATGGTGGATATAAAATGGCAAGTCTAAACTACATGCATATCTGGCTTGGTGGAGTTTAGGCTATTTGCAGAAAGCTAGTTTTTCCCTAACACTTTTGAAAAAGAGTTTTCTTTTCAAAGATTGGCACCATGGGACACACCCATGAGCACCACAACTAATGTTTCCTCATCCAAATTTTACTTCTTCAAAAAGGTGTTGAGATTCTTCTGTCCATCCTTGTCGAGCTGCTCAAAGTCGTCCATTATCGGGGACACAGCTATGATCATAGTTTCCAACTCTGCAGAGGTAGTGCACTTTCACCCTTTGTCTTCAATTAGTTCAAACATCCTATACACGCGGAGTGCATCATGGAAAGGAGAGAATTGAGACGAGATCTTTCACAAGCAATAATTCAACCCAACCAGCAAGACCCGTTCCACCTATAATTATTCTACATCTTCATGTCAAGCATGAGCTGAACTCTCACAACTTAGTTGATGAAGACAGAGCCCATATGTCAAAGGGCTGCACAGGAAGCTACTAAACTTAGAGGACTTGGTAATCTCTTTGTTTCCTGGGTGGCATTCCTCAAGTGAACTCCTTAGGAGATTAAAGGCCCTAAGGAGACACTCAACTTTCGAAAACCACGCAATACCAAACCCACCCAGGTGGTTCATTGAAGTTTATAATTAGCATTTTCCACAACATTGAGCAAAACAAATTTGTAGCAAGGCTAAGCATCTACCAAGTACTAAGTCTTCAAAATAACAAGTCTAAAGGATGGCTACACACTAATTGGGATTTTGCATAGCATAATAATAAATTAGTGAAAATTCCCTCTTCTTATCCTTTTTATTTTGTTTTTGTGCCAAGAATAGACTCTAATAGGGAGGAAGTAAGATTTGGGGAAGTTGTCGTCCTAAAACGGATTCTGTGCTACCACCAAAAAAATTATTTCTCTCAGCAAGAACATCGAATTGAGATGAAAGTTTTGTGCATATGCCCAAGTTGTTATCCAACTTTCATTACTTCTGCACTTTTTGATTTGATGCATAAGATTTTCGAAAAAATTGATCTTTACCTGCTGTTCTGTTTCGACAGATTTCTACCAATATTTGCATTTGCCTCTTAATCTTTTTCTTTTGGTGTTATTTTGAGGGGAAGAGCTTTAAAATAAGTTGTGACAGTAGATAATTTTTTAATGGGTGTTATACTTGTGTTGAAACTGAACCAAAGTGGATTTACTATTTTGGTTACACTAACGTTGTTAATGAAGATTGTGTAAAGTTTTGTATGGAGTGAGTTTTCAAGTGTAGGGAGAGAAGAATGATACGAGAATATGAACAATGGACAAATGATAAAGCTTGGGGATGCCCATGTCACCCCAAGATATATCCAAGAAGTACAAGCGTCAAAGCTTGGGGATGCCCAAGGCATCCCCTTCTTCATCAACAAAAATATCAGGTCCTCTTTCAATACACTATATTTTTATTGCTTCATATATTATGTGTTACTAGCAAAATGCCCGTGCGTTGCAACGGGTCTAAAATAAACCAAACATTTGTATTTTGAAAAATATTCGATTTTGATGCTATCATTGTTTTAGAAAACTCCTCTAAAATGGGGAAAAATCACCACTTACTATCCAATATTTGTTTTCAACATGGTTGTCCAGAAGTAGAAATTATCAGTCAAGCATCATCCAAAAACTTATGAAAGACAATTACAATGCGGTATTACTTTTTTTTGTTGCTAAATTAGCGGTAAAATCACTAAATAAATAATCTTATCTATCATAAGTTATGAAAGACAATTAGTGCGTTATTGAAATAAACCAAATAGGAAGGAAAGGTGGAATAAAATTTCTTCCTGTACCTAAGTACCATACGACATTCTACTGCAGGTGCAGGTGTATGTTGGCATTAAACTTCAGTTTTGTTCAGAGTAGGAGGTGTGTGTTCTTCAGATAACCTATATGTACTAATGTACACGATTGATACTGCTTATATGTAGCTTTTGTAGTGGACGATTTGTGGATGAATACAACTGTTAAGAATCAAATTGCGGTTATGCAATGCAAGCAGCTGGTCTAATTCAGATAAAATCGATGCAAAACAATTGTGAAAGGGGCAATTGGAGATAGATGATCAGAACAACAAAATGACGCGGCAGATTTTGAAAGCAAGAGCGGAGAGCCAGCTCCCGGAGACGCGCCGCCATAGCCTCGCCCCGCAGCCGGAAGAAGAGCTAGCCGCAGCGCCGGTGGCGCCAGTACAAAGGCTGAACGGGCGGCTGACGGCCGGCGCAACATATCAGTATTTTCCCTCGCGATCTCCCTTGCAACTCGGACAAGGGAGACCAAGTTTCCAGGCCTATACTGCAATGCAACAAGCTTCCTTCAGAGATAGAACACAAGGAGAAAGCACTGCTGGAAGATAACTTGAGCCTGCCGAGAGGAATCTACAGAGCCTACTTCAGGTTCATGGAAAAAATTACTCCTTTGAGGAATTATAACAAACATCTCATGTGGCCAAATGACACACATCTCAATTGCTTGATCAATACCGAACTCTTCCAATCAATGCATCAACGACACAGGATAAAATCAAGCAAATATGGAGGAAAAGAAGCACATCTGGGCGAACTCAATAAGGGGTCCTAATTGGTAAACAAACAGCACGGTGTGAAACCAATACTTCTTGAAATCGACCCACCAAATATGCAGAAGTGTCGAGCGGAGCTTTGAGCGCGGTATGCAAGCGCAGGGTTGAGGCGGGCCGCTGCCCAGTGCCCTGTAGCTTCCTCTGGCTCCCCTTTTATTTCCTTATGCAATTGAAGCCTGAACAAGAGCCATGCCCTCGGAGACTCCGTTGTGTTTCCGGTCGGGGGAGAGAGTCAGAGAGAGAGAGAGAGAGGACAGAGGGGATTGGATGGAGATGTGCCAATCGCCATTGCCGAGGAGCTGCGCGCCCGGCATCCCCAGCTAGGTCGCCTCCAAACGGCCGTCCCTGACGCCAAGCTCGGCAACCCATCGTCTAGCTCCTCCGTGACCACGTGCGGCTCCTCTCCGGCTGCAGCCGCCGTCGCCCATCTCGAAGCACACCTTTCTGCGCCGCCAAGATCTGCACTCTGCAACCACTCGCCGCACGCGTTCGTGTGCTAGATAGGGTGCAGGGGCTTCAATGCGAACGTGCCCAAGTTTTTGGAGTGCGGGTTGATTTCCTATTTTAAGAGGGACTAAAGTGTAAAAATGCGCGACGTACGACCACCACCTGAAGGCCTATTATATAGTAGAGATTCTTGGAGAGTCATTTATTTTTGCTTTCAGTTTTTTTTCTCCTGATGTATCTAGAATATTTAGATCTTGTTTAGCCTCTCGTATCTTAGTTTATCACAAATAAAGTACCAAGTTTTACTCATTTGGCTTAGTTGATACATATGTAAAAAAAAATGGCTTTTCTGTTTTTAGCATCTACTGCCCACTGCGCGATTTTTCATATTTTACCGGCAACTCGAAAAGTCACGAAATTTTTACAGATTATGTATCACCTAATCCTCTGCATGCACAAAAATTGGCAAAAATTTCTGACATTTTAAGTGCACCTGAAAATTACGTTTCCAGCTGTTGTTTTTTCTGAACAGGTTATGACTATTGTTGCAAGAGTGGCCTCTTTTACGTTTTCATTTGAATCCTTTTGGGTCTTACCTTTTATTTAGAAGTTGGCCACTTAAGCAACCTTTCTGTAGTTTATATTTAGAGAGGTGGTTCAAAGTTTAGTAAACTTAAAAATGATGTGCAAATGATATTGTTTAGTAGTTTATGTTTTCTTATGGTTAGTTTCAACTTGCTAATAGTGTATATTATGTCATTTTGATCTTAACATGCATTGTCCTATTCATAGTAGGGTATGGCATTGTGGTATCCTCCTCTACCTATGTCATTTGAATCGACTTGGCACATGCTCACACATTTTAAGACTGAAAACAAAAAGTCAATAAGCCTCGATGATTTATTTTTCCTCAGAGTTCTAGTATCAATTTTATGCCTCAGTTAATTTTACTGCGTCGCAAACATGATTATGGTAATTATTTCTCTCTTAATTGCCGCTTCCCAGTCTATTGCTTGCCTTCACTTGCACTGAGTATGAGCTCTACTTGTGCCTCCAAATCCCTGAAAACCAAGTTATTCCACAGAGTCCACTATAAACTCTCATGTGGTATTTAACTGCCACTCCAAAGTATATTGCTTATGTGCTACCTTTAAAACTTTCAAAATTACTTATGTTTTGTGTTCTTGTTTTTGCTCATGAGGACGTAAGTAGAGAATCTTTATCTCACTTGTTGATTGGTTCACACCCTGGACTAGTGGCTTCATCCGCTTATCCAATTGATATAAGAGCTGGCAGCGGGGTGCCCAGCCCCAAATTAATGCAACCAAATTCTCTTCACTATTTTTGCCCCTGATTTATCAGTCAAAGCATAATTGTGTAAACAAAAGAGAAAGAGGGATGACCTTCTACCCAGATGCGTCCTTCATATGGGAGTCGCTCTTGTGAAATCTAGTTGGCTTGCGACGTACTGTATTTTTTGTTTACCATTCGTTGACACTAGCATACACCTCTCTTAAAATATAGACACTCCTCCATGGTATGTGATTGTTGGAAGGCACCCGAGGATTTGGGTAGCCATGGTTTGTGTAAGATGGATGGGAGGAGTGTCAACTTTTAAAACCTCTGTTTAATAAAATAAAAGCTCTACCACATGAGTGATCCCTGCTTCCCTCTGCGAAGGGCCTTTCTTTTACTTTTATGTTGAGTCTCCACCATATTCTTTGAGCACCTTCTTGAGAGCATAATTGTCATTCTTAGTGTGATGTGTTTGTCCCAAAGCACGGTTGATTGTGGTATAACTTTGATACTTGTATCTTTGATATCTTTACTTCTAGTCTTCCCTTAAACTTCAGAGGTGCCCTGGCATTTATTTTTTGCTCCACAATTAAGGGCAAGCGAGATACCACTCTACCATGCTTTATTGTGATCATTACAATCTTGTTGATGTTTATAAATTTCATGTTATGAGCTCTTAGTTCATTGATACTTTTCATCAGGTAACATGATTGCTAAGTTTTACTATCCATACATCATGAAATTTTTAAGGACCTGCTCATAGCATTTACAATCAAAAATTACTTTATTATCATTTACCTTCTCGAGGACGAACAGGAATTATGCTTGGGGATGTTGATACATCCATAACATATCTATAATTTTTTATTGTTTCATGCTAATATTATGCTTTTGACACTTGTTTTTATATAAAGTTTATGATTTATTTGTACTAACCTATTAATAGTTGCAAGAGTGCACAATGTTCTTGTTTTACTCTTTGATGTGTAGGAATTAACAAGAAAACACAAAAGTAGACTTGTTGGAAAAGGACTCTGACTTTCCTGAAATCTGTCCACCAACAGTTTTTAGAGATCATCAGTTTTACCCCCAAAGACAACATTAACTGAAGATGAAATTTCATAAAATTTTTTTGTCCATTTCCATACCTTTCATTTAAGCCCAAGAACAGCCAATTTCAAGTTCGTATGCGACCTGTGGACCCATTTTAATGGAGGATATATATCTGATTACGGGATTATGGGAATCGGTGACGGGATTGAGCCCAACTCTTACCATATTTGATGGATTTGGCTAAGCCACGACTTTGGGGCTGAGAGGGGTCCCTAGGAAGGTTCTAGAGGTTCCCAAGAGCCTTTGGATCAAGGGGCCATCCATCGGAGGGCCGGGGAGTATTGTCCCATCACATATAAGGAGAGGAAAACCCAAATTCTGGGGCAGCCACAAAAAGGCACGAATTTTGCCTCCCCCATGGTCTCATCTCCATGCGGGAGGGCTCATCTACAGCACCAAGAAGCCATGGAGTAAGGGGGCTAATGGGAGGCACTCCACCATGATGGCCGACCGGCGCAGGAGGAGCCCCCTGCGCCGCCGGCGCTGCCCTGCACCTCACGTGCTGCCCCTTCTCCATCCTCTCCTCCATGATGCCGCCTTCACCAACACCTCCATCATCATCTCCTCCTTGTATTCAGTGGTTGATCCTCCCACAAACCTCTATACCGTCCTATGTAAACATGGTGTTTGATGCTATAATATTTATCCTATGATCTATGTCATGTTTGTGTAGTTTATTTGTCTTTTGATTGCTTGGTTGAATGACTTTGGTTCATTAGAGTTGTACTTTGATATGGTACTATACTTTGGTGTCCATTATATTTGTGCGCGCTTGGATCAACACCATAGGGTTAGTAGTATATGCAAAGGAAGGGGTGTAGTTCTGCCGGAGTGACAGAAACCTAAGGACTCAAACCGGTTAGTTGCACGTATGGGAGTAAGCGGTGTTGGCCCTGGCATTACGGGGCCCCGGTGCAAACTAAAAAAAATGGGCCCCCGTCAAGTGCCACTATGGGCAAACCCTTGCGCTAACCTCCGCTGCGCTGGCTTCTTGGTGCCTACATGCATTCCTCAGGCCCCAGTTTCTACCAATTACTACGATAGACTGAATTGGTGATCGGATTCAGTGCTTTCTCCAAGCGAAAGGATCTAGTTGTACACTAGGTAATATACGAGGTGGGGGCCCTAGGAATCGGAGGGGCCTGTGCGGCCGCACAGTTCGCACGTGCTCAGGGCCGGCCCTGGGAGTAAGAGGACCATTAACTTAAGGCTATGGTTGGGTATTTTTACCTTAATGTATCTTCTAGTAGTTACGGATGTTTGCTAGAGTTCTAATCATAAGTACTTGCAATCATTGGATAGTGAGAGCTTGTTAGCTTGGCCTCTCCCACATAGAAAACTGCATCGAAGACAATGAACCCGATATCTTCACTAATTAATCTTAGAAAAATCCACCACAATAACGACCATTTTCCACACTCATGGTACTGTTAGTTTATGGTTACTTAGTATATTTTATTGCTGCAGCACTAATATTTACTTTCTTGTATTTATTATCTTGCAAAGCTATTTCTCATACCCGTATTATTGCTCTAGTTTTACTTTCTAGATAATGCAAACGTTTAGTGTGTGTAGAGTTGTATCAGTGGTTGATTGAACTTGAGAGAATATTTATCCTACCTTTATCTCGTTGTTGGGTTTGACACTCTTACTTATCGAAAAGGCTACACACGATCCCCTATACTTGTGGGATATCAGAAGGCACATACCTCCAAGCGGTGCCCGATCTGGATTCGGCCCTAACCGGAACAGACCTGCATTGGCCACCGCCCCTCAAACCGCCGCCGCCGCGCCTGAGATGGATCCACCGCTGATATCCTCCAACGACCGGAAGACATCGAGACGATAAGCCAACGCGTCCTTAGGGTCGTCGTCTTCGAAGTTGTTGGCTGCGGTCGGGACGCGTGAGAAGCAGCTCTCCACCGTTGTCGACAACTTCTTCAGCTTGTCCTTGGACCAGTCGAACTCGGAGGAGGAGGACATTGTGGAGAAGAGGTAGACCGGTGGGGAGCAGAGAGAATGGATCTAGGGTTCGGAGGGATTGGGGTTTTTATTTAGCCGGTGAGACGCCACTCCAACTAACCACTTTAATGGCCCAAGCCGACAAGACGCGTGGACGGTGCCGCTCTGACTGTCTGCCTTCAAGTGGGGTCGCACTGTCAACCACTGCGTTTAGGGCGCGTCCGACACACCTGAGCCTCCCAAACTCATCCCACTAGATTTCGGTATGCCGACAGACCGATCAGATAGGCTGGTTTTAGGGGCCGTTGTTGGGTGAGATTTTTTTATCCTAATCCTTGCCTAGGTTGTCGACCCAGCTGGCGTTTAGGGGTGGTTTAGGCAGCCCGGTTGGAGATGCTCTTATTTCCGTCAAATGTGTTCCACAACCTTTGTCAGTGAGTCCGGGTCAAGGGTATGGAGCGAGAGCGTAGTCGAAGTAGTCGTACACGCGGCACAATCGCAAATGCAAAAATTAAAGAAGACACATTATATATAGACGTAACTGATCTTAATTAATCGATTGGGGTATCTCTCTCCATACATTCCCTGGGTATATAAAGGGGAGAGGGGGTAGGTGGAGAGGACCAAAACCTAGAGGAAAACCCTCCACCCAAGAAAGCGTAGGGTCGGGCCATGCCATACGGCCGGTTTGCTAACACTCCGTCTTGGTCCGCCATCCTGTATTTTCTATGTCTCAAAAACTCCAAAAACTCAGTGGGAAAATATGGAGAAAGAGCGCATAGAATATGTCTCCTCATGTTGCACGAATTGCTGCACCAAAAACCTTGTTCTGAGAAACATCTGGAACTCACATGTGACGCCCCTGGATCGGGTAATATTGGGACTTCATCGTTCCGTCAGAATCCACAAAATACCGATCCTGGGTTGTCAACTTTAGGTAACATTACAACAGCCACGAAGAATCCGCAACAACAACAGAAGATACATACACAACACGACTCTAACGAGTCAAGAATACAACTGAGACAATACAAAGATCCAAATAACAACGGAAAATGAAATAGTATCCGATTACAGATAAGATACAAATTGGACTAAGAGTCCTGAAGATAAACGATGGCGTCCAATCCCTGCCCAGGCCAAGCCGGAGGGATTCCCAACCTAACGGTGTCAGACTTCAAACCTGTTAACTGCATTCTAAATATAGCCCCGAATCATGGGGTCAGTGCTCTGAATGTACCAACAAGTGGCAAGCAATATTCACAAGATACCAATGCAACCAGTCATCACAAGATACAGATACTTTGGGTAAAAAGGAATAAGTGGTTGTAATGAAGCGGCAGCGGGCGACACTAAGCAGTCTATGGAGACACGCTACAACTCCCATCTATCAGAAAGGGATGAGAGAGCACGAAGAAACCAACTAGATCTACTCACCAAGAACAATACACATCCAGGGTTAACCCCCCTCAATCATGCTGATTGCCGTTACTACACTTATCATTATCTATCATGCATGTTTTACCTCTGAAAGGTTTACAAAAACTTTGATTACCAAAAACTATTTTTGATTGACTACTACTACTATTAATATTATATAGTACTATGCCAGTAGTTGATACTTGGTGTTACCAAGCCTATAGCCACCATATGGTATTTATTACCACCAAAAGTATAAGTCCCCAACTGGACACCCTAAAAATATGTCTTTTGCAAAACAAATGCTTTATGGAAAACCCGGTGGAAAGGCGAAACCTTATCCACCAGAGGAATGTTGAAGTGGTCATTTTTGGGAAAAAGGTGTTTTTACAAAAATGACACATAACCTAGTCTTCGCTGGACAACCTTTACAGTACTGCACTCTATATGGGTACGAGGCCTATCTAGATACTTGTTCTCGTTAGTATGTGTCCTGTCCCAATTTTCTATAGAGAGGATGATACTCTGAAGCGAAGTGTCGCCAGGAGGGAGAAACGGGACATACACAGTGATGGATTAAGTTCTCCTCCGGGTGCGACAATTGGCTCTCCTGCATTGGCGATGTGTGACATGGTGCCGGTGAGAACAAACCCAGTTGAAGGGATATCCATATACTAGCTTGATCAGAGTGGACAGCTAGGATCATTTATCTGATGCTTGCATATCGATGTGTCGATCCATGGGTAGTTCATGGCAGAGATTTGGATCTTGTGGATTGTGTATTACAAGCGTGACCTCTTCAAGAAAATTCAAGAACTTTGTCAAGGTTTGAAGTCCGTTGATGAGTACTACAAGGAAATGGAGACATCTTTGATACGAGCTCATGTGATGGAATCTCAAGAACAAACAATGGCCCGCTTCCTCAATGACCTCAACTAGCCTATAAGGAAGATTGTCGAGTATCAACCGTATGACAACATTGTGGCCCTTTTCCATCAAGCTCTCAAGGCCGAACGTCAAATTGCGTAAGATCTCAAGTATAACAAGCAAAAGGATTTCTTTGCCTCAAGGCCTTCCTCTTCTTCGTCTCCAATGACACAAGTGACTACACCAACCAACAACAAGACCACCTCTAGAGTTTCCAATGCTACCAACAAGTCTCCACAACCCTTTAAGAAACAAGTGCCTCCCACCACCTCTTCGAGTACTCCTCAAGTCAAGTCAAGCACTATTACTTGCTTCAAATGTGGTGGAAGTGGCCACAAGTCCTTCGAGTGTTCCAACAAGATGATCATGATTGTCAACCAAGATGGTGAACGTGATTCTACGAGTGAAGGAGAATACTATGACTTGCACCAAGTTGCTCTCAACTCCTTGGACGTGCCCAACGATGATGAAGAAAGTGTCTATTGCAATGAGGACAAGAATCCATCGCTAGTAGTGACAAGAGTCCTTACTACTTCTCCTCAAGATGAGCATGACCAACGTTGCAATCTCTTCCAAACTAGAGTCGGCATCAATAGAAAATCAATCAAGGTTATCATCGATGGCGGTAGTTGCCACAACTTAGCTAGCAAAGAGCTTTTCGACAAACTCCAATTGCCTTACAAGCAACATCAGCATCCATACCATGTCCAATGGCTTAGTGACTCCAGCACCTTGAAGATTCAACATATGGTTTCCGTGAAATTCAAGATTGGCCCTTATGAAGACACAGTTGAGTGTGACGTTGTGCCTATGACAGTGTGTCAACTTCTTCTTGGACAACCTTGGAAATATGACAAGAGTGCTATTCATGATGGGTGTACCAACCACTATTGCTTCAAGTGGAATAACAAGACGTTTGTGCTTCGTCCCATGTCTCCTAGCCAAGTGATCGCCTAAAATGCCAAGACTCTTGCATGTAAACAAGAAGAGCTCAAATCTCGTGAGATGAGTGGTGACAGAGTGATCCACCTCAAAGAGAGTGAGAGCCACAAGCCAAATATGAGTGGAAAAAGTCCGAGTGTTCCCGAAGGCCTTGCCTTACTTGCCACCAAAAGGGAGATGCGAGAGTTATGAGATGACCCATCCATCCTCCACTTTGTCCTCGTGTGCAAAGGGGAAGCACTTGACACTAACGACATGACAAGTTTATCTCCATCTTTGTTGCCTTTGTTGCAGGAATTTTAAGACGTGTTTATCGATGAACTCCCTCCGGGTCTACCTCCCCTACGAGGAATCGAGCACCGCATTGACCTCATCCCGGGTGCGCCACTTCCAAACCGCGCTCCCTACCGCACCAACCCCGAGGAGACTAAGGACATTGAGCGTCAAATACAAGAACTACTCGACAAAGGTTTTATCCACGAATCCCTTAGCCCTTGTGCCGTGTCGGTTATACTTGTTCCCAAGCAAGATGCTACTTCACGCATATGCATGGATTGTCGCCCTATCAATGCTATCACCGTTAGATATAGACACCCTATTCCTAGGCTCGACGATATACTTGATGAATTGAGTGGTGCTACTATCTTTTCCAAAATTGATCTTAAAAGTGGATACCATCATATTCGCATGAGTGTAGGTGATGAATGGAAAACGGCTTTCAAAACAAAACTTGGTTTGTATGAATGGCTTGTCATGCCCTTTGGTCTTTCGAATTCCCCATCCACTTTTATGCGCCTCATGAATGAATTTTTGCGTCCTTTCATTGGAAAATTTGTTGTGGTTTACTTTGACGACATCCTCATTTATAGCAAGTCTTTGGAGCATCACCTTGATCATGTTTCTCAAGTATTGTTGGCTCTTCGCAAAGCAAAACTTTTTGCCAAACTTTCCAAATGCAATTTTTGCACCAACAAGCTTTTTTTCTTGGGATTCGTGATTTCTTAAAATGGAATTGAAGTCGACAACAAGCAAGTCGAGGCAATTAGGAATTGGCCTAACCCTACTTCCGTGGGTGAGATACGGCGCTTTCATGGCCTTGCCGGTTTCTATCGCCGTTTCGTGAAGGATTTCTCCACAATTGCTTGCCCTTTGAATAAACTTACAAAGAAAAATGTACCTTTTGTTTGGGGCAATGCGCAACAAAAAGCTTTTGACACCCTCAAGAAATGCTTAACCGAAGCTCATTTGCTTGCCTTGACGTATTTTGAGAAAACTTTTGAGATTGAATGTGATGCTAGTGGCATAGGCATTGGTGGCGTTCTCATGCAAAATGGACGTCCTGTTGCTTATCATAGTGAGAAATTAGATGGCGCTAGCTCTGGATACCAGATGATTTCCCCTCGATCCCTTTTGTGTTCTTCGTCGATTCGTGAAGATCGGGCCATCTAAGAGCTAACATCTCCGCATCACCTGGTATCCAGAGCTAGATTGACATGAGTTCGACCCCCACCCCTCTCCTTTCCACCAATTATTATTCTATCCACCATAAATTCGAAAATTTCACCAAAAATAGCCAAAAGGGATTTCGACCGATATGTGGATTTGTTGAGTTTTTCGTGGATTTGATCAGTGGATTTGTTACTTGAGACCATTCCCCACATTTCCATTCAGCCACTTTTCCCAAAATTGTCCAAAAAATTTCTTGATTTTGAAGGAATTTCGAATTTGAGCGAAAATCACAGAAAATCTCTGCTCTTCGATTTCTGGACAGATTTTGTAACTTGCTTTTCTTTGTCGCCGTTGCTCCGAATTGAGTGAAACAAGTTCCTACGCGTCGCCAACAACATCGCCTACGCAACTACATCAACGGATCAACACGACATGGACATCCACCACCCGCAAGTCCGTGATCATCCACCGCTTAGGTATAACTTGCTTCCGCTTGAACTAACCCCTCTCATTGTGTACCTTGCCCATTCGGACTAGCTCTTTTACATCGCTTGGTATCGCATTAGTGGCACCGAGAGTGTGAGTTTGGCGCCTGTGAGAGAATACCTTCGAGTAGGCATTGGCATTTTGGAATCATCAAAAACAGAAAATAAAAAAAAAAGAGAAAAAGATCGATGCCAATTGCTATCATTTGTAGGAACTTGTAGCTTTGCGTTGCAAAAGAGAAAAGAGTGACCGGTTGCCACAGTGCAAATCTTGTTGCCTTTTAAAGTTTGCGGTTCGAGCTAGCGTCCTCCTTGTGTTGGTGTGGAATTGAGCTTAGTCTTCGATAGGTACATTTCGTCTCCGCTCGTCCAATGGCCGCACTAACCCCATTTATCCCTTGTGCGTGTGTGTTCCATTTTAGTTTCCACCATATAATCCATATCATCTTGGTTTGGTTTTCGCGCTGAACTTTCTTTCGATTCCTCTCCATGTTTTACAACAAACTTTTCCTTGGATTTGTTGTTTTTCCTCGCCACTTTTCTCGCCCATTTGCCTTCCACATAAAGTGTGTGTGTTGTCGTTTGCGGTTTTCTTTCGATCTTTTTGGACTCGCTTTTGACATACCGCCCTACACCTAGGATCATCCACTAGCCTCAATACGACCAAAAAAGATAACGTTGGGTAAGTGAGAAATCCATTTTTATATATCACCCTTGTGTGTTTTTGAGATGGCTAGGGAAGGAGTATTCACAAGTCCGAGCTCGGAGGATGAAGGAAACCCTTTCTTCAACGACAATGCTTACAACAACTTCGTCACCCACAATGACCATTTCCAACTCCGTGAACTCATGAAGGATGGATTGCAATGCTCTGAGCGTCGACTCCAAGAGCAAGAGGCTCGATTGAATGATCAAATGACGCGCATCAACATCAACTTGGCTAATCTTGCCAACCGCCGTCATTCATCAACGTCCTCAAGGTCTCGCCGCTCAAGACACCACACTCAAGATCTTCACCAAGCTCGTCGCCATGACCGCCATGATTGCAACACCAACATGGAGGATGGTGGACAACCTCAACAACCGCAACCACCTCCTAAGCCACAACAAGCTCCCCGACGACATTGGTATGAAGATAGCTCGCCATCACCACCTCCTCGACATCGCCAAGGCCGTGGTGACCCTCTTCAACAACAACCTCAACGCCTAGACCTTCGACAACATTATCCACCACCTCCACAAGGCCACGCTCAAGACTATGGCCACAATGACTTCGTGGAAGGTGCTCGTCAACATCGAAGGCCACCAAGGCGCAATGAGCGTCACAACCACAATGACCGCCAAGACCAAGAGATTCCTCAACACCCTCGAGATGAACAAGAGCTTCCGCAACGCCCTCACCGTGATCAAGAACTTCCTCTACAACAATACCGTGACAATGATGATAGTGTACGCCGAGAAGCACGACTACGTCAACGCCAACAACCTCCTCCTAATGACCACCGGCGTCATCCTCCCCATCATGACCGCCAATGCCAAGACAATGAGGATGACCCATACGAGCTCTCACCTCCTATCTATGATGAAGACCCACATGAGCGACCTCATCGACAACAAGAAGACAACAACATGAGTGCCCTTCGCTTCAATGTCCCAAAGTTCAATGGTGAAAATGATCCCGAAGAATATATTGCTTGGGCTCTCAAGGTGGACAAGATCTTCAGCATTCACAACTTCACCGACAAGAAAATGGTTGCCTTGGCATCTCTGGAATTCGAAGGATATGCACTCTTATGGTGGGACCGTCTACAAGCCTAAAGAGTCCGCAACCGGATTGCTCCTATTGCCACTTGGAATGAGATGAAGCAATTCTTGCAGTCTCGTTTTGTTCCTCCACATTACAAGCATGACCTATTCAAGAAACTTTAAGAACTTTGTCAAGGTTTGAAGTCCGTTGATGAGTACTACAAGGAAATGGAGACATCTCTGATACAAGCTCATGTGATGGAATCTCAAGAAAAAACAATGGACCGCTTCCTCAATAGCCTCAACTAGCTTATAAGGGAGATTCACTGCCACATTTCGTGCGATCGGAACGTTTTGAGTGGAACGTTTTGATAACATCGAGCGTTTCCGTCGCGAATGGCTGAAAAGTGGAGTTTTCTCTCGACGTATTGGTTTGGTCCGTCGCGGACTAGTTTTGCTCGACTTTTTGCTAGTTTTACGTCGCGGATTTTCGTCTTCGGCCCAGTAGCCCACTAAGAGCCTAGTTGCCTTCGATGAAACTTGCCTAGTCACGTAGAACGTCGCGGATTTTTCTTGGGGCCACACATCCTGTCCTGTTTGACTGCTTTGACTGGCTACGACCGACCAGTTGATGTCTAGACCCCACTTGTCATCCACGGCAAATAAGCATGCACATAATTTTCGAAATCATCACAGTTAACAGTGAACAACCCGTTTTTGAAACAAATCACAAAAAGAAAAGGATAGACACCGGACCTAGCGTCCTAGCCAAGGGTGCGCCGCCGCGCCTCCGCCAGTGCCGCCGCATCTTCATTTTGCATCGAATGGCGGATCGCTTCCGCGGTGTCGGGCTCTAGCTTGACAGTGAAATGTCGGTCGGCCCTCGCTTGCCGAAGCTCTTATGCCCCGAAACTCTCTAAGGACGCTAAAATACCCGCATGTATGTGGAGCCACTACAGGGCCTCGTTGTGGAACTCGACGGCAAGATACTCCTCCTCTTCTTCCTCCTCGACGTCCGAAGGTGCGATGGGTGGAGCCGGAGGTGGTGATGCGCGGGACGAGTTGGCTGGATGCACCTCGTGCCGGTACAGCTCGCGGGACGCGCACGCTGCACTGGGGAAAATACATGGGGATCTGTTGTTGGCGGCCCTCCTCGCGACGGCCAGACATGGTACCGGTGGATCTGCGCACAACGAAGGGGAGTAGAGAGGTGTGGCACAGACGGACAGTTTGGGGGTAGAGAGGAGAGCGTTCTGCGCCCGTATGGGGAGCCGCTGCATTATCCACAGTTTGGGAGTGGAGAGGAGAGCTGACCGGTATCCCATATGGCGAGTGTCAACCAAATTACCGAATATATAGGAGATCTAAATTATAAAATGCACTCCAAAATGGAAATGAATTGACATGGTTTTACATTTGCAACAATGGATACCCTAGTACTAATACTAATATACTGCCTCCTCGCCCTCTTCGATGTCTGTTCCGCGCCATCATCCCGGTTACATGCAGTCCGAAACATAGGAGATTTATAGTAACTGACATTAGCATCACAAAAGGTTCAACAACAGGTCCATAGTTAACCGGAACTTTTTCTATGCCAACATCCACTCCGAAGCCACATCCACAGATCATCCAAGGGATATTTTCCTATGCCAACATGCATTCCGAAGCCACATCCAGAGGTTCACATCATCCATTGGAACTTTCCGAAACCGCGTCCAGAGAAACACTAGTAGAAAAGCATCATACATGTTTAGCACATCTACAAAAAAGAAGCAGATATACTTCCAAACATACAAAGATGAGTGACAAAACTGTCTCACGTGTACAAATGACACATGTACAGAGGTGATAAACCGCTAGACCCGGTGGCATAAACAAGCTACTAGGTCCTTGTAAACGCTACTAGGTCTAGAGGAGTCTCCCTCTGCATTTTAACATTGCACAGTTTAATCATCGGCACTCTGATCAAACACAAATATGGCACTCTTTTTTCTATGGTACGCCAACTGTTGGAGACATTGCTGCATATTAATCATCGGCAGAGAACCAAGCCTAGATAGGGGCCTCGTAGTAAAGAAGCACACACAAATCAATGAAATTATCGAACATTTGCCAAGGAATATGCAGAACCAATATGGCTCATGCATTACAGATAAAATCATAATTGGGGCCTCATAGTAAAGAAGCACACATAAATCAATGAGATCATCGAACACTTACCAAGGAAGATGCATAACAAATGTAGTTGTACACAACACTAGGTAAGTGTCAATATCTCACCGAGAGAACGTGCAGAGTTTAATCATCAGCACACAGAATGGAGAATGAACATAAAATAAGCAAGCCTCCTACATACATTGCAAAAAAAAGTCCAAAGGGTCAAGCTCCACAGGACCAGGGAGCATGAACAAACAATGTCCGTGTAAACGCTACTAGGTACTGGGGAGTAATCTTTTGGATTTTAGCATTGCCCAGTTTAATCATCGGCACATGCAACAAAGTAGAGAAATGAATAACAGCTCGACTCATTGGCAAGCATTGCAGGTTGACATAATCTAATTAAAGAGCAAAGTAGTTTTACCTCATTCCATGATCTTGCAAGAAACTAAGAATGTATCTCAACTTCACATTGGTGTCCTTTGCACTCTCCAACAGGGTGTCTTTTCCCCTCTGGAGCATGTCGCACTTATCTTCGGCTACTTTCAAATATTTCTTCACACTCTTGAGCTCAGAATCAAGCTTAGTAACCAAGCTGTGCATGATCATATAGCTTCTCTTTTGCTCCCGCAGTTCCAACTCGAGTGCTAGCATTTTTTAAGCTTTCATCGCCCTGTCGAGCCTGTCCTCGCAGCAGATGAAACAGATTAGCTTCTCAGCGCTGGTATCATCAGCCAGCTTGCAAACTTCAGAGAGGCGATGAGATTCAATTGTCTCAACTGACTGCTGCACCAATTTCTGAATTGTCTCAACTGAGAGCTGCACCAATTTCTGAATTTCAGTACGCGACATGCTGCAGAAGTCACAGACTGCACTGTGGTCCTATAGCCAAATACGAAAAGAATAAAAATCAAAGAAGTGTCGACGAAGGCGAAAGGAGATAGATGAATCTTAAGAGAACATTTGGCTAAATGACTAATTTATATGCTATTTACCTCGGCTATCTGAATAACAGGGGGCTTTGTGAGCTCGGATGCCTTGTTCAGGTCGATCTCCATCTGGGTGGGGGAACGATCTCCGAGGGCCCTGTAACGGTAGCGTGAGCTAGATCCATGGCCGGTGGTAACTTAAAACATCAACGGTGACCTACATCCGCCGGCATTTAACCTACATCCGCCGGTATCAAACCTAGATCTGCCGGCATCTAACCTACATCGCATCGTTTGGTTGAGGATGGGGAAGGGAGGGAACTATGGCTTACCAGTCATTGTTTGAGAACGACGCCGAGGACGGGGGAGGGTGAAGCCGTGGCAGCCACCCTTGGGGCGGGAGGGCGAAGTGGAGGCTTTCTGTGGAGGTCGCTTTCAGTGGAGGAGTGGCCGAGTGGACGAGGAGCGCGGTGTGGTGGAGATTTGGCGCGTAGACGCTGGCGAGTGGGACCCTGCATGAGGCTGATTCCGTGGAGACTTGGCGCGCGGCTGTTAGTCATAATTTATTCTTGTTTTTCGGAGTGAAAAAAAAAGAACCAAAAGGAAAAGGGTCTTAATTAGGATCTGATCACATTTTATTCTACTTCTTCGGATTCTTCTTTATTTTAGTTAGCAAATAATTGCAAAATAAGACAGTGCCTAGTGGTGGGGGGAGGGGCTGACTCATTTCCACACACCAAAGATCGAGTCTTGTTACTCACGTTTGTGATGTTGCACCAACTATTGGCTTATTAGGCATGATCCAGTAGTATAGGGATGTGACAATTCATTGATCGACCGGATCAATGAGTTGTCACATCCACTTATTACTAAATCATGCCTAATAAGTCTTTTTGACATCCTTAAAACATGATCAGGTTAAGAAACATATATTAATATAATATACATATTAGGTTCTTACATACCAACATGATAGAGGTTCTTTAAAAGTTCTTACTACGCACACACCAGACGACACTACCAGAAGTAAGAGATAACACAAACACAGCGGGAAATCTCCAACAACGAGCGCACCAGCAGCAGCTACATCATGTTCTGCCGCTTCCGAGCCTTCATGGCCCTCCTGGCCTCGTTGAAGTAAAGCTGCAGAATATGTTCTCCCGCTTCCGATCCTTCATGGCCCTCCTGGCCTCGTTGGAGAAAGGCCGAGGAGGAGGTGCCGCACGACCTGCGAGGATATCCTGCGCAAGCAACTTCTTCAGGAAGACGCCGTAGGCAGCGTGCTTGTCCCTAACATGGGGCGCACGATTCTTAGAGCCATTTCCCACACCGACGGCATGTTGGATCATGCTGTTGCGATCGTTGGCTACCTTTCTCACACAGAAAGGGCAGAACAAGTTGCCGTAACGATGGTACCGAATGGTGCCCGCCTGCAGCTTCCTCAGGACATGTCTGCTCTTCGCAGCCCTATCGTCCGCACCCGAGCCGACTTCCAGATCTTCTTCCAGCAAATTTGCAATAAAACAAAAGTTAGCAACATAATCTTATTGGCAAAAGAATAATATACCTAACCAGATCACAAAAAACATAAAGAAATAGTAGTTCTTCATTTATTTGCATACACTTCATCAAGTAACTTATTTAGCAGATGCGCCCTAAAGAGGACATCAAAGTTGAGAAAAATGTGTCGAATTTTATACAACATTACAGTTTCCACTATATATATTTGGTGAACTAATGCACAAAAACAGATAATAACACATCAGGAATTCATTGATGATCTAAGATAACATTCAACGGATTAATATTCTAATCAGGACATTTTATTATACCTTACCAGATCAAAAATATCATACAAGAATCGTTCTTTAATTATATGCATAAATTGGATCAAGTAATTATCATGCACGTGGGTACAATATGTGATTTTGCAACAAATTCATAATGTGTCAAGAGTGTCTGCGAGGCAAAATAACTATACAAATTGAAAATGCCTCAAAAAAACGTAGAATCTCTAACTCATATGCATGCTAACATGCACACAAAAAACTAGAAGCCATAAGAACAGATGCAACTACAACCTCTGAATCCCTAAAATACAAAAAACCTGCGAACCCCTAAGTACATATGCAACTACAGCCTCTGAATCAACTCTCATCTATATTTGATCATCCATAACTCTATATAGAAGATCATTTAAAAAGATTCATGCATAGATGTTATTAGTTTCACATCAGGACATCTATAATGTCAATTTAGTGTCTAATACATGTCTATTTTTCTACAATGTTTTTCCCTTTGGTCTCTAAGTACAGATTCAAGCAGACCTCTGAATTTTGAACTTGCGTGTACAAAAAACCCTCGAACCCCTAAGTACAGATCCAACTACAAACCTTTTAATCCCGAATACAAAAAACCTCGAACCCCTAAAGAACAGATGCAACCGCAAACACCAGAAGCCCAAACTTTACAAAAAAACCAAAGTATACATGCAACTACAAACACTAGAAGCCCGAACTTGCGTGGAGTCATGCACAAACCATGTATCTTTGACAATAAGCTAAGCCGGCCTGGACATAGATACCTCAGAGTCCTGGTCGTCGACGTCCTCGTCGAACACCGGGTAATCCCCGTAGGGATCACCCAGATCTGGTAGGAGAGGGAAAGCAGCAGGCGCCTCCACCGCGGCAGGAGCAGGCAGTACACTCAAAGCGCCATGGCCGGCCGACGAACCTGCGGCGGCGACGACATCCTGCGGCTGAGACGAACTGGAACCTCCATGGGCGGCTCCTGCGACGACGACAACAGAAGGGACGACGCCGTCGTTCTCCTGCTGCGAACCTTCCATTCTGCGGAACCGCCTCGCGGTTGTGCGCTCGTCAGTTGGGAGAGAAGGAGGGCTGGGAGATGATGCGGAGTGGGTTTTTTTTGCTAGGAATGGGGGGAGAATGGATGAGGGAGAGAGGCGATGCGGCAGGAGCTTTATATACGGAGTGCTGTTTCGAGGCCGTTCCGTTTCGACTGATCGCTATGTCGTGTGCGCATGCATGCATGGTGGGAACGTGCCGGCTGACATAGTCAACATAGAATGATGTGACATTTATTCATTGGCAAGTGGGGCCCGGGATGCCGCGGGGCCACCAATAAGTGACCCAAATTCACCACAAAGCTCACCCCACCAAGTCAGCGAATATCAAAGGCTCTATCGTACGTGTAGAAAAGAGGATACCGTTTTATACGTGTACGCGTACAAAACAATATGGCACGTGTTTGCTTGTGAAACGTGGTACCAACCTTTTCCAAGTTCACTACAAATAATGGTACGTGCCAACACAACTACCATGTGTATGCAGCCTAGGTGACAAACATGTGGTTACGTGCCAACATGCCTCGCATTCACACGCCTTGGACATGCACACGGCGTCGTGCAGGTGGTGGTTAGCCTGCCGCGCGTAATGCGACGATGGGACGCGACCTGCACCAGGCGGCGGGACGGTGCTTCGCCTCTGCCGCACGCCTAGCATTAACGCGGTATGCAGCCTTCCCGGCTCCCCAAGCGGCGCCAGGGTCATTGCGGTTTGCATGTCGCCTCCATTTACTCCGACGGAATGTGTGCTCCGACGCGTGCACCGTCCATGGCGCCGAACGATGACCAGACCAGCATGGCAGCAAGCGACGACGAGGAGGACGGCCAGACCAGCGTCTAGGATAGTTTAGGCCTAATTTATATTTCCCGCCGTATTTTTAATTAGAATGTAATGATCTGTACTTACTAATATATATGTACTACTCCAGTTTAGTTATAAACATTCGATGCCCCCCCTTTCGGGGAAAACGGAGGGAATACTGTTAAAAGAATAGCTAGATTTTTGGTTATTAATGTCGTTATGGCCTAACCTAACACAACCAAGAAAAATGGTATTGTGTTCTACCCCCTTCCTATGTCATAGGGGTAGACCAAAAGGTTGATTTCTGGTCAATAGATCAATGTTCTAGTGAAGCGTTGGGCTCTAAAGTGTCGGAATCCTACGTAAACCATGGTGGGGCACTAAGAATGCTTATAAACCTGTGCTGGGATCGAGGTGGGGAGGGTCCAATATACTACCCATAGGTGTGACTAGTTTCACCGGCATCACATAGGAAGGTTATGCACTACACTTATAGTTCTCAAACCGTCGATGCTCCCCCATTCAGGCAAACCGGAGGGAATATTGTTAAAAGTATAGCTATATTTTGGTTCTTAATGTAGCTTTGGTCTAACCTAACACAACCAAGCAAAATAGTATTGAGGTCTACCCCCTTCCGACGCTGGTCATACGGGTAGACCAAACGGTTGACTTCTGGTCAACAGATCAATGTTCCAGCGAAGAGAGGGAATCTTGCCAAGAGGTGGGCCCTACAATTGTCTTGGGTGTTCATTGGGACTAACCTAACAAAACCAAGCATTTGGTTCCACTTTTCTACCCCCTTCCGTCTCACGTACAGGGGCCAGAACTGCAGTTCCATCTTTTTACCTAGCGGGGCTATGGTTTCTACGGAGAAGGGGCTCTGGATCGTCTGAATGCCACCAAATCCCGTGGTATGACATACCATGTGTGTTATAGTGTTACATGGGTCTTGGATTCCCAACATTCCCTCACTCGGTGTGTTATGGCTTCACCGGCGTCGGATTCTCTCTGGCGGGTTCAAGGACTACTCAGAGCCCGAAACTCCCGGATGTGACGAAACAGGGGGAATCCTGCCAAGAGGTGGGCCCTACCATTGTCTTGGGTGTTACTTGGGCCTAACCTAACACAGCCAAGCAATTACTTCCACTTTACCACCCCCTTCCGGCTATGTAGACGGTCCAGAACAGCAGTTCCGTCTTTTTTCCCAGCGAGGCTAGGGTTTCTCCGGAGAGGGGCTCTGGGTCGTCTGAATACCACCAAATCCCACGGTATGTGGCATAACATGTGTGTTATAGTGTGTCATGGGTCTTGGATGCCCAAGATTCCCTCTCTTTTTGTGTTAGGCCTTTGCTAGCGTCGGATTCTCTCTAGCGGGTTCCAAAACTATTTAGAGCCCGAAACTCCCGGATCTGACAGAACAGGGGAATCTTGCCAATAGGTGGGTCCTACCATTTTATTTGGTGTTACTTGGGCCTAAACTAACAAAAAAATCAATTAGTTCCACTTTGCTACCCCTTTCCGGCTCACTTAGAGGGGCCAGACCAGCAGTTTCTTCTTTTTCTCCCGTACACCTAGGGTTTCTCCGGCGAGGGGCTCCGGAGGTCTGAATTCCCACCCAATCCTAGGTTATGCCAAACCATGTGTGTTAGATCGTGGCATGGGTCTTGGATGCCCAAGATTCCCTCACTCTTTGTGTTATGGCTTCACTGGCGCCGCATTCTCTTTCGCAGGTTCCAGGACTACTCAGAGCCCGAAACTCCCAGATCTCACGGAATGGGGGGAATCTTGCCAAGCGGTGGGACCTACCATTGTCTTGGGTGTTACTTGGGCCTCTCCTAACACAACCAAGCAATTGGTTCCGCCTTTCTACCCCATTCCGGCTCACGTAGAGGGGCCAGAACGGCAGTGTCGTCTTTTTCCCAGCGGGGCTACGGTTTCTCTGGAGAGGGGCCTCCCGATAATCTGAATGCCACCAAATCCCATGTTATGTCATACCTTGTGTGTGTTATAGTGTGGAATGGGTATTGGATGCCCAAGATTCCCTTACTCCCTGTGTTATGGCTTCACCGGCGTCAAATTCTCTTTTGCGGGTTCTACTTAGAGCCCGAAACTCCCGGATCTCACGGAACAGGGGGAATCTTGCCAAGAGGTGGGACCTACCATTTTATTGGGTGTTACTTGGTCCTAACCTAACACAACCAAGTAATTGGTTCCACTTTGCTACCCATTTCCAGCTCACGTAGAGGGGCCAAAACGGCAATTCCATCTTTTTCCCAGCGGAGCTATGGTTTCTCTGGAGAGGGGCCTCCAGATCGTATGAATGCCACCAAATACACCATAGTATGCCATACCATGTGTGTGTATAGTGTGTCATGGGTCTTGGATTCCCAAGATTCCCTCTCTCTCTCTCTCTGTTAGTGCTTCACCGGTGCATCAGATTCTCTCTGGCGGGTTCCAAGACTACTTAGAGCCCGAAACTCCCTAAACTGATGGAACTCGGGGAATATTGCCAACGGGTGGGCCCAACCATTTTCTTGGGTGTTCCTTGGGCCTAACCTAACACAAACAAGCAATTGGTTCCACTTTGCTACCCTTTTCTGGCTCAAGTAGAGGGCCAAAATGGCATTTTCGTCTTTTTCCCAGCGGGGCTATGGTTACTCTGGAGAGGGGGCTCCGGATCGTCTGAATGGCACCAAATCCCATGGTATGGCATACCATGTGTGTTAGAGTGTGGAATGGGTCTTGTATTCCCAAGATTCACTCGCTCTCTGTGTGTTAGGGCTTCACCGGAGTCAGATTCTCTCTCGCGGGTTCCAGGATTACATAGAGCGTGAAACTCCCGGATCTGACGGAACTGGGGGAATCTTGCCAAGAGGTGGTCCCCTACCATTTTATTGGGTGTTCCTTGGTTCCACTTTGCTACCCCCTTCCGCCTAACGTAGAGGGGCCAGGACGGCAGTTCGACTTTTTTCCCAGCGGGGCTATGCATGGTTTCTCTGGAGAAGGGCCTCCAGATCGTCTGAATGCCACCAAATCCCATGGTATTCCATACCATGTGTGTTATAGTGTGTCGTGGGTCTTGGATTCCCAAGATTACCTCTCTTCTCTCTCTGTGTTAGGGCTTCACCGGCGTCGGATTCTCTCCGGTGGGTTCCATGACTACTTAGAGCCCGAAACTCTCGGAACTGACGGAACTCAGGGAATCTTTCCAAGAGGTGGGGCCTACCATTGTATTGGGTGTTCATTGGTCCTAAACTAACACAACCAAGAAGTTGGTTCCACTTTGCTACCCCCTTCCGGCTCACGTAGAGGGGCCAGAACGGCAGTTCCGTCTTTTTGCCTAGCGGGTCTATGGTTTCTTCGGAGAGGGGCCTCCGGATCGTCTGAATGCCACCAAATCCCATGGTATGACATACCATGTGTTAGAGTGTTTCATGGGTCTTGTATGACCAACATTTCCTCACTCGGTGTATTATGGCTTCACCGGCGTCGGATTCTCTCTGGCGGGTTCAAGGACTACTCAGAGCCCGAAACTCCCGGATGTGACAAAACAGGGGGAATCCTGCCAAGAGGTGGGCCCTACCATTGTCTTGGGTGTTAATTGGGCCTAAACTAATACAACCAAGCAGTTGGTTCCACTTTGCTACCCCTTCCGGCTCACATAGAGGGGCCAGAACGACAGTTCCGTTTGTTTTCCCAGCGGGGCTAGGGTTTCTCCGGAGAGGGGCTCTAGAGTCTTGATCGTCTAAATACGACCAAATCCCATGGTATATGCCATACCATTTGTATTATAGTGTGTCATGGGTCTTGGATTCCCAAGATTCCCTCTCTTTGTGTGTTAGGCCTTCGCCGGCGTCGGATTCTCTCTAGCAGGTTCCAAAACTATTTAGAGCCCGAAACTCCCGGATCTGACGGAACAGGGGGAATCTTGCCAAGAGGTGGATCCTACCATTTTATTTGGTGTTACTTGGGCCTAAAATAACACAACCAAGCAATTAGTTCCACTTTACTACCCCTTTCCGGCTCACGTAGAGGGGCCAGACCGGCAGTTTCTTCTTTTTCTACAACAGACCTAGGGTTTCTCCGGGGAGGGGCTCCGGAGCGTCTTAATTCCCACCCAATCCTAGGGTATGCCAAACCATATGTGTTAGATTGTGGCATGGGTCTTGTATGCCCAATATTCCCTCACTCTTTGTGTTATGGCTTCACCGGCGCCGCATTCTCTTTCACGGGTTCCAGGACTACTCAGAGCCCGAAACTCCCAGATCTCACGGAATGGCGGGAATCTTGCCAGGAGGTGGGACCTACCCTTTTCTTTGGTGTTCCTTGGGCCTAACCTAATACAACCAAGCAGTTGGTTCCACTTCGCTACCCCCTTCCACCTAACGTAGGGGGGCCAGAACAACAGTTCCGTATTTTTCCCCAGCAGGGCCATGGTTTCTCCGGAGAGGGGCCTCTAGATCATTTGAATGCCACCAAATCCCAAGGTACGCCATACCATGTGTGTTATAGTGTGTCATGGATCTTGGATTCCCAATATTCCCTCTCTCTCTCTCTGTTAGGGCTTCACCGGCGTCGGATTCTCTCTGGCGTGCTCAAGGACTACTTAGAGCCCAAAACTCCCGAAACCGACGGAACTTGGGGAATCTTGCCAACAGGTGGGCCCAACATTGTCTTGCATGTTCCTTTGGCCTGACCTAACACAAACAAGCAATTGGTTCCACTTTTCTATCCCTTTCCGGCTCATGTAGAGCGGCCAGAACGGCAGTTCCGTCTTTTTCCACATCGGGTCTATTGTTTCTCCGGAGAGGGGGCTCCGGATCGTCTGAATGCTACCAAATCCCATGTTATTCCATACCATGTGTGTTAGAGTATGTCATAGGTCTTGGATGGCCAACATTCCCTCGCTCTCTATGTTAGGGCTCACAGACGTCATATTCTCTCTGCCGGTTCCAGGATTAACCCGAAACTCCCGGAACTGACGGAACTGTGGAAATCTTGCCAAACGGTGGGCCCAACCATTGTCTTGGGTGTTCCTTAGTCCTAACCTAACACAAACAAGCAATTGGTTCCACTTTTCTACCCCCTTCCGGCTCACGTAGAGGGGCCAGAACGACAATTCCGTCTTTTTCCTCATCTGGGCTATGGTTTCTCCGGAGAGGGGGCTCGAGATCGTTTGAATGCCACAAAATCCCATGGTATGTCATTCGACATGTGTTTTAGTGTGGCATGGGTATTGGATGCCTAAGATTCCCTCGCTCCCAGTGTTAGGGATTCACCGGCGCCGGATTCTCCCTGGCGAGTTCGAGGACTACTTAGAGCCCGAAACTCCCAGATCTGACGGAACTGGGGGAATCTTCCCAAGACGTAGGAACTACAATTGTCTTGGGTGTTCATTGGTCCTAAAATAACACAACCATGCAATTGGTTCCACTTTGCTATCCCCTTCCGGCTCACGTAGAGGGGCCAGAACGGCAATTTCGTCTTTTTTCACATCGGGGCTATGGTTTCTCCGGAGAGGGGGCTCCGGATCATCCTAATGCCACCAAATCCCAGCGTATGCCATATCATGTGTGTTAGAGTGTGTCATGGGTCATGGATGCGCAAGATTCCCTCGATCTCTGTGTTAGGGCGCACTTCACCGGCGTCAGACTCTCTCAGCATGTGCAAGGACTACTTAGAGCCCGAAAGTCCCGGATCTGACGGAACTGGGGAAATCTTGCCAAGAGGTGGGCGCTACCATTGTATTGGGTGTTCCTTGTGCCTAACCTTACAAAAACAAGAAATTGGTTCCAATTTTCAACCCCGTTCCGACTCATGTAGAGGGTCCAGAACGGCATTTCCGTCTTTTCCCCCATCATGGCTATGGTTTCTTCAGGCGAACTAGAGGGAATCTTATTACAAGTAGATCTAGATTTGGGTTATCTATGTAACTATGGCCTAACTTAACATAACCAAGCAAAAAAGAACAGTGGTCTACCCCCTTCCGATACGGGTGATAGGTGTAGACAAAAAAGTTGACTAGCATCCAACGGCTAGCAAAGTTCAAGCCACCAATCAACATGTAGTAGTGTTCCACATAATTGACTGATGAGGACATCCCTAGCTCTTCACCTATTGTTACACATGAGGATGCTCCTATACAAGCTAATGAAGTAAGGATTGGTCCAATGACAAGATCAAGAACCAAGCTATTACAACAATAGGTGAATTCACTCCTACTTGAGTATAATGTTTATAATTGTGAGAACTTTATACTACCTAAGTCATTGCATTTATGTATTCTCAGGTTTATTGATAACACAAGCATGAATGGAGATCATGGAGAGGAGATACACATGGATGGAGATGGACTACAAGGTGAGATGGAAAACAAGTGCTAGCATGGTGAAAACAACAAGTTACACATGATATGATGACAAGGGGATGGTGCCTCCACAAGGTCAAATGCATTAAGTGTGGAAAACAATGCCACATTGTTATTTCACACTCATACATGGACAAGGCAAGAGGAGGGCGCCCACAAGGAAGCATCAATGCGCCATATACAAGACCTAGTTGTGTTAGGATTGGTTTGTATACCAATTTGGCCGAATCCCACCTATTTGGGTCGGTTTGTCTCTATGTGTGGTAGAATTAGGAGTCCTAGCCGAGTAGGAGAGGGTTTGCTTGCGCAAGGCAGATTGTGGCCGCACCCTCCCCTCTCATATACCCCCATACCTGCGAGTTGGAGGGTTAGACTACGTTAAAACTAAACCCTAGACCTCTAGATTGAAACAGCTTGTAAGCCTTCATCTGGAAGTTCATCTGCAAACTTTACGTGTTACCTGCTGTTCCACTGGGAATAAGACGGTACAGGACCACTTGTACTCGGTGGATTACTTGTGCAAGAGTGTGGAGTTGAGAATATCCTTGGGGTTGCTATCTTTTGCATTGGCATCAGGGATCAGCCGGGAGAGTTCTGAGTGGCGCACTAGTTATCAATTCAGAAGTTATATGTGAGTTCACTGAGAAGATTGGGCCACCCCTTATCATCTTGGTATCAGATTTACAGGTTGCCTCGGTGAGCTATCAAATTTCCCTTTAGATTTGAGTGTTTTTCATACCTATCCAGAAAATTGCCTCACAAAAATAGTTTAGTTCTTCCATCACCCTAGATATCACCTTAGTTTTAATTACTAGTGCTGTTTTTGTGTTAGATTTCGTGTTGCTTTTTATCTTTTTAGATTTCATACTTTCGGCTAGGTTTAGGGTTCTTTGTTCATCTAGCCGAAAACATCTCAAAAATACCAAAAACAATCGCTGCTCATTGCTTTGTTTCCACCCAATCCGATCCACCCTAGGAATCCTACCGCGGCACCAAAATTACCAAAACCCTGCCGCCACCCACCCCTAGTTGGTTTCGGATTCCCTCCATCGCACCCCACCCCACTGCTGCCGCACCTACCTGCTGTCGGATTCACACCGTTCCATCGCTTACAAAACGCCCACCCACCCCTGTTGCACGCTTACCATCGCTCACACCCACGCGCTGCCGCGACACGTTTCGGTGCAAATCGCTGCCGCGCCCACGTAACCAGCCGCAGTCGACCGTTTCCCCGCAGCGCGCTTACCAGCAGCCGTATCGCGAGCGCGCGTGCTGCCGCGGCACAAAAAATTGCCCGTTTCGCTGCCGTGATGTTCTGCTAGCTGCTATGAGCCTACCGCGGCACAGTTTTGCACTGTTTTTGCTGCCGTACGCCTGCCGTGGTGCGTTTTTGCTGTTTTTCTCTGCCGTGAGGTGCTGTTTGATGTCGTGAGCTGCTAAGAGTCGTGTTTCACCTAGTTTTTCTTTGTTTTTCCTTGTTATTTCATGTTTTCTCACTGAGACCAATATCTCCATACCTTGTGAACCTTAGCCACATCCTTTCTACAACATATTAATAGGAACTTGCCCACAAGTATAGCTATTTTTGTGCTCTGACAGGTTGCTCATTTTCATCACCACCATTGTGTTCACTTTTTTATTGGTTCATATTCCTCCTAGCTTAGTGTAAGGCCATTGGAAAAATACAAAAAAAAATTAGAAAAAGCAAAAGTATAAAAAAGAGAAAAGTGCAAAGAGGCCATATCATTGCTATTGTTTACTAGTTGAGCTTGCCATTGTGACACTTGGTTTTTCATTTGAACAATCTGTGCCTGTCAATTAAAGAGCCTAGCTAGTGACTTTCTAGTGCATTCCAAAAAATTCATCCATATATTTGCATTGCCACATTTGTCTCCATTATTGTGTGTGTTTCCTTGGGTATTTTTATATCTTCACAAAGACAGCAAATAGGATTGTTACTTTGGTGATTGTTAGGTATCCATACCAAGCCCCACTAAATAACCTTGTTTCCTATTGTGAGAGTTAAAAACCTGGGTATTCTCTTCTTCACACCAAAGTACTTTAATTGCCTCTACTAGTGGTAAGTATCTCTATTCACTTTGGAGTGGTAAGATATCCTATTGTCTTGCTAGATTTTTGAGTGAGTTGTGAGAGAGCACCACAACCTATACTTGTTTCTATTACACTAACCTATTAATGGATCTTTCTAGTGGTGATCTTGTGCAGCAAAAGAAGGACCATAAGGAGGGAGTTAATTGGAGGGAGTATGAGGCTCTTAGGGATGTTTTGGCAAAGGAAATATTGGACAACCATAATGGACTCAAGCAATTTGTACAAGATGCATGTGATCCCTTATATGAGGCTCTCCAAGCTATGGAGACCAAGATGGAGGCCACTCATAAATTGGCCGAGACTAATAGAGGGGAAGTGAGATCAATCAATGAGTCAATTCCTCAAATGACTACTACCCTTGCTGGACTTCAAGCCATGATTCAAGAAAGATTGCCTCTTATGGATGATGACAATGCTAGTGTCCATAGTGATTCTAATAATGGTTTGGAAGCTTTTGGTGCAAGGAATAACAATCATGGCCGTGCTAGAGGAGAAAGAGGCCATGAAGGACATCAAGGCCGAGCCCCTAATTTTGCTCCAAGGAGAGTGCCCAATAATGTGATTCAAGAAAATCCAAGAGAGGATGGTTTGAGTAAGCCAAAATTTCCAATTCCTTCTTTCAGCTTTGATACTATGGATGTGGAAGAATACTTGCTATGGGAGTTAAAGACTGAGAAGCTATGGAGAATGCATGAGTACAATGAGGATAGAAAAATCAAGTTGGCATCTTCTGAGTTTGATGGATATGCTCTTAGATGGTGGGATAATATTGTGAGAAAGAGGCAAGAAGATGGTGAGTTACCCATTGTCACTTGGAACACCATGAAGAGAGTCATGAGGGATAGATTTGTTCCACCAAATTACATAAGGCAACAATTTGATCAATTGCAACAATTGAGGCAAGGTACTATGAGTGTTGATGCTTATTATCAAGAGATGGAACTAATCATGCAAAGGGCACGTGTGAGAGAGAAATTGGAGCAAACAATGCAAAGGTTCCTTTCGGGTTTGAACTACAAAATCAAGGGAATTGTTAGGCATCACCAATACAATGATATACATGAGTTGCAACATCATGCAAGGGAGGCCGAAGCACATCTTATGGAGGAGGCAAAAATTACTACAAGGACAAGGGCTAGATTTCCCATGAGATCATCATCTATGCCTAGTGCTCCTCCTCCACCACCTCCATCATATAGTTTTCGAGGTGCTACATCCTCTAATTCCGAGCCTAGTGCTTCTATTTCCAAGAAATCACCACAACCAACAAAAAGTGCCTCGGGTTCTAGTGCTCCTACTACAAGGAATAGAGATATTACATGTCACACATGTTGAGGAAAGGGGCACTTCAAGAGGGATTGTCCAAATACAAAAGTGATGATTATGAATGAGGACAATGAGTATGAGACAGGTGATGATGTTGATCCTAATGATATTGATGATGATGATGGTTATTTGAGTGATACTCCATTTGATGCATATGCTACTAACATGCCCACTATTATTTGCACCCAAAATTCTTTGAGTGTGGTGCCTATTCCTGAAGATCAAAGGTGCAATTTGTTTCAAACTAAGGCTATCATTGGTCCTAATATGGCTTGCAAAGTCATTATTGATGGATGGAGTTGCAGGAATTTGGCTAGCAAAGATCTATGTGCAAAACTCAATTTAAAATATTTGCCACACCCTTCTCCTATCATATACAATGGTTGAGTAGAACGGGACAAATGAAGGTATCTTATATGGTGAGAGTGGAATTTCAAATTGGACCTTACAAGGATACTATTGAGTTTGATGTGGTGCCCATGACAGTTTGCCACTTATTATTGGGAAGACCTTGGCAATTTGATAGAAGTGTGAAGCATGAAGGAAGAGAAAATACTTATGAGTTACATCATCATGGGAAGACTATTATTTTGAGACCTATGACTCCACAACAAATTGTAAATGAGTCCCAATCCAAAAATCATATGAAAGTGGAAAAAGAAAGAGAGAGGGATGAGGGATCAAAAAATTCACAAGCCTTGGGGAGTGATAGTAAAACCAATTCGAGTGGTAAAAAGAGAGAAAACCTACTATGCATGTTAGCCACTAAAGAGGATTTGAGGGAATTTAGGGATGATCCTACATTAGTCCCTATTGTGCTTATTCAGAAGGGAGAGATTTTGGTTTCTAATGACATGACCCCTATTCCTCTTGGTGTTTCTCATGTTTTGAAGGATTTTGAGGATGTTTTTCCAGAAGATAATCCCTCGGGATTACCACCATTGAGAGGGATAGAACATCAAATTGATTTAATTCCTGGAGCATCTCTCCCAAACCGAGCACCTTATAGAACCAATCCACAAGAAACAAAGGAGATACAAAGGCAAGTACAAGAGCTACTAGATAAAGGTTATATTCGAGTTAGTCTTTCTCCTTGTGCTGTCCCCGTTATTTTGGTTCCTAAGAAAGATGGTACTTGGCGCATGTGTGTAGATTGTAGAGCAATTAATAACATCACTATTCGTTATCGTCATCCTATACCACGTTTAGATGACATGTTAGATGAATTAAGTGGTGCTACTCTTTTCTCTAAAATTGATTTGCATAGTGGATACCATCAAATAAGAATGAAAGAGGGAGATGAATGGAAAACTGCTTTTAAGACAAAGTTTGGTTTATATGAGTGGTTAGTAATGCCTTTTGGGTTAACTAATGCACCTAGTACTTTCATGCGATTAATGAACCATATTTTGAGAGACTTTATTGGTAGATTTGTGGTAGTTTATTTGATGATATTCTCATATATAGCCACAATGAACATGAACACATTGATCATATTAGAAAAGTTTTGCAAGTGCTAAGAGAAAATAAATTGTATGGTAATCTTGAGAAGTGCACTTTTTGCAAAGATAAGGTCATATTTCTTGGTTATGTTGTTTCTAAGCATGGAATTGAAGTTGATACATCTAAAATTGAAGCTATTCGAAATTGGCCAATTCCAACTAATGTGAGTCAAGTTAGAAGTTTTAATGGGCTTGCTAGTTTCTATAAAAGAATTGTGCCTAATTTTAGTACAATTGCTGCCCCTTTAAATGATCTAACTAAAAAGGGTGTTAATTTCGAGTGGGGTGTTGCTCAAGATATTGCTTTTGATACATTAAAAGAGAAGTTGATTTCGGCCCCACTTCTTATGCTTCCAAATTTTGAAAAACAATTTGAGATTGAGTGTGATGCTAGTGGCATAGGTATTGGAGGTGTACTCATGCAAAATAAACAACCTATTGCCTATTTTTCTGAAAAATTGAATGGTGCACAATTGAATTATTCTGTTTATGACAAGGAATTATATGCACTTGTGAGAGTTTTAGAGGTGTGGAAACATTAATTGTGGCCTAAAGAATTTATTATACATAGTGATCATGAAGCATTAAAATTCTTAAAGTGCCAATCTAATTTGAATAAGAGACATGCTAAATGGGTTGAGTTCATTGAATCTTTTCCATACATCATAAAACATAAAAAGGGATTGGATAATGTAGTTGTTGATGCTTTGTCAAGGAAGAACATGTTACTCTCAAATTTAGAAATTAAGGTTTCAGGTTTGGAGGGTATTAGAGATTTATATGATGAAGATAATGAGTTTTCTATGCCATTTAATAAGTGTACTAATGTTAAGGCATGTGACAAATTTCATATACATGATGGGTACTTGTTTAGAGCTAACAAATTATGTATTCCCGAGTGTTCTTTGCGTTTGTTTTCATATAGAGAAGACATTACTTATGTTGGCTGAAAATTTCTATTGGGCACATATGAGGAGAGATGTGTATAGATTGGTGCAAAGATGCATTACTTGCGACAAGTCCAAATCAAAGCTAAAACCCCACGGGTTGTACACACCATTGCCATCACCTAGTACACCATGGGAGGATATAATTATGGATTTTGTTTTGGGCTTGCCAAGGACAAAAAGAGGACATGACTCTATCTTTGTGGTTGTGGACAGATTTTCAAAGGTGGCTCACTTCATTGCTTGCCACAAGAGTGATGATGCTTCTCACATTGCAAATTTATTCTTTACAGAAATTGTGAGATTACATGGAGTGCCAAGAACTATTGTTTCATATAGAGATTTCAAGTTCATGAGTTACTTTTGGAAGACACTTTGGGGTAAGCTTGGCACTAAGCTATTATTTTCTACTACTTGCCACCCCCAAACTGATGGACAAACCGAGGTGGTTAATAGAACATTGTCCACATTGCTAAGAGGTATGATCAAGAAGAATTTGAAGGAGTGGGAGGAGTGTTTGCCCCATGTGGAATTTGCATATAATAGAGATGTGCATTCAACTACTCAATTATGTCCTTTTGAGGTGGTTTATGGTTTCAAGCCTATTACTCCTCTTGATTTATTACCACTTCCTTTACATGAGAGAATTAATATGGAGGCATCAAAGAGGGCTGATTTTGTTAAGAGGATACATGATAAAACAAAAGAGGCTATTGAGAAGAGAGGAAAGCATGTGGATGAAAGAGTAAACACGAAGAGGAAGGAGATTATATTTCGGCCAGGAGATATGGTGTCGGTGCACTTTAGAAAAGATAGATTTCCCACATTGAGAAAATCCAAATTGATGCCTAGAGGTGCTGGCCCTTACAAAGTTATTTCAAGGATCAATGATAATACATACAAGATTGACCTCCCAATTGATGAGTTTGGTGTTAGTAATCCTTTTAATGTGGCTGATTTGACACCTTACCATGGAGATGATTTAGCATCGAGGTCGAGGCCTTTTCAAGAGGGGGGGATGATGAGGACATCCCTAGCTCTTCACCTATTGTTACACATGAGGATGCTCCTATACAAGCTAATGAAGTAAGGATTGGTCCAATGACAAGATCAGGAACCAAGCTACTACAACAACAGGTGAATTCACTCCTACTTGAGTATAATTTTTATAATTGTGAGAACTTTATACTACCTAAGTCACTGCATTTATGTATTCTCAGGTTTATTGATAACACAAGCATGAATGGAGATCATGGAGAGGAGATACACATGGATGGAGATGGACTACAAGGGGAGATGGAAAACAAGTGCTAGCATGGTGAAAACAACAAGTTACAAATGATATGATGACAAGGGGATGGTGCCTCCACAAGGTCAAATGCACTAAGTGTGGAAAACAATGCCGCATTGTTATTTCACACTCATACATGGACAAGGCAAGAGGAGGGCGCCCACAAGGAAGCATCAATGCGCCATATACAAGACCTAGTTGTGTTAGGATTGGTTTGTATACCAATTTTGCCGAATCCCACCTATTTGGGTCGGTTTGTATCTATGTGTGGTAGAATTAGGAGTCCTGGCCGAGTAGGAGAGGGTTTGCTTGCGCAAGGCAGCTTGTGGCCGCACCCTCCCCTCTCATATACCCCCATACCTGCGAGTTGGAGGGTTAGACTACGTTAAAACTAAAACCCTAGACCTCTAGATTGAAACAGCTTGTAAGCCTTCATCTGGAAGTTCATCTGCAAACTTTACGTGTTACCTGCTGTTCCACTGGGAATAAGACGGTACAGGACCACTTGTAGTCGGTGGATTACTTGTGCAAGAGTGTGGAGTTGAGAATATCCTTGGGGTTGCTATCTTTTGCATTGGCATCAGGGATTAGCTGGGAGAGTTCTGAGTGGCGCACTAGTTATCAATTCAGAAGTTATCTGTGAGTTCACTGAGAAGATTGGGCCACCCCTTATCATTGAACCTTTCCAGGATTTTAGGTAAATTCTTTCAGGATTTTTTCACAATCTTTAGTACTAAATAATTGCATAAATGCTCAATTTTTGTAAGCCACCCATCACCATCGGACGGCTAGCAAAGTTTCCCGCAGTTCCCCAAAAAATTTCGCGTCGCTCCAAAAAATTCGCGCCAGGACAGCCCGCCCAAAATTTTTCGTGCAAGGATAATTTACTTCTCAGCCTTCCCGTACACAACTGGCAACATTTAGCCTGGAGGGCATTTCTGTAATCGTTCCAAAACCCTGCCTTATCCGCTCGATCGGCCCTCTCGCCGAAAGAGAAAGCCACTATTTCGAAATATCCACTCCCCCTTGTCCTCCCAAAACAGATTCTCTATTCCCCCTGTCTCACACCTTGCCGTATAGCTCGCTTGCCAGAACTCCCTCGTCGCTGTTGAGATCACCCTCCAGATCTGCCACATCACCGGCCTTTTTGCCGTCCAGATCCGCCACCTCGTCGTTGTGCTCGCATGTCTGCCACATCGTCTCCAACCTCGCCGTACGTTATCTTCCACCTCGCGCCATGCTCGCCGGTCAGCCACCTCGACGCCGTGTTTGCCGGTCAGCCACCGACCTCGCCGTACATCCAGATCTGTAACCTCGCCGCAACATCACCGTCAATGTCTGCAAGCACGCTGAAACGAGTGAAGATTGAAGGCAAGAAACGCCGCAAGACAGAAGACCCTAAAGATGCAGGCAACTATTCTCTCTAAATTTCTTTTGTCTATTTAATTGTATGTTTGATGCTTCCTTATTATCCTGCTTATGTTCGATGCAGTTAATCTTTCTAAATTGGTTGTTTGTTTAATCGTATGTTTGATGCTTCATTATTATCCTAATTATACTGCTAATGTTTGATGCAATAAATCTCTCTAAACGGTTTCTTGTAACGGAAATAGGAAGGGGGGCCTTCTTGCTTGGTAAAACTTTGCTCATTTGCAGCAATATAGCTTGTATACTACGTATTAGGTTTAATTTCACTTTGCTTGTGATCCTATCAGTCTTAGTTAGGATCAGAATTTATCTTACTTGCACTGGACTGTTCTTACAAGATGAGTGCCTTAATTATTTATGCTTTATTAGGTTCTTATGAAGCGTTATATTTGTACTTTACTTTTAGTTCTTTATTCATGCTAGGATCGCCACTACACCCCCATTGAAGAAGAGCGTGCCAGAACTATCATGGCAAACAATACAAAGATGCATGAACTGGGCGTAAAGCCAGCAAGTTTTCTTTCATGTCCTACTGTACCCCCTCTCCCCCCAAAAAAGACCAAGAAGCAAGACTCTGGATCTCAGTACATGCCTATGTATGATGTTGAAGAGGAATCAGATACCACCGAAGGGGTCGTGTCATAGCAATCACAATCCAGCGTGGACAATGAGCTGCAGGTTATTCCCTAACCCGGTAGCTCAACATTCTTTCATGATATCACAACAACTAGGGTGCATCATTCTTATCTTGTGTTGAACTGTTTGATCATTGTGGCGCCATATATTTTGTGCTAATTATTCTATTCCATACTATAAGAAATTTTGGCAAGCTAATTAAGGCCGTGAAACCCACTTATAGTAATTAAGGATGTCGTTGTCATTTCAACATGGTTTCCATATATCTTCCTCACATGCTTGACACCTGCTATTCCATCTATGCTTCTCATCTGCTAGTTCATTACACACACAGTTGGTTGATTATAATATGCTAGTTTTCATCAATTTTTTGCACATGTTTGTCATCTGCTATTTTCATCTATCTTCCTCACATGCTTGACACCTACTGTTTCATCTATGCTTCTCATGAGCTAGTTCATGAGACACACCGTTGTTTGACTATAATCTGCTAGTTTTCATCAATTTTTTGTACATGCTTGTCATCTGCTATTTTCATCTATCTTCCTCACATGCTTGACACCCATTGTTTCATCTATGCTTCTCATCAGATAGTTCATGACACACACCGTTGTTTGACTATAATCTGCTTGTTTTCATCAATTTTTTGTACATGCTTGTCATTTGCTGGTTTCATCTATGTTCTGTACATTCTTGTTATATGTTATTTTCATCTATTTTCTTTGCATGCTTGATAGGAAAGCAAGAAAAGGGTGATGTCTCGATCTGCTTCAGAGGTTGAGGACAAGGATGATAGTGAAGTTGTCATGCCGAAGAGTGGAAATCATACTTTCTTAAAGAAGGTCCGTGTGGAATCATGTCTTTCACAGTCTGAGCCTGAACCACAGCTTGATGTGAATGTGCGCAGAACAATTGCAGATATGAGGACGGCGAAAGAAGAATCCGAGCAACTGAGGCTGAAGTTTGTAGTTGATATGGAAGAGATTCGGAAGCAACAAGCTGCCCTAAAGAAATCTCAACTAGAAGGAGTTTCCCTACTTGATATGCTGGCTGAGCAGATTCGTGGTCCTTGAAACTGTGGTTCTGTATGTTGGTTTGATATTCTGTGAGAAAAACTAAGTATTTGATGCATGTTATGTGGTTTTTTTATGCCTGTGTGCAATTGGAAATTATAACGATGATGTAACCACCCAAATAGCACCAAAACAGACATCATATTAACGTAACGTAAAAATTCGTCGAGGAAAATACCGACACATGGCGATGTATGCCCAGCCCACGTGGCCTACTATGAGTGGGCGATTAGACGATGCAAAAATAACGTCCCCGGCACGGTGATGACATCACCCAAATCCGAGACGGAAAAAAACGTCATGGAAAAGACGTTGCGTGGCACCATTTTGTTGGTGCACGTGCCACGAGTTTAGCAACGAAAAAAAGAGTGGCTGGGTAGCCCGCGACGAGCATATTTCGTCCCAGAAGAAGGCGACGTGGCGCTATTTTGTTTCCATGTGGCGTATTTTGATTGGTCCACATGCTTTCGCCTGATTGGTCGAGACTCGCGGCGGAAAAAAATGTCGCTGGGTAGCCCGGGACGAACCGATTTCGTCCCAGAAGAAGGCAACATGGCACCATTTTGTTTCCATGTGGCGTATTTCGATTGGTCCACATGGTTTCGCCTCATTGGTCAAGACTGGTGACATAAAAAACGTTCCCACGTTTTGCTTATGGTGACTAAACGTTTAGCCACGTCAGCTGATTACGATAACGGCTGTTAGAAACTCGTTTGCCACGTGTCGCCTCATAGCGACGAAATAAAAACGTTAATGCTTATTGGGCCTAGTCCGGACGGACCAACTGGTGGCGACGATTTGCTGTACGCTGCGGATAGCCTTAACGGTTTAGTGTTCATATAAACGTCGCGGAATCGTCCGTGACATTCGATCTGATACGTTTTCATTCCGTCGCGTAAACCGTCGCGGATTGCCCTTAGCGACAGTTTGGAGCCCATCCGGAACGTTATTGAAACGTCCCCGATCGCGCTGAATTTGGTAGTGATTGTCGAGTATCAACCGTATGACAACATTGTGGCCCTTGTCCATCAAGCTCTCAAGGTCGAACGTCAAATTGCGGAAGATCTCAAGTATAACAAGCAAAAGGATTTCTTTGCCTCAAGGCCTTCCTCTTCTTCGTCTCCAATGACACAAGTGACTACACCAACAAACAACAAGACCACCTCTAGAGTTTCCAATGCTACCAACAAGTCTCCACAACCCTTTAGGGCCCGCTTGGATTTCTGTTTTAATTTGCTGGGCCGGAAAACTTCCGGCCTGTTTCCTTGCGCCCCCGTATTTAATCCGGACCTGGTCTGGTCCGTGAAAGTCTACGGACCTTAACAGTAGGTGACGACCGATAAATAATAATCGCCCGGGGAAATAACTACGAACCAAATGCGTTCACGGGAATAATTACGGCCGGCTAACTAAACCTCTATTTTGCCCAGAAAAACAGCGAACCAAGCTGTCAGACCCCGGACCTAGGGATATACATACTGTTATGTGCTCCTAGCCATGGACTCACAAGGGCTTCAGGGTTACCAGCCCCAGCCGCAACAAACAACGGCAGGCAGACCGGATTCATCGGCACGTACTCCGGATCCCCGGTCTACTACTCCTTGTATCCATGCTAGTCATAACCAATTATGCATACCCAAGCGTCCACGAGTCGGATGAAACTGAAGGAACGGGACCAAAGTTATACAGAGTTGCTATGTGTCCAGAAAGTGCAACAACAATCGAGGGTTACTGGGGTTACCTCGCCCCAGGCCGATCACATCGACAGGCGGGCTCGGACATGGATCATCGGCTCCACAACCCCTCGACTGCGACAACTATGCAGCCATAGCCAAAACTGTATAACAACGGGCTCGAAACCAACAACCGATCAAAGCAGCACTCTAGAGATGAAAGTTGTATTAAACAAGTGTTACTAGAGTATAGCTTACAAGCAGAGGTCACACGACCCAACATTACATCAGACAACGGAAGGAAAATTATGTTGCTAACCAACAAGAACCAAAAAGGCCTAAGAGGCCACAACATAAGGCGACGTCCCAGCCCATAGATTCCAGGCTGCTAACTCCACATGAACCAAGTTTAAGCAAACATGAGTACGGGAGGTACTCAACAAGACTTAGTTAACCTATTATATATCTGCTTCTTTTAGAAAGAGTTATGAAGGTTGTTTTTGCGGAAAGCCATCTTTGTTTTCCAAGTTGAGGAAGGAATATCACGTCTCATGGAGTATTTTGAAAACAGATAAGGAAGCTACTCAACTACTGATATCATCATCTTTTTAATCCGCCAAATCATATCAGCACCTCGTGCTTCAAAGATCACCACCTCAAGTTGTTCCGGTAACTCATGCTACAAGTTAACCCCTCTCGGCATCTTCGAGGAGGCATCCTTCATTCGTTATCAGCAAGTTTTAATCATTCTGTTTAAGTTGTCTATGATCACAGAATCCGTCACCAAGTCGTCCTTAACCGCGGACACTGCTTTTCGAAAAGATTTAAACCCTGCAGGTGTGTACAACTTTAACCACACGTACCAACCAACTCTTAATGCTAGATCATTAGCACTATTCCGGGAAGTTCCGGCAGATGGAGGTTGACCACGACCTTTCCCTTGCTTCGCCTATTCCATGAGTCGCTCCGAGTAGAGATGGTCCGCCAATAGGGAGTGGCCATCTCCTGCCGGGTCTCTATCATTGTGAGCGGTGCTTCAACTACTGTCTCGCCACAGGCTGTTGCACCGCCACGTCCTAGTTTGTAAACGTTTTTAACATCCTCGCAAATCCAAATGGAAAGCCCGAACTAGGCAACTCATGGAACGGACTAGGCAAGTTGAGGCCGAGGGGAATCCAATCCCCGTGTGGATGCACGCTCAGTCTTGGCTCGAAGACGAGAACTCGCTCCAAGGGGCATGAACGAGACAACCACCACAGACCCTCTGTGGTCTCGTCATCCACACCTTTAAATCATATTAAACAAGATCTCTTAACTTTCCACAGCATACTATCATACTAGATTCATTCGTGGCTCTGATTCATCAACCGAATGGAGCAGAGATCAACAGACATGTATGACTAAGCATGGCATATTTGAGGCTATGGCGATACACACAAACAACTCCTATGTCTGCTAGGAGCATTGAATCGTGATATCTGGGTTATGCAAATAAATAGGATAACTCTATCTATTGACTCAAGATACATTGGAATCGAATGCATTTGTACGAGAATCAAAAGTCTTTCGAAATCATATATGGCAGATAAGAGGTTATGCTTGCCTTGCTTCAAGAAAACTAGACAAAGTCTTCAGGAATAAGTGCTTGACTTGTCGGTTAGGATCAAGTATTCGTCATTGGATTGTTGGCCTTCTCTTCGGAGTCACGTTCTACCGAGGGGGAAACAAACACCAAAACAAGAAGAACAACAATCAACACATGGCATCGATGCAATGCACAACATGTATGCATGATCAAGTTAATGTACTGAAATAAAGCCCTAAACATGTTTGATGGGTTGCTAGAGTTCGTATGACAAATATGCAATTTTACTGAAATTAACCCAAAATAGACCCCGGAGGGGGGTTTCAGGCGATCTTAGGAGTGAGTACATTTTTTATTGCTCAAATGGGTTTGAAAACATCATGAATAGGTTTCATTTGTCATTTTGAGCAAAATGGTATATAACTTTTAATTTTCTAATTTTAATGAATAAAAACTTAATTTTCTATTTTTAAATGATTAAACAACATTAAATAAAACTCATTTTTGGACTTTGCCAAACATGTGTGAAAATGACATAAATGGGTAGAGAATAATATTCAGAATATTTTGGTACCTCACTTTTTTTCTGAATTATAAAACAAAAGTTATTAATTACTCAAATTAATTCTTTTTCTGTAATTATAAAAGAGGTGGGGCCCACGTGTCAGTTTCTTTTCTTTTAAACCTTTTTAGAAAAACAGGAGGGCTGGCCCACGTGACGTCACCATGACGTCACGCTGACGTCAGCAGTTGGCCGGAATGCCTCTGCCGTGGTCGCCCGCGGCGATTGGGTGCACGCGGGGAAACGCGGGTGGCCGCGTTCGGACGAGGGGGACGTGGGCGACCTCTCGGTAGTGGCGCCGCCCCGGTATGGTCGCCGGGGCGACGGCGCCGTGTGCAACTGCGGCGGCCGGCGGTGATCCACACGGCAACGGAGGACGAGAGGGGTAGGGGAGAAGGGGAGGGGTACCAACGTACCAGTGGCTCACCCTGAGAACGATGGGACCGTCGGGGAAGCCGGAGGAAGCTCAATGGCGGCGAATCGACGGCGGCGGAGCTTCACCGGCCGAGGGGAAGAAGGGGTCGATCCCGGCAGATGCAACCTCCTCTGCGTGCGTGCGTTCTTGAGGACAAAGAGGATCGGACGGATCATCTCCCGGAGGGCTCAACGGGGCGCGGGGAAGCTTGAGGTAGCCGGAGAGGGCGGCGGACGGCGGCGGCCCGAAGTTAGGGTTTGCCCACGGAGGGAGATATAGAGAGCGAGGGGGTGAGCTGAGCGAGCAGGAGGAGAAGAGGAGGGGCACGGCACCCTCCTCGGCTTCTTATCCGTGCGGGTCGAAGAAGGACGTGGCGAGGGCGCCGTCGGCGGGCTTCCGTGTCGCACCCGGACTTCTAGGGGATACTCACAGTCCGACAAACAGTAGGTAAATGGCTTACGGGGCATACCGGCACCCACATCTCAATATGAGTAGGCCAACACGTAAACGTGTGACAACCATTCTCTACTTTTCATCGTCTGCGCAAACCATCCCATAGAAATCCAGATACTTCCATTGACGTACTTCATAACATACACACATGGTACGTCAACGGCATTTGAACAATTGATATCACAACATATCTCTAAGACACAAATAAATAGAAATAAGTTGCAAATAGCTCTCATTAGAGCAGAGATAGCAAATACAATCATCCAGAGGACACATGTCCCAACATAACATCATTACATCACAGCGGTAGCATCAAAAGTGTCTGAGTACAGACAAGATCCAAATAGGCCTAAGAGGCCGGAAACGAAAAGACGGAGCCCATCCACGAAGTCTCGGATCCTGTCCGGGTCCGCTATCTACTCGTCAGCAGCCTCGTCATATTCCACGTAGTAGCCACCATGGGGATCCTCGGAAACGTAGTCTGCGGAAACCACAGCCCCAAAGGGGTCAGTACATAAACGTACTGGCAAGCAAGACTCACAAGATACCAAAGTGTACCCGTCAACATCAAGCACAGATGCTTTGGGTTCAACGGAAGAATAGGTGATACAAAAGATGCGGCAGCGGGCTGCACTAACCAACTACAGATACATACTACCACTTCCGGCTAACAGAAAGGAGATAAGATAGCGTATCGTAACCAACTACTAAATAACTCCAAGCAAACCCATCCTGGACCTCGCCCCTTATCCAAAGAAGCAATCCGAGGATAACTCACACAGTTGGATTAGTGATGGTTCAAGTTATTGTGTCAATAAGACTATTACTAGTTAAGTTATCATTAGTTAGGTGTAAGTTGTTCTGAGTACTTGTTAGCCAGTACTTTCACCAAGTCATCCATAACCGCGGAAAACACGGCTTCTCGAGAAGATTTAACCCTGCAGGGGTGCACCAATTTGGCCGTACACGTAAGAAAAACCCGCCAGATGGAATGGCCCTTCCACCAAGTGGGGCACTCAACACAACTCAACTCTTCTTCGCATCAAGCCCAAAGAACCACATGATGTCGTGCGCGGCTAATCGAGCCCCCACGAAGAAAAGGAGGACCCTCATAGCACTCTAAGACCACGCCGCCCTAAATGCCGACTACAAAAGTTCCACCCTGGCGCCAAGGGTTCGCACCTGCACATGCATGCATCAAATGGAAACCCGAACTAAGTGTGGCGATTTGGACGAGATGCGAATCGAATCAAATTGAGGGGGGCGCCCATACACGCTTCCCACATGCGGTTAGTGCGCTCATCATGGATCAGTAGACAAGACCCTTTTCCTAATTAGGGTCGACACTAGCAGGCCTCAAAACCACGCCGGGCCTCCTGCCGGTGCCTTATCATCAAATTAGCATTACCTCAAATATTAACAGGTTGTTGTTTAACATCGAGCCCCAGAACATAATAAAATATGGTAACAGAAATAACGGACAGCAGACTCGAGCATAAACAACCCTAAGCATGCTAGTAAGACACAGGCAACAAGCAAAAAGGTTATAGGTGTGGAGGTGAGGCTATATCAGGGTTAAAGGATAACATGTGATAGGATCGGAACACAAGCAAGGATTCATAAGGCTAGCAGAATAGACAACAGAAAGTATCGGTATCCAATGTGGAAAGGAACACAATGGCTCATGTGAGTGAATACTTGCCTCCAAACTCAGCAGCCTGGTACTGAGCTAAATCCTCAGAAGGGGTGTCGTAAGTCTCGTATGTCTCAACATCGTCGTCTATTCGAGAAGAAGCAAACAAACAACGCAGAGAGACAAACAATCAATAACATGGAATAATGCACAAACATGGGATGATGCATGACCATTTAATTGATGCATCCAAATAAGATAGCTGACATGGTAACACAATTAAATGGACCCATATGCAATTGGATTGCATATGGAAAGGTCCATGAATTAAGGTTGGAATAATTGTTCTACAACTAAACAACATGTGAAAGTGAATTAGCATGATGCATGGATGAGGAAAACAAAAAGAAAACAACAATAGAAACAATTTGAAATAAGGTTTACCAAGTTTGGAATTTCATTTGTTAAGTTATGAAAATTTGCTTCTTAAAGGTGTTACACAAGCATTTGTTGTTTTCACCAATTTTAATGGTTCAAGATAGACAACAAAGTTCATATTTGGAAAATACACAAAATTTTAGGTGGAATACATGTTTCACTTGTTGAAAAAGGATTTAGAATGAATTAATTATGAATTAAACAAGTTTAAACAAGATTTAAATGAATTTAATTCAAGTTTGAAGTTAATTGAATTTTTATTTGTTCAAAACATTAAATGAAGTTCATATTTGAAAAGTTTATACTTTTATGGTTAGAAAAAATATTTTATATGTTCAAAAAGAAATTAATTTGACCAAGTTATGAATTTAGCAATTTTAAATGATTTAAACAAGGTTTAAATTATTTAACCAATTTTAATTATTCAAAACATGAAACAAAGTTTATATTTGAAAAGCTGGTTTAATTTAGCATGGAAAACATATTTTATTTGTTGAAAATGGATATAAAATGAGCAAGTTATTAATTTGGCAATTTTAAATGCATTAATCAAGAAACAGTTGTTTTCAGCAATTTAAATTGTTCAAAACAGAAAACAAAGTTGATATTTGCAAAGTACATGAAAAATTGAATGGAAAACATATTTAGTTTGTTGAATTTGGAATTTTTATGCCCAAGTTATGAATTTTGCAAAATTAAATGAATTAAACAAGGATTCAAATATTTCACCAATTTAAAATATTCAAAACAGTAAACAAAATTTATATTTAGGTAGAGAATTTAATTTGGAGTGGAAAACATATTTAAAATGTTGAATTTGAAGTTGAAATGAATTAGTTATGCATTTTTAGAGTTTAGGTATTAATCTGCCATTTTAAATAATATCCAGGGACTTAGAAATAATTTACAGGGACCTAGAAGAAACTAGCAAGGACTTGTGTGCGATTAGCTATTTGTTCTGGGCCTGGAAAATAAAATGGAAAAGGTGGGGTTTTTGCGCGGGGGTGGGATTCGATCCCACGCCCTCTGCTGTGCGCTCAAGGGGTGCTACCAATTGGGCTGTTGCTGTCTCGTGACAGAAAGGGTCGCGCGGTGAGGATAAGGTGGTGTTCGCGTGTTAACTGAACTTTTGCAGGTTCAGTACTGCACCTCGACAGAGGAAGGCGGCCGCCGGCGGGCTGCTGCTGCGACTCGCGGTGGCCGTGGTGCGTGTGCTGCTCGTGTGCGTGCTCGCGGCGTGCGGGTGATTGCAGAGAGGAAGGAAACGAGGGAGGAGAGGATCGAGGTGGAGCTCACCTCTCTGAAGAAAATAGCAGACACTCGGTGCAGCAGGTGGCCGGCGGCGAGAAGAGGATGGCGGCGGCGCACCGGGCCTTCCCCGTCCGCGCTGAGGGGTCGATGAGGAAGAGGGTGGCGAGGAGGTCCGATTCCCGCGGCTGGCCAGCGAGGAGGAAGGCCAGCACGCCGGCGATCGACGGAGATACAGAGGTGGGGCTCGGTGGCGGTGGTGTTCAGAGAGAGGAGCAACAGGGACAGAGAGAGGAGGTGGAAGAAAGGAGAAAATGGAGGCGGGGGAGAGAGGAGGGGGGAGAGAATTAGGGCAGAGGGGAGGAGCTCGAGGCCAGGGTTATAGGGGGAGGTGGAGCTCGGATGGCCGTCCGCTCCTCACTGCTGCCGACATGGGCACCTTCAGATCGCTGCCGTACAGAGGTTGAAGGAGGGGTGGGGGGTAGCAGGCCAGGGGAGATGGTGGGCTGGCCCAAAAGGCTGGCCTGCCCCCTCTCCCTTTGAATTTTTTGCTTTTTGATTCTGTTCCTTTTTTTTTGCAGAAAAAGAATAGGAAGGAAAGGCATAGATTTGGGGTTAGAAAATTAGGGAGAATTTTGTATTTGATTAAGTTTTGTAACAGCACCAAAAGGCCAACTTTAGTTTTGCAAAAAATTTAAATTATGTTGCTGTTGCATTTTTATTTGAATTTGATTGAATTTAATATTAATTGAATAATTGAACTTAGCAATTTAAAAGTTTTTAAATTCAAGTTTATTTGAAACAAGAGATTGATTAGTTTTGTAATTTTCATAAATTTCAAAAGGGGTGCTGTTTGGAAAATTAATTGAATTTGAAAATGTTTTGGTATTAAATGAATTATTGATAGAAACAAATCAATAGTTTGAAATTACAACTTTAAGGGAAACAAATAATTGCTTTGATTTGAATATTCATTTGGAAATTGTAACATCACAAGTATGAAACAAAAGGTTTGAATTTTTGGTTTGAAATTCAAATAGAAAAACAAGGGAAAACAAAGGAAAACAGAGGAAAACAAATGGAAAACAAAGCAAAACAAATGCAATGAACATGATGTCATGATGCAAAACATAAAATAACAGAGAGCAAACATTCTAATGGATGTTTTTCATACTTGGGATGTTACAAAACGCCCCCCCCCCCTTGAAGGAATCGCGCCCCGAGATTCCTACTGAGAAGAAAAAAAGGGTCCGGATACTTCTTGCGAAGATCCTCTTGAGCTGTGACACGTGAAACACATCGTGCACCTCTGATAGTTTTTTTCTGGAAGTTCAAGACGATAGGCATTCCTGACAACTCTTCTGGAAAGACGTCAGGGAATTCGCAAACCACCGGAACATTTTCGAGTAAAGGTAGAGGTTTTGCAATGAGGGTGTATAGTTGAGTAGAACTTGATTCATTTGGAGAATAGACTATCTGGCCAGAAGGGTGGAACAGCGTTATTGATTAGACGCCGGTAGAAGAAGTGAAGTGGGAAGCAACAACAAGGTTTGAACGGACGAAAAGGATGTTGAGAAGAACAGGATATCGAAGCAACATCGGGAAACACGAGACCAAAACACTCCTGAGGTACTACGGAAAAACCCATCCGGGCTTCTAAAGGATCAATATCTACTGCTTAAGGAATAGAGGATCTGCTTCCGGGGCTTACACGCCTCCGTTCTCAATTGTGAGTAGGCAACATGATAAATCATGTCACAACCACCTCCATTCATATGGTCTAGTAGATATAACTATCCTAGAGAAACCAGGATACGTGAAATCCTAACTTGAAAGTTTAGGTGAGAAGAGAAAACAACGTTGCACTTCCTTACCAGAAAAGGGAGGGTGGGTGGGTAAAGAAATAAAAGAACAGAATTCCTACTCTCACGTTTCATTTTTCCTATATAGCTACAAAATAGTTTCTAGACTCAACTGGGACCAGTAAAAGGGATCCTACAGGCAGACATGCTCTGATACCATTTGTCGCACCCGAACTTCTAGGGGATACTCACAGTCCGACAAACAGTAGGTAAATGGCTTACGGGGCATACCGGCACCCGCATCTCAATATGAGTAGGCCAACACGTAAACGTGTGACAACCATTCTCTACTTTTCATCGTCTGCGCAAACCATCCCATAGAAATCCAGATACTTCCATTGACGTACTTCATAACATACACACATGGTACGTCAACGGCATTTGAACAATTGATATCACAACATATCTCTAAGACACAAATAAATAGAAATAAGTTGCAAATAGCTCTCATTAGAGCAGAGATAGCAAATACAATCATCCAGAGGACACATGTCCCAACATAACATCATTACATCACAGCGGAAGTATCAAAAGTGTCTGAGTACAGACAAGATCCAAATAGGCCTAAGAGGCCGGAAACGAAAAGATGGAGCCCATCCACGAAGTCTCGGATCCTGCCCGGGTCCGCTATCTACTCGTCAGCAGCGTCGTCATATTCCACGTAGTAGCCACCATGGGGATCCTCGGAAACGTAGTCTGCGGAAATCACAGCCCCAAAGGGGTCAGTACATAAACGTACTGGCAAGCAAGACTCACAAGATACCAAAGTGTACCCGTCAACATCAAGCACATATGCTTTGGGTTCAACGGAAGAATAGGTGATACAAAAGATGCGGCAGCGGGCTGCACTAACCAACTACAGATACATACTACCACTTCCGGCTAACAGAAAGGAGATAAGATAGCGTATCGTAACCAACTACTAACTAACTCCAAGCAAACCCATCCTGGACCTCGCCCCTTATCCAAAGAAGCAATCCGAGGATAACTCACACAGTTGGATTAGTGATGGTTCAAGTTATTGTGTCAATAAGACTATTACTAGTCAAGTTATCATTAGTTAGGTGTAAGTTGTTCTGAGTACTTGTTAGCCAGTACTTTCACCAAGTCATCCATAACCGCGGAAAACACGGCTTCTCGAGAAGATTTAACCCTGCAGGGGTGCACCAATTTGGCCGTACACGTAAGAATAACCTGCCAGATGGAATGGCCCTTCCACCAAGCGGGGCACTCAACACAACTCAACTCTTCTTCGCATCAAGCCCAAAGAACCACATGCTGTGCGTGCGCGGCTAATCGAGCCCCCACGAAGAAAAGGAGGACCCTCATAGCACTCTAAGACCATGCCGCCCTAAATGCCGACTACAAAAGTTCCACCCTGGCGCCAAGGGTTCGCACCTGCACATGCATGCATCAAATGGAAAGCCCGAACTAAGTGTGGCGATTTGGACGAGACGCGAATCGAATCAAATTGAGGGGGGCGCCCATACACTCTTCCCACATGCGGTTAGTGCGCTCATCATGGATCAGTAGACAAGACCCTTTTCCTAATTAGGGTCGACACTAGCAGGCCTCAAAACCACGTCGGGCCTCCTGCCGGTGCCTTATCATCAAATTAGCATTACCTCAAATATTAACAGGTTGTTGTTTAACATCGAGCCCCAGAACATAATAAAATATGGTAACAGAAATAACGGACAGCTGACTCGAGCATAAACAACCCTAAGCATGCTAGTAAGACACATGCAACAAGCAAAAAGGTTATAGGTGTGGAGGTGAGGCTATATCAGGGTTAAAGGATAACATGTGATAGGATCGGAACACAAGCAACGATTCATAAGGCTAGCAGAATAGACAACGGAAAGTATCGGTATCCAATGTGGAAAGGAACACAATGGCTCATGTGAGTGAATACTTGCCTGCAAACTCAGCAGCCTGGTACTGAGCTAAATCCTCAGAAGGGGTGTCGTAAGTCTCGTCTGTCTCAACGTCGTCGTCTATTCGAGAACAAGCAAACAAACAACGCAGAGAGACAAACAATCAATAACATGGCATAATGCACAAACATGGGATGATGCATGACCATTTAATTGATGCATCCAAATAAGATAGCTGACATGGTAACACAATTAAATGGACCCATATGCAATTGGATTGCATATGGAAAGGTCCATGAATTAAGGTTGGAATAATTGTTCTACAACTAAACAGCATGTGAAAGTGAATTATCATGATGCATGGATGAGGAAAACAAAAATAAAACAACAATAGAAACAATTTGAAATAAGGTTTACCAAGTTTGGAATTTTATTTATTAAGTTATGAAAATTTGCTTCTTAAAGGTGTTACAAAAGCATTTGTTGTTTTCACCAATTTTAATGGTTCAAGATAGACAACAAAGTTCATATTTGGAAAAACACAAAATTTTAGGTGGAATACATGTTTCACTTGTTGAAAAAGGATTTAGAATGAATTAATTATGAATTAAACAAGTTTAAACAAGATTTAAATGAATTTAATTCAAGTTTGAATTTAATTGAAATTTTATTTGTTCAAAACATTAAATTAAGTTCATATTTGAAAAGTTTATACTTTTATGGTTGGAAAACATATTTTATATGTTCAAAAAGAAATTAATTTGACCAAGTTATGAATTTAGCAATTTTAAATGATTTACACAAGGTTTAAATTATTTAACCAATTTTAATTATTCAAAACATGAAACAAAGTTAATATTTGAAAAGGTGGTTTAATTTAGCATGGAAAACATATTTTATTTGTTGAAAATGGATTTAAAATGAGCAAGTTATTAATTTGGCAATTTTAAATGCATTAATCAAGAAACAGTTGTTTTCAGCAATTTAAATTGTTCAAAACAGAAAACAAAGTTGATATTTGCAAAGTACATGAAAAATTGAATGGAAAACATATTTAGTTTGTTGAATTTGGAATTTTTATGCCCAAGTTATGAATTTTGCAAAATTAAACGAATTAAACAAGGATTCAAATATTTCACCAATTTAAAATATTCAAAACAGTAAACAAAATTTATATTTAGGTAGAGAATTTAATTTGGAGTGGAAAACATATTTAAAATGTTGAATTTGAAGTTGAAATGAATTAGTTATGCATTTTTAGAGTTTAGGTATTAATCTGCCATTTTAAATAATATCCAGGGACTTAGAAATAATTTACAGGAACCTAGAAGAAACTAGCAAGGACTTGTGTGCGATTAGCAATTTGTTCTGGGCCTGGAAAATAAAATGGAAAAGGTGGGGTTTTTGCGCGGGGGTGGGATTCGATCCCACGCCCTCTGCTGTGCGCTCAAGGGGTGCTACCAATTGGGCTGTTGCTGTCTCGTGACAGAAAGGGTCGCGCGGTGAGGATAAGGTGGTGTTCACGTGTTAACTGAACTTTTGCAGGTTCAGTACTGCACCTCGACAGAGGAAGGCGGCCGCCGGCGGGCTGCTGCTGCGACTCGCGGTGGCCGTGGTGCGTGTGCTGCTCGTGTGCGTGCTCGCGGCGTGCGGGTGATTGCAGAGAGGAAGGAAACGAGGGAGGAGAGGATCGAGGTGGAGCTCACCTCTCTGAAGAAAATAGCAGACGCTCGGTGCAGCAGGTGGCCGGCGGCGAGAAGAGGATGGCGGCGGCGCACCGGGCCTTCCCCGTCCGCGCTGAGGGGTCGATGAGGAAGAGGGTGGCGAGGAGGTCCGATTCCCGCGGCTGGCCAGCGAGGAGGAAGGCCAGCACGCCGGCGATCGACGAAGATACAGAGGTGGGGCTCGGTGGCGGTGGTGTTCAGAGAGAGGAGCAACAGGGACAGAGAGAGGTGGAAGAAACGAGAAAATGGAGGCGGGGGAGAGAGGAGGGGGAGAGAATTAGGGCAGAGGGGAGGAGCTCGAGGCCAGGGTTATAGGGGGAGGTGGAGCTCGGATGGCCGTCCGCTCCTCACTGTTGCCGACGTGGGCACCTTCAGATCGCTGCCGTACAGAGGTTGAAGTAGGGGTGGGGGTAGCAGGCCAGGGAGATGGTGGGCTGGCCTGCCCCCTCTCCCTTTGATTTTTTTGCTTTTTTGATTATGTTCCTTTTTTTTTGCAGAAAAAGAATAGGAAGGAAAGGCATAGATTTGGGGTTAGAAAATTAGGGAGAATTTTGTATTTGATTAAGTTTTGTAACAACACCAAAAGGCCAACTTTAGTTTTGCAAAAATTTTAAATTATGTTGCTGTTGCATTTTTATTTGAATTTGATTGAATTTAATATTAATTGAATAATTGAACTTAGCAATTTAAAAGTTTTTAAATTCAAGTTTATTTGAAACAAGAGATTGATTTGTTTTGTAATTTTCATAAATTTCAAAAGGGGTGCTGTTTGGAAAATTAATTGAATTTGAAAATGTTTTGGTATTAAATGAATTATTGATAGAAACAAATCAATAGTTTGAAATTACAACTTTAATGGAAACAAATAATTGCTTTGATTTGAATATTCATTTGGAAATTGTAACATCACAAGTATGAAACAAAAGGTTTGAATTTTTGGTTTGAAATTCAAATAGAAAAACAAGGGAAAACAAAGGAAAACACAGGAAAACAAATGGAAAACAAAGCAAAACAAATGCAATGAACATGATGTCATGATGCAAAACATAAAATAACAGAGAGCAAACATTCTAATGGATGTTTTTCATACTTGGGATGTTACATTCCGTCCTTCTGGCCGGAGGAAGAAGAGACAAAAGGGAAGTTTTGCAAAACCCCCTGGAAATTTTGGAAATCACAGAGAGACCCTTTTCCATTATAAAAACTGAACAGAAACCATTGATTTGAGGGCCTTTTTGTAAAGAGAAAATTTGGCAAAAATACATTTTCGAAACCTTGTGAAATTTCCAACAAAACCATGTTTTGTTTTTCCCAAATTGAATTTGTTTTTAAAACAAAATTTGGGGAACCACTTTAAGTGATTTTTGGTCATTTCATTTGTTATTTTCAAATGCAAAATTGTAACCAAAGTTTTCATGCATGTATGAGATGCCAAAAACACACCAACACCCTAATGTAGCAAAACAGGGATGTTACAAATCTACCCCCCTTACAAGAATCTCGTCCCGAGATTCCCGAAGGAGAAGAAAGAAGAACACCGGTTTTGAACGATCTTCTCGAATCTTGCGGTTCTCTTCTCGAAGAGGTTGATCTGCAACACTTGCGAAGATATCCAGCGGCTACACCTTAGGTAGAGGAAAACTCGTAGAAATTGATCTTCACTAAGATCGAGTATCTCATGGATAATTCATGACATGAATGTTCATAAAGAACCGTTGAGTTTTCGTGCATGAAACACATCAAGATAACAGAAGAAACTGAGAGAAGGTTTCAAGTTTACGGACGAGTGGTCTTGAAGGGATTTAGAATATGAGCTTTGCACAAGACTTTAGATCCTTTTGGAAAAGAAAGGTTGAACAACTTGTGAAACCGAGGTTTCTTCAAACAGGCAACCAAGATGGGAAGGATTGTTTTAGATATCACAATGTAATATTCGTAGACGAGGGGAAACACGAGAAAACACTATAATCGTGCACCGGAGAGAATTTGATACAAGATCATGTTCACTCTTCGGAGTGGACACGGAAGATGAAGGAACTTTCATTCCGTCAAAACTTTGTCGAAAACTTTGTCAAAGATCGGGATGTCACTTTACGAGAGAAGATGAGTAGCCACGGAATGTTGGAACACCATGATTAAGGAGTAATTTTTGGTCACACCGTAAGGATGGGTAACCAACAGGGATTGGAGCACCGGAAGGAATGAGGAACCTCTTTCCTATTGTGGATTGTACGTAGCAATACATCTACCACATAGTTAAGATCCCACGGCTAGAGTGACTGAAAAATTCACACAATGTGTGGGATAAACATAACTTCAAGTAAAAAAACTTGAAGAAGGGAATTGATCAAAGGAGATTACCAAGCACCACGAGATGTTTTTCACGATGAACTTGTTTCCACTGGAACAAAGATCTTGGAGGTTCAACGGAGAGGTATTGGAAAGATCGTCTTCCAAGTTATCCTTGTTGTTCTAGATACAGACAACAGGCTCACGACAAGCCTTCTGTAGGTCATCAAGTGAAAGTGAAACTCCGGTTTTAAAAGAACGGTGAAGAAAACTTGTTAGAATAAGCAACACAAGATTCCTCGCGGGGAGTGGTTGTTCTTACGGATGCAAAGGGATATGACATAAGGCCTTCCGGCTAGTTGTGTCAACCACTACATCAACCATGCCGGATTTTGAAAAGGCTTGATTCAATACCCTTGAGGAACACCAACCATCGTTATTGCTTGAGATTCAGCTCTGGTTAGCGGGTTGATAACTCAGACTCGGTAGGTTTGAGCGAAGAGATTGCACCGGTTACAATTGAGATACCTTTACTGGATTCTCAAGGTATGGACTATGATTCCACGCTCAAGAAGATGAGCGAGATTGAAGAACTCATGTATTAGCAACTTACGAAAGACGGTTGCACCTACATGAATTACTTCCCAGGGAACACATCGGAGGCTTATTGGGAGACGATACAAAGATAACGAAGTTCATAGACTTCTTCTCTTTCACGAACAATCAGTCAGTGGCTTAGTGTGGATGCAAACTTGTTCAAGTAAATGGAGGTAACAACCAACCATCTCAAGAATACTCAACACATGCATGACCGACTGGGATTATTCCGAGGGAGACAAGAAAACCTTACTCGGATCCATGGCGACAACTTTCACCATAAGCACACGAACCTGAGAAAGTCACTTCGAACATCCAGAACACAACTTCGTGATGACACAAAGATGGTTCTCAAAGGTTTCCAACATTAGTGCCAAGTGTTCAACATGAATCTCTTGCAATTCGGAGATATAAGAATGTCGTTGATGGGCTCAACAACAGCCTTATCAAGTTACTCCAAGAAGAGGGATTCATATGATACATGAACATGGCAAAATATTGGCCAGACTAAAGGACATGAGGGTGTACCCGGCAAAACACCATGAGTAGAAACACCATCAAGACAGTCATTGGAGCTGAACTTGATTTGACGATAGCCCAACTCAAACCAAGAGGTAGAGTGATAGCATTTCCGCAAAGGAGGTACTATCCTGCTTCAACACGAGAAAACTAGATATCCCTTATCAAAGGAACAAGTTGGGAAGAGATCGTGTCTTTCAACTCTCCAAGTTGTTGTTTAAGCTCAACCAACTAGTCCAGGGTATCCAGCAAGGTTTCTTGGAGAAAGGAGGGGTTCAAAGTACCCCTTGTTTAGACATCACGGTCAGGTGACAAACCTGGCGATACTTCTAGAAAGACAACCAGAATATCACAACCTACCGGTATGTCTCGGAGTTGAAAAGGAATCTTGCTTTTCAAAGCAGTCAATATGATCTTGAGAGCTCCGACATGAACCTAACTCTTTGACCAAGAATGTGCACCGGCATGAACGGATTTGGTAACTCAGTCAACTTTTACCACAGGCTGGGTGACCAGTGGTTCTAAGAAGGATACAGATGTTTCTTAGATTTTTCAAAGCAATAAGAATTGTTAAGAATAACTGATACACACCTCAATACACACCCAACCTTCTCGGCATTTCAGACATGGAGGAAGGGTGAGTGAAGACGTGTAAGAACATCCCTTCATCAATGAGACCATGAAACACAACACAACCTCTTGATATATAAGAGTGTGATACCCGGAAGTGGAACAGAACGGAAGCTAACGGAACTTCTTGAATCCGCGAATTACAAAAATTTGACCTGATCCTGGAGATGAACGAGGTACTGGAGTTTGTTTCTCCTGGCATTCCAAGGTGGAATGTTTTGACGGAAAACAAGAGCAAATGCATTGGAACAATCCAACACACATATGCAGCTTGGTTTCAAAACAACAGATTTAGATTTAAGAGCAACTGGAAGATAGGAACATGCTCCGGAGAATCTAGAGGCCATGGGGAGTGCACAGGTGATACTCTTTTGTAAAACCCATGCTAGAAGATCGATATAGCTAAACTAAGAACGAAGATGTGGATTTCATGATGACCACTCTTGTTGTGATCCCTTCTTGATTACAAGAGAAAACCTACGGCTATTGGAGTTGAAACTACCTAGCCATCCTGAGGTAGAAGATATTCCTCAGGATCCAAAGAAACAGAACTTGGGTTAAAGGTCAGCATCCTGTACTGATGGTGTGAGCATCACATGGTTATGACCACATGATTTAACCCACCACAACTCAGCACATTTCGGGACCTTCGGTTCAAGTCCAAGGGTTAGAAACCGAAAGAAAGGAGTAACTACTCGCTTAGTGTCTTAAAGGACACTATGAATCGCAATCACGAGGTATCTTTCAAAAGACAAACTTAACTCCGGAAGAATTTGGGCAGAGAATAACAGATACATTCGAGATGGCAAGCAGATCTCGAGGTTCATGATTTAGAACTTTGAAACATGTAGAAATGTGGAATCCGGACAACTCTGAGAGATTAGGATGGGAAGGAATCTCCCAGTTTAAGAGATAACGGACTTTGGAACACACACGACTCCAGAAACCCAACACTATGTCAACTTGGTTAACAACGTCCTTGCCAAAGAATGCACCTAAGTTTTGAATAACTGAAACCTTTTCAAATCAAAACAGGTAAGGTGACCCAGAGTTAGAGCGATACCAGATACGGAGTAAAAAGAATCCTAAGAAGGTTTTCACAAACCATTTGGAGTTTCAAAATAGTTTTCATAAACTCTAGACTCAACATCGACCAAGCAGTAAGGTTTCCTATAGGCAGTCCTGCTCTGATACCAACTTTTGTCAGACCCCGGACCCAGGGATATATATACTGTTATGTGCTCCTAGCCATGGACTCACAAGGGCTTCAGGGTTACCAGCCCCGGCCGCAACAAACAACGGCAGGCAGACCGGATTCATCGGCACGTAGTCCGGATCCCTGGTCTACTACTCCTTGTATCCATGCTAGTCATAACCAATTATACACACCCAAGCGTCCACGAGTCGGATGAAACTGAAGGAACGGGACCAAAGTTATACAGAGCTGCTATGTGTCCAGAAAGTGCAACAACAATCGAGGGTTACTGGGGTTACCTCGCCCCAGGCCGATCACATCGACAGGCGGGCTCGGACATGGATCATCGGCTCCACAACCCCTCGACTGCGACAACTATGCAGCCATAGCCAAAACTGTATAACAACGGGCTCGAAACCAACAACCGATCAAAGCAGCACTCTAGAGATGAAAGTTGTATTAAACAAGTGTTACTAGAGTATAGCTTACAAGCAGAGGTCACACGACCCAACATTACATCAGACAACGGAAGGCAAATTATGTTGCTAACCAACAAGAACCAAAAAGGCCTAAGAGGCCACAACATAAGGCGACGTCCCAGCCCATAGATTCCAGGCTGCTACCTGGAAACCCCAAACTACTCGTCGATGTCCACGTCGAAACACCACCGAACTGAGGAACCAAGTTTAAGCAAACATGAGTACGGAAGGTACTCAACAAGACTTAGTTAACCTATTATATATCTGCTTCTTTTAGAAAGAGTTATGAAGGTTGTTTTTGCGTAAAGCCATCTTTGTTTTCCAAGTTGAGGAAGGAATAACACGTCTCATGGAGTATTTTGAAAACAGATAAGGAAGCTACTCAACTACTGATATCATCATCTTTTTAATCCACCAAATCATATCAGCACCTCGTGCTTCAAAGATCACCACCTCAAGTTGTTCCGGTAACTCATGCTACAAGGTAACCCCTCTCGGCATCTTCGAGGAGGCATCCTTCATTCGTTATCAGCAAGTTTTAATCATTCTGTTTAAGTTGTCTATGATCACAGAATCCGTCACCAAGTCGTCCTTAACCGCGGACACGGCTTTTCGAAAAGATTTAAACCCTGCAGGGGTGTAAAACTTTAACCACACGTACCAACCAACTCTTAATGCCAGATCATTAGCACTATTCCGGGAAGTGCCGGCAGATGGAGGTTGACCACGACCTTTCCCTTGCTTCGCCTATTCCATGAGTCGCTCCGAGTAGAGATGGTCCGCCAATAGGGAGTGGCCATCTCCTGCTGGGTCTCTATCATTGTGAGCGGTGCTTCAACTACTGTCTCGCCACAGGCTGTTGCACCGCCACGTCCTAGTTTTGTAAACGTTTTTAACATCCTCGCAAATCCAAATGGAAAGCCCGAACTAGGCAACTCATGGAACGGACTAGGCAAGTTGAGACCGAGGGGAATCCAATCCCCGTGTGGATGCACGCTCAGTCTTAGCTCGAAGACGAGAACTCGCTCCTAGGGGCATGAACGAGACAACCACCATAGACCCTCTGTGGTCTCTTCATCCACACCTTTAAATCATATTAAACAAGATCTCTTAACTTTCCACAACATACTATCATACTAGATTCATTCGTGGCTCTGATTCATCAACCGGATGGAGCAGAGATCAACAGACATGTATGACTAAGCATGGCATGTTTGAGGCTCTGGCGATACACACAAACAACTCCTATGTCTGCTAGGAGCATTGAATCATGATATCTGGGTTATGCAAATAAATAGGATAACTCTATCTATTGACTCAAGATACATTGGAATCGAATGCATTTGTACGAGAATCAAAAGTCTTTCGAAATCATATATGGAAGATAAGAGGTTATGCTTGCCTTGCTTCAAGAAAACCAGACAAAGTCTTCAGGAATAAGTGCTTGACTTGTCGGTTAGGATCATGTATTCGTCATTGTATTGATGGCCTTCTCTTCGGAGTCACGTTCTATCGAGGGGGAAACAAACACCAAAACAAGAAGAACAACAATCAACACATGGCATCGATGCAATGCACAACATGTATGCATGATCAAGTTAATGTACTGAAATAAAGCCCTAAACATGTTTGATGGGTTGCTAGAGTTCGTATGACAAATATGCAATTTTACTGAAATTAACCCGAAATAGACCCCGGAGGGGGTTTCGGGCGATCTTAGGAGTGAGTACAATTTTTATTGCTCAAATGGGTTCGAAAACATCATGAATAGGTTGCATTTGTCACTTTGAGCAAAATGGTATATAACTTTTAATTTTCTAATTTTAATGAATAAAAACTTAATTTTCTATTTTTAAATGATTAAACAACATTAAATAAATACTCATTTTTGGACTTTGCCAAACATGTGTGAAAATGACATAAATGGGTAGAGAATAATTTTCTGAATATTTTGGTACCTCGCTTTTATTTTTCTGAATTATAAAACAGCAGTTATTAATTACTCAAATTAATTCTTTTTCTGTAATTATAAAAGAGGTGGGGCCCACGTGTCAGTTTCTTTTCTTTTAAACCTTTTTAGAAAAACAGGAGGGCTGGCCCACGTGACATCACCATGACGTCATGCTGACGTCAGCAGTTGGCCGGAATGCCTCAGCCGTGGTCGCCGGCGGCGACTGGGTGCACGCGGGGAAACGCGGGTGGCCGCGTTCGGACGAGGGGGACGTGGGCGACCTCTCGGTAGTGGCGCCGCCCCGGTATGGTCGCCGGAGCGACGGCGCTGTGTGCAACTGCGGCGGCCGGCGGTGATCCACACGGCAACGGAGGACGAGAGGGGTAGGGGAGAAGGGGAGGGGTACCAAGGTACCAGTGGCTCACCGTGAGAACGATAGGGCCGTCGGGGAAGCCGGAGGAAGCTCAATGGCAGCGAATCGACAGCGGCGGAGCTTCATCGGCCGCGGGGAAGAAGGGGTCGATCCCGGCAGATGCAACCTCCTCTACGTGCGTGCGTTCTTGAGGACAAAGAGGATCGGACGGATCATCTCCCGGAGGGCTCAACGGGGCGCGGGGAAGCTTGAGGTAGCCGGAGACGGCGGCGGACGGCGGTGGCCCGAAGTTAGGGTTTGCCCTCGGAGGGAGATACAGAGAGCGAGGGGTGAGGTGAGCGAGCAGGAGGAGAAGAGGAGGGGCATGGCACCCTCCTCGGCTTCTTATCCGTGCGGGTCGAAGCAGGACGTGGCGAGGGCGCCGTCGGCGGGCTTCCGTCCTTCTGGCCGGAGGAAGAAGAGACAAAAGGGAAAAACCTGGAAATTTTGGAAATCACAGAGAGACCCTTTTCCATTATAAAAACAGAACAGAAACCATTGATTTGAGGGCCTTTTTGTAAAGAGAAAATTTGGCAAAAATACATTTTCGAAACCTTGTGAAATTTCCAACAAAACCATGTTTTGTTTTTCCCAAAGTGAATTTGTTTTTAAAACAAAATTTAGGGAACCCCTTTAAGTGATTTTTGGTCATTTCATTTGTTATTTTCAAATGCAAAATTGTAACCAAAGTTTTCTTGCATGTATGAGATGCCAAAAACACACCAACACCCTAATGTAGCAAAACAGGGATGTTACAAATCTACCCCGCTTACAAGAATCTCGTCCCGAGATTCCGGAAGGAGAAGAAAGAAAAACACCGGTTTTGAACGATCTTCTCGAATCTTGCGGTTCTCGTCTCGAAGTGGTTTATCTGCAACACTTGCGAAGATATCCAGCGGCTACACCTTAGGTAGAGGAAAACTCGTAGAAATTGATCTTCACTAAGATCGAGTATCTCATGGATAATTCATGACATGAATTAACTGAGGGAAGGTTTCAAGTTTACGGACGAGTGGTCTTGAAGGGATTTAGAATATGAGCTTTGCACAAGTCTTTAGATCCTTTTGGAAAAGAAAGGTTGAACAACTTGTGAAACCGAGGTTTCTTCAAACAGGCAACCAAGATGGGAAGGATTGTTTTAGATATCACAATGTAATATCCGTAGACGAGGGGAAACACGAGAAAACATTGTAATCGTGCACCGGAGAGAATTTGATACAAGATCATGTTCACTCTTCGGAGTGGACACGGAAGATGAAGGAACTTTCATTCCGTCAAAACTTTGTCGAAAACTTTGGAAAAAGATCGGGATGTCACTTTACGACAGAAGATGAGTAGCCACGGAATGTTGGAACACCATGATTAAGGAGTAATTTTTGTTCACACCATAAGGATGGGTAACCAACAGGGATTGGAGCACCGGAAGGAATGAGGAACCTCTTTCCTATTGTGGATTGTACGTAGCAATACATCTACCACATAGTTAAGATCCCACGGCTAGAGTGACTGACAAATTCACACAATGTGTGGGATAAACATAACTTCAAGTAAAAAACAACTTGAAGAAGGGAACTGATCAAAGGAGATTACCAAGCACCATGAGATGTTTTTCACGATGAACTTGTTTCCACTGGAACAAAGATCTTGGAGGTTCAACGGAGAGGTATTGGAAAGATCGTCTTCCAAGTTATCCTTGATGTTCTAGATACAGACAACAGGCTCACGACAAGCCTTCTGTAGGTCATCAAGTGAAAGTGAAACTCCGGTTTTAAAAGAACGGTGAAGAAAACTTGTTAGAATAAGCAACACAAGATTCCTCGCGGGTAGTGGTTGTTCTTACGGATGCAAAGGGATATGACATAAGGCCTTCCGGCTAGTTGTGTCAACCACTACATCAACCATGCCGAATTTTGAAAAGGCCTGATTCAATACCCTTGAGGAACACCAACCATCGTTACTCCTTGAGATTCAGCTCTCGTTAGCGGGTTGATAACTCGGACTCGGTAGGTTTGAGCAAAGAGATTGCACCGGTTACAATTGAGATACCTTTACTGGATTCTCAAGGTATGACTATGATTCCACGCTCAAGAAGATGAGCGAGATTGCAGAACCCATGTATTAGCAACTTACGAAAGACGGTTGCACCTACATGAATTACTTGCCAGGGAACACATCGGAGTCCTTATTGGGAGACGATACAAAGATAACGAAGTTCATAGACTTCTTCTCTTTCACGAACAATCAGTCAGTGGCTTAGTGTGGATGCAAACTTGTTCAAGTAAATGGAGGTAACAACCAACCATCTCAAGAATACTCAACACATGCATGACCGACTGGGATTATTCCGAGGGAGACAATAAAACCTTACTCGGATCCATGGCGACAACTTTCACCATAAGCACACGAACCTGAGAAAGTCACTTCGAACATCCAGAACACAACTTCGTGATGACACAAAGATGGTTCTCAAAGGTTTCCAACATTAGTGCCAAGTGTTCAACATGAATCTCTTGCAATTCGGAGATATAAGAATGTCGTTGATGGGCTCAACAACAGCCTTATCAAGTTACTCCAAGAAGAGGGATTCATATGATACATGAACATGGCAAAATATTGGCCAGACTAAAGGACATGAGGGTGTACCCGGCAAAACACCATGAGTAGAAACACCATCAAGACAGTCATTGGAGCTGAACTTGATTTGACGATAGCCCAACTCAAACCAAGAGGTAGAGTGATAGCATTTCCGCAAAGGAGGTACTATCCTGCTTCAACACGAGGAAAACTAGATATCCCTTATCAAAGGAACAAGTTGGGAAGAGATCGTGTCTTTCAACTCTCCAAGTTGTTGTTTAAGCTCAACCAACTAGTCCAGGGTATCCAGCAAGGTTTCTTGGAGAAAGGAGGGGTTCAAAGTACCCCTTGTTTAGACATCACGGTCAGGTGACAAACCTGGTGGTACTTCTAGAAAGACAACCAGAATATCACAACCTACCGGTATGTCTCGGAGTTGAAAAGGAATCTTGCTTTTCAAAGCAGTCAATATTATCTTGAGAGCTCCGGCATGAACCTAACTCTTTGACCAAGAATGTGCACCGGCATGAACGGATTTGGTAACTCAGTCAACTTTTACCAGAGGCTGGGTGACCAGTGGTTCTAAGAAGGATACAGATGTTTCTTAGATTTTTCAAAGCAATAAGAATTGCTAAGAATAACTGATACACACCTCAATACACACCCAACCTTCTCGGCATTTCAGACATGGAGGAAGGGTGAGTGAAGACGTGTAAGAACATCCCTTCATCAATGAGACCATGAAACACAACACAACCTCTTGATATATAAGAGTGTGATACCCGGAAGTGGAACAAAAGTGAAGCTAACGGAACTTCTTGAATCCGCGAATTACAAAACTTTGACCTGATCCTGGAGATGAACGAGGTACTGGAGTTTGTTTCTCCTGGCATTCCAAGCTGGAATGTTTTGACGGAAAACAAGAGCAAATGCATTGGAACAATCCAACACACATATGCAGCTTGGTTTCAAAACAACAGATTTAGATTTAAGAGCAACTGGAAGATAGGAACATGCTCCGGAGAATCTAGAGGCCATGGGGAGTGCACAGGTGATACTCTTTTGTAAAACCCATGCTAGAAGATCGATATAGCTAAACAAAGAACGAAGATGTGGATTTCATGATGACCACTCTTGTTGTGATCCCTTCTTGATTACAAGAGAAAACCTACGGCTATTGGAGTTGAAACTACCTAGCCATCCTGAGGTAGAAGATATTCCTCAGGATCCAAAGAAACAGAACTTGGGTTAAAGGTCAGCATCCTGTACTGATGGTGTGAGCATCACATGGTTATGACCACATGATTCAACCCACCACAACTCAGCACATTCCGGGACCTTCGGTTCAAATCCAAGGGTTAGAAACCGAAAGAAAGGAGTAACTACTCTCTTAGTGTCTTAAAGGACACTATGAATCGCAATCACGAGGTATCTTTCAAAAGACAAACTTAACTCCGGAAGAATTTGGTCAGAGAATAACAGATACATTCGAGATGGCAAGCAGATCTCGAGGTTCATGATTTAGAACTTTGAAACATGTAGAAATGTGGAATCCGGACAACTCTGAGAGATTAGGATGGGAAGGAATCTCCCAGTTTAAGAGATAACGGACTTTGGAACACACACGACGCAAGAAACCCAACACTATGTCAACTTGGTTAACAACGTCCTTGCCAAAGAATGCACCTAAGTTTTGAATAACTGAAACCTTTTCAAATCAAAACAGGTAAGGTGAACCAGAGTTAGAGCGATACCAGATACGGAGTAAAAAGAATCCTAAGAAGGTTTTCACAAACCATTTGGAGTTTCAAAATAGTTTTCATAAACTCTAGACTCAACATCGACCAAGCAGTAAGGTTTTCCTATAGGCAGTCCTGCTCTGATACCAACTTTTGTCAGACCCCGGACCCAGGGATATACATACTGTTATGTGCTCCTAGCCATTGACTCACAAGGGCTTCAGGGTTACCAGCCCCGGCCGCAACAAACAACGGCAGGCAGACCGGATTCATCGGCACGTAGTCCGGATCCCCGGTCTACTACTCCTTGTATCCATGCTAGTCATAACCAATTATGCATACCCAAGCGTCCACGAGTCGGATGAAACTGAAGGAACGGGACCAAAGTTATACAGAGCTGCTATCTGTCCAGAAAGTGCAACAACAATCGAGGGTTACTGGGGTTACCTCGCCCCAGGCCGATCACATCGACAGGCGGGCTCGGACATGGATCATCGGCTCCACAACCCCTCGACTGCGACAACGATGCAGGCATAGCCAAAACTGTATAACAACGGGCTCGAAACCAACAACCGATCAAAGCAGCACTCTAGAGATCAAAGTTGTATTAAACAAGTGTTACTAGAGTATAGCTTATAAGCAGAGGTCACACGACCCAACATTACATCAGACAACGGAAGGCAAATTATGTTGCTAACCAACAAGAACCAAAAAGGCCTAAGAGGCCACAACATAAGGCGACGTCCCAGCCCATAGATTCCATGCTGCTACCTGGGAACCCCAAACTACTCGTCGATGTCCACGTCGAAACACCACCGAACTGAGGAACTCCACCTGAACCAAGTTTAAGCAAACATGAGTACGGGAGGTACTCAACAAGACTTAGTTAACCTATTATATATCTGCTTCTTTTAGAAAGAGTTATGAAGGTTGTTTTTGCGTAAAGCCATCTTTGTTTTCCAAGTTGAGGAAGGAATAGCACGTCTCATGGTGTATTTTGAAAACAGATAAGGAAGCTACTCAACTACTGATATCATCATCTTTTTAATCCACCAAATCATATCAGCACCTCGTGCTTCAAAGATCACCACCTCAAGTTGTTCCGGTAACTCATGCTACAAGGTAACCCCTCTCGGCATCTTCGAGGAGGCATCCTTCATTCGTTATCAGCAAGTTTTAATCATTCCGTTTAAGTTGTCTATGATCACAGAATCCGTCACCAGGTCGTCCTTAACCGCGGACATGGCTTTTTGAAAAGATTTAAACCCTGCAGGGGTGTACAACTTTAACCACACGTACCAACCAACTCTTAATGCCAGATCATTAGCACTATTCCGGGAAGTGCCGGCAGATGGAGGTTGACCACGACCTTCCCCTTGCTTCACCTATTCCATGAGTCGCTCCGAGTAGAGATGGTCCGCCAATAGGGAGTGGCCATCTCCTGCCGGGTCTCTATCGTTGTGAGCGGTGCTTCAACTACTGTCTCGCCACAGGCTATTGCACCGCCACGTCCTAGTTTTGTAAACGTTTTTAACATCCCCGCAAATCCAAATGGAAATCCCGAACTAGGCAACTCATGGAACAGACTAGGCAAGTTGAGACCGAGGGGAATCCAATCCCCGTGTGGATGCACGCTCAGTCTTGGCTCGAAGACGAGAACTCGCTCCTAGGGGCATGAACGAGACAACCACCCCAGACCCTCTGTGGTCTCGTCATCCACACCTTTAAATCATATTAAACAAGATCTCTTAACTTTCCACAGCATACTATCATACTAGATTCATTCGTGGCTCTGATTCATCAACCGGATGGAGCATAGATCAACAGACATGTATGACTAAGCATGGCATATTTGAGGCTCTGGCGATACACACAAACAACTCCTATGTCTGCTAGGAGCATTGAATCATGATATCTGGGTTATGCAAATAAATAGGATAACTCTATCTATTGACTCAAGATACATTGGAATCGAATGCATTTGTACGAGAATCAAAAGTCTTTCGAAATCATATATGGCAGATAAGAGGTTATGCTTGCCTTGCTTCAAGAAAACCAGAGAAAGTCTTTAGGAATAAGTGCTTGACTTGTCGGTTAGGATCAAGTATTCGTCATTGGATTGCTGGCCTTCTCTTCGGAGTCACGTTCTACCGAGGGGGAAACAAACACCGAAACAAGAAGAACAACAATCAACACATGGCTTCGATGCAATGCACAACATGTATGCATGATCAAGTTAATTTACTGAAATAAAGCCCTAAACATGTTTGATGGGTTGCTAGAGTTCGTATGACAAATATGCAATTTTACTGAAATTAACCCGAAATAGACCCCGGAGGGGGTTTCGGGCGATCTTAGGAGTGAGTACAATTTTTATTGCTCAAATGGGTTTGAAAACATCATGAATAGGTTGCATTTGTCATTTTGAGCAAAATGGTATATAACTTTTAATTTTCTAATTTTAATGAATAAAAACTTAATTTTCTATTTTAAATTGATTAAACAACATTAAATAAATACTCATTTTTGGACTTCGCCAAACATGTGTGAAAATGACATAAATGGGTAGAGAATAATTTTCTGAATATATTGGTACCTCACTTTTATTTTTCTGAATTATAAAACAGCAGTTATTAATTACTCAAATTAATTCTTTTTCTGTAATTATAAAAGAGGTGGGGCCCACGTGTCAGTTTCTTTTCTTATAAACCTTTTTAGAAAAACAGGAGGGCTGGCCCACGTGACGTCACCATGACGTTACGCTGACGTCAGCAGTTGGCCGGAATGCCTCTACCGTGGTCGCCGGCGGCAACTGGGTGCACGCGGGGAAACGCGGGTGGCCGCGTTCGGACGAGGGGGACGTGGGCGACCTCTCGGTAGTGGCGCCGCCCCGGTATGGTCGCCGGAGCAACGGCGCCGTGTGCAACTGCGGCGGCCGGCGGTGATCCACACGGCAACGGAGGACGAGAGGGGTAGGGGAGAAGGGGAGGGGTACCAAGGTACCAGTGGCTCACCCTGAGAACGATGGGACCATTGGGGAAGCCGAAGGAAGCTCAATGGCGGCGAATCGACGGTGGCGGAGCTTCACCGGCCGCGGGGAAGAAGGGGTCGATCCCGGCAGATGCAACCTCCTCTGCGTGCGTGCGTTCTTGAGGACAAAGAGGATCAGACGGATCATCTCCCAGAGGGCTCAACGGGGCGCGGGGAAGCTTGAGGTAGCCGGAGACGGCGGCGGCCCGAAGTTAGGGTTTGCCCTCGGAGGGAGATACAGAGAGCGAGGGGTGAGGTGAGCGAGCAGGAGGAGAAGAGGAGGGGCACGGCACCCTCCTCGGCTTCTTATCCGTGCTGGTCGAAGCAGGACGTGGCGAGGGCGCCGTCGGCGGGCTTCCGTCCTTCTGGCCGGAGGAAGAAGAGACAAAAGGGAAGTTTTGCAAAAACCCCCTGGAAATTTTGGAAATCACAGAGAGACCCTTTTCCATTATAAAAACAGAATAGAAACCATTGATTTGAGGGCCTTTTTTTAAAGAGAATATTTGGCAAAAATACATTTTGGAAACCTTGTGAAATTTCCAACAAAACCATGTTTTGTTTTTCCGAAATTGAATTTGTTTTTAAAACAAAATTTGGGGAACCACTTTAAGTGATTTTTTGTCATTTCATTTGTTATTTTCAAATGCAAAATTGTAACCAAAGTTTTCATGCATGTATGAGATGCCAAAAACACACCAACACCCTAATGTAGCAAAACAGGGATGTTACACAAGCGGGGCCTTAAGAAACAAGTGCCTCCCACCACCTCTTCGAGTACTCCTCAAGTCAAGTCAAGCACTATTACTTGCTTGAAATGTGGCAGAAGTGGCCACAAGTCCTTCGAGTGTTCCAACAAGACTATCATGATTGTCAACCAAGATGGTGAACGTGATTCTATGAGTGAAGGCGAATACTATGCCTTGCACCAAGTTGCTCTCAACTCCTTGGACGTGCCCAACAATGATGAAGAAAGTGTCTATTGCAATGAGGACAAGAATCCATCACTAGTAGCGACAAGAGTCCTTACTACTTCTCCTCAAGATGAGCATGACCAACGTTGCAATCTCTTCCAAACTAGAGCCGGCATCAATGGCAAATCAATCAAGGTTATCATCGATGGAGGTAGTTTCCACAACTTAGCTAGCAAAAGGCTTTGCGACAAACTCCAATTGCCTTACAAGCAACATCAGCATCCATACTATGTCCAATGGCTTAGTGACTCCGGCACCTTCAAGATTCAACATATGGTTTCCCTGCAATTCAAGATTGGCCCTTATGAAGACACAGTTGAGTGTGAGGTTGTGCCTATGACCGTGTGTCATCTTGGACTACCTTGGCAATATGACAAGAGTGCTATTCATGATGGGCGTACCAACCACTATAGCTTCAAGTGGAATAACAAGACGTTTGTGCGTCGTCCCATGTCTCCTAGCCAAGTGATCGCCGACAATGCCAAGACTCTTGCACGTAAACAAGAAGAGCTTAAATCTCGTGAGATGAGTAGTGAGAGAGTGATCCACCTCAAAGAGAGTGAGATCCACAAGCCAAATATGAGTGGAAAAAGTCCGAGTGTTCCCGCAGGCCTTGCCTTACTTGCCACCAAAAGGGAGATGCGAGAGTTATGAGATGACCCATCCATCCTCCACTTTTTCCTCGTGTGCAATGGGGAAGCACTTGACACTAACGACATGACAAGTTTCCCTCCATATTTGTTGCCTTTGTTGCAGGAATTTTAAGACGTGTTTATCGATGAACTCCCTCCGGGTCTACCTCCCCTACGAGGAATCGAGCACCGCATTGACCTTATCCCGGGTGCGCCACTTCCAAACCGCGCTCCCTACCGCACCAACCCCGAGGAGACTAAGAACATTGAGCGTCAAATCCAAGAACTACTCGACAAAGGTTTTATCCGCGAATCCCTGAGCCCTTGTGCTTCGCCGGTTATACTTGTTCCCAAGCAAGATGCTACTTCACGCATGTGCATGGATTTTTTCTCTATCAATGCTATCACCGTTAGATATAGACACCCTATTCCTAGGATCTACGATATGCTTGATGAATTGAGTGGTGCTATTATCTTTTCCGAAATTGATCTTAAAAGTGGATACCATCATGTTCGCATGAGTGTAGGTGATGAATAGAAAACGGCTTTCAAAAAAAAACTTGGTTTGTACGAATGCCTTGTCATGCCCTTTGGTCTTTCGAATGCCTCATCCACTTTTATGCGCCTCATGAATGAAGTTTTGCGTCCTTTCATTGGAAAATTTGTTGTGGTTTACTTTGACGACATCCCCATTGATAGCAAGTCTTTGGAGGATCACCTTGATCATTTTTCTCAAGTATTGTTGGCTCTTAGCAAAGCAAAACTTTTTGCCAATCTTTCCAAATGGAAATTTTGCACCAACAAGCTTGTTTTCTTGGGATTCGTGATTTCTTCAAATGGAATTGAAGTCAACAACAAGAAAGTCGAGGCAATTAGGAATTGGCCTAACCCTACTTCCATGGGTGAGATACGGCGCTTTCATGGCCTTGCCGGTTTCTATCGCCGTTTCGTGAAGGATTTCTCCACAATTGCTTGCCCTTTGAATGAACTTACAAAGAAAAATGTACCTTTTTTTGGGGCAATGCGCAAAAAAAAGCTTTTGACACCCTCAAGAAATTCTTAACCGAAGCTCCTTTGCTTTCCTTGCCGTATTTTGAGAAAACTTTTGAGATTGAATGTGATGCTAGTGGCATAGGCATTGGTGGCATTCTCATGCAAAATGGACATCCCGTTGCTTATCATAGTGAGAAATTAGATGGCGCTAGACTCAATTACCCAATATATGACAAGGAACTATTTGCTTTGGTTAGAGTCTTAGAAGTTTGGCAACACTATCTTTGGCCTAAAGAATTTGTCATTCATTGCGATCATGAATCATTGAAATATTTGAAAACTCAAGCTAATTTGAACAAAAGGCATGCTAAATGGGTAGAATTCATAGAATGTTTTCCTTATGTCATTAAGTACAAGAAAGGTAAAGAAAATGTTGTCGCGGATGCCTTGTCTCGAAAAGAGTGTCTTCTTACACGCCTTGACATCAATGTGATTGGTTTGGATGAAATCAAAGACTTATATTCTTCCGATGCTTTCTTTGGTCCCATTTTTGAGAAATGCTTTCCCAATCGAGGTTTTAATGACTATCTCCACAAAGGTTTCTTGTTTAAGGCTAAAAAATTGTGTATTCCCGAGTCCTCTCTTCGTTTGTTGTTATTGAAGGAATCACATGAAGGAGGTCTCATGGGACACTTTGGACGTGACAAGACCTATGCCATGCTCTCCAATAACTACTATTGGCCCAAGATGAGGCACCAAGTTAAACGCCTCGTCAAGCGATGTCCTACATGCCTCAAAGCTAATCCACTTCCAACCCTGATGGTCTTTACTTGAAATTACCTATTCCACATTCACCTTGGAGTGATATTAGTATGGACTTTGTGTTAGGACTCCCACGCACTAAAACCAATATGGACTCAATCTTTGTCGTTGTTGATCGTTTCTCTAAGATGGCACATTTCATTCCATGCAATAGAACGGATGATGCTTCACATGTTTCCACCTTGTTTTTCAGGGAAATTATTCGTCTACACCCACATCAATTGTGTCGGATCGCGACGTCAAGTTCAAATAATACTTTTGGAAGACATTGATGGCCAAGCTTGGCGTCAAGCTACTATTCTCCACCGCCTACCACCCACAAACGGATGGACAAACCGAAGTCGTCAACCGCACGCTATCTTCACTCCTTCGAGCATTGATCAAGCCCAACCTCAAGAATTGGGAGGAATGCATCCCACATGCCGAATTCGCCTACAACCGCGCTCTACACCAAGCTACCAAGAAGAGCCCCTTCAAGATCCTCTACGGCTTCAACCCCAACACCGTTCCCGACATACTACCATTGCCTCTCCGTGAGCAAGTCAACATGGACATTGACAAGCGCACCGACTACATCAAGAAGTTACATGACTCCACAAGAGCTACGCTTGAGAAGCATTCCAAGCAATGAGCCTCCATCATGAACAAGAAAAATAAGCCCATGGTGTTCCAAGAAGGTGACCTTGTGTCGCTACACTTGCGCAAGGACCGTTTCCCACAAGAGCGCAACTCCAAGCTCAAGCCTAGAGGCGACGGCCCTTTCAAGATCATCAAGCGCATCAACAACAACGCGTACAAGCTCGACTTACCGCAATCCAAGTACCTCGTCCACAACTCCTTCAACGTCAAGGATCTCTCTCTTTTCCATGGGTACCCAAGTGATGAGGAAGATCACGAGTCGAGGTTGACTCTTTTCCAAGGGGGAGATGATGCACCACACCCCATTCCACCAAGCCCATTACCAAGTGGACCAATGAAAAGATCACGAGCTAAATAAATACATGACAAGGTGAACTCACTCCTCTCTCTTCGTTCTTTCGGTGACTTGGTGAATGGTGCGCTACCTCATGGAAATGCCCTTTGTGTGCTCAGGTTTGAACCCACCTAGGACCCCCAAGACGATGCTCAAGATTCCCAAGAACGTGCTCAAGAAGTTTCCCAAGAAGTCATGGAAGAAGTACGAGAAGATGGCGTGAAGGAAGAAGAAGACGGCATTAAGAACGGAGGAGAGAAGAGGAAGAAAGGGAGAAACTGGGGTCCTGGCCTCAACCCCCGGCCAGGCCGGGCCCCCTCCATCCTTAGGCCGGCCACCAACCAGAAGGGGCCGGCCTCCTCTCCTCCCACCCCGGCCTCAGGCCGGCCACCCCAGGCGCCAGGCCGGCCCCCCTTCGGAAGGCCTCGGCCCCCACTCCGGCCTCAGGCCGTCTTCCCAAGCCGGCTGCCCCTCCTCCCACCCCGGCCTCAAGGACCGCCCCCCTGAAGACTGCGAGAATTGGGGGATTTCGCCCCCTTTTCACCCCTACCTACCCCCTTGGCTATATAAGGACCCCGTTGACTAGATATAGAGTTTAGAGATGAATTAGAACTTTGAGCATTGCTCTTGTATCCCTCTTGTGAGGCTACTCCTATGGATTTTACCTAGGACCGTATCAAGGCTACTCCTATGGTTTGTATCTAGGACCGTATCAAGATTCACTGAGTTACCTATCCTCTCCCCTTGGGATTCAGTTAGGGACTTTCCAATCTTCCTAAACTAACCCTTGAGGTTCTATTGGCGTGGTGGACCGGCCACGGGTGTGAAGCGGTTTCAATTTAAGGTGAGTTCAGTTGGATCGGTCGTTCCGTAGGCGGCCCTCGGGGTTTAGTTGACGGGAGATTTGGGATTCTTCGGTTCTTACTAGTTATCTCCCCTTGATTCCCCCCACGTTCCCCCCTTCATTCTTCCACGATTTCCCCTCGATCCCTTTTGTGTTCTTCGTGTTCATCGTTCGTTCTTCGTGTTCTTCGTCGATTCGTGAAGATCGGGCCATCTAGGAGCTAACCACTCCGCATCAAGAGAGGCTCCCATTGAAGGACGCAACTGGTATAGAAGGTCATCCCTCTTTCTCTTTTGTTTACACAATTATGCTTTGACTGATAAATCAGGGGCAAAAAGAGTGAAGAGAATTTGTATTATTATTTGGGGCTGGGCACCCCGCTGCCAGCTCTTCTAGCATTTGGATAAGAGGATGAAGCCACTAGTCCAGGTGTGTGAGTCCAATCAACAAGTGAGATAAAGATTCTATATTTGCGTCCTCATGAGCTAAAACAGGAACACAAAACATGGATAATTTTGAAGGTTTTAAAGGTAACACATGAGCAATTTACTTGGAGTGGCGGTGAATTACCACATATAGGTGGGTATGGTGGACAGAAATGGCAAGCTTTTGGGGGTCAAGGTTTGGATGCACGAGAAGCATTCCCTCTCAGTACATGTTTTTGGCTAGCAAGGTTGGGTAGCAAGCATAAGAGTTGAAGCAAAACAAACAAGAACATATATGATAAAGCCAATCATGCAATCTTCCTTGAAGGTGAAAACAAACTTATTTGAGAATACTAAGCTTATGATCTAACAAAGAAGAAAGATAATGGAATAATATATCTACATGCAACTCCCTTTTTTCTACATAAGTCTCAACGAATTTTTGCTACTGACCAATGTTAAGTTTGCCAAAACCAACTAGATTATCTAGAAGCTCCAAAATTGATACCAATACTAATAACAAGATCAATCACATAAAAAAAAATTCAAACTAAAATAAAGTGAAACAAGTAGATGATGAAACTTCTCATTAATATTTCATTACGGCAACTCAACCCAAGGGATACAACGATAACCAACTAGGGAGCAACATTTCCATACTACAATCCATTCTGTATGATATTTCCTCTACTCATGATATGACTCTACTAAAAGGGTAAAAAGGGTGAAAGATAAAAGTGATACCGCGGCACTCCCCCAAGCTTGGAACAAGCCAAGGGGATGCCAATACCAATGACGAATCAATTCTTCAGTGGTGGTGGTGAATCCTTCGCGATGAGCTTGTCAACTGATTCTCTTCAAATCTTCCAATGCATGCATAAGCCTATGCATCACCTTTGTATTGCGCTCAATATGGTCTATGTGCTTGTCAGATGGTGAACGCCGGCCATATAGGTTTTCCTTGGATCGAGAACTTCCTTCTCCTGCGACTGGAGGCTAAACAATGACGTGGGGCCTTTCCTCCAGTACTCATCCTCTCCGTTTTCTTGCGAGGTTTTGAAACCACTCCAATGCTTGCGATGGTGGCGCGTGGACGCACTCGTGGGTTTTCTTATACATCTCCTTCAGCTCCACTCTCAATCTCCTTCTTTGGCTCCCGGTCTTGGAGATCTTCTTCCTTCGGTCATTTCCCCTTGTCGTTGGTGGAGACCATGATGCTTCTAAAACTGAAAAAATACCCTAGCAGACACAACACGAAACAGAAACACGACGAGAAAACGATATACGGACCTCGGGGGATCCGGGGGATTATATAGCAAAAATATGCGTAAAGAAAGGAAAGTCCAAGTCCAAAACGAATCGGAGAGGGGATCTGGGGCGCCCACACCATAGGCTGGCGCGGCCAAGGGTGGGCCCGCGCCACCTCATGGTGTGGTGCCTCCGGGAACCTTCTCCAACTCCTCTTCGGCTCGGTATTTTTCATATTTTCCAAAAACAGATAATCAATAACTGGAAAGGCAATTCACAAACTTTTTATTAACAGAATTGTTACCTATTTCAAAACAAACTATGTAGATTCTGGAATCTTCCCCCTAATGAACTTCTCCGGAGTCATTACTTGAATAACATCAACATCTTCATCATAGGAATCCCTAGAAATATAATGTTTGAGTCTTTGTCCATTTACCACTTGTGTAGTGTTATCCTTGAGGGAAGCAATTTTGATTGCACCCGAGCGATACACTTCTTCAATAATATAAGGTCCTTCCCATCGGGAGAGTAATTTTTCTGCAAAAAATCTGAGATGAGAACGATACAATAGAACTTCCTCACCAACATGAAACTCTCTTTTAAGGATTCTTTTGTCATGCAATTGTTTAACTTTCTCTTTAAAGAGCTTGCCATTTTCATAAGCTTCACATATCCATTCATCTAAATGATTCGAATCAAGCATTCTTTTCTTACCAGGAAGTTTAAAATCTTTATTTAATTCTTTCAGCGCCCAATAAGCTTTGTGTTCTAATTCTAAAGGCAAGTGACAAGCTTTTCCATAAACCATTTTATAGGGAGACATACCCATAGGATTTTTATAAGGATTTCTATAAGCCCATAAAGCATCATTCAACTTATCTGACCAATTCTTCCTAGATTTATTGACAGTCTTTTCTAAGATAGATTTAATTTCTCTATTTGATAATTCTACTTGCCCACTGGTTTGAGGATGATAAGCTGAGACAATTCTATGATTAACATCATATTTAGCTAGGCTCTTTCTAAAACCACCATGAATAAAATGAGAACCTCCATCAGTCATAAGATATCTAGGCACACCAAACCTAGGGAAACTAACATCTTTAAGCATTTTTATAGAGGTCTCACCATCAGCACTTTTAGTAGGTATAGCTTCTACCCACTTAGTAACATAATCAACAACAACAAGAATATGAGTATAACCATTCGAAGTTAGAAAAGGACCCATAAAGTCAAATCCCGAACAATCAAAAGGTTCAATAACAAGAGAATAACTCATAGGCATTTCATTACGTCTAGAAATATTTCCTACTCTTTTCCATTCATCACAAGATAAAATAAATTTATGTGCATCTTTAAAGAGGGTAGGCCAATAGAAACCTGATTGTAGAACCTTCTCTGTCGTTCTATCTCCAGCGTGATGTCCTCCATAAGCACTACCATGGCACTTCTTCAATATTTCACGTTGTTCATGATCTGGAACACATCTTCTCATAATACCATCTACTCCTTCTTTATATAAATGTGGGTCATCCCAAAAATAATGCCTCAAATCATAGAAGAATTTTCTTCTTTGTTGAGCTGTAAATGTTGGAGGCAAATACTTTGAAACAACAAAGTTAGCATAATCAGCATACCATGGACTATCTTGGGGTTTTACCTTTATTGCAGCCAACTGTTCATTTGGAAAACTATCATTAACAGGAATAGGATCAAAGGTAATGTTTTCCAATCTAGACAAGTTGTCAGCAACATGATTTTCAGCACCCTTCCTATCCATAATATGCAAATCAAACTCTTGTAAAAGCAACACCCATCTAATAATCCTAGGCTTAGCATCTTTCTTTTCCATAAGGTATCTAATAGCAGCATGATCAGTATGAATAGTAACCTTTGAATCAACAATATAAGGCCTAAACTTATCACATGCAAAAACTATAGCTAAGAACTATTTTTCAGTAGTAGCATAAATCTTTTGAGCGGCATCAAGAGTCTTACTAGCATAATGAATAACATTCAACTTCTTATCTATGCGTTGTCCAAGAACAACACCAACAGCAAAATCACTAGCATCACACATAATTTCAAAAGGTAAATTCCAATCAGGTGGTTGAACAATAGGATCAGTGGTTAAAGCCTTCTTTAAATCTCAAAATCTTCCTTACAATCATCATCAAAAACAAATGGTACATCTTTTTGAAGAAGATTAGTAAGAGGCTTTGATATTTTAGATAAATCTTTAATAAACCTCCTATAAAACCCAGCGTGACCAAGAAAACTACGAATACCTTTAACATCCCTAGGACAGGGTATTTTATCTATGGCTTCCACTTTAGCTCTGTCAACTTCAATACCTCTTTAGAAATTTTGTGTCCAAGAACAATTCCTTCATTAACCATAAAGTGGCATTTCTCCCAATTAAGAACAAGATTAGTTTCCTTACATCTCTGCAAAAATTTATCAAGGTTGTGCAAACAATTATAAAAAGAAGTTCCACAGAAAAATCGTCCATGAATACTTCCACAATTTCTTCACAAAAACCATGAAAAATGGCATACATGCATCTTTGAAAAGTAGCAGGAGCATTACACAAACCAAAAGGAATACGTCTATAAGCATAAGTACCATAAGGACAAGTAAAGGTTGTTTTCTCTTGATCTTGCTTCCTAAAGCAATTTGGGAAAACCCAGAATAACCATCAAGAAAGCAAAAATGAGTTTTCTTAGACAACCTCTCTAACATTTGATCAATAAATGGCAAAGATAATGATCTTTCTTAGTAACTATATTAACCTTTCTAAAATCAATGGACATTCTGTAACCAACTACTACTCTTTGTGGAGTGAGCTCATTGTTTTCATTAGGAACAACGGTCATTCCTCACTTCTTAGGGACACAATGCACAGGGCTCACCTATCTACTATTAGCAATAGGAAAAATAATACCAGCATCAAGAAGTTTTAATACCTCATTTCTTACCACTTCATTCATCTTAGGAATTAAACGGCATTGATGTTCAACAACTAGCTTTGCATCAGGTTCAATATTAATAGCATGCTGACATATAGTAGGAGAAATTCCCTTCAGATCATCAAGAGTATATCCAATAGCTCCATGGTGTTTCTTCAGAATTCTCAATAATCTTTCCTCTTCTACAACTGAAAGTTTAGCACTAATAATAACAGGATATATTTTCTTATCACCAAGATAAGCATATTTAAGATCATCTGTCAGAGGTTTTTAATCAAAGATAGGATCCTCCTTGGGTGGTAATGTTGTACCCAAGTCTTCCACATGCAAATTATGTTTCAGTATCACTAGTTTACGAAGAAGAATATCGTCATCCTCATTTCTCTCTTCCATAAAAACATCACTCTCATGATCCTCCATATATTGCTGCAAAGCATTGTTAGGAGCAAGAGCGATAGAAGAAAGTTGTTCAACTTTAAAATTCTCATCAGGCAATTTAGATTCATAAGGTGCTCTAGCAAATTTTTAGAAATTGAACTCATAAGATTTTCCATCAAATTTAGTCAAAATCTTCTCTCTTTTACAATCTATAATAGCACCACAAGTGTTCAAGACTGGTCTACCAAAAATAATAGGACAAGTCTTACTAGCAGCCCTACCAAGTACTAGAAAATCGGTGGGGTATTTAGTCTTACCACACAAAACTTCCACATCTCTGACAATACCAATTGGAAAAATTGTCTCTCTATTAGCAAGTTGAATAACCACATCAATATCTTCAAGCTCACAAGAACCAATTTAATGCATAATTTCTCTATAAAGCTCATAAGATATAGCACTAGAACTAGCACCAATATCACACAAACCATAATAGAAATGATCACCAATCTTAACAGAAAGCACAGGGACACTAGTTTTCTTAGGTCTATGAGGATGGGAAACAATGTTAGAAGCATCCTCACAAAAGATAATGTGTTCATCCTCCACATTTCCACAAACAAGATCTTTCACTATTGCTACAATAGGTTCAACAGTTATTTCTTCATGAGGTTCAATAGATTTCTTATTACTCTTATTAACCACACAAGCCACCATAGAGTGTTCTTTCATCTTAGCAGGGAAAGATATTTTTTCAACATATGGCTCGGGAACAGCAGGATTAACAGCATGCGCTTCTATATTACTAGAACGAACAATATCTTTATAAGCTGCATGGTACTTGTGATAATTATCTTTAGGAATATCAAGATAGGAGGCAAAAGCTTTAAGACAGTTTGCAAAGATTTGAGAATCAAGACCACAAACAACACTAACATCATAGAAATCATTGGTTCCCATAAAAGATTTAATGCATTCATAATCATAATTTATATCTGACTTTCTACCGTTGTCATTCTCCCGTCCTTTAGTGTTCTCTTGAATACGATCAAGAAGATCACATTTAGCTTCTTCCTTCATATGTGTGAATGATCCAGAACAAGAAGCATCCAATAAATCCTTATCATGAAGAGAAAGCCTTGCATAAAAATTATTGATAACAATATTTCTCGGGAGTTCACGAACGGGACATTTAAGCATTAATAACTTCATTCCCCCCACGCTTGGGCAATACTCTCTCCCTCATGAGGCCAGAAATTATAGATTTGATTCCGATCTTTATGAATCTCACTAGGAGGATAAAATTTAGAATAAAAGACAGGAACAATTTTCTCCCATCCAATAAAATCACCATTCTTCAGTAATTTGAACCATTCAGCGCCTCTTCCTTTCAGCGAAAAGGAAAGTAATTTCCTTTTAACTTGATCCATCGTAATACCTGCACACCTGACTAACTCGCATATTTCATGTATAAAGTGCAAATGATCACCAGGATGGACAATTCCATCACCGTAATAGAAGTTATCCATAACACGTCCAAAAAATTTCATAGGTAATTTATAAGGATCTAATTCAGCAGAAGACGGGTTACCAACTACCTTAGTAACAACGGTAGAGGTACCCCTAAACAGAGAACCAAAAGTATTCTCCATAATAAAATAAAACAACAGACATAAATAAAAACAAGACTTACAGTAAAAGTTTCTCTTACCAATTCCACTTACCAATAGCGCTTCACTCCCCGGCAACGGTGCCAGAAAATAGTCTTGATGACCCACAAGTATAGGGGGTGTATCGCAGTACTTTCGATAAATAAGAGTGTCGAACCCAACGAGGAGCTGAAGGTGTTGACAAGCAGGTTGGATAGAGGATTCACTCTAAACACTAGCAAACGGGGTTTTGGTGGTTTTTGATATAGCAAATAAATAAAGTGCGAGTAAATAAAGTGCAGTAAATAATATTGCAGCGAGTAGCCCAATCCTTTTGAGAGCAAAGGACAAGCCGTTTGAGTTAGTTATGACTACCAAACTTTCTCGAGGACACATGGGAATTTCGTCAAGTGCTTTTGCTTCGTTACGGTTGATTAATATACATTGGTTCGTGAAGTGTTGTGTGAGTGAACCTATGCTAATGCACCGCCCAACTAGGACTAATAAATGCTTGTGCTTATACCCTTCGTAAGCATCCGTAAATACAAGAAAGTAATTAAGATAAACTAACCACAACCTTAAACTCCGGGATTCTATGCTCCCTCATGCATTGGTTTCCTAACGGGGGGTTTAGGTTTCTGTCACTCCGGCAACCCCACAATTAGTAGCCAAATACACAATGCATCCTCCTAGGCCCATAAAGGTGAAGTATCATGTAGTCGATGTTCACATGAAACCACTAGAAGAATAGCACCACAACTTAAATACAGAACCACATGATATTACTTGAACATAACTTCACTACTAACATCATGACTTCTCCCATGTCCTCAGGAACTAAACGAACGAATCACAAGACATCATATGGATCATAATCATAGATGATATAATGGATGATAACAATCTGGTCATAAAGTGGTAACACCGATAAATCTCACAAGCATTAACCACTAACAAGTAATCCACACCAAGAGAGAGATCTAATGTAAAACAACGATAAGAACCCCTAATTATTACAGCGGGATGATGGTGGATGATGAGGGTGATGGTTCTGGTGATGAGGATGAGGATGACGATGATCCCGATGAAGCCCGGAGTGATGACGGTGACGATGGCGGTGATTTCCCCTCTCCGGAGAGGAATTTTACCGGCAGATTTCTCTCTGCCAGAGAGCTTTTCTCTCTCGGGTGTTTTCCGCCCCGAGGCGGTGGCGGAATAATTCTTCGATGATTGTATGGGGATTAGGGTTCCTTGGGGGTCAAGTACGCGAAAGATATCGACCAAAGGTGGGCCAGGGTGGCCACACCACCTGGTGGCGCGGCCAGGGGCGCGCCACCTCATGGTGTGGGCCCCTGGTGGCCCCCCTCTGGCTCCCCTTCTGGCTGGAGTCCTCCACTAAACTTCTAAGACACCTTCGGTGTCCCCCTTCTTCTTCTGATCTTCTGAAATAGGTTATCTCGACGGTGCTTTTTCCATCCAAATTCTGGTCCGGGTATTTATTAACATGAAATATATCGATGAATGACAGAAAATAACAACATAAAACGGTGATGCAAAATGGACATATCAGTAACCAAAGAGGCTAAAGGAACCTTATTTGGATTAATAGGAGCATGGCCATTCACAAGCATAGACATAATAGCATCAAGTCTTTCATTCAAAGAGGAGGTTTCTTCAACAGAATTTACCTTCTTACCAGGTGTAGCTCTCTCAGTGTGCCACTCAGTATAATTTACCATCATATCATCAAGAAGCTTTGTTGCTGCCCCCAAGATAATGGACATAAAGATTCCTCCAGCAGCTGAATCCAGAAAGTTTCTTGAAGAAAAATTCAGACCTTCATAAAAGGTTTGGATGATTATCCAAGTAGTCAGTCCATGAGTGGGATAATTCTTTACTAAAGATTTCATTCTTTCCCAACCTTTAGCAACATGCTCATTATCAAGTTGCTTAAAATTCATAATGCTACTTCTTAAAGATATAATCTTAGCAGGAGGATAAGATTTTCCAATGAAAGCATCCTTACACTTAGTCCAAGAATCAATACTATTTCTAGGCAAAGATAGCAACCATTCTTTAGCTCTTCCTCTCAAAGAGAAAGGAAACAATTTCATTTTAATAATATCTCCATCTACATCTTTATATTTTTGCATCTCACATAGTTCAAAAAAATTATTAAGATGGGCAACAACATCATCAGTACTAACACCAAAAAATTGCTCTCTCATAACAAGGTTTAACTAGGCAGGCTTTATCTCATGAAAATCAGCAGTAGGAGCAGGTGGAGCAATAGTTGTGCTAATGAAATCACTGTTGTTCGTGCTAGTAAAGTCACACAAATTCGTGTTCTCAGGAGTAGTCATTTTAACAAGACTAAAAACAGGAATAAAACTATAGCTAGAATAAGAACTAATTTTTTGTGTTTTTGATAAAGAGAAGAAAACAAGACAAAATAAATTAAACTAAGCAAAACAAAAACAAAGTGAAGTGAGAGACTCCCCTTGCAGAAATTCTCTTCCTCCCCAGCAACGGCGCCAGAAAAGTTGCTTGATGCGTGTGAACACACGTTCTTTGGGAGACCCCAAGAGGAAGGTATGAAGAGTGCAGCAGAAAGTTTCCCTCAGAAAGAAACCAAGGTTGAATCGACTAGTAGGAGGAAGGAGTAACTTCAGAAGGTTGATGCAGCTGAGATGGCAGGGCGCACTACCGGTTCAGTAGCAACGTGGAACCTACACAACACAATCAAATCACTTTGCCCCAACGAAGCAGTGAGGTTGTCAATCTCACCGGTTTTGCTGAACACAAAGAGGTTAAACGTATGGTGTGGAAAAGAGTAGGAAAATATTAAAAACAGTACGAAAGCAGTATGAAAGCAGTAGGTGTTTTATCAGTATGAGGAAAAAGGACCGGGGGTCCACAGTTCACTAGTGGTGTCTCTCCGTGAAAGATAAATAACATATGTGGTGAACAAATTGCAGCTGGGCAATTGACAGAAATGAAGGCTGCACATAGTGCATATGCAAGACATAAAGATTACTATGTGATTCATGCGGGCATTACAACAAAATACATAGACCGTCATCCAACTGCATCTATGTATAATAATCCACCCTCTGAATATCATGGTATTAAGTTGCAAGCAACAGATTATCGCCGTAAGCAAAGTGTGTAATGTAAACAATGTAAACTAAGTAAACACCATTATTTTCTCCCTAATGGCTAAAGCACATCCTCCATCTGTCACGTTTCTGTCACTCGAGCACAGAGGCAAAGGAGGCATGAACCCACAATCGAGCATAAATACTCCCTCTTGGAGTTAGTAGCATCTACTTGGCCAGAGCATCTAATAATGGAGAGCATGCAAGATCATAAATAACATATGCATGAAGATAACATGATAGATTGATAATCAGAAGACATAGCATTCAACATTCATCAGATCCCAGCAAACACAACATATAGCATTACATAAAGATGATCTTCATCATGTTAGGCAGCTCACAAGATCTAAACATGAGGTACAAAGTGGAGAGAACAACCATCTAGCTACTGCTATGGACCCGTAGTCTAGGGATGAACTACTCACGCATCACTTCGGAGGAGGGCATGGTTTTGTAGACCCCTCCGGTGATGAATTCCCCTCTCGGCAGGCTGCTGAGGAGAGCTTCAGAACCCTCCCTATCTTGGGATGTCGATGGCGGCGTCCTCTGGTGTTTTTCGGGACGATGTGGTAGATATTTAGGGTTTACGTATCGGGGGGTATAAATAGGCAAAAGGGCAAAGGCGGTGGAGTCCGGGGGGCCCACACCACCCCATGGCGTGGCCAGGGGCGCGCCGTCCTATGGTGTGTGCCCCCTGAGGGCCCCCTCCGGGTCTCTTCGGGACTCCGTGGAACCTTCGGGAATTCTAAGACTTCCGGGCTTCGAATTTTCCAATTCGAGAATATTTCTAGAACAACTTTTATGAAACTAAAAACAACAGAAAACACAGAACTGTCTCTGTGGCATCTTGTCAATAGGTTAGTCCGGAAAATCGATATAATGACATTGAAAGTACACAAAGGTCAACTAGAGGGGGGTGAATAGGTGACCTACAAATTTTACTCCTTTTTCAATTTTAGTGGGGGCTTTGGAAAGGTAATAACTTGGTTATCTAGATGTGCAACTAAGTAGACACCCTATGTGACAAATAATGAGTAGCAACGGAAGTAAATGCAAGGCACAAGATAACCACAAGTGAAAAACACGGAGACAAGGATATGTTTCCCGTAGTTCTTTCTTGAAAGAAGTACGTCTACATTGGAGAGGTGGGGAGCCACCTAGGCGCTCCTCAATAGCACGGATGTGCACACCTTGTTCTCCTTGAGCTTCTCTGGTGAGGGAGATTCTCGTTTCCACTATGACGTCGACTTGAAGGCGTTGACCAAACCTTTACAAGTGGTTGAGGCTACTCCACAAGTGAGATGGAGGCTCTCAACAATCCGAAGCTTCTTGCTACAAGGTGGAAGCTACAAGCACTAGGGTTTCCCTTGGATGACAAAGCAACCAAGAGATTACAAGATCCCAAAAGGTATGATGTGGGTTTTTCAATTTTTTGCTTGGTAGAAAGGTAGATCTAGTCCTCCTCCATGAGATCCTTGAAGGGCATCGAGTTTGCTTGGAGGAGGAGGGACATCGGGGCGTTTTGAGCTCTACAACAATGGAGGAGAGAGAGGAATGGACGAACTGACTATCTAGAGGAAGAAGACAACTATTTATAGGCTCCTCCAATTTCTGACCGTTGCAGTGTACCAGGGCCGGAATATTCCGGTGTTAGCACCGGAAATTTCCGGTCTATCCTGGCCGGAAATTTGAATAGTCCGGGGGGCGGAATTTTGAAACTTCCGGGGGCGTAAATTTCCGCCCAACATTCCGCCCCCATCTCTGTGCGCGGGCAGCAGCACCATGCTGAAAAATGCTAAGGACCAGGGCCGGATATTTGAATAATCCGGGGGAGGATATTTGAATAATACGGGCCCGGAATTTTCCGGACAATAATCCGCCCCCATCTCTATGCGCGGGATTCTGAGAAAACTCCAATTTCTGCTAAGTACCAGAGGGCCGGATATTTGCACCGGAAATTTCCGGGGCAAATTTCCGCTCCAGCTTCTGTGCGCGGGCAGTGGGAGAAAAACTTAGTCCTTTAGACATTTCGAGAGAGGCCGGAATATTCCGGTGCGTGGGCCGTATATTCCGCCCCATAAGCACCGGAATTTCCGGTGTAAAAACTAAAATATCTGGTGGCAGTGAATCCAAAATTCAGAACTCCTCTTTGAACTTTTTATATGAATATATCAATAATCATATGAGTGATCAACTACATAGACTCAAACAACATTGTTAGAGAGATGATACCCGCGTTTTTATCATCACCAAAATCATTAGAGGGATCATGAGCTTTCAATCTCCCCCTTTTTGGTAAGTGACGACAACACGGGTATTTGCAAGGGAATAAACTAACAATGCATGCGATGGAAAGTAAAACACCACAGATAGCATATATAGGAGACATGCCTCCTAATAATAATAGTTCACACAAGCGAATCCACGAATAACGAAGTTCGAAACGATAAAAGGCGATGAAGAACGAAAACCCACCCTATCAAATCCCCGCAATCATCTAGATCTTCTCCCCCTTTGGCATCAGGATACCAAAAAGAGAAAAGAGAGCACTACGTCCCATAGAGCAAACTCTAGGTCTGGGTGTCGTCATCTTCTTCTTCCTCCTCGCTAGCAAACGCAATGTCTCATCATCATCCACACCAAGATCCAAGTCAATGTCGCGGTTGTTCCAGTTCTGTATTGAATCCTGGGAGGAAGAGGAGTTGGCACATCGGGTATGTTGAGAGCAGTCATGATGGTCTGCTGGTTCTCCTGGATGTTGAGGCGTTCAATATAGGCGTTGTAGTTCTGCTTGTGGATGCACACATTCATGCACATCACCTTCTCAATGGCACGAGCGGGCCATGAGAGCTTCTTGGTGTCGGGAGGAGGTGGACGCATGCGAGGATCACGGTGACCCTGACCCGTGGCGCCAACATCATGAGCAGCCTGCTGAGTGTGGGCGGCCTTCTTGTACAGAGTGACATCCTTGTGCTCATCACAGTCTAACTCCAGGTCCTCACGGAGATCAGCAGGATAGCGAGACTTGATGAGCTTCATGATGTACGAGCATATGGGGGCACTTTGCGGTGGAAGAGAGCAAAGTGGATCTCGTTGAAGATGAAGTCCATCACATCAATTTTGTGCCACTCAGTATCAGTCATGTCGCCCTCAGTGAAGGTTAGGAAGGAGTGGTACATGAGGTTCACCAGGCCACCTTGAATAGCATCATTATTGCCCGCACTCGGGGCAATAGTCTCCCTGAACATACGCAGCAGGATGTCATAGATGGGAAAGAGTCCTTTTGCAGAGCCGATAACACCAGTGGAACCATACAGCTCAGACAACCTGTTCTTCTCATACTCCATCCCGTGAACGTGCATACGATGACCCTGAGGAGTGTGAAGACCAGCAAAGGGATATCCGAGCTAAGAAGCAAAGTCATGAAAGTTGGCGGTGAGCAAGTGAGGCCCAGACATCCAAGACATCCCAATATCCTCAGACTCATCAAAGACCAGAGTGGAGTAGAACTACTGAATGAAAGTGATGTTGTACGAGCATTTGGTCTCCATGAGGTGACGCGGACCCAGGAGTTCAGCCAGCTAGACAGAGTTGTTGAAGTAGGCAGGATTGGAAGCCAGATGTGTAGAGTTGATGAACTTCATGGGACAGACTGGCTTACTCATCACAGTAAGAGCGTCTCCTGCTCAACGTGCCAGAAGCACGAGTCAATGGTTGGGTCTTGAGGACCCTCAGTATACCAGGCCTTGGACCTCCATGCCTTGAACTCAGGAATAGACATAGTGGCCAGATTAAGAGCTGCCTTCCCCTGCCGCTTACTGTCCTTGCGAGCTGCCCTGCTGGCATCACGTTCACGCTCATATGCCCTCTCAGCATCCCTCTCACGGCGGCGAGTCTCCGCCTCATCCACTAGTGTTCCCTCAGCATCTTCCCTCCAGTGACAGAGTCTCTTGCGTGTTCTAGTCAACTTGGCAGGCCTAGGCTTGAACTATCTGCGAGGAAATCAGGAAAAACGCAAAGAAAAACACACAAAAATAAATCAAAACGGTGGCTCAAAACTCGTAGAAGTGGAAGAACAGATCTCAGTTAGAGATTCAGGGCAGGCCGGCAATTCCGGTCTCTGGTGCGGAAATTCCGGGGGGCGGAAATTCCGGCCTCAGGTGAAATTTCCGGGGGGCGGAAATTCCGGTCCTGGGGCGGAAATTTCGGCCTTCGGAATTTTCGAAACAGATCTGAATCGAGGGCCTGCAATGAATCTAAAACTACAATGAAGTGCAATGGGAGGAACCCTAGAGGATAGGTGATACTAGTATGTGGATGTTCCTCTCAAAAACACATGGAATATCAAAGGACATGAGATCAAATCAACCAATAACCCTAGATTGCGGAGAAAACGAAGCACATACCGGGATCCATGAGGGAGGAAGGGATGTGCGGTCTCTTGATCCGCAAAGGGCAATCAGAGGATGAAGAGGGGAGGCAAGAGGGCCTCCCGGAGGTCTCGGAGGCGGCGGCTGCGTTTGGGGGCGGAGTGGAGGCGAGGGGAGGGAGAGCAGTCTCGAACTGCCCCTCCCGTCGCCTTTATATAGCCCGCAGCCGCGAGGAACGGAAATTTCCGGTATTAAGACCGGAATATTCCGGGGGCCGGAGATTTGGGCCAGAATTTCCGCCCCAAATATCGGTGTGCCTTCTGCGAGCGGGCACGCTGGATATTTGGGAGAAGATTTCGTCAATCTCGAGCCCCGGAAATTTCCGGGGCTTAAAGCACGAATATTCTGGGCCCCGGATATTTGCACCGGAAATTTCCACCCAAATTTCCGGGGTGCCTTCTGTGAGCGGGCACCTTGGAAATGGGTGAAAATTTCTGAGGCAAATGTCGGGAGTCCGAAAATTTCCGGGCCCTATGCTGGAATTTCCGGGGTTCCCATGCCTTCCGAGGTTTTTTGTGGAAAATGAAACAAGAAGTGAGCCTCCAAAACAAACATGAATCAACGACAATGAACACACAAACATGAACGAAAATCAAACAACTCAAATACAAAGGGAAATGTTGGTGGCCGAAGCCACCGTGTTAGAGTGTGTACAAAGGAGCCGCAAAGATGTATCTTGGGCCCAAAAGTATGACTCACGTTTAAGCACAATAAGTCACAAAATGACTAGATATGCATGAAGCTTTGATTGTTTTGCGCATGATAGGTGGAGTGTTGGTTCATGAGTTGAACTACGCTCCCCCTATGTCCATGCCTACATCTAAACTCGAGAGCACATATAGTGAAGGTAATTATGCAAGGGTTCAAGAGAAGTTCGACGCATCGATAACATTTAGTTCATTCCTCAAACCCCTAAATCTTGGTTCATCAAGGGCCTTCGTGAAGATGTCCGCGAGTTAATCCTTGGTCGCCACATAGGAAAGATCGATATCACCCTTCTCAACATGATCCCGAATGAAATGATGCCGTATCTCAATGTGCTTCGTCTTGGAGTGAAGAACGGGATTGTAGGCGATCTTGATGGCACTCTCATTGTCGCACAAGAGAGGAACTTTGTCGAACTTGATGCCATAATCTCTCAATGTTTTCCGCATCCAAAGTAATTGAGCACAACAACTAGCCGCGGAGATGTATTCAGGCCTCGGTAGTAGAGAGAGCAATGCAGTTTTGCTTCTTGGAAGACCAACGTACCAATGAGCGACCAAGAAATTGACAACCTCCGGATGTAGATTTCCTATCCGTCTTCTCACCCGCATAGTCCGCATCCGAATACCCAATGAGCTGAAAGCTTGAACCCTTGGGATACCAAAGACCAAAGTTTGGGATATGAACTAAATATCGAAAGATGCGCTTAACCGCTTCAAAATGACTTTGTCTCGGAGAGGCTTGAAACCTTGCACATTTACCTACGCTATACATAATATCGGGTCTAGATGCACATAGGTAGAGCAAAGAGCCAATCATGGAGCGGTATACCTTTTGATCTACCTCTTTACCGTTCGGGTCGGGTTTCAAGTCAATAGTCGTGGACATGGGAGTCTTCATAGGTTTGGCATCATGCATGTTGAACCGCTTGAGCATGTCTTGAGTATACTTGGCTTGCTTGATGAATGTGCCTTCGGGATGTTGCTTGATCTCAAAGCCAAGGAAATACTCCAACTCGCCCATCATAGACATCTCGAACTTATCTGTCATAAGCTTGCAAAACTCATCATTGAATGCGATGTTAGTAGAACCAAAGATGATATCATCCACATAGAGTTGGCATATGAAAAGTCACCTCCAACCTTATTGGTGAAAAGGGTGGGATCTATTAAACCAACATTAAACCCACAATCCACTAAAAACTCTTTAAGGTGCTCGTACCACGCACGTGGAGCTTGTTTAAGTCCATAGAGTGCCTTATCGAGTTTGTAGACATGATCGGGGTGGTTGGGATCCTCGAAACCCGGAGGTTGCTTGACATAGACCAACTCGTGGATGGGACCATTTAAAAAAGCACTTTTAACATCCATTTGTTACAATTTAAAGTTGATATGAGAAGCATTTGCAAGTAAGATGCGAATAGATTCAAGACGAGCTACGGGAGCGAATGTTTCACCGAAATCGACACCTTCGACTTGAGAGAAGCCTTGAGCTACCAGTCTAGCCTTGTTGTGAATGACGATGACGTCTTTGTCTTGTTTGTTCTTGAAGATCCACTTGGTGCCGATGACGTTCTTGCAATCTTTGGGTCTTCGCACCAACTTCCACACCTTATTGCGCTCGAAGTTGTTGAGTTCTTCGTGCATAGATTCAATCCAATCTTGATATTCAAGAGCTTCATAGACCTTCTTTGGCTCAATATGATAGACTAACACATGAGCCTTGCTAATATCCGCCAATTGCCTCCTTGTGACGACCCTTCCACGAACTTGTCAAAGAATCATGTCCTCCGTATGACCAGCACGAGCAAGATTATCAAGTCTTCTCTTTTCCCTACGAGCTAGCATCTCCTCCAAAGTTTCCTTGGATAGCACTTGATCATCACCTTCATCATCGGAGTCTTGTCCACCTTGATGTTGATCATCAACGGGAGGTGGATCCCTTATGTGTCGAGTTGTATCATCACCATGAGAGTCTTGTTCTTGTCTTTCATTGTGAGCTTGGCCTTCATCATGAGCTTGTCCTTGGTTGATCGAATGGTCTTGATCATTAGATTGGCCTTGATTTGAAGCATGAGGGCTTGGTGCATCTTGTTGGGTAGCTTGGGTATCAATGGGTGTAGTCAATGGATCCACTTGAGTGGAGCATAGTCCTTCTTCCTCCGTCATCCGGTAACCCTCAATGGGGATTATTTCACCAATCCCCATTCTTCTTATGACGATGGGAGGAATTGCATCTCCTACAACACCATGATCTATACGGCCCCCTTGGGACCCATTATCCTCATCAAACACCACGTCTATAGCTTCTTCAACTTGTCTGGTGGACTTGTTGTAGACTCTATAGGCGTGAGCGTTTGTGGCATAACCAACAAAGATACCCTCATAGGATTTAGTCTCGAATTTTGACAACTGTTTACCTCTCTTACGGATGAAGCACTTGCACCCAAAGACCTTGAAGTATGAAAAGTCCGGCTTCTTGCCCGTGAGAATCTCATAAGGGGTCTTGCTCAAGATCTTGCGGAGATATAATCGGTTGCTAGCGTGACAAGCGGTGGAGACGGCCTCGGCCCAAAAATTATAAGGAGAAGAGAACTCCGCAATCATGGTTCGAGCCGCATCCATTAGTGTCCGATTCTTTCTCTCCGCCACACCATTTTGTTGAGGGGTGTAGGGAGTGGAATATTGATGAGCAATTCCTTCCTCGCTAAGAAATCCCTCCACGGTGTAGTTCTTGAACTCGGAGCCGTTATCACTTCGAATAGCCATGATGCTCGTATTGTGTTGGCGCTCCACCAACATGATGAACTCGATGACCCGCTTTTGAGTCTCACTCTTCCTCTTGAAGAAGTACACCCAACAATATCGTGAATAGTCATCCACAATCACCAAGCAATACTTCTTGCCTCCAAGACTATCATATGATAGAGGACCAAAGAGGTCCAAGTGAATGAGCTCGAGGATTCTTGAGGTGGTGATGTTTGTCTTGGTTGGGTGAGCTTCTCCATGTTGCTTTCCAAGAAAGCAAGAGCTACACACACGATCTTTGGCAAACTTAGCATTTGTTAGTCCTAGAACATGATTGCCACTTTGAAGGTCATGCAACATCGTCATATTGGTGTGGGCTAACCGGCGATGCCATAGCCAACCCACATCAACTTTAGCCATTAGGCATGTCGCGACACACGTGTATTCTTTAGAGAAGTCCACTACATACATGCCGTTCTCGACATGCCCAACAAAAGCTACTTTAAGAGTCGTTTCCCAAGTGACAATCACATTCTCTTTATTAAAGAACGAGGTAAAACCACTTTTAGCAAGTTGAAGAACCGAGATGAGATTATAGCCAAGGGACTCAACAAGAAGAACATTCTCAATTGACAAGTCATTTGAGATTGCTACCTTGCCTCGTCCCAATACCTTTAGTTCGGAGTTATCACCAATAGTGACGCAATTGAGATGAGGTAATGGAGGATGTAGATCACTCATTGCGTCATTGCTTCCAGTCATATGTTGGGATGTGCCACTATCCATCGTCCATTTGCTCGAACCGGAAGCACTCCCCTACAAAGATTAGTGTCTTGATTTAGGTACCCATCGTTGAATGGGTCCTCTTTTGTTTGCGACAAGGGTCTTTGGAACCCAAATACTCCAATGATAATCATCACCATAAGAAGTACCAACATATTTAGCATACACATGACCATCTCTAGATTTCATAAGAACATAAGATGGGTTGTATTTTCCGGCAAAGTCATTATGAGTGGTGCTCCCCCTAGAGGTGTCACCACCCATAATGGTGTTGGTCTCCTTTTCCTTGGCCACCTCTCCCTCTTTCACAAATCTTACTTATTGTGAGGAAGAGGTGACCTTCTTCTTGTTCTTCTTCTTGTACTTCTTCTTTGACTTGGCTACATAGCCAAGTCCCTCCTTCCCATTTGTGACTTGTTGAGGAGTCACATCATTGAGTTTCTTCTCACTTCCTACAAGATTAGTTGCACTACACGGGATGATAGGCAATGTATTCATGCAAGTAGACGAGGATGACATAGCATGCTTGTTTGATTGTTGAGCTAGAAGATTGTCACGAGACTTGGTTAGCTTGTCATGAATTTCTTTAAGAGACATGAACTCCTTTTTTAGTTTTTCATGACTAGTAACTAATTCCTTGTGAACATTTCCTAGCTTCAACTCTTCATGTTCAAGAGTTTTAATGATAGCAAGAGATTGTGCATTATCATTCCTAAGCTTAGAGACACTCATGGCAAAGTTTTCTTCAAGACTAGATAATTTCTCATCAATAGAGGCACGAATGGAACACTCATTCTCAAGAGCCTTTTCTAGATCTTTGTCATTGCAAGAGTGGCCTCCATGGCTTTCTAAGGTCATGATAATTTCCTCCTTTTCATCTACAAGAGAGTTAGCCTCATCAAGTTGTCGTAAGAGGGCGTTTACTTTCTCCTTAGTCTCACCTTTGAGGCTAACTAGCCAAATGCCTAACTCTTTGGCCTCACTATCCTCCTCACAAACATTCTCAACACAATCCAATAATGAAGGAGGGTTAGTGACAATGGTCTTAGAGTTAGGAGAGCGTACCTAAGTGGCTTTTGCCATAAGACATGTAGGTCGGGTAGCCACAATCTCATTGGGGGATTCAAATAGAGAAATCGATGGAGATGACGTGGTGGCAACGGCGACGTGGGCCACCCCTACCACTTCATCTTCTCCTTCATCTCCGGAGATATAGGCCCCTTCTTGAACGTAGAGGGCCCTTGGCACTCTTCTAGCGAAGTTCTTCTTTTGTGGAGCCTTGGCCTTGTTTTGCGAACAAGCTTGCCTTCAGTTTCTTCTCTTTGCTCAAAGGGGCACTCCTTCACGAAATGGTTTGCACTACCACAGTTGTACCACTTCCTTGGGTGCTCCCCCTTTTTCTTGTAGTTCTTGTTTCGTGGAGGTCTTGGAGAGCCGTCCTTGCGAGCTTCCCATCTCTTCCAATATCCATGCATAGCGAGAGCGATGCACTTGTGAGATCCCGTATAGGTGTCTTCATAGTCTTCCTCATCATCATCCTCTTCTTCACTTTCATCAACTAGAGCCATTGCCTTTGACTTCAACGCGAGGTTGGGTGACTTTCCCATCCCTCTAGAGCAAGCTAGAGCATCATCCGCACTCTTGTGTGATAGAGAGATGGCGATGAACTCACTAAGAACACCAATGGATTTGAGACTGTTATAATCCGCTCTTGTCCGGATGCTAGTGGAGAGATTCTTCTCAAAGGGTGTAATGGCCTTGACAATTTCCTCTTTATCCACTCATCGGAGATCTCTTCCTTTCCAAAGTCTCTCAATTGGTTGGCGAGAGTGACAACTCTTCTATAGAGCTCTTGAGGAGTCTCATCCTCTTGCATGACGAAGTTCTCGGAGTTGTCAATGGCTACATCATACTTGGAAGATTGAATGCTAGCATTTCCTTGAAACAAGGTGTCAAGTTTGTCCCAAGCTTCCTTGGCGGTCTTGCAACCACGAATGTGAGTGAGATGCTCCCTTGGGAGAGCCTTCAGGATGATAACAAGAGCAGTCTTGTTGAGTTGAGATTCCACATCCTCCCTTGGAGTCAAGTTGCTTGGGTCATGCGGATGAAATCCATGAATCACACTCCTCCACGACGTGGTGCATGATCCAGAAATATGGGACTTCATTTCAAACTTCCAAGAAGATAATTCATTAGTGTTAAGCATGGGAGGAAGTCCAACATTAAGAGTGTGTGGCATGGAAACAATTGGGTGAATGGTGTCATATTTTTGAGGAGGTGGAACTTGTGCGTGGACCCCGGAACCATTAGCCGTTTGAGACTTGGAGCCACCGAAACTCTCCTTTGCCTTGGCTTTAACCTTTTGTGCGGCTTTAGACTTAGCTTTGACAATGTTCTCCTTGATTTGGGAATCGTCCGGAATCGTTTCCTCTTCCGAACTATCCTCATCGGAGACGTGGGGAGAGTTCGATGGCCCCTTAGGTTTACCCATCATGTTCTCCAACATCTTCTTGATGGGGGAAACCTCCGAGCCTACGCTAGAGCTAACCTTGGACAATTGGGTTTGGATAGTACAAACCGTTGTCTCTAGGTTAGCTATAGTGTCGGCCATTTTGGAGAGCTCCTCCTTAGAAGATTCGGGATCATCTCCGTTGACCATGATACTCTTAGGCGGTTAAGCGCGATAAAAGAGTCGAGGCTCTGATACCAATTGAAAGTACACAAAGGTCAACTAGAGGGGGGGTGAATAGGTGACCTACAAATTTTACTGCTTTTTCAATTTTAGTGGGGGCTTTGGAAACGTAATAACTTGGTTATCTAGATGTGCAACTAAGTAGACACCCTATGTGACAAATAACTAGTAGCAACGGAAGTAAATGCAAGGCACAAGATAACCACAAGTGAAAAAGACGGAGACAAGGATATTTTTCCCGTAGTTCCTTCTTGAAAGAAGTACGTCTACGTTGGAGAGGTGGGGAGCCACCTAGGCGCTCCTCAATAGCAAGGATGTGCACACCTTGTTCTCCTTGAGCTTCTCCGGTGAGGGAGATTCTCGTTTCCACTATGAGGTCGACTTGAAGGCGTTGACCAAACCTTTACAAGTGGTTGAGGCTACTCCACAAGTGAGATGGAGGCTCTCAACAATCCGAAGCTTCTTGCTACAAGGTTGAAGCTACAAGCACTAGGGTTTCCCTTGGATGACAAAGCAACCAAGAGATTACAAGATCCCAAGAGGTATGATGTGGGAATACAATTTTTGGCTTGGTAGAAAGGTAGATCTAGTCCTCCTCCATGAGATCCTTGAAGGGCATCGAGTTTGGTTGGAGGAGGAGGGAGATCGGGGTGTTTTGAGCTCTACAACAATGGAGGAGAGAGAGGAATGGACGAACTGACTATCTAGAGGAAGAAGACAACTATTTATAGGCTCCTCCAATTTCTCACCGTTGCAGTGTGCCAGGACCGGAATATTCCGGTGTTAGCACCGGAAATTTCCGGTCTATCCTGGCCGGAAATTTGAATAGTCCGGGGGCGGAATTTTGAAACTTTGGGGGGCGGAATTTTCCGCCCAACATTCCGCCCCCATCTCTGTGCGCGGGCAGCAGCACCATGCTGAAAACTGCTAAGGACCAGGGCCGAATATTTGAATAATCTGGGGGCGGATATTTGAATAATCCGGGCCCGGAATTTTCCGGACAATAATCCGCCCCCATCTCTGTGCGCGGGCATCTGAGAAAACTCCAATTTCTGCTAAGTACCAGAGGGTCGGATATTTGCACCGGAAATTTCCGGGGCAAATTTCCGCCCCAGCTTCTGTGCGCGGGCAGTGGGAGAAAAACTTAGTCCTTTAGACATTGACAGAGAGGCCGCAATATTCCGGTGCTTGGGCCGGATATTCCGCCCCATAAGCACCGGAATTTCCGGTGTAAAACCTGAAATATCCGGTGGCAGTGAATCCAAAATTCAGAACTCCTCTTTGAACTTTTTATATGAATATATCAATAATCATCTGAGTGATCAGCTGCATAGACTCAAACAACATTATTAGAGAGATGATACTCGCGTTCTTATCATCACCAAAATCATTAGAGGGATCATGAGCTTTCAGACATAAAGTGTATAGCAAACATGTGGGAAACAATAAGAAAACAACATGGAACATTAGAAATTAAGGATACGTTTATGACGTATCACCCCTACCGGTGAGGATATATAAAAAGAAAAATAAACCCAAAAAAAGGTCAAAAGAGAGATAATTAAGAGATAGGGGTAACACTACTATCATTTATTCCACACTTGTGCTTAGTTAGCACCAACACTTCAGTTTGGAGAGAGTTTTCATTTTATGACTTGCATAACTATGTGAGGAATTTACATTATAGTACTCGGCTTGTATATTCCAATGATGAGCCTCATCAAAAGTGCTCTAGGTCTTTGTGAGCAAGCAAGTTGGATGCACCCCCACTAGTTTTATTGGAGAGATATCATACACTTATAGCTCTCTGTGCATCCGTTGTGTGGCAATCACTACTCCTTGCATAGCTTCAATTATAAGATTTCCTCTTGTCTAATGATCACTTTCAGCTATGTGAGGCTTTCTTCCATCGACCTTCCAAACCCCCAGAATGTTCTTTTAGCCATAACATCATGTGTCAGGAAAAAATACATAACACTTGCTAGTTTTGAGTGCCCAAATAGTTTGATGATTTTTCATGTGAATATTGTTGTCACTTGACTTGATCCTAACAGGAGATGTTGTGAGAGTTTGTTGCTTGGGATGATTGTATTGTCGTTCTTGAAGCTTAAATCACTTTTAATATACTTTGTACAGTGTACAGTGGATTGTCTTTTAGTATTGATTCGTTGAAAAGTTTTTATTTGTTCTTCCTAATGGTTTATACATTACTTTTGATGTCAACTAAAAACCACAACCTTTATTCATTTGATCTTACTTTACATGATTTAGATTATGATGATAAAGTTTATGTTGGTAGCATGTCACCTCAGAAATGATTTGTTTTTATCGTTTACCTACTCGAGTACGAGTAGGAACTAAGCTTGATGTTCCATGTTGTTTTCATGCCTTATGCTACATGTTTCCTATACACTTTATGTCATTTTTATGGATTTTCTGCGACTAGCCTATTGACAAGATGCCACAGAGCCAGATCCTATTTTCTGTTGTTTTTTGTTTGAGAAAAAAGTTGTTCTGGAAATATTCTCGGAATTGGACGAAACAAAATCCTAGAGTCTTAGAAATTCGTCACGTACACAGAGTCCGGAGGAGACCCGGAGGGGGCAGGTGATCAGCCACACCATATAGCCGCGCGGGCTCCCTCTGGCCGCGCCAACTGGTGGTGTGGGCCCCTCGGACGCCCACTGATACGTCTATTTTGCATCACTATTTTATATTGTTATTTTCTGTTATTCATCGATATATTTCATGTTGTGATGCATTACTTATGTTATTTTATCTTATTTTGCATGTTTCGTAATTTTTGGAGAAGAAACACCGGGACCAGAAATCTGATAGAAAAAGCACCGTCGAGATACCCTATTTCAGAAGATCAGAAGAAGAAGGAAGGCATACGAGAAGTTTTAGAAGTCCCGAGGAGGAATCCATCCAGAAGGACACCCGGAGGGGCCACCTGGGCCCCACACCACCAGGCAACGCGCCCCCTTGGTCGCGCCTGGGATGGTCTGGCCCCCGGGCCCACTTCTAGGCGCCACTTTTTGCGTACTTGACGTGGAGGGAACCCTAAGCTCTCTGTCGCTGCCTCGGGGCGGAAAACAACAGAGAGAGAAAAGCTCTCCGTCAGGGAGAAATCTGCAAGGGAAATTCTTCCCCGGAGAGGGGGAATCATCGCCATCGTCACCGTCATCGCTCCGGGCATCATCAAGATTGTCATCGTCATCATGATCACCACCAGCACCATCACCCTCATCATTCACCTTCACCCCGCTATAACAATTAGGGGCCTTTACCATTGTTCTTCACTAGATCTCTCTCCCGGTGTGGATTACTTGTTAGTAGTTGATGCTTGTGAGATTTATAGGTATTTACACTTTATGACCATATTGTTATTATCCATTATATCACCTCTGACTTTGATCCATATGATGTCTTGTGAGTAGTTCGTTTAGTTATTAAGGACATGGGAGAAGTCATGATGTTAGTAGTGGAATTATGTTGAAGTAATATCTAGTGGTTTGGTATTTAAGTTGTGGTGCTATTCTTCTAGTGGTCTCATGTGAACATCGACTACATGATACTTTATCTTTATGGGCCTAGGAGGATGCATTGTGTTTTTGGCTACTAATTGTGGGGTTGCCGGAGTGACAGAAACCTAAACCCCCGTTAGGAAACCAATGCACGAGGGAGTGTAGAATCCCGGAGTTTTAAGGATGTGGTTAGATTTATCTTAATTACTTTCTTATACTTGCGGATGCTTACGAGGGGTATAATCACAAGTATGTATTAGTCCTAGTTGGGCGGTGCATAAGTGTCGGGGGGCTACCCCCGAGTAGGGTAAAGGCAAGTGCTAAGGGCAAGATCAGAAGAGACGTTTGGCAGAGTAGCTAGCTACCCGGTACTCGCTACCCGGTCGACTGCTATTCGGCTGTATGCACTGATGGCCAGGAGAAAGAATCAAGGAAGTTGTTCTCCTCCGAGTAAAGGATGTGGTCCGAGTAGAGGTGGCGGTTCCCTACTCGGGCCGAAAGTCAAAGGAGCCGTTCTGACACAGGATCCCGCGTATCCTGGGTCCGTACGGGTGCACTGTTCATCTGCAGAGCGCGTGCTTATCCGCGCCAGGGTGTCAGCAGGGCGGTGCAGGTTAGGGGGCCTACCCTCTGACCGTGACAGTTATAACAGATCAGCTTCTTGGTTTTGCACAACGACTTTCCACACGAGAAAAACTAGGAAGCCAAAGCTGTCAGCGAGAAGCTGGAAGTGTGCAGTGTGCACACTATGTCGACATCTGTTTGTACTTTTCCCCCCTTGGCTGTATCCGGCTGGGCACCAGTATATAAGGTGCCCTGCCCCCTCCTGCACGAGGGACGACACACGGGTCGCGTCTTGAGAGAGCACACCTAGCTTACGCCTCACGTAGAGAGAAGGGTGGCTACTCGGCTGTAGGCCAAACTTGTACTGTGGCTACTCGGTGAGACACAAATATAAAGAGAGAAAGGCAGGAGTATGGGTTTTACCTCCACACGAGGGCCCTGAACCTGGGTAGATCTTGTTGTTTGCAGTGATTGATTCATCCCACACGCGGCTACTCGCTGCGTGATCCCTCCCCGAGCACCTCCAGCGTCCATCGACCCCAAACAATTAGCCATCCTATGGCATCTGTCGTGATACCACCACGACAGTTGGCGCCCACCGTGGGGCAACCAGCGGCGTTGGCTGGAGTTCACGTTCGGACGGGATCCATTTCTGCTACCGGGGAGCGTGTGGTCTGTGGCCTTGTCCACAGATTCGGCTCCTTCGACTTCGTCATCAACAACGCCGGCGATTTCGGCGGCAGGGCCATGCCAGAGGGCGGCATGGTGCTCTCCTTCGGCTCGCACCTCGTCTACGTCGCCACCACTATCGTCCGCGAGTACCCCGAGCAGGTGCACGTCGCGGAAGATCCCCCTGCTGTCATCGCCGCACGCGGAAAGCCAACTGGTTGTTATGCGGGCAGCGTGGAAGTGCTGATGACCGGCCCGGCTATCGCTGTCGGGAAGGGCGCGGCCGCATCCGCGGCAGTCGTTGAGGAGCTTGCTGACACGAGCGAGCCCCCGAGGACGCACAAGCCCTACGACGCGCCTCACAACATCCCGGGATACATCCCTCCTTCCACGACATCGACGATACCGGCATCTGCCGTGCGAGTAGGCATGCCGCCCCCCACCAAGCTCGAGCTCATGACCATGAGGGCGCAGCTCGACCGGCAGCGCTAGGAGCTGCTCGCCGAGCAGGCGGAGCTGGACAAGGTTAGTCTTGAGCTAAACCTGGACCAGAATGAGTACAACAGAGCTCATGGCTTTACGCCTGTAGTGAGGAGGCCTGCCAAGGCAGGGGCTACGCCCCGCAACCTAGGCACCGAGATGGCAGCAGTTGGTGAAACTGCTGGCCAGGCTGCTAGCCAAAACACCGCCACCACCAGACCCAAATACAGCACCCCCGCCAAAACCCTTAGAGTTGCTGAGTTGCCGCATCTCGCTGGCGACGCGCGCGTTAGGCAGCAGGAGAGGCTCAATGAGCTAGTGCTAGAGGCTGCTAGGCAGAACGAGGAGTTCCAGAAAGCCAATCCGGGTGCTGGAGCTTCTCAGGTGGTGCATTCGCATGCGGCTAGATCTAACGATCAGGCCTCATCACCGCATCCCAGCCGTGAAAGGGACCGGAGTGGGCACTCAGGCAGAGACAGGCAGATGCAGGTGTACGACCCGGCTGTCGCCGTGAAACAGCACGCTGTGCCGCGACAGTCCGGTCAAAAACACAACACTGCAGGAGCAGGCTATCAAGCCCATAAAGCTCATAGCCAGGAGCGAGATGGAGATCGCCCAGGCCCTTCTCGGCATCAGGCTGCTCAGCCTACTCGGCAGAGACCGCAGCCGCGTGCAATCGCACCAGCCGCCAACCCGGTGGAGCAACCTGCAGTCGTGCAGGTGGACAGATATGATGATGGCTACTCGGCTATGGGGTTGGCTGGCTATGATATCCTGGATCGCGTGGGTGAGCATTTGCTGGAGCCCAGTGATGCCAGGCACAAGCTGGATCGGATTAGCCTATCCGCGCAGCTCGAGAGCAAGGGGCCGTCTGGCCCAGAATGCTTTGGCCCACGCATCATGACGGAGCCATCGGTGAAGCAGTTCCAGCTCGCTAGGCGGACCAAGTGCTATGACGGCAGCACCAAGCCGGAAGACTGGCTTAATGACTATGTCACAGTCGTGCACATCGTAGGCGGCAACCGGAGATGGGTCGTGCGGTACATCCCGCAGATGCTAGAAGGACCAGCAAGGACTTGGCTCAACAACCTTCCCAAGCACAGCATCAACTGCTGGCTTGACTTCGCGGAGTCCTTTGTCAGCAACTTCACCAGCACCTACCGGATGCCGAATAGGCCGCAGCAGCTATCCGCTTGTAGGCAGCGGGAAGAGGAGACGGACCGAGAGTATCTTACTCGGTGGAGCACTCTGAGGAACACCTGTGAAGGAGTGAACGAGGCCCAGGCCATCACTTGGTTTGCGCAGGGCTGCAGGCATGGCAGCATGTTGTGGCAAAGGCTGCAGAGAGAGAGATGCCGAGTACTCTCGCTGAGACCATCCGGATTGCGGATCAGTACGCACTCGGTGACCCAACTCAGCCTCTTCTTGATGCTGCTGAGCCGAGAAGGAACTACAACAACAACAAGGGCAATGAGTTCCGCAACAAGCGCATAGGTGACTGGATTGATACCCGGTACGATCTTGAGGAGGTGAATGATGTGGCTACAGGAGCTGGGAGTAGCCAAAGGCCAAAAACTGCTGGGGCTCAGTACGGGCAGAACCAGAATCAGGGCCAAGGCAGCAAGAAGCCATACAACGCTCCCCAGCAGGGTAGCGGCAACTCGGGTCCGGCACCGAACTTTGTCTTCAAGGACATGAAGGATGGCCCATGCAGCTTCCATACTCGGCATCCCGCTAGACCCGCCAACCACACTACTCGGCAGTGCAGTTGGTGGGAAGAGATCAAGAATGAGGGCCTGCCTCCTCCTCCTCCTCTGCCAGCTGCGAATGTTGTGGTGCAGCCTGCTCGCGCACCCGCCGCTCGGCCTCCAGCTTTCCCGAGAAGAGAGAATGTGAACCAGGTGGCTTTAGGAGCCAACCGCTACTTCAACAACGATGGCTACTGCAACAACAATAACAACAACCGCAACCGCAACTACAACAGAGGCAACAACAACAGAGGTAACAACAACAATGGCAACAATGGCGATGGAGGCCGCAACCAGTACCAGGAGCATCACGAGAGCTATATGATTTTCACCTCTGAGCCCGTCGACAAGCAGTCTCAGCACAGGCGCGCCATGGAGGTCAATGCTGTGATCCCTGCTGTTCCTCACTACATGCACTGGTGCAACCAAGAGATCATGTGGTCCAGAGCGGATCATCCTAAGGTGATTCCCAACCCGGGTAGCTACGCCTTGGTGGTGGATCCCACCTTCATGGGTCCTGAGAAGAACGTGAGGTTCAGCAAGGTACTGATCGACAACGGCAGCAGCATCAACATTGTGTACAGAGACACACTTGAGAAGCTCGGAATGGCCGAGAACATGCTGCTACCCAGCAAGACCACTTTCCACGGCATTGTGCCTGGAGTCTCTTGCTCTCCGATTGGCCGAGTGTGGATAGACGTTCTATTCGGCACCAGGGAGAACTGCCGCACAGAGAGCTTGCAGTTTGAAGTAGTTGATCACCAGAGCCCCTATCACGCCCTACTCGGCAGGCCTGCTCTGAGCAAGTTCATGGTCTCTACTCATGCTGCATATCTGAAGATGAAGATCCCTGGTCCCAATGGCGTGATTACCATCTCTGGTGATTACAAGAAGTCTATGGAGTGTGCCTCTGCTGGTTCTCAGCTGGCGGAGTCTATGGTGATTGCTGCCGAGAAGAAGAAGATGTACGAGGTGGTGGCTATGGCGCAGTCCGTGCAAGGTGGTGCGCCTGGCATGCCGAGTTCCCAGCATGGGACGGCGTTCCAGGCATCCCAGGAGACGAAGAAGATCCAGGTCAACCCTGAGTTCCCCGACCGAGTTGCCATCATTGGCTCAAGGTTGGGGGAGAAATAGGAAAGCGAGCTCATCCACTTCCTCCGTGAGAATCGGGACGTGTTCGCCTGGTCCAATGAGGATCTACCAGGAGTCCCGAGGGAGTTGGTTGAGCACTCGCTACATGTGCGTCTTGACGCCAAACCAGTGAAGCAGGCTATGCGCCGCTTCGGAGATGAGAGAAGGAAGGCCATCGGTGATCAGATCACCAAGCTGCTGATAAGCAATTTCATCATGGAGGTGCTGCATCCGGATTGGCTAGCCAACCCGGTCATGGTTGAGAAGAAGAAGAAGGACCCCAAGGCCGCTACCGCATGGCGCATGTGCGTCGACTACACTAACTTGAACAAGGCCTGCCCCAAGGATCCTTTTCCGCTACCCCGCATCGATCAGGTGATCGATTCCACTGCTGGTTGTGAGGTGTTGTCTTTCATAGATGCCTACTCTGGTTTTTATCAGATAGCTCTCAACCCTGCTGATCAAATAAAGATTGCTTTCATTACCCCGTACGGGGCTTATTGCTATCGTGTCATGTGCTTTGGGTTGCGGAATGCGGGTGCTACTTATCAGAGGTGCATGCAGAAATGCTTGCATGATCAACTCGGCAAAAATGTGCAGGTGTACATAGATGACATTGTCATCAAAACGAATAAAACACATACTCTGCTTAGTGACCTTGAGGAAACTTTTGCCAACTTGCGCAAGTATAAGATGAAGCTGAACCTGAGTAAATGCACCTTTGGCGTCCCGGCTGGCAAGCTACTCGGCTTCTTGGTATCCAGTCGGGGCATTGAGGAAAATCCTTCAAAGATAAAAGCTATTGAGAGCATGTCTTTGCCGAGATCCCTGAAGGATGTGCAAAAATTCACTGGTTGCTTGGCATCTCTGAGTCGTTTCTTAGGTAGAATGGGCGAGAAGGCCCTGCCTTTGTATCAATTGATGAAGAAAAGCGACAAGTTCGTCTGGACACCGCAAGCTGATGTGGCATTCAAAGAGCTGAAGGCAATGCTGGGTAGCGCTCCCATCTTGGCTAGTCCGCTACCCAAGGAGCTAATGCTGCTGTACATTGCCGCTACCAACCGGGTAGTCAGCGTGGTGATTGTGGTGGAGCGGGAAGAGGAAGGCAAAAGTGTGCAGCGGCCAGTGTATTATCTTAGTGTCGCACCCGGACTTCTAGAGGATACTCACCGTACGAACTGAACAGTATTTTGGTTGGATTACGGGGCTTAACGGCTCCCGCGTCCCCTTACGGGTAGGCCAGCACTTATGTGCGACAACCAACCGTTACTGTTCACCGTCGATGTAAACTATCCCGTAGAAATCAGGATACTACCATTGACGTACTTCATATCATACACACAGGGTACGTCAACGGCTTTGAACAAAAGGATAACACAACATGCCTCTACGACACAAAAGAGTGAAATAAGTTGCAACAGGCCCTCACTAGGGCAGAGAATAGCAAATACAATCATCCAGAGGACACATGTCCCAACATAGCATCATTACAACTCAGCGGAAGCATTCAAAGGGGGTCTGAGTACAGACAAATCCAAATAGGCTTAAGAAGCCGGGAAAATAAAGAAGACGAAGCCCATCCACGTAGGTCCTGGATCCAGCCCTGGTCCAGCTATCTACTCGTCTGCAGTCTCGTCAAACTCCACGAAGTAGCCATCCTGGTGGTCATCGTAGCCGTAGTCGTAGTCTGCGTAAACCACAGCCCCAAAGGGGTCAGTACAACAACGTACTGGCAAGCAAGACTCACAATTCACCAAAGTGTAACCCGTCAACACCAAGCACAGATGACTTGGGATCAACGGAAGAAAGGGGTGTAAAAGATGCTGCAACTGGCTGCACTAACCAACTACAGAACATACTACAACTTCCGGTGTAACAGAAAGAGATAAGATAGCGTATCGTAACCAACTATGGCTAACCACCAAACAAACCCATCCTGGATCTCGCCCCTTATCCAAAGAAGCAATCCGAGGATAACTCACACAGTTGGATTAATGATGGATCAAGTTGTTGTGTCAATAAGCCTATTACTAGTCAAGTTATCATTAGTTAGGTGTAAGTTGTTCTGAGTACTTGTTAGCCAGTACTTTCACCAAGTCAACCATAACCGCGGAAAACACGGCTTCTCGAGAAGATTTATCCCTGCAGGGGTGCACCAATTTGGCCGTACACGTAAGAATAACCCGCCAGATGGGAAGGCCTTTCCCACCAAGCGGGGCACTCAACACAACTCAACTCTTCTTCGCATCAAGCCCAAAGCACCACGTGTTGTGCGTGCGCGGCTAATCGAGCCCCCCGAAGAAAAGGAGGACCCTCATAGCACTGGAAGACCACGCCGCCCTAAATGCCGACTACAAAAGTTCCACCCTGGCCTCGGGTTCGTACCTGCATATGCGTGCATCAAATGGAAAGCCCGAACTAAGTGTGGTGATTTGGACGAGATGCGAATCGAATCAAATTGAGGGGGGCGCCCATACACGCTTCCCACATGCGGATAGTGCGCTCATCATGGATCAGTAGACAAGACCCTTTTCCTATTAGGGTCGACACTAGCAGGCCTCAAAACCACGCCGGGCCTCCTGCCGGTGCCTTATCAGCAATTTATTATTACCTCAATTAACAAGTGTTGTTTAACATCGAGCCCCAGGATATAACAGATATAATAACAGAAAGTAACGGATAACAGACTCGAGCAAAACAACCCTAAGCATGCTATTAAGACACGGGCCCAAGCAACGGGGTTTTAGGACTGGAGGTGTGGCAATATCAGGGTTTGGGGTATCATGTGGTAGGTTCGTAACAGAAGCAACGATACATAGGGCTAGCAAATATAGACAACGGAAAGTATCGGTAATCAATGTTGAAAGGAACACAATGGTTCATGTGAGTGATAACTTGCCTGCAAACCCAGTAGCCGGGTACTGAGCTAGATCCTCAGAAAGGGTGTCGTAAAGATCGTCGGTATCAACGTCGTCGTCTATCCGAGAAGAAGCAAACAAGCAAGGCAGAATATAAACAATCATTATCATGGCATAGTGCACAATCAAATATGATGCATGACAAGTTAATGGTTGCATCAACATAACTAGATAACATGATAACACAATTTAAATGGACACATATGCAACTTTGAGTTGCATATGAAAAGCCCATGGATTTTGGTTAGATTATTTGTTTTCCAACTAATCAACAGGTGCTAGTGGTTTAGTATGATGCATGCAAAAGGAAAACAGCAAAATAACAACATTAGAATCAACTTAAAATAGGGTGTAGCAATTTAGAATTTTATTATTAATTTAGGGAATTTTTGGGTGCCTTAAAGGTGACACACAAGTATTTGTTGTTTTCAACCATTTAAATTGTCCAAAACAAATAACAAAGTTTATATTTGAAAAGAACATCAAATTTTTGTTGGATTACATGTTTCAAATATTGAAATAGGAGTTAGGATTATTTAATTATGAATTAAATAATATTAAACAAGTTTTAAATGAATTTAAAACAAGTTTGAATTTGATTGAATTTTTATTTGTTTCAAAACATAATTTCAATCTCATAGTTGAAAAGTTCACACTTTGATGGTTTGAAAACATATTTTGCATGTTTAAAATTATGTTATTTTGAGCAAGTTATGATTTTATCAAATTTAAATGAATTAAACAAGTATTAAATTATTTGGCAATTTAAATTATTCAAACCATGAAACAAGATTTATATTTGAATAGGTTATTTGAAATAGCATTGAAAACATATTTTATTTGCATGATTTGGATTTATTATGAATTACTTATGAATTTTTGGCAAAATACAATTGAATGATTTGAATTTAAATTTGAATTGCAATTTGAAAGTTCAAAACAGTACATAATTGGATTATTTGGAAAGATAATTTGATTTGGATCAGAAAACATATACAACTTTTATTTATTGGAATTTTAGATTAAAAGTTATTAAGGTTTAAAGTTTTAGGTTTAAATCTGTTATTTAAATGATTTAGGAATTAACAGAAACTTGGAAACTTTTGGTACCGAGGGGTACACTAACCACAGCCACTGTCCAGTGGACCCGTGGCCAGCGTGGCGTGCGCGCGCACGCGTGGCAGTGGAGGTCACTGGCTGGTGGGCCTCCTGCGCGTGGGGAAAAAATGCCACAAAAAGGGTGGGGCGCTGCGGGCTCGAACCCACGACCAGCCCTTTGGCACAGCGCAGGTGCAACCACTGCACTACTTCGTCAGATTCGACAGAGAAGCAAACGCGGGCAGGTTATCGTTCAGTGCAAGGTTAACTGAATTTTTCTGACGAGCGTTTCCTTCCTCGACTGACAAAAACAGATGTTCGCCGGCGGGGAACTGCACGGCCGTGCTCGCTGCGGTGGGTGTTGGATGCAGACGTGTGCGCGGGTGCAGAGGAGTAACAGAGAGGGAAAGGAGGGGAAGATGGTGGATGCTCACCGGGAGTTCGTCGCTGTCGTAGAGCTCGGGTGCACGGCGGCGTCCGCGGCGTGGACGAGGATGGCGGGGGAGATCCAGGGGGTCACCGGGGCTGCTTATGTGTTTAAACGGAAGCGGGGAGAGAGGGGTTTCAATTTCAGTGGCCTAGGTGGGTTGGTGGTGCACGGCGACGACGGAAACCATCGGGGTTCAGAGAGAGGGGCCGCCGGAGGGAGCTTCAGAGAGGGCGGGACGGTGGCAGAGGGTGGAGAACGGCGGCGGAGGCGAGGAGCAGTGACCTAGGGGGCTAGGGTTTGACGGCGCGGCCCTAGGGCTGATTTATAGGGGTAAGGGGCCGTGGATGGCCGTCCACGACGCTCTGCCGTCGACGTGGCGGCTCGGATTTTCGGCCGTACTTCGGGAAGACGAGGGATAGAAAGAGTGAACCGGTACGCGCGTAAGCTAGGTGGGCTGGGCTGCGCGCGCGGGGTAAGGTGGGCTGGGTAGCGCTTAGGTGCTGCGCGCGCGGTAGTTCTCCTTTTTTTCTGCTCTCTGTTTTTTTTGTAGGGTTTGGTTTTTGGAAGAAAAGATAGCTTTAGACTTAGTGAAAAAATTGGAGAAATTTTGGGTAACCCTTTTTGGTCATTTGCTAACAGGTTTGAACTTTTATTTTCAAAAAGTTTGAGTTTTGTTTACTGTTTGAATTTAAAACAAATTTAGGTGAAAATTTTAATATTAAAGATCACTAATAAAAACCAATATTTAAATAGGGTAACCCCTATGGTAATTAGGCAATTTGAATTGATTTGTTTTGGTATCAACATAAATTCAAAATGATTCTGTTTTGGGTGCTTTGATTTGAAATTTTAAATGTGTTTGGAAAATGAATAATTGATTTAAAACCATCATTTTCACAAGGGATTACTATGGAAAAACATGAAACCAAATGGTTGTTATTATTTGTGATTTTTATTCAAAATGTTGTAACAGAGCAAGTATGAAACCATTGTTTGAATAAGGTTTGAATTTGAGTTGTGAAAACAGTGGAAAACAATTGCAACAATTAAGAAACAAATGCAACCAACATGGAAACAATATGATGACATGATGCAGTACTTTAATAAACATGCAACAAACATTCTAAGGGGATGATTTTCATACTTGGGATGTTACAAAACGCCCCCCTTGAAGGAATCGCGCCCCGAGATTCCTACTGAGAAATGAAAAGGTCCGGATACTTCTTGCGAAGATCCTCTTCGGTCTCCCACGTTGCCTCTTTATCGGAATGATGCGACCATTGCACTTTCAAGAACTTGGTGCTCTTGTTGCGAGTCTTACGCTCGGTCTCATCGAGAATACGAATAGGGTGCTCCTCATAAGAGAGATCATCTTGCAGTTCGATGGAATCATGATCAACTGCACGATCTGGATCTTTGAAACACTTCTTGAGCTGTGACACGTGGAACACATCGTGCACTTTGGATAGCTTTTCTGGAAGTTCAAGACGATAAGCATTTTCTGCACGCCTTGAGAGAATGTTGAAAGGGCCAATGTATCTTGGTGCAAGCTTTCCTTTCACACCGAAACGATGAGTGCCTCTGAGGGGAGTTACACGGAGATATTCCTTGTCACCAGGTGCATAGACCATATCCCTGTGCTTGCTGTCATAGTAGCTCTTCTGACGAGACTGAGCAATCCTGAGATTGTCACGAATGATACGAACTTTCTCCTCGGCTTCCTTAACAATGTCAGGGCCTAAGAGTGAACGTTCACCAGCTCCAGACCAATTGATTGGACTCCTGCATCTGCGGCCATAGAGTGCTTCAAATGGTGCCATACCTAGGCTTGCCTGGTAGCTGTTGTTGTAGGAGAATTCTGCATATGGAAGGCAATCCTCCCATTTCATGCCAAAGGAGAGACCACATGCTTTGAGCATATCCTCGAGAATCTGATTGACTCTTTCGACTTGCCCCTGAGACTGAGGGTGATAAGCTGTGCTGAACAGAAGTTTAGTGCCCAATGCTTCTTGAAAGCTTTTCCAGAAATGAGAAGTGAATATGCTTCCACGGTCTGAGCTTATTTCCAATGGAACACCATGAAGAGGAACAATCTTTGCTGTGTAGAGTTCTGCTAACTGGCTAGCTGAGATAGTTTCCTTGACAGCAAAGAAGTGAGCTACTTTAGTGAGACGATCAATAACAACGAAGATTGCATCGTTGCCCTTTTTGGACTTTGGAAACCCAGTAACGAAGTCCATTTCAATCATGTCCCACTTCCACTCAGGAATTTTCAGAGGTTGGAGTAGACCGGCTGTTTTTTGATGGACTGCCTTAACACGTTGACAAACGTCGCATTCAGAAACGTATTGAGCAATTTCACGTTTCATGCCAGGCCACCAATACAGTGTCTTAAGATCCTGGTACATCTTTGTACTTCCAGGGTGAATGGAGAGAGGACTTTCATGAGCCTCCTTGAGAATGATATCTTTTAGACTTTGAATGTCGCACCCGGACTTCTAAAGGATACTCGCCGTTCCGTTGAACAGTAGTAGATTGGATTACGGGGCTTACCGGCACCCGCGTCCTCTTACGAGTAGGCCAACACACGTATGTGTGACAACCAACCCCTATCTGTTCAGCGTCGACGTAAACTATCCCATAGAAATCAGGATACTTCCATTGACGTACTTCAAAAACATACACACATGGTACGTCAACGGCATTGGAACAAGTGATATCACAACAGATCTCTACGACACAAAAGATTGAAATAAGTTGCAAATAGCTCTCATTAGAGCAGAGATAGCAAATACAATCATTCAGAGGGCACATGCCCCAACAATTCATCATTACATCACAGCGGAAGCATTCAACATGTCTGAGTACAGACAAGAACCAAATAGGCCTAAGAGGCCGGAAACGAAAAGACGGAGCCCATCCACGAAGTCTCGGATCCTGCCCGGGTCCGCTATCTACTCGTCAGCAGTCTCGTCATACTCCACGTCGTAGCCACCATGTAGATCCTCGGAAACGTAGGTCTGCGGAAACCACAGCCCCAAAGGGGTCAGTACATAAACGTACTGGCAAGCAAGACTCACAGTTCACCAAAGTGTAGCCCGTCAACACCAAGCACAGATGCTTTGGGTTCAACGGAAGAAAGGGGATATAAAAGATGCTGCAACTGGCTGCGCTAACCAACTACAGAGAACTACAACTTCCAACTAACAGAACGGGGATAAGATCGAGTATTGTAACCAACTGAAAGATAACTTCAAACAAACCCATCCTGGATCTCGCCCCTTATCCAAAGAAGCAATCCGAGGATAACTCACACAGTTGTATTAATGATGGTTCAAATTATTGTGTCAATAAGCCTATTACTAGTCAAGTTGTTAATCATTGGGTGTAAGGTTGTTAATCATTAGGTTTAAGTTGTCCTGAGTACTTGTTAGCCAGTACTTTCACCAAGTAATCCATAACCGCGGAAAACACGGCTTCTCGAGAAGATTATCCCTGCAGGGTTGCACCAATTTGGCCGTACACGTATGAATAACCCGCCAGATGGGATGCCTCCCACCAAGCGGGGCACTCAACACAACTCAACTCTTCTTCGCATCAAGCCCAAAGCACCACGTGTTGTGCGTGCGCGGCTAATCGAGCCCCACGAAGAAAACGGGACCCTCATAGCACTGGAAGACCACGCCGCCCTAAATGCCGACTACAAAAGTTCCACCCTGGCCTGGGCTCGCAAGATCATGCATGCAGCAAATGGAAAGCCCGAACTACGTGTGGCGATTTGGACGAGATGCGAATCGAATCAAATTGAGGGGGGCGCCCATACTCGCTTCCCACATGCGGTTAGTGCGCTCATCATGGATCAGTAGACAAGACCCTTTTCCTATTAGGGTCGACACTAGCAGGCCTCAAAACCACCCTGGGCCTCCTGCCGGTGCCTTATCATCAAATTTATTATTAACAGTAACATTAGCATGATTGATTGATTAAACATCGAGCCCTCAGAACATAAAGAAATAGTAACAGAAAGTAACGGGTAACAGACTCGAGCAAAACAACCCTAAGCATGCTAGTAAGACACTGGCTCAACCAAAGGGGTGATAGGAGTGGGGGTGAGGCAATATCAAGGTTAAGGGATTCATGTGATGGGTTCGTTACAGCAACAACTACTACTAAGGCTAGCAGAAAAGAACAACGGCAAGTATCGGTAATCAATGTTGAAAGGAACATAATGGTTCATGTGAGTGATAACTCGCCTGCAAACCCAGTAGCCTGGTACTGAGCTAACTCCTTAGAAGGGGGTGTCGTAAGTATCGTCGGTCTCAACGTCGTCGTTTATCCGAGAAGAAGCAAACAAACAATGCAGAAAGATAAACAATCAATATCATGGCATAGTGCACAAACATGGGATGATGCATGACCATTTAATTGATGCATCAAAATAACTAGTTGACAAGATAACAACATGATTAAATGGACCCACATGCAATTGGATTGCATATGAAAAGCTCATGATTTATGGTTGAATTAATTGTTTTACGAATAATCATCATATGAAAGTTGATTAGCATGATGCATGGATGAGGAAAGCAGCAAAATAACAACAATAGGATCAATTGGAAATAAGGTTTAGCAAGTTTGGAAATTCATTTGTTAAGTTTGGGAATTTTGGGTTACTTAAAGGTGTCACACAAGCATTTGTTGTTTTCACCAATTTTAATTGTTCAAAATGGATAACAAAGTTTATATTTGGAAAGAACACAAGATTTTGGTTGGAATACATGTTTCACTTGTTGGAAAAGGATTTCAAATAAAGTATTTATGAATTAAACAAATTTAAGCAAGAATTAAATGAATTTAATTCAAACATGAACTTATTTGAATTTTTATTTGTTCAAAGCATTAAACCAAATTCATATTTGAAAAGTTTATACTTTTAGGGTAGGAAAACATATTTTATATGTCCCAAAAGAATTTGTTTTGATCAAGTTATGAAATTACCAATTTTAAATGAATTAAACAAGGTTTAAATTATTTAACCAATTTTAGTTATTCAAAACAGAAAACAAAGTTTATATTTGGAAAGAGGGTTTAATTTTGCATGGAAAACATATTTCATTTGTTGAAATTGGATTTAAAATGAGCAAGTTATTATTTTGGCAATTTTAAATGCAATAAATAAGAAACAGTTGTTTTCAGCAATTTAAATTATTCAAAACAGCAAAAAAAAATTAAATTTGGAAAGTACATGAAAAGTTGATTGTAAAACATATTTAGTTTGTGGAATTTGGAATTTTTATGAACAAGTTATGAATTTTGCAAGTTTAAGTGAATTTGACAAGTTTTCAAATATTGCACCAATTTAAAATATTCAAAACAGTAAACAAATTTTATATTTGGATAGAACATTTAATTTGGTATTGAAAACATATCAAAAATGTTGGATTTGGAGTTAAAATGATTTTATTATGCAATTTACAAAATTGAGGTGCAATCTGCCATTTTTATGAATCTAGGGACTTGGAAAATAAATTACAGGGGTCTAGAATTAATAGCAGGGACTTGTTGGTGATTTGCAGTTTGTGCAGTGCTTAAAAAAACAGAGGAATAAAAGGGTTTTATTCCGCGGGGGTGGGATTCGAACCCACCCCCTCCTGGGTGCGCGCAGCGGACGGAACCACTGCGGTGGTGTGCAAGCTTGTTTACAGGAGAGGTCGCGGGGGAGGTTAACCTTCAGACTCGCGCGGAAAATTAACTGAACTTCAAAGTTCAGTCGCTGCGCTCGACGGAGGGAAAGAACAAGGCCGCCGGCGGCGACTGCTGCGGCCGTGCGCCCGTGCGCGGCTGCGAGCAGGGTGCTGCGACGTGGGCCGCGAGAGGGAGGAGTGGAGGGGAGCAAGGGGAAGAGGGGGGAGTCGACGCTCACCTCGGGCGGACAGCGAGCGGGGCGGACAGGGAGGCGACCGGTGGCGACATGGTGAGGATGGCGGCGGCGATTCGGGCTCTCCCGGTGCCCACCGAGTAGACGAGGAGGAAGAAGGATCCACGGCGTCTCCATTCCCGCCGTGGGGAGCTCCCGGGACAGCCTCCTGCGACCACCAAGCCCCCCACAAAAACCGGCCATGGAAGCTACCAAGGTTCAGAGAGTTGTGGTTACAGAGAGGAGGAAAGATGGGAGAGATTGGAGGCGGGGAGAGGGAGATGGGAGAGAATTAGGGTTAGGGCAGGGGGCTAGGGCATCGAGCTCGAGCTAGGGGTTATAAGGGAGGGGGAGGATCCGCTCAGCCGTTCCTCCTCTGAACCAGGCGACGTGGATGAAGGGGATGGGCGCCGTACGAGGAAGAAGAAGACAGGGGAAGGGTACGGGCCTGAGGGAATAGGTTGGGCTGGGCTAGGAGAAAAATTGGGCCTGCTGCTCTCTCTTGTGCTGTTTTTTATTATTTCTTTTGTTCTACTGTTTTTTTTTGTAGCAAAGAGCAAATGGAAGAATTAGATAGTTTTCGGAGTTGATAAAATCTTGGAAAAATTAATGGGAGTGGGTTAGGTCAACTACAACCAACTACCAAGTTTGGACTTCAAAATTATTTAAGTTTTTGTGCTGTTTGGAAAATAAACCAAATTTAGAGGTATTTTGAATAGTTAAAATGATTATTAAAACCAACACTTTAATAGATTGATCCCAATGTTTTAATTGGAAACAAAGAGTAGATTGTTTTGGTGAGTTTTATAATTTCAAAAGAGGTGCTGCTTAGTGATTTGGTTTGAATTTGAAAGCAATTTGGGAAGTAATTGATTGATATTGAAAACAAGGATCTTAATAGGGTGAACCCTATTTTAAATTTGATTAAAGTAGTTGATTTGATTAGATGATGTTCACAAGTTCAAAGTTGTTCTGTTTGATGCATTTGATTTGAAATTGAAGGTGATTTGGGATTTAATTGATTGAATAAAACCAACAATTTAATAGATGAACATTATGGAAGAAAAAGAAAACAATTTGGTTGTTTTTATTTGAAATAACATTTTGGAAATTGTAACATCACAAGGATGAAACAAAGGGTTTGAAATTTGAGTTGAAATTCAAATAGAAAACAAAGGAAAACAGTTGGAAAACAAATGAAAACAGAGGAAAACAAATGGAAACCAAACAAAACAAATGCAATCAACATGATGCCATGATGCAAAACATAAAATAACAGAGAGCAAACATTCTAAAGGCTATTTTTCAGACTTGGGATGTTACAAAACGCCCCCCCTTGAAGGAATCGCGCCCCGAGATTCCTACTGAGAAAAGAGAAGGTCCGGAAACTTCTTGGGAAGATCCTCTTGAGCTGTTACACGTGAAACACATCGTGCACATTGGATAGTTTAACTGGAAGTTCAAAACAATAGGAATTCCTGGCAACTCTTCTGGAAAGATATCAGGGAATTTGGAAACCACCGGTACATTTTCAAGTAAAGGGAGAGGTTTTGTATGGAGGGTGTATAGCTGGATAGAATTTGATTCATTCAGAGAATAGACTATCTGGAATGTGGTGCTTCAGGAATGCTTCCTCGAAACAACCCCAGGTGAGGAATGCCAGCTCTCATAGCCTGGAATCAACAACAACAACAACAACCTTTCTGGCCAGATAGACTTGATATTTGGGAAGTTTTGATTAGACGCCGGTAGAAGAATTGAAATGGAAAACAACAACAAGATTTCAACGGACGAAAAGGATGTTGAGAAGAACTGGATAATGAAGCAACTCCGGGAAAACGAGAACAAAACACTCCTGAGGTACTACGGCAAACCCATCCGGGCTTCTAAAGGATCATTATCTACTGCTTAAGGAATAGAGGATCTGCTTCCGGGGCTTACACGCCTCCGTTCTCAATCATGAGTAGGCAACATGATAAATCATGTCACAACCACCTCCATTCCTATGGTCTAGTAGATATAACCATCCTAGAGAAACCAGAATTCGTGAAATCCTAACTTGAAACTTTAGATGAGAAGGGAAAACAACGTTGCACTTCCTTACCAGAAAAGGGTGGGTGGGTGGGGAAAGAAGAAAAATGTCAGAATTCCTACTCTCACGTTTCATTTTTCCTATATAGCTACAAAATAGTTTCTAGACTCAACTGCGACTAGTAAAAAGGGATCCTACAGGCAGACAGGCTCTGATACCATTTGTCGCACCCGGACTTCTAAAGGATACTCGCCGTTCCGTTGAACAGTAGTAGATTGGATTACGGGGCTTACCGGCACCCGCGTCCTCTTACGAGTAGGCCAACACACGTATGTGTGACAACCAACCCCTATCTGTTCAGCGTCGACGTAAACTATCCCATAGAAATCAGGATACTTCCATTGACGTACTTCAAAAACATACACACATGGTACGTCAACGGCATTGGAACAAGTGATATCACAACAGATCTCTACGACACAAAAGATTGAAATAAGTTGCAAATAGCTCTCATTAGAGCAGAGATAGCAAATACAATCATTCAGAGGGCACATGCCCCAACAATTCATCATTACATCACAGCGGAAGCATTCAACATGTCTGAGTACGGACAAGAACCAAATAGGCCTAAGAGGCCGGAAACGAAAAGACGGAGCCCATCCACGAAGTCTTGGATCCTGCCCGGGTCCGCTATCTACTCGTCAGCAGTCTCGTCATACTCCACGTCGTAGCCACCATGTAGATCCTCGGAAACGTAGGTCTGCGGAAACCACAGCCCCAAAGGGGTCAGTACATAAACGTACTGGCAAGCAAGACTCATAGTTCACCAAAGTGTAGCCCGTCAACACCAAGCACAGATGCTTTGGGTTCAACGGAAGAAAGGGGATATAAAAGATGCTGCAACTGGCTGCGCTAACCAACTACAGAGAACTACAACTTCCAACTAACAGAACGGGGATAAGATCGAGTATTGTAACCAACTGAAAGATAACTTCAAACAAACCCATCCTGGATCTCGCCCCTTATCCAAAGAAGCAATCCGAGGATAACTCACACAGTTGTATTAATGATGGTTCAAATTATTGTGTCAATAAGCCTATTACTAGTCAAGTTGTTAATCATTGGGTGTAAGGTTGTTAATCATTAGGTTTAAGTTGTCCTGAGTACTTGTTAGCCAGTACTTTCACCAAGTAATCCATAACCGCGAAAAACACGGCTTCTCGAGAAGATTATCCCTGCAGGGTTGCACCAATTTGGCCGTACACGTATGAATAACCCGCCAGATGGGATGCCTCCCACCAAGCGGGGCACTCAACACAACTCAACTCTTCTTCGCATCAAGCCCAAAGCACCACGTGTTGTGCGTGCGCGGCTAATCGAGCCCCATGAAGAAAAGGGGACCCTCATTGTAGAGGCCCCAGACCGGTAGGTCCAGAACCCCTCATATGCATTCATTCACGATCCCAGAAGAACCAGTCGTGAACAACATACGTAGTTGGCATACAGAATACATCATCCATTACACGAATATAGAGTCTTACATAAATGGTCACATGACCAAGTTCTTGATAACTGTCACGCAGGACAGACATTCAAAGTAAACACAGCGGAAGACGATAAGCATAGCGTAGTAGAACCCGAGTCACGCCTCATCCTACAGGCTGCTGACTGGGAGACGATCCTAACTCGCAGGGCCATCAGCGTAGAACTCCTCCTCATAGTACTCCTCCTGAGGTGGCTCCTCGTAGTCTGATAAGTAGATACCAGGGGCGAAACCAAATGAGTACATTTGAATGTACTCAACAAGACATCCTTTATTAGCTTACAAATCATGCATACATGCGTATTTGGTGGAGTGGGTAGGCCATACATATGGTTCAGCTACCCATGATAGATAAAAGATTTGCCATGGTTGATTCTTCAAGTTTATCTCTTTGTAAACAAAATCATTTAAAATAATGTAGTTTTGTTCTCGTAGATATCACATATCTTGGAGGTTTTATAATTCTTTTGGAAAAGAAAGTTTTTCTTTTCAGAAACTTTTAGTAATAGTTTCTTTCTCATCGGTATCTCACAGATACCAAGTCATTCCTCCATAGTACCTCTCAGGTACAAAAGCCTTCCTTCAAAACCTCTTTTGAAAAGTTGACACAATACTAGCTACATGGCCATTCAACCGTCCATATCCGAGGACGCGGCTATCTCGAAATAGTTTTACTCTGCAGAGGTGTACACATTTCCACTAGATCCAGAGTCCGCCATGAAACAACCATGGACTGTTCCCAACCTATGAGAACATCAGATAACTGGTCTTGACTATCCACTCTGTACAAGCTAGTACATGACTATCTCTTCAATTGGGGTTTCCCTCCCTGGCAAGCCATGTCACACACCGCTCAATCAGGAGACCCAACTGCTGCATCCGGAGGGAAAATTAATCCCACACTTTAGATGTCCCGTATACTCACTCCTAGCGACATTTCGGTTCGGAGGATCCAATCCCCTATAGCCTTTGAGATAGCACATATACTAACCCTAACAAGTTTTTAATCAAGCCCCTACCCATATTGGGGTAAAGTGGCAGTACGATAATGGTTGTCCAGCGAAGACTAGGTTATGTGTCTTTTGTAAACATTTCTCATAAAATTTCCCATCATAACAATCCTTCCGGCAGACAGGGTCTCACCCTTCCTCCGGGGTTTTTCCTTCCATAAGGCATTTGTTTACAAAAACACATTTTATTTAGTTCATTTAAGAACTCAAGTTTTAAGTAGGTGTATGGTATTTATATACCATTTAGTGTCTAAGGGCTTGGTAATACCAAGTTGACTATTATTATGAGTCCTGATACTAGTAATATTAATAATAGTAGTAGGATTCACACAAAAATAGTTTTGAAGGTATAGTTTTGTAAAAACTTCAGAAGTGAAAAACATGCATGATAGATAATGATAAGTAGTGATACAGCAAGCATTAGGATGGCTTGCCTTGGTACAAGTGATGGTCCTGGTCCTGAAAGTAACAGGAGTTGCAATACCCTTCCTCAGCAATTCCTTCCTCCTCGTTTTCTAACGTCGTAAAAAGAAATAAAGACACACTTTCAGAACCAAACAAGAAAATCAATGCTACAAGTAATACATACAGCAAGCAATCAAGAAGTATCACACAAAGTTCTCAATTTTTCCCTTAAGAAAAATTGACATAAAAACTGTAGTTGAAAAGTCTGCTTTTTCCTAGTGTTTAGATGTGGCCAAAACCATGATTCTTAGTTAAGAACACCATGGACCAGTGGGGTAAAGCACAAGTTTTCTATACAGTAGGGTGTCATATAAAACACATTTTGATGTCTAACAATCTCCACAACAATTTCTATGGCTAGCACCTATAATTTGCTAAAATACCCAAGTGGTGAAATAAGCTCAGGACAACTAGTCAAACCTATTTTTCACCATGAGGCAACATACCAGTGGTTGTTCCACTAGCAAATATGCTCACCAAGAGGTTAATAAGCCTCTGGTCACTTTTATAAAAGTGCTCAAACAAACAAGCAAGCACCCAAAAACTCCTACTCATTACTAGTAGAAAATTTAGGAAAACTACTAGACTAGTTTAGACTACACTAGCTAATGTTAAGCACAAGTGTGCAAGCTTTCAGAGGCAAAATACCCCTCTAACCAGTACCATAAATGCTACTGGATCTCACAAAAATATCATAAAAACATAGCTAGGAAACAAGGAAAAACTATGCTTAAAATGCTACACATGTGAGGAGATTAATTCCTAGTCATCCAAGTGCTACTCATGCTTTTGTGCTACTAAAAAGGAAAACTATCAGAGGTGAAAACCCTAAGGTAATAATGCCACAAGGACATTCCATCCTCTGGTTTCAACACCAAGGATCCATATTTTTCCCTAAGGGAAAAATGAGACAAAAAGCATACATGAATATCCTAGTGTGAAATCTAGTCCTTAAGCATTTCTATTTTAAACCTATTTCAAACACAAGCACCAAGCATCCAGAGGTGTTATGACCAAAATAACAGTACCTAAATGGTGCTGGTTTCAAGAGAATTAATCTAGCAACAAGCCTAAAAATCATTTAAAGATCTACTCAAAACATACATAAAAATCTAGCTATTAGCAAGACCTATGCATGGAAAAATAGTTCTAAAATGCTATCATTCAAACCATTTATTCTAACATGCTCATATAACTTGTATACATCATAACCACAATGGAAAACAACATAACAAGCAAGAACACATCATTTGCAACTCACAAAATTAACATACAAAGCAAGATCTAGAATTAAAAATTAGACAGAAAGTAACCAAAACTTGTTCTGTCTCTCTAAATTTTTCTGTTGCTCCAAAAAGTAAATCCTTCTAGGATGTGATAGTCCTTAACACTACAAAGCCTCTCCAACTTGCCTCACTCAAAAATAATATCCCAAACTCCCTATAAAAATCATGGAATAGCCCACTGATGTTTTACCAAAATGGATGGCATTTCCAAATGGTAACTCACCTTGATGCAAACCAAAATTCTACTGGTAGGTATTTGAAAGGGCTTTCCAAAACAGTTGAGTTGGCTCAAAACTGTTTTGTATTTTTGAAGTTCTAATCATTTCAATTTTTAGGGTACTGTCTGGCATATGATTTATAGAAAAATCATAAAAACTCAAAACAAGTTTCTGCCAGTGGGATAAGGTTGTAATTTTGTATGTCTAGTAGCACAAAAATTAGCAAGGTAAAATAAATTTATATGCTACCTTTTCTAAGCCTAAAGCTAGACCCTAGTTAATCTGCCAGAAAAAAAGTATTTTTGTTTTTAACCGGAACTTGCCCAAACGGGCCAAATCCGCAGCGCAAGGCCCAGCTAGCACGCAGCACAGCCCGCCTGCGCGCGCGCGCGCGCGAAGCGATGCGTTCAAAGGGGGCCGTCGATTCGCAGATCGACGGTCCCTGTGCCTTCTTCCTCCCCGCGTCTCTCTTCTCTCTCTCTTTCTCAAAACCCGGACGAACACCTAGCGATTCTTCGCGGTAGCTCACCTAGGGCTCGAGTCACGTAGAGGGGTGGTGCAGGTGTGGGAGAGGGTGGCCTGGGCGACTCCTTGGCGCGGGCACGGGTGGCGAGGAGGCAGGGACACGGCGGCGGCTCGACGGCGTCCCGCGGCGGCTCCGAGGACGACGGCGACGAACCTGCAAACGAGCGGAGGCCAGAGGGTGTCAGGGAGACGGCTAGGGTTACGGGGAGTGCGCGCATGCGAAAAGGACGAGCTCACACGCATGGGATCAGTGGAATCGACGAGGTGGATCTCACGGTGGCCGGCGAGGGAGAACTGCCCGTGCTCCTCGCACACGGCGAGGCACGGCTTGGCGTCTCGGGGGTGGGGTAGTGGAGTGTTAGGGTGTGTCCAGGCGAGAGGGCTTGGTCCCGATTGCTTTGTAGCCACGAGGCCAAGGTGGAGGGCTCGGGTGGCAATGGCATGGGCATGCCCTTGCCCCTTGGGGGTTCTCCACGGTTGGCAAGGCCTCCAATTGGTTCCTAGGGGTCAAGCCAGTACAATTTGATGAGCTAGGCCACAGCAAGGGCCAAGGGATGGGTAAAAGAAAAGGAATAGCACTATTTCAACCACTATTGTGACATCACACACTAGTCAAATGCCACCTCATTTTTCTCCCTTCCTAGCCAGCCAAAAGGGGATCCAATGCCACCTTCTAGAAGGTTACTAACATGGTTTTCGAATTGGCAAGGTGGCCTGGCTTGGATCAGTGCACAAAAGCTAAAATCATCAAGTCCAAAAGTGTATTCACTGTTCTGTCAGAAAAATTCAGTTAGGCAGTGTTTCTGAATTTTTCTAAGTGCTGGAAAAGCAGACAGAGATAGCAAAAGTTGGGCTTGTTTTCACCAAGCAAACCAGCTCTAAAATGAGTGATTTAAAATGCTCAACAAAGAACAACTATCCAAGTTTCAGATCCAACCATTTGATTTGAAAAATGATGGGTTTATGGCTCTGAAAATAAATGGCAAAGTAGGTACATTCTCTGTTTTTAAAATGCTCAAATTTCTGTCTTAACAAGATGGCTCAAAAACCATCTTGGCATTGTGTGTTAATTTTCTTTGTAGGTTTTTCCAAGAGTGTAGTTTTGTTGTACTCATATCAGAGAGTAGTTTTGATCAAAGAAAATCCCTAATTGGATAATCCTTGTGATGGAAAACAAGGGTTGAAAACAGCTACTTGGCTGTTTTTCAGGGCAAAAATTATATTGGAAAATCTAATGGAATCTTTTCCAAATAATTTTATCTCAAGTTCAAGTTGATTCCAAACCAACAATAACACCTTTTTAAGCTTAAACAAAGTGTTACTTCAAGTCTTGAAAAATAATCTCTTAAGAACCTTAGTGGAAAACATAGGAAAACAAATATAAAGCAATGTGTTTCTTAGGAGAAAAACTCCTCAAGTGAGTGTAAAGAAACACACCATTAATATTGCATAGATAAACATCACTACACAAACATGTTGTCCACTTAATTCCATTACAAAAATCTTAAGAGGCTTGCTAAAATACTATTATACAAGTGCTTAAAAACAGGGATGTGACAAATCTCCCCCCCTTAAAAGAATCTCGTCCCGAGATTCGCGGGTCTAGGCTTTAAGAAAATCAGGGAACTCCTTCCTGATATCATCCTCACGCTCCCAGGTAGCTTCTTCCTCAGAGTGATTGGTCCACTGAATCTTAAGGAATTTTATAGCACGCCTCCTGGTAGCACGCACAATTTCCTCGAGAACCCGCAGGGGTCTATCACGATAAGTCAAATCATCATTTATGTCAATGGTCCTGAAATCCACGTCTTGATACGAGAGATCTTTCTCCGGTACTTGCAGACATTTCCGGAGCAATGACACATGGAAAACATTGTGAAAAGCAGATAGCTCCTCAGGTAATTCTAACTGATAAGAAACTTCGCCACGACGTGCCAAGATCTTAAAAGGGCCAATATACCTGGGGGCCAGCTTTCCTTTGACATGGAAACGTTGCATCCCTTTGAGTGGCGTAACACGAAGGTACACGAAATCTCCAATGCTGAAAGAGACATCACGACGCTTCGTATCAGCATAACTCTTCTGACGAGATTGAGCTGTCTTTAAACGTTCCCGAATAAGTTGGACCTGCTCCTCTGCAGCCTTCAAAGTGTCCACACCAAAAACCTGACTGTCTCCAGTCTCAGTCCAATTTAAAGGTGTACGGCATTTACGTCCATACAGAGCTTCAAAAGGGGCCATTTGCAAGCTAGACTGATAACTGTTGTTGTAAGAAAACTCTGCGAAGGGCAGACAGTCTTCCCATTTAATTCCATAGGACAACACACAAGCACGGAGCATGTCCTCCAGAATTTGGTTCACACGCTCTGTTTGTCCATCAGTCTGCGGGTGATATGCTGTGCTAAAAGCTAGTTTGGTTCCCAAACTCTCGTGCAACTTCTTCCAAAATCTAGATGTGAACTGTGTACCTCGATCAGATACAATCCTGCTTGGGACTCCGTGTAGGCTGACAATCCGAGAAATGTAAAGATCCGCAAGCTGATCTCCACGATAGGTTGTCCGGACAGGAATAAAGTGAGCAACTTTTGTGAGCCTGTCCACGACAACCCATATAGAATCATTTCCTCGGCTGGACCTAGGAAGTCCAGTGATGAAGTCCATTCCCACTTCATCCCATTTCCAAACAGGCACTTGCAATGGTTGGAGCAATCCAGCGGGACGCTGGTGCCCAGCTTTTACTTGCTGGCAGACATGGCACTTGGCTACAAATGAAGCAATCTCTCGCTTCATTCCATGCCACCAGAATCTCTCTTTCAGGTCTTGATACATCTTTGTTCCTCCAGGATGGATAGAATACATGGCCTCATGAGCTTCGACCATGATGGTCTGCTTGAGATCAGATTCAGAGGGAACACAAATACGGCCTTCATACCATAATCCCCCATCAGCATCGATGGTAAACCCAGCAACCTTTTCCTTCTCCATGCGGGCTTTAATCCCATCAATACTTTTCTGGCCTTTCTGCGCTTCTTTGATTTGGTCAACCAGGGTCGGTTTAAGCTCTATGGCGTCTAACATGCCATAGCTGACCACTTCAATGCCAAGCTGGTCCAGCTCTTTCCACAACTCGGGTTGCCTTACTAGAATCATAGCATTTAGGGAGGCCGGCTCTCGACTAAGAGCATCTGCAACCACATTTGCCTTTCCCGGGTGATAATGAATACTCAGATCATAATCTTTAATGAGCTCAATCCAGCGGCGCTGCCTCATGTTGAGCTCACGTTGAGTAAAGATATACTTTAAACTCTTATGATCCGTGTAAATCTCCACTCTTCTTCCCATAAGAAAGTGTCGCCATGTCTTGAGAGCATGAACAACGGCAGCAAGCTCTAAGTCATGAGTGGGATAATTCAACTCGTGGGGTCTCAACTGGCGGGATATGAAAGATATCACCTTCCCTTCTTGCATAAGCACGCTTCCAAGACCAAGCTTAGAAGCGTCACAATATACGTCGAAATTCTTGGTGACATCTGGCATTATAAGGATTGGGGCAGACACCAGTCGGTGCTTCAACTCATTGAAACTCTCTTCGCACTTGTCCGTCCATAGGAACTTGCTATCCTTCTTGAGCAACTGGGTGAGGGGTCTGGCTATACTCGAGAATCCCTGAACAAACTTGCGGTAATATCCTGCCAAACCCAGAAAGGATCTGACTTCAGTCTGGTTGGTCGGAGCAGCACGCTTCTCCACAGACTGAACTAGAGCAGGGTCAACGGATATTCCCCCCGCAGATACTACATGTCCAAGAAATCCGACTTCCGTCAACCAGAATTGACATTTACTAAACTTAGCATACAATTGATGCTCACGAAGTGTTCCGAGCACAAGTCTCAGATGTTCTTCGTGTTCTTCCTCACTCCTCGAATATATAAGAATGTCGTCAATAAACACCACGACAAACTTGTCTAGAAAATCCATGAATACCTTATTCATGAGATTCATGAAATAGGCAGGGGCATTGGTTAGACCAAAGGACATTACGGTGTATTCATACAGCCCGTAACGAGTGGTGAAAGCAGTCTTTGGGATATCAGTATCACGGACTTTCAATTGATGATAACCAGTCCGAAGGTCAATCTTGGAGAAGATTACAGCCCCATTCAACTGGTCAAACAAGTCTTCAATTTTGGGCAACGGGTATTTGTTCTTGATGGTAACATCATTTAACTTGCGGTAGTCCACACATAAACGAGTGGTACCGTCCCGTTTTCCCACAAAAATGATCGGAGATCCCCAGGGCGATGCACTAGGGCGAATCAATCCCTTCCTTAACATGTCCTCCAGTTGAGTCTTCAACTCATCTAATTCCTTCGGGTTCATCCGATACGGCTTCTGTGCTATGGGTCCAGTTCCGGGCACTAACTCGATCACAAACTCGATATCCCGATCAGGGGGCATACCGGGTAATTCTTCAGGAAAAACATCCGGGTATTCGCAAACTACCGGGACTTCCTCAAGGGCAGGGTGGACTATTCCGGTGTGGCAGTGAACTTGTGACGAGGGTCGAGTTGCAGCGTATGCAACCTTTTCCCCATCCTCTGAGATCATTTCAATAGATTTCTTAGTGCAATCGATAACTCCCTTATACTTGGCCATCCAGTTCATACCGAGTACCACTTCTATCCCTTTGGATCCCAGCACTATAAGATCAGCATGAAAAGTTTTCCCTTGAATTTCTACTGGTACCTCATTGCAAATTAGGTTGGCTTTAGTACTATCCCCAGGTATTTGTACTAACATAGGGTTGTGCATACGGGAATGCTTCATACCACTTTTCTCAGCAAACGGTTTAGTGACAAAGGAATGTGATGCACCAGAATCAAACAGTACTGCGGCTGGTACCGAGTTGACAGGAAACATACCCATCACCATGTCTGGTGCCTCCTGAGCTTCTGCAGCATTGATATGGTTCAGGTGTCCCTTCATCCTATTCTGTCGTCCAGTGGAAGGACCATGGTTCATCTTGGTTGCAGCAGGCTGGACTGGAGCAGTAGCTTTGTTGGGGCACTCGCGAGCGAAGTGACCCTCCTTTCCACAGGCAAAGCAACCTCCAGAAGGCTTTGAGCTTGGGTTTGGTTTGGGAGCATTGTTGGTGTGGTTCCCATTTCCTCCATTGTTACCTCCATAGCGGTTTCCATGATTATTCCCAGAGTAATTACCATGGTTACCCCCATAGCTGTTTCCTCCGTACCTTGGTGCATACGGTGCAGGGTGGTTGTAGTTGTTGGGCCTTGGTGCATAGTTGTGGCTGGGGCGGGGTGCATAAGCAGGCGCCTTGTGGGTTGGTGGCCTCGCATACGGAGTGTTGCGAGTCCTCTGAGCACTAGGCCCTCCATGAGCAGTCATCTTTCTCTTGCGGTTATCATCAGCAGATTTCCGCTTGTGCTCCAGCACCATAGCGGCATTAGCAAGAGTCTCCATGTCCTGGAATGGAACCACTACTAGAGAGCACTGGAGCTCATCATCCAGCCCATTTAAGAACCTCTCCTTCTTCTTAGCATCAGTATTAATATCATCCTGTGCATACCGGGACAGAGTAGTGAAATTCTCCCAGTATTCAGACACCGGCATACTTCCCTGCTTCAGATTTAGAAACTTCTCCCGCATAAGTGCCATCATTCCCTGGGGAATGTGATACTTGCGGAACCTTGCAGAGAATTCCTCCCAGGTGAACACGTGACCAGCAGCAACAGTCTCACGCGTAGTTTCCCACCAAGTCCTGGCAGGACCAGCGAGAAAATGGGAGGCCAACAGGACCTTATCATTCTCATCAACCGAAGCGACTTCCAGCTTGTTTGCAATGGTGCGGAGCCAGTCGTCAGCATCGAGAGGCTCCACAATCCTGGTGAAAACTGGGGGGTTGGTGTGCTGAAAGTCTCTCAGTCTCGAGCGAGCACCATTTCCATTGCCATTGCCATTATTGTTGGCGGCAGCAGCTAGCTGTTGCAGAGCGGTAATGGTAGCTGCACTCTCATCTCGGCTGGCCTGGCGATCTTCCATCAGCAGGGCCAACAGCGCCTCCACTGTGGGTGGTGGTGGCGGTGGGGGTTCGCGACGGGGTGCCATGCTGAAGTGAAACATGTGTAAGTCTAAGAAGTAAATTCTTGTTTTTGAAAACCCAGTACCTTAATATTTAAACAAAAGGAATACTAGCGATATGTTTCAAAAACAAGAGCGGGGCAGTCGCAAACTTGAATGAAATGAACGCAAAGTAGTGACAATCAACAGAAAACCAAGCCAAACATTTCATTCATCACCATAATTAAACAGAGTTTCTTACATTACACACACACATCGCAAGCCATATCATACAAGGAAGGCTTCATCGAGCTACAGGGGGTGCGATTGGTGGGGTCATCGCAAGGCTACTACTAGCAAACTATCTAGCAAAACGATCTAGCGTACCTAACTAGTATCTAGACCAGCACCATGTGCTAAGGGTGAGAAGGCAGCGACTACACAGAGTCGTCGCTGTCCCCAACGTCGAAGATACGCTCCTCAGGGTCCTCCTCCTCCTCGTCAAACAGGTCATCATCATCCTGCTCGCTAGCCTCGCTCATATCCATCCCCTCTAAGTCGGAGGGAACATCCTCAATAGGCAGAAGATCCTCAATCTCCCTGTGGAGCTCTGCGGCCTCCTCCTCCAGCTCCTCTACGGCAGCGTCTCTCGTGGCTATGTCATCACGAGCTATCTGAAGCCTGCCGCGCAGAACGGCGTTAGCCCCCTCCAGGGCCGTCAGTCTAGTGGTGAGGCGTGCACGGCCAAGGCGGGTGGCCCTCAGCTGCCTCCGTAAGGCACGGTGCCTCGCGGTAGTAGCCTCCAACTGCTCCCTCAACTGGGACAACTGCTGAGCCAGAGCTCCACTCTCCTCCTGGCTGTCGTGAAGCTCAGCCCTCAGCTCGTCAGTCTCGGCTATCAGTGTGTGGTGCACCAATATGCCGTGCTGGGTGTCAAGACGCTGGTCGTCTAGCCTGGTCTGAGTGCGGTGTAACAGAATCTCCATCTCGTCCAAGTGTGGACCAACAGTGGTAAAGTCTGGCTCAACAGGAAGTGGTATGCCATCCTCATCACGTCTCCCAATCAGCTCGAACCGGGAACCGATGAACATATACTCCCCGATGTGCGCCAGACGTGCTACGGACTCCTGTATCACGCGCACCGCAGCCTCGTTCCAAGAACGATCAACAGCACGGTACACGTAGGCCTCCACTGTCGGGCTAGCCAGAGGTGCGCGGATAGTGACCTCCGCGTACCAGTCTCCCTCCAGAGGTGCCCCGACAACTAGTCCTCCTCGCAGCTCCGGAAGTGGCCGTCCCAACACAGTAGCCATAGATACTAGCCTCTCCTCGAAAAGGAAAGACTCGCCACGTGGACGTCCCAACTGAAAAGCCACGGTGATGTCCACGTCCATCTACACAAAATTTTAAGTATAGCTTAAGTTAGATACAAGTGTGCAAAGTTTTAGGTTCATGCAAGAAATAACCTTAATGCAAGTAGAGTCTAACCCAGAGAGGTGGTGGGATATAGGGAATAGTTTTATACTTAGTCATATATCCAATTTTTTTGTATTAGTAACTTAGATTATCGTAGTATACACTAACGTCCATGCTAACTAAGGTCTCCTAGAGTCAGGATGGCTCTGATACCAACTTTGTAGAGGCCCCAGACCGGTAGGTCCAGAACCCCTCATATGCATTCATTCACGATCCCAGAAGAACCAGTCGTGAACAACATACGTAGTTGGCATACAGAATACATCATCCATTACACGAATATAGAGTCTTACATAAATGGTCACATGACCAAGTTCTTGATAACTGTCACGCAGGACAGACATTCAAAGTAAACACAGCGGAAGACGATAAGCATAGCGTAGTAGAACCCGAGTCACGCCTCATCCTACAGGCTGTTGACTGGGAGACGATCCTAACTCGCAGGGCCATCAGCGTAGAACTCCTCCTCATAGTACTCCTCCTGAGGTGGCTCCTCGTAGTCTGATAAGTAGATACCAGGGGCGAAACCAAATGAGTACATTTGAATGTACTCAACAAGACATCCTTTATTAGCTTACAAATCATGCATACATGCGTATTTGGTGGAGTGGGTAGGCCATACATATGGTTCAGCTACCCATGATAGATAAAAGATTTGCCATGGTTGATTCTTCAAGTTTATCTCTTTGTAAACAAAATCATTTAAAATAATGTAGTTTTGTTCTCGTAGATATCACATATCTTGGAGGTTTTATAATTCTTTTGGAAAAGAAAGTTTTTCTTTTCAGAAACTTTTAGTAATAGTTTCTTTCTCATCGGTATCTCACAGATACCAAGTCATTCCTCCATAGTACCTCTCAGGTACAAAAGCCTTCCTTCAAAACCTCTTTTGAAAAGTTGACACAATACTAGCTACATGGCCATTCAACCGTCCATATCCGAGGACGCGGCTATCTCGAAATAGTTTTACTCTGCAGAGGTGTACACATTTCCACTAGATCCAGAGTCCGCCATGAAACAACCATGGACTGTTCCCAACCTATGAGAACATCAGATAACTGGTCTTGACTATCCACTCTGTACAAGCTAGTACATGACTATCTCTTCAATTGGGGTTTCCCTCCCTGGCAAGCCATGTCACACACCGCTCAATCAGGAGACCCAACTGCTGCATCCGGAGGGAAAATTAATCCCACACTTTAGATGTCCCGTATACTCACTCCTAGCGACATTTCGGTTCGGAGGATCCAATCCCCTATAGCCTTTGAGATAGCACATATACTAACCCTAACAAGTTTTTAATCAAGCCCCTACCCATATTGGGGTAAAGTGGCAGTACGATAATGGTTGTCCAGCGAAGACTAGGTTATGTGTCTTTTGTAAACATTTCTCATAAAATTTCCCATCATAACAATCCTTCCGGCAGACAGGGTCTCACCCTTCCTCCGGGGTTTTTCCTTCCATAAGGCATTTGTTTACAAAAACACATTTTATTTAGTTCATTTAAGAACTCAAGTTTTAAGTAGGTGTATGGTATTTATATACCATTTAGTGTCTAAGGGCTTGGTAATACCAAGTTGACTATTATTATGAGTCCTGATACTAGTAATATTAATAATAGTAGTAGGATTCACACAAAAATAGTTTTGAAGGTATAGTTTTGTAAAAACTTCAGAAGTGAAAAACATGCATGATAGATAATGATAAGTAGTGATACAGCAAGCATTAGGATGGCTTGCCTTGGTACAAGTGATGGTCCTGGTCCTGAAAGTAACAGGAGTTGCAATACCCTTCCTCAGCAATTCCTTCCTCCTCGTTTTCTAACGTCGTAAAAAGAAATAAAGACACACTTTCAGAACCAAACAAGACAATCAATGCTACAAGTAATACATACAGCAAGAAATCAAGAAGTATCACACAAAGTTCTCAATTTTTCCCTTAAGAAAAATTGACATAAAAACTGTAGTTGAAAAGTCTGCTTTTTCCTAGTGTTTAGATGTGGCCAAAACCATGATTCTTAGTTAAGAACACCATGGACCAGTGGGGTAAAGCACAAGTTTTCTATACAGTAGGGTGTCATATAAAACACATTTTGATGTCTAACAATCTCCACAACAATTTCTATGGCTAGCACCTATAATTTGCTAAAATACCCAAGTGGTGAAATAAGCTCAGGACAACTAGTCAAACCTATTTTTCACCATGAGGCAACATACCAGTGGTTGTTCCACTAGCAAATATGCTCACCAAGAGTTTAATAAGCCTCTGGTCACTTTTATAAGAGTGCTCAAACAAACAAGCAAGCACCCAAAAACTCCTACTCATTACTAGTAGAAAATTTAGGAAAACTACTAGACTAGTTTAGACTACACTAGCTAATGTTAAGCACAAGTGTGCAAGCTTTCAGAGGCAAAATACCCCTCTAACCAGTACCATAAATGCTACTGGATCTCACAAAAATATCATAAAAACATAGCTAGGAAACAAGGAAAAACTATGCTTAAAATGCTACACATGTGAGGAGATTAATTCCTAGTCATCCAAGTGCTACTCATGATTTTGTGCTACTAAAAAGGAAAACTATCAGAGGTGAAAACCCTAAGGTAATAATGCCACAAGGACATTCCATCCTCTGGTTTCAACACCAAGGATCCATATTTTTCCCTAAGGGAAAAATGAGACAAAAAGCATACATGAATATCCTAGTGTGAAATCTAGTCCTTAAGCATTTCTATTTTAAACCTATTTCAAACACAAGCACCAAGCATCCAGAGGTGTTATGACCAAAATAACAGTACCTAAATGGTGCTGGTTTCAAGAGAATTAATCTAGCAACAAGCCTAAAAATCATTTAAAGATCTACTCAAAACATACATAAAAATCTAGCTATTAGCAAGACCTATGCATGGAAAAATAGTTCTAAAATGCTATCATTCAAACCATTTATTCTAACATGCTCATATAACTTGTATACATCATAACCACAATGGAAAACAACATAACAAGCAAGAACACATCATTTGCAACTCACAAAATTAACATACAAAGCAAGATCTAGAATTAAAAATTAGACAGAAAGTAACCAAAACTTGTTCTGTCTCTCTAAATTTTTCTGTTGCTCCAAAAAGTAAATCCTTCTAGGATGTGATAGTCCTTAACACTACAAAGCCTCTCCAACTTGTGTCGCACCCTGATTTCTAGGGGATACTCACCGTACGAACTGGATAGCAGATGCTTGGATTATGGGGCATAACTGCTCCCACGTCCCAGCTTCCTGGTAGGCCTGCGCTTATGCGCGACAACACAAGCCCTGCTATTCCATCGTCGATGTAAACTATCCACTAGAGATCAAAGGTACTTCCGTCGACGTACTTCAAATCATACACACATGGTACGTCAACGGCGTTGAACAACTGATATCACAACAGATCTCTAAGACACAAAAGATTGAAATAAGTTGCAAATGGCTCTCATTAGAGCAGAGATAGCAAATACAATCATTCAGAGGGCACCTGCCCCAACAATACATCATTACAATACAGCGGAAGCATTCAACATGTCTGAGTACAGACAAGAACCAAATAGGCCTAAGAGGCCGGAAACAAACAGACGGAGCCCATCCACGAAGTCTCGGATCCTGCCCGGGTCCGCTATCTACTCGTCAGCAGTCTCGTCATACTCCACGTAGTAGCCACCATGTAGATCCTCGGAAACGTCGTCTGCGTAAACCACAGCCCCAAAGGGGTCAGTACATAAACGTACTGGCAAGCAAGACTCACAATTCACCAAGGTGTAGCCCGTCAACACCAAGCACAGATGCCTTGGGTTCAACGGAAGAGAGGGGATATAAAATATGCTGCAACTGGCTGCACTAACCAACTACAGAGATTCTACCACTTCCGGCTAACAGAAAGGGGATAAGATCGAGGATTGTAACCAACTGAAAGATAACTTCAAACAAACCCATCCTGGATCTCGCCCCTTATCCAAAGAAGCAATCCGAGAATAACTCACACAGTTGTAATAAGGTGAATCAAGTTATTGTGCCATCAACCTATTACTAGTCAAGTTATTAACCATTGGGTGTAACATGTTTGATCATTATGTTTAAGTTGTCCTGAGTACTTGTTAGCCAGTACTTTCACCAAGTAATCCATAACCGCGGAAAACACGGCTTCTCGAGAAGATTATCCCTGCAGGGTTGCACCAATTTGGCCGTACACTCAAGAATAACCCGCCAGATGGAAATGCACTTCCACCAAGCGGGGTACTCTACACAACCAACCATTCTTCGCATCAAGCCCAAAGAACCTTGGGCGCACGGCTAATCGAGCCCAGAAGAAAATGGACCCTCATAGCACTCTAAGAACGTGTCCCCCTATATGCCGACTACAAAAGTTCCACCCTGGCCTGGGCTCGCAAAAACATGCATGCGGCAAATAGAACACACGAACTAAATGAGGCGATTTGGACGAGATGCGAATCAGGTCAAGTTGAGGGGGGCGCCCATACTCGCTTCCCAAATGCGGGTAGTGCGCTCATCATGGATCAGTAGACAAGACCCTTTTCCTATTAGGGTCGACACTAGCAGGCTTCAAAACCTCTCATGGGCCTCCTGCCGGTGCCTTATCATCAAATTTATTATTAACAGTAACATTAGCATGATTGATTGATTAAACATCGAGCCCCCACAACGTAATAGAAATAGTAACAGTAAAGTAACGGGTAACAGACTCGAGCAAAAACAACCTAAGCATGCTAGTAAGACACGGGCTCAACCAAAGGGGTGATAGGATTGGAGGTGAGGCAATATCATGGTTCAGGGTATCATGTGATAGGTTCGTAACAGAAACAACTACTACTAAGGCTAGCAGAAAAGAACAACGGAAAGTATCGGTAACCAATGTTGAAAGGGACACAGTGGTTCATGTGAGTGATAACTTGCCTGCAAAACCCAGTAGCCTGGTACTGAGCTAACTCCTTAGAAGGGGTGTCGTAAGTATCGTCGGTCTCAACGTCGTCGTTTATCCGAGAAGAAGCAAACAAACAATGCAGAAAGATAAACAATCAATATCATGGCATAGGTGCACAAACATGGGATGATGCATGTCATGTTAATAGATGCATCAAAATAAACTACTTGACAAGATAACACAATTTAATTGGACCCATATGCAATGGGAATTGCATATGGATGCAAATGGTTTAGGTTGAAGCAATGATCTACATTTGATTAACAAATGTAAGTAGTTAAACATGATGCATGCATGATGATGATGACAAGATAACAACAAAATAACAATGATAGATGCAAAGGAAAAGGAATAAAACAAGTTTGGAAATGATTTGTTAATTTTGGAAAGTTTTGGTTACTTAGACATGTCACACAAACAATTATTGTTTTCATCAATTTAAACTGTTCAAAACAAATAACAAAGTTTATATTTGAAAAGAAAACAAGATTTTAGTTGGATTACATGTTTCACTTGTTGAAAAAGGATTTCAAATAAATTAGTTATGAATTAAACAAGGTTAAGCAAGAATTAAATGAATTTAATTCAAACATGAACTTATTTGAATTTTTATTTGTTCAAAACATTAAACCAAATTCATATTTGAAAAGTTTATACCTTTAGGGTTGGAAAACATATTTTATATGTCCCAAAAGAATTTGTTTTGATCAAGTGATAAATTTAACAATATTAAATGAATTAAATAAGGTTTAAATTATTTAACCACTTTTAATTATTCAAAACATGAAACAAATTTTATATTTGAAAAGGTGGTTTAATTTGCATGGAAAACATATTTCATTTGTGGAAATTGGATTTAAAATGAGCAAGTTATTATTTTGGCAATTTTAAATGCAATAACTAAGAAACAGTTGTTTTCAGCAATTTAAATTATTCAAAACAGCAAACAAAATTTATATTTGGAAAGTACATGAAAAATTGATTGGAAAACATATTTGGTTTGTGAAATTTGGAATTTTTATGCTCAAGTTATGAATTTTGCAAGTTTAAGTGAATTTGACAAGTTTTCAAATATTGCACCAATTTAAAATATTCGAAACAGTAAACAAATTTTATATTTGGATAGATCATTTAATTTGGGACAGAAAACATATTTAAAAAGTGAAAATTGGAGTTAAAATGAAATAGTTATGCAAGTTACAATTGTAGGGTGCAATCTGCCATTTTTTATCACATCTAGGGACTTAGAAAAAATTAAACAGGGATCTAGAAATAAATTACAGGGATTTAGGAATTACAGCAGGGACTTGGTTGTGATTAGGTGATTGTTTTGGTTGTGGAAAATAAAATGGCAAAACTGGGGTTAATCCGCAGGGGGTGGGATTCGAACCCACCCCCTCTGCTGCGCGCGCAACAGCAGTGACCAGATGGGCTGTGGCTTGGATTGGTGTTAGACTAGGACTCTCGCCCGTTTTGAAGTGAACTTGCGGGGTGTTCTGCTAACTGACGAAATCGGAGCCCAGGTTTCTGCACGCGTCGGAGAGGAACGATGGCACCGATCGGCGACTGCTGCGCCCGTGCGCGGCTGCGAGCGGGGTGATGCGACGGGTGCGTGGTGTGCTGATACGTGACAGCAGCGAGGGCAACGGAGAGGGCGAGTCGGAGGGTGACGTGCTCACCGTGCGTGCAGAGGAGGGAGGGGATCGTGGTGCCTGACAGTAGTCGCCGGCGGCGACGTCGAGGCAGCTCGGCGGCGACCGGGCTCGGCTCGTGTCCCTCCCTGGACACGAGGAGGAAGAGGACGGCGTGGTGAATCCATTCCCGCGCCCGCGAGGCACTGTCGGCGACCACACCCACCGCTACACCCACGACCAACGCCGGCCATGGTGGTTTGCAGAACAGAGAAGCAGAGGGAGAGGAGGGTTGGCGGCGGCTGGGGAAGAAGGGAGGGAAAGGAGGAGCTAGGGGAGGAAAGGCAGAGGGAGCCCTCGGCTAGGGCTTTAAGGGGAGGAGGGGGCGCGGATGGCCGTTCCTCCTCTTCTCTGTCGACGTGTACAGGCGCAGATTGCTGCCGTACACGAAGAAGAGAAAGAGGGGAGGGGTTACCGGGCCAGGGAGATGGTGGGCTGGTGGGCTGCGTTTTCTTCCCCCACCTTGAACCGTTTTCTTTTTATAGTTTTGGCTTTCTGTTTTTTTTTTTTTGTAGCAAAACAAAAGTGGAAGAAATAGATGCTTTAGGGTTTGCCAAAAATTCCAGAAAATTTTGGGTAGGCTACTTAGTGTGTTAGCAACCATTGGGCCATTTTAACTTTCAAGATTTCAAGATTCCAGAGCTGTTTGTAAATTGGTTTAGTTTTGGAAGCATTTGATAATTATTTGATTAATCTTGAAACCAACAAGTTAATAAGGTGAACCAAATAACTTTAATTGGAAACAAAAGAGTGTATTGTGTTTTGGGCAATTTCATAATTTGAAAAATGGTGCTGTTTGAAGGTTTTTGATGGGAATTTGAATAACTTGTTAATTAATGAATTATTAATGAAAACAATGTTTTATTTAGGGTGACCCCTATGATTTAAGTTGATTAAAAATGAGTTTGATTGTTTTGGAGATTTGTTATAAAATCAAATTGATTGAAATTTGCAATATTAGTTAATATTAGAAAACAAAGTATTTTTCAATAGGGTTTTCTTTAGGGTTTAAAAGTGATTTAAGGAATTCAAATTAGTGGTGCACTTCATGGATTCAAAAGTTTAATGATTTTGAGACATGGTTTGAGTTTGGAAGTGATTTGGAATTAATTGATTAAAGTGATTGATTGAATTAAGCAACAATTTAATAAGTGATCCAATATGAAATAAAAGGGAACAATTTGGTTGTTTTCACTTGTTATTTTTATTCCAAAATTGTAACAGAACAAGTATGAAAACATTGTTTGAATACGGTTTGAATTTGAGTTGTGAAAACAGTGGAAAACAAATGCAACAAATTAGAAACAAAAGCAAACAACATGGAAACAATATGATGACATGATGCAATACTTAAGTTAAACAGGAAATCAATCATTCTAAGGGGAGTTTTCATACTTGGGATGTTACAAAACGCCCCCCCTTGAAGGAATCGCGCCCCGAGATTCCTACTGAGAAAAGAAAAGGTCCGGAAACTTCTTGGGGTAGACGTCAGGGAATTTGGAAACCACCGGAACAATATTAGTAGAGGTATTGGTTTTGTATGGAGGATGTATAGCTGGATAGAATTTGATTCATTTGGAGAGTAGATTATCTGTAATAAAGGTGGAACAGAGTTATTGACATCAATGGAACACCAAGGATGACATCAATGTCAGAATCAGCAACATGAGAGTAACGAGGAATATGTGGCCTCTCATTAGAATTGGATTGTTCTTACTTATCTTGGAAGTCAACATTTGAGATCCCGGGGAGTGAACAGAGTTTTGATTGCTTAGTGGAACCAGAATTGTTGTATGTTGTGGAAAAGGTTGTTGACACAAAGGAATGTGATTCTCCGGTATGAAATAACACTTTAGTTGGTCAAGAGTTTACGAGGAAGTTTTGATTAGACGCCGGTAGAAGATTTGAAGTGGAAAACAACAACAAGATTTCAACGGACGAACAGGATGTTGAGAAGAACAGGATATCAACATCGGGAAAATGAGAACAAAACTCCTGCGGTACTACGGAAAACCCATCCGGGCTTCTAAAGGATCAATATCTACTGCTTAAGGAATAGAGGATCTGCTTCCGGGGCTTACACGCCTCCGTTCTCAATCATGAGTAGGCAACATGATAAATCATGTCACAACCACCTCCATTCCTATGGTCTAGTAGATATAACCATCCTAGAGAAACCAGAATTCGTGAAATCCTAACTTGAAAGTTTAGATGAGAAGGGAAAAATCAACGTTGCACTTCCTTACCAGAAAAGGGAGGGAGGGTGGGGAAAGAAGAAAAAGAACAGAATTCCTACTCTCACGTTTCATTTTTCCTATATAGCTACAAAATAGTTTCTAGACTCAACTGCGACCAGTAAAAAGGGATCCTACAGGCAGACAGGCTCTGATACCATTTGTCGCACCCTGATTTCTAGGGGATACTCACCGTACGAACTGGATAGCAGATGCTTGGATTATGGGGCATAACTGCTCCCACGTCCCAGCTTCCTGGTAGGCCTGCGCTTATGCGCGACAACACAAGCCCTGCTATTCCATCGTCGATGTAAACTATCCACTAGAGATCAAAGGTACTTCCGTCGACGTACTTCAAATCATACACACATGGTACGTCAACGGCGTTGAACAACTGATATCACAACAGATCTCTAAGACACAAAAGATTGAAATAAGTTGCAAATGGTTCTCATTAGAGCAGAGATAGCAAATACAATCATTCAGAGGGCACCTGCCCCAACAATACATCATTACAATACAGCGGAAGCATTCAACATGTCTGAGTACAGACAAGAACCAAATAGGCCTAAGAGGCCGGAAACAAACAGACGGAGCCCATCCACGAAGTCTCGGATCCTGCCCGGGTCCGCTATCTACTCGTCAGCAGTCTCGTCATACTCCACGTAGTAGCCACCATGTAGATCCTCGGAAACGTCGTCTGCGTAAACCACAGCCCCAAAGGGGTCAGTACATAAACGTACTGGCAAGCAAGACTCACAATTCACCAAGGTGTAGCCCGTCAACACCAAGCACAGATGCCTTGGGTTCAACGGAAGAGAGGGGATATAAAATATGCTGCAACTGGCTGCACTAACCAACTACAGAGATTCTACCACTTCCGGCTAACAGAAAGGGGATAAGATCGAGGATTGTAACCAACTGAAAGATAACTTCAAACAAACCCATCCTGGATCTCGCCCCTTATCCAAAGAAGCAATCCGAGAATAACTCACACAGTTGTAATAAGGTGAATCAAGTTATTGTGCCATCAACCTATTACTAGTCAAGTTATTAACCATTGGGTGTAACATGTTTGATCATTATGTTTAAGTTGTCCTGAGTACTTGTTAGCCAGTACTTTCACCAAGTAATCCATAACCGCGGAAAACACGGCTTCTCGAGAAGATTATCCCTGCAGGGTTGCACCAATTTGGCCGTACACTCAAGAATAACCCGCCAGATGGAAATGCACTTCCACCAAGCGGGGTACTCTACACAACCAACCATTCTTCGCATCAAGCCCAAAGAACCTTGGGCGCACGGCTAATCGAGCCCAGAAGAAAATGGACCCTCATAGCACTCTAAGAACGTGTCCCCCTATATGCCGACTACAAAAGTTCCACCCTGGCCTGGGCTCGCAAAAACATGCATGCGGCAAATAGAACACACGAACTAAATGAGGCGATTTGGACGAGATGCGAATCAGGTCAAGTTGAGGGGGGCGCCCATACTCGCTTCCCAAATGCGGGTAGTGCGCTCATCATGGATCAGTAGACAAGACCCTTTTCCTATTAGGGTCGACACTAGCAGGCTTCAAAACCTCTCATGGGCCTCCTGCCGGTGCCTTATCATCAAATTTATTATTAACAGTAACATTAGCATGATTGATTGATTAAACATCGAGCCCCCACAACGTAATAGAAATAGTAACAGTAAAGTAACGGGTAACAGACTCGAGCAAAAACAACCTAAGCATGCTAGTAAGACACGGGCTCAACCAAAGGGGTGATAGGATTGGAGGTGAGGCAATATCATGGTTCAGGGTATCATGTGATAGGTTCGTAACAGAAACAACTACTACTAAGGCTAGCAGAAAAGAACAACGGAAAGTATCGGTAACCAATGTTGAAAGGGACACAGTGGTTCATGTGAGTGATAACTTGCCTGCAAAACCCAGTAGCCTGGTACTGAGCTAACTCCTTAGAAGGGGTGTCGTAAGTATCGTCGGTCTCAACGTCGTCGTTTATCCGAGAAGAAGCAAACAAACAATGCAGAAAGATAAACAATCAATATCATGGCATAGGTGCACAAACATGGGATGATGCATGTCATGTTAATAGATGCATCAAAATAAACTACTTGACAAGATAACACAATTTAATTGGACCCATATGCAATGGGAATTGCATATGGATGCAAATGGTTTAGGTTGAAGCAATGATCTACATTTGATTAACAAATGTAAGTAGTTAAACATGATGCATGCATGATGATGATGACAAGATAACAACAAAATAACAATGATAGATGCAAAGGAAAAGGAATAAAACAAGTTTGGAAATGATTTGTTAATTTTGGAAAGTTTTGGTTACTTAGACATGTCACACAAACAATTATTGTTTTCATCAATTTAAACTGTTCAAAACAAATAACAAAGTTTATATTTGAAAAGAAAACAAGATTTTAGTTGGATTACATGTTTCACTTGTTGAAAAAGGATTTCAAATAAATTAGTTATGAATTAAACAAGGTTAAGCAAGAATTAAATGAATTTAATTCAAACATGAACTTATTTGAATTTTTATTTGTTCAAAACATTAAACCAAATTCATATTTGAAAAGTTTATACCTTTAGGGTTGGAAAACATATTTTATATGTCCCAAAAGAATTTGTTTTGATCAAGTGATAAATTTAACAATATTAAATGAATTAAATAAGGTTTAAATTATTTAACCACTTTTAATTATTCAAAACATGAAACAAATTTTATATTTGAAAAGGTGGTTTAATTTGCATGGAAAACATATTTCATTTGTGGAAATTGGATTTAAAATGAGCAAGTTATTATTTTGGCAATTTTAAATGCAATAACTAAGAAACAGTTGTTTTCAGCAATTTAAATTATTCAAAACAGCAAACAAAATTTATATTTGGAAAGTACATGAAAAATTGATTGGAAAACATATTTGGTTTGTGAAATTTGGAATTTTTATGCTCAAGTTATGAATTTTGCAAGTTTAAGTGAATTTGACAAGTTTTCAAATATTGCACCAATTTAAAATATTCGAAACAGTAAACAAATTTTATATTTGGATAGATCATTTAATTTGGGACAGAAAACATATTTAAAAAGTGAAAATTGGAGTTAAAATGAAATAGTTATGCAAGTTACAATTGTAGGGTGCAATCTACCATTTTTTATCACATCTAGGGACTTAGAAAAAATTAAACAGGGATCTAGAAATAAATTACAGGGATTTAGGAATTACAGCAGGGACTTGGTTGTGATTAGGTGATTGTTTTGGTTGTGGAAAATAAAATGGCAAAACTGGGGTTAATCCGCAGGGGGTGGGATTCGAACCCACCCCCTCTGCTGCGCGCGCAACAGCAGTGACCAGATGGGCTGTGGCTTGGATTGGTGTTAGACTAGGACTCTCGCCCGTTTTGAAGTGAACTTGCGGGGTGTTCTGCTAACTGACGAAATCGGAGCCCAGGTTTCTGCACGCGTCGGAGAGGAACGATGGCACCGATCGGCGACTGCTGCGCCCGTGCGCGGCTGCGAGCGGGGTGATGCGACGAGTGCGTGGTGTGCTGATACGTGACAGCAGCGAGGGCAACGGAGAGGGCGAGTCGGAGGGTGAGGTGCTCACCGTGCGTGCAGAGGAGGGAGGGGATCGTGGTGCCTGACAGTAGTCGCCGGCGGCGACGTCGAGGCAGCTCGGCGGCGATCGGGCTCGGCTCGTGTCCCTCCCTGGACACGAGGAGGAAGAGGACGGCGTGGTGAATCCATTCCCGCGCCCGCGAGGCACTGTCGGCGACCACACCCACCGCTACACCCACGACCAACGCCGGCCATGGTGGTTTGCAGAACAGAGAAGCAGAGGGAGAGGAGGGTTGGCGGCGGCTGGGGAAGAAGGGAGGGAAAGGAGGAGCTAGGGGAGGAAAGGCAGAGGGAGCCCTCGGCTAGGGCTTTAAGGGGAGGAGGGGGGCGCGGATGGCCGTTCCTCCTCTTCTCTGTCGACGTGTACAGGCGCAGATTGCTGCCGTACACGAAGAAGAGAAAGAGGGGAGGGGTTACCGGGCCAGGGAGATGGTGGGCTGGTGGGCTGCGTTTTCTTCCCCCACCTTGAACCGTTTTCTTTTTATAGTTTTGGCTTTCTGTTTTTTTTTTTTTTGTAGCAAAACAAAAGTGGAAGAAATAGATGCTTTAGGGTTTGCCAAAAATTCCAGAAAATTTTGGGTAGGCTACTTAGTGTGTTAGCAACCATTGGGCCATTTTAACTTTCAAGATTTCAAGATTCCAGAGCTGTTTGTAAATTGGTTTAGTTTTGGAAGCATTTGATAATTATTTGATTAATCTTGAAACCAACAAGTTAATAAGGTGAACCAAATAACTTTAATTGGAAACAAAAGAGTGTATTGTGTTTTGGGTAATTTCATAATTTGAAAAATGGTGCTGTTTGAAGGTTTTTGATGGGAATTTGAATAACTTGTTAATTAATGAATTATTAATGAAAACAATGTTTTATTTAGGGTGACCCCTATGATTTAAGTTGATTAAAAATGAGTTTGATTGTTTTGGAGATTTGTTATAAAATCAAATTGATTGAAATTTGCAATATTAGTTAATATTAGAAAACAAAGTATTTTTCAATAGGGTTTTCTTTAGGGTTTAAAAGTGATTTAAGGAATTCAAATTAGTGGTGCACTTCATGGATTCAAAAGTTTAATGATTTTGAGACATGGTTTGAGTTTGGAAGTGATTTGGAATTAATTGATTAAAGTGATTGATTGAATTAAGCAACAATTTAATAAGTGATCCAATATGAAATAAAAGGGAACAATTTGGTTGTTTTCACTTGTTATTTTTATTCCAAAATTGTAACAGAACAAGTATGAAAACATTGTTTGAATACGGTTTGAATTTGAGTTGTGAAAACAGTGGAAAACAAATGCAACAAATTAGAAACAAAAGCAAACAACATGGAAACAATATGATGACATGATGCAATACTTAAGTTAAACAGGAAATCAATCATTCTAAGGGGAGTTTTCATACTTGGGATGTTACAACTTGCCTCACTCAAAAATAATATCCCAAACTCCCTCTAAAAATCATGGAATAGCCCACTGATGTTTTACCAAAATGGATGGCATTTCCAAATGGTAACTCACCTTGATGCAAACCAAAATTCTACTGGTAGGTATTTGAAAGGGCTTTCCAAAACAGTTGAGTTTGCTCAAAAATGTTTTGTATTTTTGAAGTTCTGATCATTTCAATTTTTAGGGTACTATCTGGCATATGATTTATAGAAAAATCATAAAAACTCAAAACAAGTTTCTGCCAGTCGGATAAGGTTGTAATTTTGTATGTCTAGTAGCACAAAAATTAGCAAGGTAAAATAAATTTATATGCTACCTTTTCTAAGCCTAAAGCTAGACCCTAGTTAATCTGCCAGAAAAAAAGTATTTTTGTTTTTAACCGAAACTTGCCCAAACGGGCCAAATCCGCAGCGCAAGGCCCAGCTAGCACGCAGCACAGCCCGCCTGCGCGCGCGCGCGCGCGAAGCGATGCGTTCAAAGGGGGCCGTCGATTCGCAGATCGACGGTCCCTGTGCCTTCTTCCTCCCCGCGTCTCTCTTCTCTCTCTCTTTCTCAAAACCCGGACGAACACCTAGCGATTCTTCGCGGTAGCTCACCTAGGGCTCGAGTCACGTAGAGGGGTGGTGCAGGTGTGGGAGAGGGTGGCCTGGGCGACTCCTTGGCGCGGGCACGGGTGGCGAGGAGGCAGGGACACGGCGGCGGCTCGACGGCGTCCCGCGGCGGCTCCGAGGACGACGGCGACGAACCTGCAAACGAGCGGAGGCCAGAGGGTGTCAGGGAGACGGCTAGGGTTACGGGGAGTGCGCGCATGCGAAAAGGACGAGCTCACACGCACGGGATCAGTGGAATCGACGAGGTGGATCTCACGGTGGCCGGCGAGGGAGAACTGCCCGTGCTCCTCGCACACGGCGAGGCACGGCTTGGCGTCTCGGGGGTGGGGTAGTGGAGTGTTAGGGTGTGTCCAGGCGAGAGGGCTTGGTCCCGATTGCTTTGTAGCCACGAGGCCAAGGTGGAGGGCTCGGGTGGCAATGGCATGGGCATGCCCTTGCCCCTTGGGGGTTCTCCACGGTTGGCAAGGCCTCCAATTGGTTCCTAGGGGTCAAGCCAGTACAATTTGATGAGCTAGGCCACAGCAAGGGCCAAGGGATGGGTAAAAGAAAAGGAATAGCACTATTTCAACCACTATTGTGACATCACACACTAGTCAAATGCCACCTCATTTTTCTCCCTTCCTAGCCAGCCAAAAGGGGATCCAATGCCACCTTCTAGAAGGTTACTAACATGGTTTTCGAATTGGCAAGGTGGCCTGGCTTGGATCAGTGCACAAAAGATAAAATCATCAAGTCCAAAAGTGTATTCACTGTTCTGTCAGAAAAATTCAGTTAGGCAGTGTTTCTGAATTTTTCTAAGTGCTGGAAAAGCAGACAGAGATAGCAAAAGTTGGGCTTGTTTTCACCAAGCAAACCAGCTCTAAAATGAGTGATTTAAAATGCTCAACAAAGAACAACTATCCAAGTTTCAGATCCAACCATTTGATTTGAAAAATGATGGGTTTATGGCTCTGAAAATAAATGGCAAAGTAGGTACATTCTCTGTTTTTAAAATGCTCAAATTTCTGTCTTAACAAGATGGCTCAAAAACCATCTTGGCATTGTGTGTTAATTTTCTTTGTAGGTTTTTCCAAGAGTGTAGTTTTGTTGTACTCATATCAGAGAGTAGTTTTGATCAAAGAAAATCCCTAATTGGATAATCCTTGTGATGGAAAACAAGGGTTGAAAACAGCTACTTGGCTGTTTTTCAGGGCAAAAATTATATTGGAAAATCTAATGGAATCTTTTCCAAATAATTTTATCTCAAGTTCAAGTTGATTCCAAACCAACAATAACACCTTTTTAAGCTTAAACAAAGTGTTACTTCAAGTCTTGAAAAATAATCTCTTAAGAACCTTAGTGGAAAACATAGGAAAACAAATATAAAGCAATGTGTTTCTTAGGAGAAAAACTCCTCAAGTGAGTGTAAAGAAACACACCATTAATATTGCATAGATAAACATCACTACACAAACATGTTGTCCACTTAATTCCATTACAAAAATCTTAAGAGGCTTGCTAAAATACTATTATACAAGTGCTTAAAAACAGGGATGTGACACTCATAGCACTGGAAGACCACGCCGCCCTAAATGCCGACTACAAAAGTTCCACCCTGGCCTGGGCTCGCAAGATCATGCATGCAGCAAATGGAAAGCCCGAACTACGTGTGGCGATTTGGACGAGATGCGAATCGAATCAAATTGAGGGGGGCGCCCATACTTGCTTCCCACATGCGGTTAGTGCGCTCATCATGGATCAGTAGACAAGACCCTTTTCCTATTAGGGTCGACACTAGCAGGCCTCAAAACCACCCTGGGCCTCCTGCCGGTGCCTTATCATCAAATTTATTATTAACAGTAACATTAGCATGATTGATTGATTAAACATCGAGCCCCCAGAACATAAAGGAATAGTAACAGAAAGTAACGGGTAACAGACTCGAGCAAAACAACCCTAAGCATGCTAGTAAGACACTGGCTCAACCAAAGGGGTGATAGGAGTGGGGGTGAGGCAATATCAAGGTTAAGGGATTCATGTGATGGGTTCGTTACAGCAACAACTACTACTAAGGCTAGCAGAAAAGAACAACGGCAAGTATCGGTAATCAATGTTGAAAGGAACATAATGGTTCATGTGAGTGATAACTTGCCTGCAAACCCAGTAGCCTGGTACTGAGCTAACTCCTTAGAAGGGGGTGTCGTAAGTATCGTCGGTCTCAACGTCGTCGTTTATCCGAGAAGAAGCAAACAAACAATGCAGAAAGATAAACAATCAATATCATGGCATAGTGCACAAACATGGGATGATGCATGACCATTTAATTGATGCATCAAAATAACTAGTTGACAAGATAACAACATGATTAAATGGACCCACATGCAATTGGATTGCATATGAAAAGCCCATGATTTATGGTTGAATTAATTGTTTTACGACTAATCATCATATGAAAGTTGATTAGCATGATGCATGGATGAGGAAAGCAGCAAAATAACAACAATAGGATCAATTGGAAATAAGGTTTAGCAAGTTTGGAAATTCATTTGTTAAGTTTGGGAATTTTGGGTTACTTAAAGGTGTCACACAAGCATTTTTGTTTTCACCAATTTTAATTGTTCAAAATGGATAACAAAGTTTATATTTGGAAATAACACAAGATTTTGGTTGGAATACATGTTTCACTTGTTGGAAAAGGATTTCAAATAAAGTATTTATGAATTAAACAAGTTTAAGCAAGAATTAAATGAATTTAATTCAAACATGAACTTATTTGAATTTTTATTTGTTCAAAGCATTAAACCAAATTCATATTTGAAAAGTTTATACTTTTAGGGTAGGAAAACATATTTTATATGTCCCAAAAGAATTTGTTTTGATCAAGTTATGAAATTACCAATTTTAAATGAATTAAACAAGGTTTAAATTATTTAACCAATTTTAGTTATTCAAAACAGAAAACAAAGTTTATATTTGGAAAGAGAGTTTAATTTTGCATGGAAAACATATTTCATTTGTTGAAATTGGATTTAAAATGAGCAAGTTATTATTTTGGCAATTTTAAATGCAATAAATAAGAAATAGTTGTTTTCAGCAATTTAAATTATTCAAAACAGCAAAAAAAAAATTAAATTTGGAAAGTACATGAAAAGTTGATTGGAAAACATATTTAGTTTGTGGAATTTGGAATTTTTATGAACAAGTTATGAATTTTGCAAGTTTAAGTGAATTTGACAAGTTTTCAAATATTGCACCAATTTAAAATATTCAAAACAGTAAACAAATTTTATATTTGGATAGAACATTTAATTTGGTATTGAAAACATATCAAAAATGTTGTATTTGGAGTTAAAATGATTTTATTATGCAATTTACAAAATTGAGGTGCAATCTGCCATTTTTATGAATCTAGGGACTTGGAAAATAAATTACAGGGGGCTAGAATTAATAGCAGGGACTTGTTGGTGATTTGCAGTTTGTGTAGTGCTTAAAAAAACAAAGGAATAAAAGGGTTTTATTCCGCGGGGGTGGGATTCGAACCCACCCCCTCCTGGGTGCGCGCAGCGGACGGAACCACTGCGGTGGTGTGCAAGCTTGTTGACAGGAGAGGTCGCGGGGGAGGTTAACCTTCAGACTCGCGCAGAAAATTAACTGAACTTCAAAGTTCAGTCGCTGCGCTCGGCGGAGGGAAAGAACAAGGCCGCCGGCGGCGACTGCTGCGGCCGTGCGCCCGTGCGCGGCTGCGAGCGGGGTGCTGCGACGTGGGCCGCGAGAGGGAGGAGTGGAGGGGAGCAAGGGGAAGAGGGGGGAGTCGACGCTCACCTCGGGCGAACAGCGAGCGGGGCGGACAGGGATGCGACCGGTGGCGACATGGTGAGGATGGCGGCGGCGATTCGGGCTCTCCCGGTGCCCACCGAGTAGACGAGGAGGAAGAAGGATCCACGGCGTCTCCATTCCCGCCGTGGGGAGCTCCCGGGACAGCCTCCTGCGACCACCAAGCCCCCCACAAAAACCGGCCATGGAAGCTACCAAGGTTCAGAGAGTTGTGGTTACAGAGAGGAGGAAAGATGGGAGAGATTGGAGGCGGGGGAGAGGGAGATGGGAGAGAATTAGGGTTAGGGCAGGGGGCTAGGGCATCGAGCTCGAGCTAGGGGTTATAAGGGAGGGGGAGGATCCGCTCAGCCGTTCCTCCTCTGAACCAGGCGACGTGGATGAAGGGGATGGGCGCCGTACGAGGAAGAAGAAGACAGGGGAAGGGTACGGGCCTGAGGGAATAGGTTGGGCTGGGCTAGGAGAAAAATTGGGCATGCTGCTCTCTCTTGTGCTGTTTTTTATTATTTCTTTTGTTCTACTGTTTTTTTTTGTAGCAAAGAGCAAATGGAAGAATTAGATAGTTTTCGGAGTTGATAAAATCTTGGAAAAATTCATGGGAGTGGGTTAGGTCAACTACAACCAACTACCAAGTTTGGACTTCAAAATTATTTAAGTTTTTGTGCTGTTTGGAAAATAAACCAAATTTAGAGGTATTTTGAATAGTTAAAATGATTATTAAAACCAACACTTTAATAGATTGATCCCAATGTTTTAATTGGAAACAAAGAGTAGATTGTTTTGGTGAGTTTTATAATTTCAAAAGAGGTGCTGCTTAGTGATTTGGTTTGAATTTGAAAGCAATTTGGGAAGTAATTGATTGATATTGAAAACAAGGATCTTAATAGGGTGAACCCTATTTTAAATTTGATTAAAGTAGTTGATTTGATTAGATGATGTTCACAAGTTCAAAGTTGTTCTGTTTGATGCATTTGATTTGAAATTGAAGGTGATTTGGGATTTAATTGATTGAATAAAACCAACAATTTAATAGATGAACATTATGGAAGAAAAAGAAAACAATTTGGTTGTTTTTATTTGAAATAACATTTTGGAAATTGTAACATCACAAGGATGAAACAAAGGGTTTGAAATTTGAGTTGAAATTCAAATAGAAAACAAAGGAAAACAAAGGAAAACAGTTGGAAAACAAATGAAAACAGAGGAAAACAAATGGAAACCAAACAAAACAAATGCAATCAACATGATGCCATGATGCAAAACATAAAATAACAGAGAGCAAACATTCTAAAGGCTATTTTTCAGACTTGGGATGTTACATTGAACTTGAGGAACTGCAATGCGTCCTTCAAAGAACACAGTTCCTTTATCATCAACTGAGAAAGACTTGAATTTCTCCTTGCCTTCCTTGATGTGCTCAACCATCTTCTTGATTTCAGTATCACGAAGTTGTTCAGAACGAATATTGTCCTCGAGAGTTGGACTGGCTGTCAAGCTAGCAAGGTAGCCTTGAGGAACAAGACCAAGGTTCAGCTTCTGGAATTCTTCATGAAGTGGAGGTTGGCTTTCCATGATCATGAGATTATTGCAATAGGACTTGCGACTGAGAGCATAGGCCATAACATTAGCCTTGCCTGGAGTGTAAGAAATGGTGAGATCAAAGTCTTTAATCTTCTCAATCCATCTCCTTTGCCTGAGGTTCAGATCTGGCTGAGTGAAGATGTATTTCAGACTCTTATGATCGGAAAAGATTTCAGTTTTGTTACCCAACAAGTATTGCCTCCATTTCTTGAGGGCAAACACAACTGCTGCAAGTTCTAGGTCATGTGTGGGATAGTTTTGCTCATGTGGGTTCAACTGACGTGAAGCATAAGCCACAACTTGGCGTTCTTGCATAAGAACTGCACCTAGACCTTGGAGAGATGCATCGCAGAATATCTGGAAAGGTTTGGTAGTATCTGGGCCAACCAGAACTGGGGTGCAAGTGAGTTTATTCTTCAGGAGATTGAAACTCTCATCACACTGTGGAGTCCAAACGAACTTCTTGTCCTTCTTTGTGAGATCAGTGAGAGGTTTGGCAATCTTGGAAAAGTTTTGGACGAAACGACGGCAATAGCTAGCCAAGCCAAGAAAGCTTCTAACTTGTTTTACCGTCTTAGGAGGTTTCCAATCAACAATTGCCTTAACCTTTTCCGGGTCAATGGCTATGCCTTTGGCAGAGATGACATGACCAAGGTAAGCAACTTCTGGAATCCAGAACTCACATTTGGAGAACTTGGCATACAGACGATGCTCGCGAAGTTTCATGAGAGTGAGACGAAGGTGTTCTCCATGCTCTTCCTCGGATTTTGAGTAGACTAGAATATCATCGAGATATACCACAACGAACTTGTCGAGGTATTCATGGAATACAGAATTCATGAGTCTTGAGAAAGTCGCCGGTGCATTGGTGAGACCAAAGGACATGACGGTGTATTCATATAGACCGTAACGAGTGGTGAAAGCTGTTTTTGGAATATCTTCCTTTCTGATCTTTATCTGATGGTAACCCATCCTCAAGTCCAACTTTGAGAATATTGAGGCTCCAGCAAGTTGATCAAAAAGATCATCGATACGAGGAATTGGATACTTGTTCTTGATTGTTTTCTCGTTGAGAGGACGATAGTCAACCACGAGTCTTTTTGTTTGATCCTTCTTGGCAACAAACAGAGTTGGGCAACCCCAAGCGGAGGAACTAGGCTGAATGTAACCTTTCTCCATGTACATATCGATTTGCTCCTTCAACAATTTCAGTTCAGGAGGAGCTATCTTGTATGGATGCTTAGAGATTGGAGCAGTACCTGGTTCAAGCTCGATCACGAACTCAACTGCTCTGTCCGGAGGCATCCCTGGCAACTCTTCTGGAAAGACGTCAGGGAATTCACAAACCACCGGAACATTTTCAAGCAGAGGTAGAGGTTTAGCATCCAAGGTGTACAGCTGAACAGAACTTGATTCACTTGGAGAATAGACTATCTGGCCGGAAGGGTGGAACAGAGTTATTGACTTCTTAGCACAATCAATGGTAGCTTTATTGGCCTTCAACCAATCCATGCCAAGGATGACATCAATGTCAGAATTGCCAAGCAGAATGAGGGAAGCAAGGAATATGTGACCTCCAATCAAGATCTGATTCTCGTGACTGATCTTGGAAGTTTGCATAGTTGCTCCAGGGGAGTTTACTACTAGCGGGGAACCCAAACCAACAAAAGGTAGTTTAACTGCTGTTGCAAAGATCTTTGACACGAACGAATGCGATGCTCCGGTATCAAACAACACTTTAGCTGGGTTAGAGTTTACGGGGAATGTACCGAGAACGACGTCAGCAGCTTCCTCAGCTTTGTCGGCCTTGATATGATTCACCCTCGCGGTCCTCCCGACAGGCCTGTTGTTGGAGTTGAAGGCTTTAGCCGGGGGAGCACGAACCATTGCCTGGTTGGTGTTGGGGCGAGGAGGTGGTGGAGGTAGCTGCCTCTGAGTGCACTTATCAGCATAGTGTCCAGTCTCCTTGCACTTGAAGCAAGTGACGACACGAGGAGGACCTGGCCTTGGCTGCCCCATTGGAAACCTCTGACCCTGCATCTGAGATGGGTTGGGTGGGCGGGGACCAAAGCCTGGAGAAGCTTGGGCATTTGGAGCCCTAGTGACAGCACTGTTTGGCACCCAGATACGGCGCTTCTGCGGAGGGGTGGTCATGTTGGAGGAGGAACCACCCTCACGCGAGTGCTTGCGCGACTCCTCGAACGCCTTGCGCCCATTCTCCTCATTGAGCGCGGTGTTCACGAGCTCCACGAAGTCCTTGCACTTGATGTTGGTGAGAGCGTACTTCAGTTCCGGGTTAAAACCTCGGCGGAACCTTGCCATCTTCTTGGCTTAAGTGGACACCTCGTCACCAGCGTATCGAGCGAGACGATTGAACTCGTTCTGGTAGCCGAGGACGTCCAGCTTGCCTTGTTTGAGAGAGCAGAATTCCTCACGCATCCTTTCCATGAGACCATCTGGGATGTGGTGCTTCAGGAAGGCATCCTTGAAACATCCCCAGGTGATAGGATAGCCAGCTCTCATGGTCTGGTAGTTCTCCCACCAGGTAGCTGCCTGAACCTTCAGTAGGTAGGTGGCATACTTGACCTTATCTTCCTCAGCAACATGAGCAATCTCCAGAGCCCTGTTCATCTCCCTGATCCAGTCATCTGCATCCAGAGGCTCACGTGTTGCCACGAAAGCTCTCGGCCCCATGCTTAGAAACTCCTTGATGCTGACTCGCGGAGCATTCTGGTTGTTGTGCTGGTTAGCCTGGATCTGGGCCATCTGAGCCACGACCTGAGTCATCTGAGTCAACAGCTCCGTGAGCGGCGGTGGCTCAGGCGGGGAGTTCCTGGTTGGAGGCATCCTGAACAGAAATGGACTTTAGCACAACAACAGAAAAGGATAGACTTGGTAACCGAAAGAGAGATTATTCCGACGCATGAATAGATAACCAACAGGTACATCATTACATGTTCAAATACATCAGAATATCCAACACACCAATACAGTGTTCGAAAGACAAGGATAACTAAACATAGCTATGAATGGATACATCGGTACTCCCATGCTCATCACGCAGGACGGCGGTGAGTAGTACGACGAGAGATACGGTGAGGAGGAATCCCCCGGAAGTAGGTATGACGACGATCCACGTAGAGCGGGACTGCTCTGAGAGGGACTCTCGGTGTGGTGAAGTAGAAGGCGTCGTCTCCCTGTGCTCCAAAGCGGGGAATCCCAGTGTAACCTGGACCAAGGTCGAGAAGTGGACCTCTAATCGGCTCGTAACCTCCAGCATCTGGCAGCGGTAACCCAGTTGTCTGAACGCAACGTGCAAAGCGCTCGTCTCCAACAAAATCCGTGGTGTACGTCGCCAGACGAGTGACAGCAAGGTGGAGCTGCTCCCTGACTGAAGCCAACTCCTGAGACAGTGTGGAAGCAACGGCGTCACTGTGCCTCACAAACTGAGCAGTGGTGTGCAGCCTGGAGCTATCAGACTCGTAGGTATCCAGGTTGCCGTGGAGAGTGAAGTGAGCTCCCGCTGAAGTGATGTAACCACGGGGGATGTGGCGATAGATAGAATCGTCAAACCCCCAGTAGTCAGCACGGAGGACGGTGAGACTCACGTAAGCTGCCTGCTGCACAGCCATATCCACTGTGGAACCTACTGCCTCGTAGCGGTGGACAACGCTCCTTCCATCATCTGACAGAATGTAGACGATAGCCCGGTAGTAGGTCTGGTCAAACTCTCGCTGCTGCTCGTAAACCTGGTACTCTGGTGCCCAATGGAACCCCAGATAAGTCACCATGTCTCTCAGCATCTCCGAATAACCGGCGGTGCTCTCACAGCGAGTCATCCGAACCACCTGCGGGTAGAACCTGAGATCCATCTGCAGATGATTTGGGAGGTTTTGATTAGACTCCGGTAGAAGAAATGAAGTGGAAAACAACAGCAAGGTTTCAACGGACGAAAGGTTCTTTAGAAGAACAGGATATCGAAGCAACATCGGGAAAACGAGACCAAAAGTCCTGAGGTACTACGGAGAACCCAAAACACGTGAAATCCTAACTTGAAAGTTTAGGTGAGAACAGAAAACAACGTTGCACTTCCTTACCAGAAAAGGGTGGGTGGGTGGGGAAAGAAGAAAAATGGCAGAATTCCTACTCTCACGTTTCATTTTTCCTATATAGCTACAAAATAGTTTCTAGACTCAACTGCGACCAGTAAAAGGGATCCTACAGGCAGACAGGCTCTGATACCATTTGTCGCACCCGGACTTCTAGAGGATACTCACCGTACGAACTGAACAGTATTTTGGTTGGATTACGGGGCTTAACGGCTCCCGCGTCCCCTTACGGGTAGGCCAGCACTTATGTGCGACAACCAACCGTTACTGTTCACCGTCGATGTAAACTATCCCGTAGAAATCAGGATACTACCATTGACGTACTTCATATCATACACACAGGGTACGTCAACGGCTTTGAACAAAAGGATAACACAACATGCCTCTACGACACAAAAGAGCGAAATAAGTTGCAACAGGCCCTCACTAGGGTAGAGAATAGCAAATACAATCATCCAGAGGACACATGTCCCAACATAGCATCATTACAACTCAGCGGAAGCATTCAAAGGGGGTCTGAGTACAGACAAATCCAAATAGGCTTAAGAAGCCGGGAAAATAAAGAAGACGAAGCCCATCCACGTAGGTCCTGGATCCAGCCCTGGTCCAGCTATCTACTCGTCTGCAGTCTCGTCAAACTCCACGAAGTAGCCATCCTGGTGGTCATCGTAGCCGTAGTCGTAGTCTGCGTAAACCACAGCCCCAAAGGGGTCAGTACAACAACGTACTGGCAAGCAAGACTCACAATTCACCAAAGTGTAACCCGTCAACACCAAGCACAGATGACTTGGGATCAACGGAAGAAAGGGGTGTAAAAGATGCTGCAACTGGCTGCACTAACCAACTACAGAACATACTACAACTTCCGGTGTAACAGAAAGAGATAAGATAGCGTATCGTAACCAACTATGGCTAACCACCAAACAAACCCATCCTGGATCTCGCCCCTTATCCAAAGAAGCAATCCGAGGATAACTCACACAGTTGGATTAATGATGGATCAAGTTGTTGTGTCAATAAGCCTATTACTAGTCAAGTTATCATTAGTTAGGTGTAAGTTGTTCTGAGTACTTGTTAGCCAGTACTTTCACCAAGTCAACCATAACCGCGGAAAACACGGCTTCTCGAGAAGATTTATCCCTGCAGGGGTGCACCAATTTGGCCGTACACGTAAGAATAACCCGCCAGATGGGAAGGCCTTTCCCACCAAGCGGGGCACTCAACACAACTCAACTCTTCTTCGCATCAAGCCCAAAGCACCATGTGCTGTGCGTGCGCGGCTAATCGAGCCCCCCGAAGAAAAGGAGGACCCTCATAGCACTGGAAGACCACGCCGCCCTAAATGCCGACTACAAAAGTTCCACCCTGGCCTCGGGTTCGTACCTGCATATGCGTGCATCAAATGGAAAGCCCGAACTAAGTGTGGTGATTTGGACGAGATGCGAATCGAATCAAATTGAGGGGGGCGCCCATACACGCTTCCCACATGCGGATAGTGCGCTCATCATGGATCAGTAGACAAGACCCTTTTCCTATTAGGGTCGACACTAGCAGGCCTCAAAACCACGCCGGGCCTCCTGCCGGTGCCTTATCAGCAATTTATTATTACCTCAATTAACAAGTGTTGTTTAACATCGAGCCCCAGGATATAACAGATATAATAACAGAAAGTAACGGATAACAGACTCGAGCAAAACAACCCTAAGCATGCTATTAAGACACGGGCCCAAGCAACGGGGTTTTAGGACTGGAGGTGTGGCAATATCAGGGTTTGGGGTATCATGTGGTAGGTTCGTAACAGAAGCAACGATACATAGGGCTAGCAAATATAGACAACGGAAAGTATCGGTAACCAATGTTGAAAGGAACACAATGGTTCATGTGAGTGATAACTTGCCTGCAAACCCAGTAGCCGGGTACTGAGCTAGATCCTCAGAAAGGGTGTCGTAAAGATCGTCGGTATCAACGTCGTCGTCTATCCGAGAAGAAGCAAACAAACAAGGCAGAATATAAACAATCATTATCATGGCATAGTGCACAATCAAATATGATGCATGGCAAGTTAATGGTTGCATCAACATAACTAGATAACATGATAACACAATTTAAATGGACACATATGCAACTTTGAGTTGCATATGAAAAGCCCATGGATTTTGGTTAGATTATTTGTTTTCCAACTAATCAACAGGTGCTAGTGGTTTAGTATGATGCATGCAAAAGGAAAACAGCAAAATAACAACATTAGAATCAACTTAAAATAGGGTGTAGCAATTTAGAATTTTATTATTAATTTAGGGAATTTTTGGGTGCCTTAAAGGTGACACACAAGTATTTGTTGTTTTCAACCATTTAAATTGTCCAAAACAAATAACAAAGTTTATATTTGAAAAGAACATCAAATTTTAGTTGGATTACATGTTTCAAATATTGAAATAGGAGTTGGGATTATTTAATTATGAATTAAATAATATTAAACAAGTTTTAAATGAATTTAAAACAAGTTTGAATTTAATTGAATTTTTATTTGTTTCAAAACATAATTTCAATCTCATAGTTGAAAAGTTCACACTTTGATGGTTTGAAAACATATTTTGCATGTTTAAAATTATGTTATTTTGAGCAAGTTATGATTTTATCAAATTTAAATGAATTAAACAAGTATTAAATTATTTGGCAATTTAAATTATTCAAACCATGAAACAAAATTTATATTTGAATAGGTTATTTGAAATAGCATTGAAAACATATTTTATTTGCATGATTTGGATTTATTATGAATTACTTATGAATTTTTGGCAAAATACAATTGAATGATTTGAATTTAAATTTGAATTGCAATTTGAAAGTTCAAAACAGTACACAATTGGATTATTTGGAAAGATAATTTGATTTGGATCAGAAAACATATACAACTTTTATTTATTGGAATTTTAGATTAAAAGTTATTAAGGTTTAAAGTTTTAGGTTTAAATCTGTTATTTAAATGATTTAGGAATTAACAGAAACTTGGAAACTTTTGGTACCGAGGGGTACCCTAACCACAGCCACTGTCCAGTGGACCCGTGGCCAGCGTGGCGCGCGCGCGCACGCGTGGCAGTGGAGGTCACTGGCTGGTGGGCCTCCTGCGCGTGGGGAAAAAATGCCACAAAAAGGGTGGGGCGCTGCGGGCTCGAACCCACGACCAGCCCTTTGGCACAGCGCAGGTGCAACCACTGCGCTACTTCGTCAGATTCGACAGAGAAGCAAACGCGGGCAGGTTATCGTTCAGTGCAAGGTTAACTGAATTTTTCTGACGAGCGTTTCCTTCCTCGACTGACAGAAACAGATGTTCGCCGGCGGGGAACTGCACGGCCGTGCTCGCTGCGGTGGGTGTTGGGTGCAGACGTGTGCGCGGGTGCAGAGGAGTAACAGAGAGGGAAAGGAGGGGAAGATGGTGGATGCTCACCGGGAGTTCGTCGCTGTCGCAGAGCTCGGGTGCACGGCGGCGTCCGCGGCGTGGACGAGGATGGCGGGGGAGATCCAGGGGGTCACCGGGGCTGCTTATGTGTTTAAACGGAAGCGGGGAGAGAGGGGTTTCAATTTCAGTGGCCTAGGTGGGTTGGTGGTGCACGGCGACGACGGAAACCATCGGGGTTCAGAGAGAGGGGCCGCCGGAGGGAGCTTCAGAGAGGGGGAGACGGTGGCAGAGGGTGGAGAACGGCGGCGGAGGCGAGGAGCAGTGACCTAGGGGGCTAGGGTTTGACGGCGCGGCCCTAGGGATGATTTATAGGGGTGAGGGGCCGTGGATGGCCGTCCACGGCGCTCTGTCGTCGACGTGGCGGCTCGGATTTTCGGCCGTACTTCGGGAAGACGAGGGATAGAAAGAGTGAACCGGTACGCGCGTAAGCTAGGTGGGCTGGGCTGCGCGCGCGGGGTAAGGTGGGCTGGGTAGCGCTTAGGTGCTGCGCGCGCGGTAGTTCTCCTTTTTTTTTCTGCTCTCTGTTTTTTTTGTAGGGTTTGGTTTTTGGAAGAAAAGATAGCTTTAGACTTAGTGAAAAAATTGGAGAAATTTTGGGTAACCCTTTTTGGTCATTTGCTAACAGGTTTGAACTTTTATTTTCAAAAAGTTTGAGTTTTGTTTACTGTTTGAATTTAAAACAAATTTAGGTGAAAATTTTAATATTAAAGATCACTAATAAAAACCAATATTTAAATAGGGTAACCCCTATGGTAATTAGGCAATTTGAATTGATTTGTTTTGGTATCAACATAAATTCAAAATGATTCTGTTTTGGGTGCTTTGATTTGAAATTTTAAATGTGTTTGGAAAATGAATAATTGATTTAAAACCATCATTTTCACAAGGGATTGCTATGGAAAAACATGAAACCAAATGGTTGTTATTATTTGTGATTTTTATTCAAAATGTTGTAACAGAGCAAGTATGAAACCATTGTTTGAATAAGGTTTGAATTTGAGTTGTGAAAACAGTGGAAAACAATTGCAACAATTAAGAAACAAATGCAACCAACATGGAAACAATATGATGACATGATGCAGTACTTTAATAAACATGCAACAAACATTCTAAGGGGATGATTTTCATACTTGGGATGTTACACTTAGTGAGGTGCTGTCCAGCTCCAAACAGAACTACCCGCACTACCAGAAGATGACTTACGGCGTGTACCTAGGCGCCAAGAAGCTGAAGCACTATTTCCAAGAACATCCCATCACCGTGGTGAGTTCAGCTCCCATCTCGGATATCATGGGCAACAAGGAAGCGAGTGGCAGAGTAGCCAAGTGGGCAATCGAGCTGGCCGCATACGCTCCCGTGTATGCGAGAAGAGAAGCCATCAAGTCTCAGATTCTGGCGGAATTTCTTGTGGATTGGGCTGAGGTGCAGTATGAGCCTCCTACTCCGGTATCCAACTACTGGAAGATGCACTTTGATGGCTCCAAAATGAAGGAAGGCCTTGGCGCTGGCGTAGTGCTTACGTCACCCAAGCGAGATCAACTTAAATATGTGCTGCAAATCCACTTCAAGGCATCCAACAATGTAGCAGAGTACGAGGCCGTGGTGCATGGTTTGAAGGTAGCCAAGGAAGTTGGTGTGCAGCGCATCATATGCTATGGCGACTCGGATCTGGTTGTGCAGCAAGTTTCTGGCACTTGGGATGCTCTGGATTCCAACATGGCGTCATACCGCTTCCTGGTCCAAACAATGACGGGATTCTTTGAAGGCTGCGAGTTCCAACACATCCACCGAGCAGAGAATGAGGCAGCGGATGAACTGTCCAAGTTGGGGTCTTCTCGGCAGTACATCCCGGCTGGGATTGCCTTGGAGCATTTGAGAAAGCCATCCATCAAGCCATCCCCCAACTCGGAGTCCATTTGCGTTCCTTCTCTGCCTAATGAAGAAGCAGTTCCAATGGAGATCGACTGGGAAGGTGCAAAAGAGGACCCGGGGACTGCAGTCTCCATCCCGGGGACTGGCGCCTGCAACCCGGGGACTGCCCCTCCTTACTCGAGGAATGCCCCTCCTTACTCGGGGACTGCCCCTCTCAACTCGGGGACTGTCGCATTCCTTGAAGAAGTCCTTGCAAACCGTTCGGGGCTGCAGAGAGTCAATCCCAACTCAGAAAAAGATGCAGTGGTGGCTGTCGTGGGATAATCACGGCAGATGTTACCGGGGGTAACTGATCTAGGGGCAAGTCGACACAGGTGTTTGGGAGAGGGTTTAGCTTGAAGGAAGACATGGCGAAAAGCAATCTAAGAGCCGGAACACAACTCGCCGGATCTCGATATGATTATACTGGATACTCGATAATAGGTGTTACAGTTATGACTTGAATCTCTCTCAGGCGAAGCCTAGGGGTTGGTTTATATAGTACTCATACCCCCTTTGGCTCGCCATACAAAGCGCTCCTTGAGTCCTACTCGAACTCTACATACGTATCCTAGCTTTCCTTATCGTAACCCACAATCCGGGTTACGATCCTTACAAGCCCTGGGCCTTCCAGAAGCTTCTGCGTCCTTAGCCGGATTTGGTCCATACGCCGTTTGGGCCGGATTACACCTGGGGTTGGCATACCGAGTTACTATCCCCTCATCAGTAGTCCCCAGAATAGCTTGGGCTTCCAAGATTTACTCTTCGAAGCGCTGGCTATTCCCTACAGAAATATCAGATGCAAACACGCAGCGCGTCTATGAATAGCCGAGACTGGCGCCAAGGAAGCCAGGTAAAAACCCGGCTCTTCTTTTTAGGTTCTTCCTTAATCTCTCAAACTTAAATCTCAACAGGAAACTCCCTGACTCCACATCCTTCTTGATAACTACCGCTGATACAGGGAAGGCAATTTCCCCTTCCTTTTTCTCTGGATCATATTGGCCTGCGCATAAAATGTGCCTTTCAAATTTCGAAATCACCAATTACTCTGCATTCCCCGGGTCTCGACCGTTAGGCCAAGCCTTTCCACCCGGACGGTTATAAATAAAGACCAATGAGCAAATCCAACTCTTAACGGCTCATTTCCCCCATTCCACTTCTTCCCAAGCTCGAGCTCGCAGAGTGCCACCACGGGAACCCCACGCATCTCGCCGGAGCCCATCCGACTTCGTTTGCGCTCCGCCACCGCACGAACCGCTCCAGCTCCCGAATCCGCCGCCAAGCCTCCGATTCGCCGGCCAACGGTCACGAAAGGGCACGAATCTTGCGCTATCTGTCTCCGCAAGGCCTTACTCCAATCCTCTTCGGTAAGTTCCTTACACCCTCCAGCTTATTCTCGCAATTTCTTAGTTCTTCCTCAGATTGGATCTGAATCGAGCGGTCCGCGATTTCTCGGGCTGCGCCAAATTAACTCACCGATTTCCACTATAATCACTCCCATAGATAGGATTTATAGCTTGTATTGCTCCCCTAACTCCAGTAATCACTAATTTGGTCACAAATTTAGAAATAAGATCCCCAATCTAGGCTCGGGCCATCTAGAGTTTCCGCCTTTGCTCTCCCTCCTCAGAAAATCTTACTTCTCCGGCTCATTCGCAGATAGTATGCGTATAAGTATCCCCCTAGCTTCTCCAAACATTTGCTTTTGCGGAAAGCTCTTTGGGTTTTGTAAAGTCACTTGATACCCGGACGAACCATACTTAACCCGGCGAGGCAATAGCCGGATTACGTTTAAATTGCCGATAGCTACTTACCTGCTAACTTCCAAGTTTTTGTTTCTTACGTCCTTTTCTTCAATGTTTCACCAGGTCAATCCCATGGCGCCCAAGAGGCAGGGGAAACAGCCGGCTAAGGCTAAATCCACAAACGCCATTTCAGCCAACTGGGGGAAGTCCTCCATCACCAAGACCAAACTGGAGGAATTGGTAGAGCTTGGAATCCTACCTCCACAGGAATCCATCCGCTGGAGAGCACCTGGCAACGAAACCCGGCCTTCTCCAGCCACGGATGAGGTAATATGCTTCGTTGAACACGTGACCCGGGGCTTCAGGCCTCCGGGTCATCCCTTCTTCCGTGACGTCTTAGACCACTACAAACTCCGTATCTTTGATATAGGCCCGAACTCCATTTTAAACATCTCCCATTTTATCGTTCTTTCCGAGTCTTACTTGTGCACTCCGCCAAGTCTGGCTCTTTTTGTCGAACTTTTCCAGTGCAAGCCGTGTCGCGAAAGCGGCGACGGCGCACTTCTTACTTGCGGCGGGGTTTCTATCCAGCGCCGCAAGAACTCCCTTATGCCTCCCATTTCTCTCAATTCTCACGTAAAACACTGGCAGCTTTCTTACTTCTACTGCCAGGATACCTCTCCACCCGGCGAAAAAAAGTTGCCGGGTTACTCGGAGGGTCAACTTGACATCTCCGAGAAATTCAACGCCTTCGCCCCTGACTCAGACAGGGAGGCGATCTTGCCTTTGTTAGCTAGGATCTCCATCTTGTCCGCCCGAGGCCTCATCGGACTAAACCTGGTGAAGACCTGGGTTAGCTTCCGCATTCAGCCAAACTCCCTTCGTGAGAAGCTGATGTGCGAATACTCGGGTCAAACCACGGACCCAATCCGCTTCTCTACCAGCACCCTTGCTCCGGGTGACATCAACAAAACGATTAAGGGTTTCCTGACAGAGAAACTCGAGGTAATCCGGGGCATAGCCGGATTAGAACCTTTTACCCTCGAGAATCCAGCCCCCGCAGTAAGTTCCCTGCCTTTTGATTTTGACTTCTGACAGCTTACTTTTATCCGCTTCTCTTGTCTTGATATTAACCATTACTCTGGCATTCTCTCCTCAGGCCGATGACGCCTTCTGGAAGGTCGACACCTCTCCTAGTTCCGAAGACGCGGAGGAGGAAGACGATGTCATTGACTCGAATGAAGGTACACACTTGATTCCCTTGCACACGTTATATCCTGCCACTTCTTCTTCTTTATGCGGGAACTCGGATATTTTTCAGAGCGAGAGGACCAAAGCGAAGAAGAAGAAACAGACAGCAGGGGCGGGTCCACCAGCGAGGAGGAAGAGCCGGAGCCGGCCACCAAAGCCGGAACAAAGAGGAAATCCCGGAGGATAGCCCTCCAGGTTTTTACTTCATCTCCTCACACTTTGGTTTTCTGTTTCCATAACGTCACTCCGGGGCTAACCCCATCTCCACCCCTTTTGATCGTAACTGAAGGAGCCGCCCGCGACTAGGCGCCGAGTAACCCGGAATCATCCGGGCAACGATACCCCTAACCCGGTCGCTTCGCCGCCCCCGGTTCAACACCCTGGTATTTGTTGTAAACAAAATTTCTTTCCGATCGTTCCTTTGTAACATAATCCCAGGTCTTTCTTGCCATTTTCCAGTCTCTTCCGGGTCTAGTGACGGCTTTCCCTCGGACTTCCCGGTGAACACCGGGTAAGCGCCTTTTCCTGATATTACACCGAACTTTCATCCTTTTTTTTTTTTTAAAATCAAAGACTAATTGCGCCCTTGCGCCTTCTTCAGAGCCACGGTTATTAGTAGCGACCAGGAGGACTCCGGGGCTAGGGTCCGGGTCGAGAGCGAGCCGGCTGATGATGCCTTCACCACGACTGGCGACGAGCAAGTGTCGCCACCGGAGCCAGCTAGGCATGACGCCGAGTATCCAACTGCTTCGCACGCAAGCGAGAAGGAGAAGGGAGCAGCTTCAAGCGCGGGAGGGGGACCAGACTCCGACATTCGGATGACCCGGGTGCCACCTCCTGTTACAAGAAATGCTCCTTTTCCCACTTTCCAGGTACCCGAGCCATCTAACCCGGATAACGCTGACTTTAACCAGCTTATGAGCGCTCTTCTCGCCATGAAAGCTTCAGAAGGGACTGTCTTAGAACGTATGGCTGCAGCACATCAGGTAACTTTCACGTGATACTCCTTATTATACGTCCAGTCCCCAAGTCCCGAGTATAATTTTCTTTAATTATCCTCGGTACTTCGCATAGTACTTTCCGGTACTCATTTCCTCAGATGAAACACTCTCATGATATCCGGCTCACAGCTTTACCCGGCCTTTGCAGGCAGAGATTACTCAGTCAGATGAAGCGTTACTTAAAGCTGAGCAGCTCTTGCTGGCTGAAGTTAAGCGTAGGGAGGCCCTTGAAGCGGAGATAAAGACATTGAAAAAAGATGTCTCCATTTACAAGAAGAAGTACAATACTGCCCAGTCTTCGCTGAATAACCTGTCGACTCAGCTTACGGACACTTACCGTATCTTGCTAAGTAAGTTTGCTATTTGCGATTAATTTGCGTATCTCTATCTTGCTGCTGTAATAACCAACATTACTGATATGCTCTTGCATGTTTCGATTGCAGGTGCTAACCTTGCTGCTCCGGAGGAGAATGCCATTACTCAAGTTAAAACTCTGAAGACTATGCTCCGGACGTTTTTTGCCGGCACGAAACTTTTGCTGGATGCTATCAAGTGGCCTTCTGAGGTATACCCGGGAGAAGATAATCTTATGCAGGCCTTCTCAACGGTGCCTGGATGGATTGAGATAATGAAGCGCTCAGCTTGCCGGATTGGAATGACCCGGGCCCTTACACTGGCGAAGGCTTATTTTCCTAAGCTTGACCCGGCCAAGGTAACATCCGGGTTTCCAGAATTCAAAGCTGACGGGTCCAAGTTTGAGCCCAAGGACTTCAAAGATATTCAACGTGATGTACGCCCCTCAGCCACTACCTTGGCCGACAAAATGGAGCTGGACCAGATCATGAGTTCATATGACGCTGAGGGCAAAGTTATTTTGGTGGATGCACCTCCTCCTTTTGATATGGTGGAAAGATGGTCGACTGACCTGGCCAGGAGGAAAGAAGAGGCCGCAAAGAGAGAAGCAGAGCTAGGCGCAAAGCCGTCCACCTCTACACCGGCCGTGCCTCCGCCTGTCCGTCCAGATGTGAAGAGCCCGAGCAAAACTGCTGGCAAGGCCAAGGAGCAAGTCCAAGATCTAGACCCGGAGGGCCGCTCTCAGGATGCCGAGTAGGATGCTACCTTGTGCTTTTCGTTTCTCGATACTGATATGATTTTTGTAGTGCGCCTGTGCGCCATTGATGCTGATACTATGACTGTATGCTTTGTTAATTCATGATAACTCTTTGCCTTCCCTGGCTTTTGATAATATCCATCCTTGTGTTACTTATGAGCTTATTCTCGATACTTCGAACTCTTGCTTTCAATTTCCTTTTGAGACTCGGTTAACCGAGTATCGTAGGTTTTGATAGATGGACTTTTCTTTAAGTCCCCAATACTCGGCAACTAAGGTTTACAGACCTTGGTAGTTAAATAGTTTGTTTCTGTTTCGAAGTCCCCAGTCCCCATGACCCAAAGTACGAGCTATGGGGGCGTGGGCTTTCTCAGATGACATACTGCTGTTTACCAAGCTGAAGACCAATAGCTGTTCTCATAAATACTGAAGTCATGCTTAATATTTGTTGAGTTTCCGGCTATGTTAGCCTTATACTCTGCATGGACTTGTGGTTTAGATGACCCTTTTGATTACCTTGTACTATAAGCCGGCTTTCGCGTGGATACCATGTCGTTGCATCTATACGAAAAACAAAATCAAGCACGCTCCATTGGGCTGCATAGTTTGATTGTAATCGTAAGTGAACAGATCATGCCACTTTGGTGCGAGTCACATCGAGCTTAAGTAAGAATAATCAAGAAAATTGGCTCCTTCGTCCAGTTATAGGATTGTAGCCGCACCCGTTTGTACGAGTAACCAGCCCCCATAACTTATAGGCATCATGGCCGGGTCTCCGGGTTTGTGATTACTTATTGAAGTAGATCAACCCTCCGGAGACCTATATTCACGTAATGTATTTCGATGATATTGATGTATTGATAATAACAATGTTACTTACTTGTAACTGAGGCAAGGATCATGATAAGACTCGAAACCATCTTCTTTTATTGATAAAAATTTCTTATTTGAATCAGCAGGCCGCCTCATTAAAAGCCTTCCAGTCCCCTTAGGTACCCTGGATAGGAAAAGAGTGCGTATGAAACCTGCCGCCCATTACACTGCTTTAGTTATTCTCGAGAATCGGCCTCGCGTTGGTACGGCCGATACACATTCTCCACTTGCTATGCCCTTTCGTAATGAGTACCGGATTTGCTAGCCATTCCGGGTATATCGCCCTTGACACGTGATCAGCTGCGGATGGTGGTACGTCTTCTTCTTCCCTACTGAGAGTTTTGAAAATATCGTTCCCGATGAAGCCTACCATCTTAGGGTTTTGTTCTGCCCTAACTTTTGCTTTGTCCCCCTCAGGAGTTGGCTTTTTTGACGTTGCTCTCTCTTCTAGGTCCACCTGAGAACGGTAATGTTTGAGCTCTTCCTTCCTACAGGCTTGCTCGGCCATTGCCGCGTCTCCTTCATCACACTCAGCTGCTATATCTCGGTTTCCGTGTACGGTGATGGTCTTTTTAGGACCCGGGATCTTCAGCTGTAGGTACACATAACATGGTCTTGCCATGAACTTGGCATAAGCCGGCCTTCCAAACAATGCATGATAAGGGCTGCGCAACTTTACTACCTCAAAGGTAAGCCACTCGATTCGATAATTGTCCTTTGACTCCCCGAAAGCTACCTCCAATGCCACTTTTCCTTCGGGGCATGCCGAATGACCCGGCACTATCCCGTGAAAAACTGTTGTACTTTTTTGCAACTGTGATTCCTTTAAGCCCATGCGCAGAAAAGTTTCCCAGTATAGGATATTGATACTACTCCCTCCATCCATCAAGACTTTCTTCAGCTCGTAACCATTGACCTGTGGCGCCACTACCAAAGCCAGGACTCCCGGGTGATCAATCCTATCCGGGTGATCTCTTCTGCTCCATGTTACCTCTTGCTCTGACCACCTCAAATATCTTGGAACGGCGGAGGAGACTGAATTAACTGCTTGTTTCAGTATCTTCTTGTCCTTGCTAGAACCTCCAGTAGTGTGCACATGATACTGACCCAGCTGTTTGGGGTTAGCTTGAAATCCTCCCGCTCCCCCTTGATTGTTACCTTGATTTCCAACTGGCGGATTGCCGGCTGGGGGCGGCCCGTTGCCCGAATTTCCACCTAGACCCGGACCTCCTCCTCGGCCCGCACCTCGCATGGCCCTGTTTACTTCCTCGTTCTTCCACCTTTGTAAGTCGGCACACTGCTCCAATGAATGATTGGCCGGCTTGCCATTCCTGCTATGCTTCGGGCACGCCATCCTAAATATGTCCCAACTGTTGCTTGGTCTTGGGGGTACTTGGTAGTGTCCCCCATTGTGATTTCCGGTATTAAAATTCCCTTCGGATCTAGGTCTCGAAGACCCGGCCTCTGTATTGGCCACAAACTCGGAACTCCCCTCAAACGGGCGCTTGTTCTGGCTATTTCCATTGTTGTTTGGTGCCGATCCATTGCCGGTCTTCCCACTGCTACTTGCGTTTGCTTTTGCCTTCTTGTCATCAACTTCCTCTTCTGTAGTATCCGTTGCAGCGTGTTTGTTGCATGCATCCATTAACTCTCCCATCGTAACCTCCGCTGCATTTCTGCTGGATTTCATGCGGGTTAGCTTTTGTACTAAAGGAACATACTTACATGTTTTCGCCATAGCTTGTAGTGCGTCCTTTGGTTGGATATCTGTAGATGAGTGGAGTATCTCCATAACCCGGCGTACCCAGCTTCGTGCTGACTCTCCTTTCTTCTGGACGCACCTTTCTAAGTCATCAATAGTAAATAACTTCCTACAGGTCCCATGGAAGTGCTTGATAAATGCGGTTTTTAGCTCCTCCCACGACTTGATCGACTTTTCCGGTAAATTGGTGAACCATAACTTTGCTGCTCCCTCTGACATCATTAAGTACATGAACTTGGCTTGGAGATTCTCGGATGCGTTGCGAATTGACATTGCCATCTCGTAGCTGCTTAACCACGTTTCCGGATCCATCGTTGGCTCGTAATTCACTACTTTCCCCGGTTCTTTGAACTTTTCCGGGTAAGGTTCCGCTCTGATATCATCCGAGAGACACTTGGGTCCCGCAAGGGTGGTTGGGGCTGGTCTCGCCCGGGAAATGCGTGACCCGGCCGGGGGTGCCACGGGGTGAGGAGCCACCGGTGGATCGTGTGCTGCAGACCCGGCCCCGGCTCTTCTGGCCCTGGAGCTGTCCACTGCTGCCTGTGCTGCTGATACTGCCGGTACTGTCTGGACGCGCGGTGGGGGTGGCATCTGCTGTTGCTCTTCCCTTCGTCGTGCCGCGCTTGTTTGGACGTTGCCCTGTTGTTGACTCACGTATGGCGTCCCATGCATCCCACTTCTGTGATCTGGATAATTGACTTGCTGTGCTACCGCGGTGTGCAGCAGATCTATCGCTCGCCGGGTTTCTTCTGCGTGCGGCGAGTCTCTTACAGGAATCTGGTTTAATGCGAGTGTTGCTGCATACACGTTGTCCATGGGGTTGTTGTAGTGACCTGCTGGGGTACGGAATCGCGATGGTGGAGGCGGCATGGTGTTGCCGGCTGTCGCCCCCGTCCGAGGCAAGGGTAACCCGGCTGGCGCGTTTACCGGCTGCACTCCCGTTGCTGGTTGCGGTATGGTCCCTTGGTTCGCCGGTGGGATTGGCTGATCTTGAGGCGTGAACACCAGGGCAGTCGGGTTGATAACCCCTCCTGTTGCCGGTAACATAGTTCGGTGCCTTTGGTGAATCCTCGTCGTTTCCTCCCGAAGCCGGGTCTCTAGGTCATCCAGTTCCCGCTGCCGCGCTGCCATCCCCTGCTTTTCTGCTTCTACCTGCCTTCTTTGCTGCTCCAATGCACGACGAGCCACGTCCAGATCTCTTACACGCTCTGCTGCGTTTTCTGGGGTGATAACTGTAGCTAGGACTGTGGGATCCAAGATCAAATTATTATCAAACAGAGCTGGGTGACGCGGATTCGAGGGGCCCGCCCCCGGTGTCCGGTTTGCTTGGAACCCAAACATATTTGCGTGTCGCTCCTCCTCCGCTGGGCGACTGGTGACTGATGCCGATTCTCCATCGACCTGGGCCAAGATCGGGCCAGCCGTACCTTGTTGCTGAGCCAGCACCTGCGCCGCCCCGACTGGCGCCGCGGCTGCGTTTCCTTGATTGGTATTGATTGCGGGGGCCGCATAAACTGCAACCCGGCGCATAATGCTTGGCGTAGATTCGTACCGTTCTTCCTCTTCGCTACTTTCCTTCTCGTATCGGTCCTCCGATAAATCCCGTATAGACTCGGCACCTTCCTCCCTCTCTGTCGGACCCGTTGTTCCGATCGATTCTTCTTTTTCCGATTGAACACGCGTGTCCTCCCCTGACACAGAATCAGATTCAAGATTATCACGGCTTGAATTGGAAGCACATACCATACCGATGAAGACGTTGATGCGGCCGACTGTCACGACGGATCCGGTTTCGAGGTGATCCGACTCTGGCCCCCAGCCAGAATCGTCTACCATCTTCTCTCCTTGGTTGTTGACGTAGATTTCTCCGACGACGAGGTTCCTCATGTTCTTCCGAGCTTCTCCCGTGATGTAAACACCTTTGGACGCAGGCCCCACGGTGGGCGCCAACTGTCGTGGGATAATCACGGCAGATGTTACCGGGGGTAACTGATCTAGGGGCAAGTCGACACAGGTGTTTGGGAGAGGGTTTAGCTTGAAGGAAGACATGGCGAAAAGCAATCTAAGAGCCGGAACACAACTCGCCGGATCTCGATATGATTATACTGGATACTCGATAATAGGTGTTACAGTTATGACTTGAATCTCTCTCAGGCGAAGCCTAGGGGTTGGTTTATATAGTACTCATACCCCCTTTGGCTCGCCATACAAAGCGCTCCTTGAGTCCTACTCGAACTCTACATACGTATCCTAGCTTTCCTTATCGTAACCCACAATCCGGGTTACGATCCTTACAAGCCCTGGGCCTTCCAGAAGCTTCTGCGTCCTTAGCCGGATTTGGTCCATACGCCGTTTGGGCCGGATTACACCTGGGGTTGGCATACCGAGTTACTATCCCCTCATCAGTGGCTGTTCCGATGGAAGTGGACGAACCAGTGTTTCCCGCATGGGAAACGCCGAGTTGGGCCATGCCCATATTATCCTTTATAAAGGACGGCACCCTCCCAGATGATGAGGTTACCGCAAGGCAGATTCAGAGAAGATCCAAGGGCTACACCATCTTCAGAGAAGTGCTGCATAAAAGAAGTCCCACTGGCGTGTTGCAACGCTATGTGGAACCGGAAGAAGGAGAAGAAATTCTGGTGGAGATACATCAAGGAGAATGCGGGCATCACGCCTCTTCTCGTGCTCTAGTCAAGAAGGCTTTTCGGCATGGCTTCTTCTGGCTCACTGCTTTGAAGCAAGCTGAAGATATTGTGAGGAAGTGCAACGGCTGCCAGAGATTCGCAAGTAAGATCCACATGCCTGCTTCCGAGTTGAAAACCATTCCCATCACTTGGCCATTTGCTGTTTGGCGTCTGGATATGGTTGGTCCCTTCAAGACGGCTAGAGGCAACATGACTCACATCTTGGTCATGGTTGATAAGTTCACCAAGTGGATTGAAGTGAAACCTATTCGGAAGTGTGATGGAGCCACTGCTGTGAGTTTCCTGAAGGATGTGATCCTGAGATACGGCTACCCGCACAGCATCATCACGGATAACGGCACGAATTTTGCTGAGGGTGCCATGGTGAGATTCTGCAGAGATAAGCACATCCGACTAGATGTCGCGTCTGTCGTGCATCCCGCCTCCAATGGGCAGGTGGAAAGAGAAAATGGCATGGTGCTTGCAGGCATAAAGCCAAGGCTGATCGAGCCGCTGCTGAAAACACCTGGGTGTTGGTTAGACGAGTTGCCAGCGGTCTTGTGGAGTCTAAGGACTACCCCTAACCGGTCAACCGGCTACACATCATTCTTCTTGGTTTATGGGGCTGAGGCCGTGTTGCCAATTGACCTAGAGCATGACTCCCCCCGAGTAACCCTCTACACTGAGGCGGAGGCGAGAGAAGCTCGAGAAGATGACGTTGACCTGCTAGAAGAAGCAAGAGAGCTTACTCTGTCACGATTAGTTGTTTACCAGCAAAACTTGAGGCGTTATCATAGCCGGAAAGTGAACCCAAGGGTTTTCCAAGAAGGAGACATGGTGCTTAGGCTCGTGCAGCGCACAGCCGGGATGCACAAGTTATCTCCCCCATGGGAAGGGCCATTCATTGTGAGCAAGGCTTTACACAATGATTCCTATTACCTTGTTGACGCACAGCCATCCCAGAAGAACAGGCCGGATAAGGCTGGAGAGGAATCTAAGCGCCCCTGGAATGTAGCTCTACTCCGTCGCTTTCATTCGTGAGCAACAATGTGTATGTGCTCTCTTATCCGAGTTAAACATCTACTCTGCAATCTGAAATTGAACTCGGGGACTGCCCTCGCCCAAACTGTTCCTTGTGTTTACTCTGCTTTTCTTTGTCTATTCGGTTGAACCACTCAGAATTTCAAAAGCATACAAAGTAGTGTGTTTAAACTCACCGGACACTCTGCGACTCTGCTACTGTCCGTAACTCGGCTTCATGGCAAGCCAGAGAACAAGCCAACGAGTCAATGAACACATGAAAAATTGCAAAGGAAAATAAGAGTGTGGCAACCGAGTAGAGTGTTCTTTGCTACTTGTCTGTTAACTTTTTTCGGCTAAGTGGTGGGTAGCGTTACTATGAATTTTTCCAAGTGGCTAAGTATTTGAAACTCCTACTTTGAACTCTTGTGACTCGACTACCAACAAAGCAACAAGTTGCAGGTAAGAGCTAAGATAAAAAGGAAGAGTGGATGAAAAATTCAACTCGGGGACTTGCATGATAACGCAACCCGGCATCGAGCCAGAATTGCTCAAATACTAAGTATAAAATATCAAAACGGAATAAAAACTGAGTAGCAACGGGAAGGATAATTGTTTAATACATATGCACCCGGCATCCCGGGGATCTGATAAGAGTTTTGCAGCATAAGTGTTTCAGGAGTAAACTAGTTGGAAGTAGCAGTGTTCTCCAAGTTGGCGTTGGCGGCATCCGCTTCAAGGTTGGCAGCAGCTTGCTCGGAGGTGGCGGTGGCCACCGAGATGGGATTGGTAGCTGATGTAGAGGCATTGGACTGAGTGCGGAGTAGCGCCGCGTCGTCGAGTGCCGCGCCAGAAGACGAGCCCAGCTCAGGAGCCGCACCCTGGGTCACCATCTCGGGGGTGATGGTGGCACCCTGGCTCTCGGTTTCCTCGTCGCTACCCGCGGCAGCCTTGCCCTTCCCCTTCTCGGCACCTGTGTTCTCAAAGCAGGCCAAGTCATCCGACTGGTGTCCTCATCTTCGTCTTCGTCTTCATCCTCATCCTTGCCTTCCACCTCGGTGTCAGGCTCGGTGGGACCGTCGAGGAAGACAGCAGTATCCGCGTAGGAGGTGATCTCGTACGCGACTGCCTTGCGACGAGCCACGCAGTCGGAGTCGGACTCCCACTTCGAGTCCCGGCGCAGCTCGAGGATAGTATCGAGATTTAAGTTCTCATACCAGCTGCATATGAAGAGGAGTAGCAGATCGGCGCCTGCCCGAGCTGTGGATGCACGCCATTTCTTCAATTCGGCCTTGGCACCATTAAGCTTCTCGGCGAGCGCGCGGACGGTCGCTGGTGTAGAGTCTTGAGGCCAGAACAGAGAGTGCAGCTTAAAGGATGTGGACACCAAGTCGGTGCCCAAGCCCCTGAGATGCTGGAGCTGTGACTGCATGCTCATAAGATTGTCTTCAATTGAAGACTTGGTGTCTGTAGGCAGTCCCTTCTCTGCTTGAATCTTTTGCGGCTTAGTCAGGGCAGGTGTGCAAGCCGAGCAGAGGTTAGGGAAGATTTCTGAAAATGCTATCAGAAAGGATCAGAAACGGAGGCAGAGAAGAGATGCAAATCAAGCCAAACAGAAGAAGAAGGAAACAGGCAGGTGCAGAGAAGCGAGAACTCACTTTTAAGCTCGCAGAGTAGCGCTTCCAGCTTCCTTCTCCAAGCATCTTCATCCGCAACATGCTTCTCTTCAACTTTCCAAAACTCGGACAGCTGGTGCATGAGATCCACGTTGCTCTTCTTCAACACCTCGTTTTCCAACTCGAGGGCCCTCTCCTTGGCCTTGGCCGCCGCTTTGATTTTGTCCTTCTCGGCGGCCTGGTCTAAGGCATCCTGAAGGGCAGCCCTCAACTGGACTTGCAGCTGCTCCAACTCGGCGTCGCGTTTGTCCTTGAGCTCGGCTTCTTGGCTCTCCAGCTGCTGCTTCACCTCTGTGGGCTTTAGGCAATCAAGATGCTCCTCACGGAACTTCTTGTACTCTTCTGCGGAAAGAAACAACACGGTGAGCAGAATAGCCACGCAAAAGGAGTAAAACAAGCGAGAAGACGGCAACTCACCTTCCAACTCCTTAATCTTGCTCTCGGCAGAAGCAACGAAGACATGGCAATGTTTGTGCTCCTCTGCCATCGCCTGAAACTTGCCTGCAGAGTAGAAGGAGTTAGAGCAAAGAGTAAATGCGGGCGTAAACATAAAACGCATTAACCGAATAGCTAGATGCTTACTCTCAAGTTCTGAAAGTTGGAGGGCACGATCCAGGGCCGCTTGCTCCGTCTCAGCATCAGTCCTGCGTTCTGATTCCAGGGCCTCAAGGCGCCTCTTGGCGATGGCGTGATTCCAGAGCAGCCGCCGGTAAAGGGTTGTCCTCTTCAAGAGGCTATTCTGAGAAGAAGAAAGAAAAGGAGTTAGACAGTGTTTTGGAGATTTGGCCCGAGAAGACGGCAACTCGGTTGAGTACCCGCCTACTCGGCCCGAATCTCGGGGACTGGGTAACGGATAAGGAGAAAATGTAGGACAGAAGAGAAAAAGAAGAATAGAAGAGAAGAGAAATTGCAACTCGGAACAAGCAAACGACACTTACAGCATAGGTCTGTTCGAGGTCTTCAGCAGCTTTGCGGTGAACGAACATCTTCGCGGGCAGCGTGCTTGTGGTGGACGAAATGGTCATGGGAGTGTAGCCCATGTCCGCCTTGTTCCAATCAGTGCGCCAATGGTCCAGCGGGCCCAAGGTCAGGCCATTCCAGGTCTTGTTGCCAAGGATGTCGCTCTCCCACACCGCGTCGATGAAGCCTACCCGGTCGATCATCTGCTCGAGCCCCTCGGACTGCACCTCAGTCTCTTGGACCTCGCGCGAGTAGATCGAAAGGGCTTTCTTCTTTTCCGGCAACTTGGAGTCCACCGACGTGGCCTGCTTGCCCTTCGTAAGCGCGAGCCGCTTCTCGCTCGCGGTCAACTTGATGTTGTGCTGCTTGCCCATCTGCACCATGTAGGGCAGATAGCTGGGCACATCCTGAGCGCTCGATCCCGCGCCTGCGCCAGCAGAACTGCCAGAAGCGCCAATGGTAAGCTGCCCAGTCTTCGCGGCAGGCTTCACGGGTAGTTTCGGGGGCGGCATATTGGCAGCATCCAGCGCAGCAGTGCGCGACGGATTCTTGCGAACTGGGGCATCAGGCTGGATGGCCTGCTTACCGGCGGCATCCGTCTTCTTAGTGATTTGCTTGGCTGGAGGGCTCGGTGCAGTCTTGGTCGTCTTCGGTGGTCGTGGAGGGCTTGGTGCAGTGGGTGGAGCAGCCTGCTGGGTAGGCGGCACAGGGGGCTGGCTACCCGGCGCAGCGTCCGGCTGCGCTTGGCTCTGCAGATTGTGCTCCACCACAGTCGTCTCTACCCGCTGCTCGACAGCGGGATCTGGTCGTACATCTCCTTGTTCTTCTACCCGCGGCTGGGCCGCGGGGTCATCTTGAACAGCAGCTTCAGTTTCTGGCTGCTCCAGGTTCTTTTCCTGCCGCTCAAGGGCGGCATGGTCTTGGTACTCGGCATCTTGTTCAGTATTCTCCCTAGCTGAGGCAGCTGGGGGAGAAGAGGGGGTCTCGTCTTGAGCAGCATCCTGCGCACTTGGTTCTGCGCGGGCCTGCTGCTCCTGGTCCATGTCTTGGACACCAGCGCCCGTGTCCTCGGCGTTGGTGCCTTCTTCGTCTTCCTTCACGGGAGAGGACGCACGTGTCCTATCCCGTGATGCGGGCTCATCCTCGTCCTCGTCAAGATCAATGAGCGATTCGAGGTCGATGGCTGATCTTTTCTTGGAGGTGGCGGGAGCCGCAGCAGCATCGGCGTTCAAAGGATCGCTGAAGAGAAAAAGAAGTTCAGAAAAGGAGGAGGGGAGGAAAAACACCGAGAAGCAATAACAAGATGTAAATTAGAGGGAAACTACTTACCCTTTGCGGGTAGGGAGTGGCCTTCTGCTGGAAACCTTCTTCACCTTCTCGGGCTTCTTGGCCTTCTTGGCAGCAGGCTCTTGGGCACCGCTACCCGCCCTCTTACGAGTGGTAGGAGCAGCCACCGCAACCGGATCGACGTCGAGGACGTCCTCGTCTTCCTCCTCCGCATCGGCATCGTCTGCAGAGTACAAGAGAAGAAACGATTGAGAAGCGGAAAGAAAAGTTAGATTGCGCTACCCGCAACTACAGAAGCGAGCTCAGTCACCTTCTTCATCGTCCTCGGACCAATCCCGATTGGACGCATCAACGTGATGCTTACCCGGATGTTCAGCGTGAGGGATACAGAGGGTGTCCTGGGTATCATGAGCGGTCTCGTCGTCTTCCTTTCGGTCCTCGCTCCAATTGGCCTCAAAGCGCTCCTCGTTTTCATCGAGCTGGCGGTCGATGTGCTGGAAAGGAAGGCAGACAATACAAGTTAGTTGAGCAAAAGGCTAAGGGATCCTACCCGGTACGGAATGCAAACACAAAGCATATTTGGCTAAGGTGCTTTACTCGATATGGCGTGCAAACACAAAGCACATAAAGCCTAGCGGATACTAGTAAGTGCTCTACTCGACATGGCGTGCAAACACAAAGCACATAAAGCCTAGCGGATACTAGTAAGTGCTCTACTCGACATGGCGTGCAAACACGAAGCACATAAAGCCTAGGAGATACTAGTAAGTGTTTCTACTCGGTGCAGCGTGCAAGGACTAAGCATACTAAGCTGGAAAGCCACCTACTCGGTATCATGATGCAAAGATAAAGCATAAAGTGCTAACATGTTCGATTGGCTTCTCACGGCTATACGGCACAAAGCCGTATTGCCAGTTGTCGCTGAGGCTGATGCTCATGATGGAGCGCGCCCAGACGGCCACCTCCGCGTTGCTCAACTCGAATGTGGTGGTCCTCGTGCAGTCTCTGTTGCCTCCCATGTAGCACATGAGATGCGTACGGCGTTGTAGCGGGAGCACTCGCCGAGAAATCCAGCAGGCGATAGGATCGTCGTTCTTGAGCCCCAACTCCCTCAGCTCAGCGAGGCGCTTGTTAATCTGGGAGATATCGCCTTGCAGCGGTGGCTTGTATCCCCAATTCTGCTGAGTGGGCGCCGTGTTTGTCCACTTGGGGAGATTGATTCGGTCCACGATTGGCGCTCCTTCCTCGTCAGGAACGTTCTTCACGTAGAAGACGGACCGCTGCCACTTGCACACCGAGTCGAGCCCCTTGATGCGCGGGTGATTGGTGGAGCCGCGCTGCAGCATCATCGCGCTTCCGGTCTTGGTCATGATGCGGGCGCTCTCTGTGCTTCCGGGCTTGGAGACGCTCTGCTTCCGGAAGAAGAAGTAGCGCGCCCAGGTGTGCACCGTGGGGCGCACACCCAAGAACGCCTCGCACACCACGGCATGGTATGCGAGCATCACCACGGTGTTGGGAGGCAGGTGGTGCGGCTGGAGTCCGAAGTGGTTGAGGAAGGATCTGAAGAAGTCCGAGACGGGTAGGCCGAATCCTCGCTTGAAGTGGGCGAGGAAGACGACGAACTCGTCCGCTTCCGGTGTGGGGACGAGCTCGCCGTCCGGCTGCCTGCAGCGCACGCCGGGAGGAACGCGGCGGGTATTCACCAGCCACTGGCAATCCTCCAGCATGACCTCGGATCCAGCCCATCCGGCGCGAGCATCGTCATCGCGATCCATGGAGACGAGGGGATTTGGTGGTTTCGTGGAGATTTGGTGGGATTTGCTAGCCCTCCGGCGTCGCACGGAGCAGCGGCGCGGCGAGATGCGCGGCGGCGGAAGCGCTCTGTGGCGGCGGAGAGGCAAGGAGGCAGGAAGTGAATGGGAGCAGGAAGGGGAAGGAGGAGTTACCGAGGGGGTATTTATCCCTCCCCTCGGGTAGCCGTTACGAATGGAGTTAGTGGGATCAGTTTGTGCGCGGAGATCGTGCGACGTGGGGTGCAGGCCGGTTAGAAACGCACACAGCGCATATCGCGCGCGTAACGGCCACAATCGATCCCACGTCGAGATCGTGGGCGAATAACTGCACTTGATGTGACCTAACGGGCCGGTGGGCCCAGGTCTCAATGATGGGCGCGTGGCCTGTCATATCCCGGGCACCGAGGCGTCGGGGGTGCGAGAACGTGACACGTGCCCAGTTGCAGTGCGGAAAGATGGATTTGCTCTGCCACGCTGAGATTCTGTTCAAAATTTCACAAAGTCATTTTACTCGGCGATAGAGAAGAGAAATAGTTCTATTCGGAAGAGAAGAGACTCGAGCCAGAATTGAGGGCTACTTGGAGGTTCTACTCAGCATCCTAAGGTTCGAAGGCAAGATTGGTTTTTAAGCTGGCACAGCCCAGTGAACAAGTTCGCAGGACTCTACCAGCTTCGGGGACTAATGTCTGGGGGCTACCCCCGAGTAGGGTAAAGGCAAGTGCTAAGGGCAAGATCAGAAGAGATGTTTGGCAGAGTAGCTGGCTGCCCGGTACTCGCTACCCGGTCGACTGCTATTCGGCCGTATGCACTGATGGCCAGGAGAAAGAATCAAGGAAGTTGTTCTCCTCCGAGTAAAGGATGTGGTCCGAGTAGAGGTGGCGGTTCCCTACTTGGGCCAGAAGTCAAAGGAGCCGTTCTGACACAGGATCCCGCATATCCTGGGTCCGTACGGGTGCATTGTTCATCTACAGAGTGCGTGCTTATCCGCGCCAGGGTGTCAGCAGGGCGGTGCAGGTTAGGGGGCCTACCCTCTGACCGTGACAGTGATAACAGATCAGCTTCTTGGTTTTGCACAACGACTTTCCACACGAGACAAACTAGGAAGCCAAAGCTGTCAGCGAGAAGCTGGAAGTGTGCTGTAACATCCCAAGTCTGAAAAATAGCCATTAGAATGTTTGCTCTCTGTTATTTTATGTTTTGCATCATGGCATCATGTTGATTGCATTTGTTTTGTTTGTTTTCCAACTGTTTTCAGTTGTTTTCCTTTGTTTTCTATTTGAATTTCAAACCCAAAATTCAAACCTTTTGTTTCGTCCTTGTGATGTTACAATTTCCAAAATGTTATTTCAAATAATAACAACCAATTTGTTTCCATTTATTCCATGTTTGTTCAACTAATAAAATGGTGGTATTATTTCAATTAATTAAATCCAACTTGGTTTCAAATTCAAAGCAATTCTTCAAATCAGCACCCAACTTGAGCTTATAAAAATCTCCAAGTCAAATCAACTAATTCAATCACATTAAAACATAGGGTTCACCCTAATAAAAACCTTGTTTTCAATAATGTTACTTAATATTCAAAAATCACTCAAATTTGGTTTATTTTCCAAACAGCACTTTAATTTCAAACTTATTGAAAACCAAACTTGGCATTTGTTTTCTATTAACTTAATTGGCTTAACCTAATTTTTCTAAAATATTTACTAACCTAAAAGCTACCTTTTTCTTCCAATTGGTTTTCCATAATTAAAATCCGTGTTTTAAATAACCAACTATTAACCCAAAATTATTCCAATTCAAACCCTTTTACAAAAAAAAAGCAAACAAATTTAAATTTCCAAAAAAAAACAAGTTGTCATGGGGTAGATGTTGAGCTAACAAAACCCCATGATTTTTCCCTAAATTTTTAAAGCTCTAAATCCTACCAATTCCTTCCAATTTCATTTTTTTTTGCTACAAAAAAAAAGGAGAGAAGAAAATAAAATAAACAGAGAGATGTGAGCAGGAGGCAGCCCAGCCCATTTCTTCCCAGCCCACTCCCCTTCGTCCCCCACCTCCGTACACCCCCTCTGTCGTTTTCTCTGTAGCACCTCCACCACCCGATCTCTTCCCCCCTCTCTCAGATGCTTGCCGTACAAGCTCACTCACCACCATAAAAAGCATCCACCCCCTCTCCCCTCTGCCCTAGCCGAGACCCCTAGCCTAGCGCCGCCGATCTCCTTCTTCTTCCTCCCTGCTCCTCCCTGTCTCTGCTCCTCTGACCGCCACCAACAGCAGCCTCGCCATCCACCCTCGCCGTTGAACGTGGAAGCGAGAGGTCCCCCCGAGGGCGGGAATGGAAACGGCATCCTCCCAGCTCCAACTTTGCTGTAGGCCTCACCGCCGGATATGCACCGTGGTGCCGCCGCCATCGCCGACATGCCGCCGGCCAAGCCCTGTTGCCCTCCCTGCTCCTCCTTGCTGCTGTTCCACTCGGTGGCCCTCAGGTGATCCGCCCCCTCGACCCACCTTCCTCCCTCTCCGCTACTTCCCCACGGCACCACGCACCAGCACCGCGCCCCACGCCCACGGCGAACCACGACGAGCAGCCGCTGCCGGCGATCTCCATCGATCTGCTCTGTCCGCCCCTGTCCAGTACGTGCAGAAATTCAGAAACAGCCCGCTGGCACACCTTATCCTCGCCCGCACCCACCTTCTGTCACAACCGAGCATAACACCCCAGTGGCGCTGCCTCTCTGCGCGCACCGCTAGGTCCTGGGATCGAATCCCAGCCCCCCCCCCCACTCGTTCTGCTCCTTTTTTTCGTGTAAGTTCATTTAAATACCCACAGCCACACCTCATACCCCCTGCTGCCCCTTCTGTTACCAACCAAGCGCACCAGCCCAGTTGGTTCTGTCCCCTTTGAGCTAGCAGCAGGGCTTGGGTTCGATTCCCCCCGGCGCCATAAACCCAAAACTTTTTAATTCATTTTTGTTTAGTGACAGAAACATGCTAAATCACAACCAAGCCCCTGTATATTTATTTCTAGCCCCTGCAAAAATTATTTCTAAGTCCCTAGCAGCAAAAAAATGGCAGATTTGCACCCAATCTTGTAAATTGCATAAGAAAATCATTTTAACTCCAATTTTAACTTTTTAAATATGTTTTCTGTCCCAAATTAAATGTTCTATCCAAATATAAAATTTGTTTACTGTTTTGAATATTTTAAATTGTTGAAATATTTGAAAACTTGTTAAATTCACTTAAACTTGCGAAATTCATAACTTGTTCATAAAAATTCCAAATTCCACAAACTAAATATGTTTTCCAATCAACTTTTCATGTACTTTCCAAATATAAAATTTGTTTGCTGTTTTCAATAATTTAAATTGCTGAAAACAACTGTTTCTTGGTTATTGCATTTAAAATTGCCAAAATAATAACTTGCTCATTTTAAATCCAATTTCCACAAATGAAATATGTTTTCCATGCAAAATTAAACCACCTTTTCAAATATAAAATTTGTTTCATGTTTTGAATAATTAAAATTGGTTAAATTATTTAAACCTTGTTTAAATCATTTAATATTGCTAAATTTATAACTTGATCAACTAAAATTCTTTTGGGACATATAAAATATGTTTTCCAACCATAAAAGTATAAACTTTTGAAATATGAATTTGGTTTAATGTTTTGAACAAATAAAAAATTCAAATAAGTTCATGTTTGAATTAAATTCATTTAATTCTTGCTTAAACTTGTTTAATTCATAAATAATTTATTTGAAATCCTTTTTCAACAAGTGAAACATGTATTCCACCTAAAATTGTGTGAACTTTCCAAATATAAGCTTTGTTATTTGTTTAGAACAATTTAACATGATGAAAACAACAAATCCTTGAGTGACACCTTTAAGTAACCAAAATTTCTTAACTTGATAAATAAAATCCTAAACTTGGTAACCCTTATTTCCAATTGCTTCTATTGTTGTTATTTTGCTGTTTTTCTCATCCATGCATCATGCTAATCCACTTTCATATGATGATTAGTTGTAAAACAATTAATTCAACCATGATTCATGGGCTTTTCATATGCAATCCAATTGCATGTGGGTCCATTTAATCCTGTTTCTATCTTGTCAACTAGTTTAGTTCTATGCATCAATTAAATGGTCATGCATCATCCCATGTTGGTGCACTATGCCATGTTATTGATTGTTTATCTTTCTGCCTTGTTTGTTTGCTTCTTCTCGGATAAACGACGACGTTGAGACCGACGATTCTTACGACACCCCTTCTAAGGATTTAGCTCAGTACCAGGCTACTGGGTTTGCAGGCAAGTTATCACTCACATGAACCATTGTGTTCCTTTCAACATTGATTACCGATACTTTCCGTTGCTCTTTTCTGCTAGCCTTAGTAGTAGTTGTTTCTGTTACGAACCCATCACATGAATCCTTAACCCTGATATTGCCTCACCTCCACTCCTATCACCCCGTTGGTTGAGCCCGTGACTTACTAGCATGCTTAGTTTGTTTTGCTCGAGTCTGTTACCCGTGACTTTCAGTTACTATATTGTTATTATGTTCTGGGGGCTCGATGTTTAATCAATCAATCATGCTAATGTTACTATTAATAATAAATTTGATGATAAGGCACCGGCAGGAGGCCCAGGGTGGTTTTGAGGCCTGCTAGTGTCGACCCTAATAGGAAAAGGGTCTTGTCTACTGATCCATGATGAGCGCACTAACCGCATGTGGGAAGCGAGTATGGGCGCCCCCCTCAATTTGATTCGATTCGCATCTCGTCCAAATCGCCACACGTAGTTCGGGCTTTCCATTTGCTGCATGCATGATCTTGCGAGCCCTTGGATCCCGGGTGGAACTTTTGTAGTCGGCATTTAGGGCGGCGTGGTCTTCCAGTGCTATGAGGGTCCCCTTTTCTTCGTGGGGCTCGATTAGCCGCGCGCGCACAGCACGTGGTGCTTTGGGCTTGATGCGAAGAAGAGTTGAGTTGTGTTGAGTGCCTCGCTTGGTGGGAGGCATCCCATCTGGCGGGTTATTCATACGTGTACGGCCAAATTGGTGCAACCCTGCAGGGATAATCTTCTCGAGAAGCCGTGTTTTCCGCGGTTATGGATTACTTGGTGAAAGTACTGGCTAACAAGTACTCAGGACAACTTAAACATAATGATCAAACATGTTACACCCAATGATTAATAACTTGACTAGTAATAGGTTGATGACATAATAACTTGATTCACTTTTAATACAACTGCGTGAGTTAACCTCGGATTGCTTCTTTGGATAAGGGGCGAGATCCAGGATGGGTTTGTTTGAAGTTATCTTTCAGTTGGTTACAATACTCGATCTTATCTCCTTTCTGTTAGCCGGAAGTGGTAGAATCTCTGTAGTTGGTTAGCGCAGCCAGTTGCAGCATCTTTTATATTCCCCTTCCTTCCGTTGAACCCAGAGCATCTGTGCTTGGTGTTGACGGGTTACATTTTGGTGAAGTGTGAGTCTTGCTTGCCAGTACGTTTATGTACTGACCCCTTTGGGGCTGTGGTTTCCGCAGACCTACGTTTCCGAAGATCTACATGGTGGCTACTACGTGGAGTATGACGAGACTGCTGACGAGTAGATAGCGGACCCGGGCAGGATCCGAGACTTCGTGGATGGGCTCCGTCTTTTCGTTTCCGGCCTCTTAGGCCTATTTGGTTCTTGTCTGTACTCAGACATGTTGAATGCTTCCGCTGTGATGTAATGATGAATTGTTGGGACATGTGTCCTCTGGATGATTGTATTTGCTATCTTTGCTCTAATGAGAGCTATTTGCAATTTATTTCAATCTTTTGTGTCGTAGAGATCTGTTGTGATATCAATTGTTAAACGCCGTTGACGTACCATGTGTGTATGGTTTGAAGTACGTCAATGGAAGTATCCTGATTTCTATGGGATAGTTTACGTCGACGCTGAACAGATAGGGGTTGGTTGTCACACATACGTGTGTTGGCCTACTCGTAAGAGGATGCGGGTGCCGGTAAGCCCCGTAATCCAATCTACTACTGTTCAACGGAACGGCGAGTATCCTTTAGAAGTCCGGTGTGACAAATGGTATCAGAGCCTGTCTGCCTGTAGGATCCCTTTTTACTAGTCGCAGTTGAGTCTAGAAAACTATTTTGTAGCTATATAGGAAAAATGAAACGTGAGAGTAGGAATTCTGTTCTTTTTCTTCTTTTCCCACCCACCCTCCCTTTTCTGGTAAGGAAGTGTAACGTTGTTTTCCCTTCTCATCTAAACTTTCAAGTTAGGATTTCACGGATCCTGGTTTCTCTAGGATGGTTATATCTACTAGGCCATAGGAATGGAGGTGGTTGTGACATGATTTATCATGTTGCCTACTCATGATTGAGAACGGAGGCGCGTAAGCCCCGGAAGCAGATCCTCTATTCCTTAAGCAGTAGATATTGATCCTTTAGAAGCCCGGATGGGTTTTTCCGTAGTACCTCAGGAGTTTTGTTCTCGTTTTCCCCGATGTTGATATCCTGTTCTTCTCAACATCCTTTTCGTCCGTTGAAATCTTGTTATTGCTTTCCACTTCAGTTATTCTACCGGCGTCTAATCAAAACTTCCCAAATATCAAGTCTATCTGGCCAGAAAGGTTGTTGTTGTTGTTGTTGTTGTTGTTGTTGATTCCAGGCTATGATAGCTGGCATTCCTATCACCTGGGGTTGTTTCGAGGAAGCATTCCTGAATCAACACATTCCAGATAGTCTATTCTTCAAATGAATCAAGTTCTATCCAGCTATACACCCTCGATACATAACCTCTCCCTTTACTTGAAAATGTTCCGGTGGTTTCATAATTTCCCTGACATCTTTCCGGAAGAGTTGCCAGGAATACCTATCGTTTTGAACCTCCAGAGAAACTATCCAATGTGCACGATGTGTTTCACGTGTCACAGCTCAAGTGGATCTTCCCAAGAAGTATCCGGACCTTTTCTTTTCTCAGTAGGAATCTCGGGGCGCGATTCCTTCAAGGGGGGGCGTTTTGTAACATCCCAAGTCTAAAAAATAGCCATTAGAATGTTTGCTCTCTGTTATTTTATGTTTTGCATCATGGCATCATGTTGATTGCATTTGTTTTGTTTGTTTTCCAACTGTTTTCAGTTGTTTTCCTTTGTTTTCTATTTGAATTTCAAACCCAAAATTCAAACCTTTTGTTTCGTCCTTGTGATGTTACAATTTCCAAAATGTTATTTCAAATAATAACAACCAATTTGTTTCCATTTATTCCATGTTTGTTCAACTAATAAAATGGTGGTATTATTTCAATTAATTAAATCCAACTTGGTTTCAAATTCAAAGCAATTCTTCAAATCAGCACCCAACTTGAGCTTATAAAAATCTCCAAGTCAAATCAACTAATTCAATCACATTAAACCATAGGGTTCACCCTAATAAAAACCTTGTTTTCAATAATGTTACTTAATATTCAAAAATCACTCAAATTTGGTTTATTTTCCAAACAGCACTTTAATTTCAAACTTATTGAAAACCAAACTTGGCATTTGTTTTCTATTAACTTAATTGGCTTAACCTAATTTTTCTAAAAAATTTACTAACCTAAAAGCTACCTTTTTCTTCCAATTGGTTTTCCATAATTAAAATCCTTGTTTTAAATAACCAACTATTAACCCAAAATTATTCCAATTCAAACCCTTTTACAAAAAAAAAAAGCAAACAAATTTAAATTTCCAAAAAAAACAAGTTGTCATGGGGTAGATGTTGAGCTAACAAAACCCCATGATTTTTCCCTAAATTTTTAAAGCTCTAAATCCTACCAATTCCTTCCAATTTCATTTTTTTTTGCTACAAAAAAAAAGGAGAGAAGAAAATAAAATAAACAGAGAGATGTGAGCAGGAGGCAGCCCAGCCCATTTCTTCCCAGCCCACTCCCCTTCGTCCCCCACCTCCGTACACCCCCTCTGTCGTTTTCTCTGTAGCACCTCCACCACCCGATCTCTTCCCCCCTCTCTCAGATGCTTGCCGTACAAGCTCACTCACCACCATAAAAAGCATCCACCCCCTCTCCCCTCTGCCCTAGCCGAGACCCCTAGCCTAGCGCCGCCGATCTCCTTCTTCTTCCTCCCTGCTCCTCCCTGTCTCTGCTCCTCTGACCGCCACCAACAGCAGCCTCGCCATCCACCCTCGCCGTTGAACGTGGAAGCGAGAGGTCCCCCCGAGGGCGGGAATGGAAACGGCATCCTCCCAGCTCCAACTTTGCTGTAGGCCTCACCGCCGGATATGCACCGTGCCGCCGCCGCCATCGCCGACATGCCGCCGGCCAAGCCCTGTTGCCCGCCCTGCTCCTCCTTGCTGCTGTTCCACTCGGTGGCCCTCAGGTGATCCGCCCCCTCGACCCACCTTCCTCCCTCTCCGCTACTTTCCCACGGCACCACGCACCAGCACCGCGCCCCACGCCCACGGCGAACCACGGCGAGCAGCCGCTGCCGGCGATCCCCATCGATCTGCTCTGTCCGCCCCTGTCCAGTACGTGCAGAAATTCAGAAACAGCCCGCTGGCACACCTTATCCTCGCCCGCACCCACCTTCTGTCACAACCGAGCATAACACCCCAGTGGCGCTGCCTCTCTCCGCGCACCGCTAGGTCCTGGGATCGAATCCCAGCCCCCCCCCCACTCGTTCTGCTCCTTTTTTTTCGTGTAAGTTCAGTTAAATACCCACAGCCACACCTCATACCCCCTGCTGCCCCTTCTGTTACCAACCAAGCGCACCAGCCCAGTTGGTTCTGTCCCCTTTGAGCTAGCAGCAGGGCTTGGGTTCGATTCCCCCCGGCGCCATAAACCCAAAACTTTTTAATTCATTTTTGTTTAGTGACAGAAACATGCTAAATCACAACCAAGCCCCTATATATTTATTTCTAGCCCCTGCAAAAATTATTTCTAAGTCCCTAGCAGCAAAAAATTGCAGATTTGCACCCAATCTTGTAAATTGCATAAGAAAATCATTTTAACTCCAATTTTAAATTTTTAAATATGTTTTCTGTCCCAAATTAAATGTTCAATCCAAATATAAAATTTGTTTACTGTTTTGAATTTTTTAAATTGTTGAAATATTTGAAAACTTGTTAAATTCACTTAAACTTGCAAAATTCATAACTTGTTCATAAAAATTCCAAATTCCACAAACTAAATATGTTTTCCAATCAACTTTTCATGTACTTTCCAAATATAAAATTTGTTTGCTGTTTTGAATAATTTAAATGGCTGAAAACAACTGTTTCTTGGTTATTGCATTTAAAATTGCCAAAATAATAACTTGCTCATTTTAAATCCAATTTCCACAAATGAAATATGTTTTCCATGCAAAATTAAACCACCTTTTCAAATATAAAATTTGTTTCATGTTTTGAATAATTAAAATTGGTTAAATAATTTAAACCTTGTTTAAATCATTTAATATTGCTAAATTTATAACTTGATCAACTAAAATTCTTTTGGGACATATAAAATATGTTTTCCAACCATAAAAGTATAAACTTTTGAAATATGAATTTGGTTTAATGTTTTGAACAAATAAAAAATTCAAATAAGTTCATGTTTGAATTAAATTCATTTAATTCTTGCTTAAACTTGTTTAATTCATAAATAATTTATTTGAAATCCTTTTTCAACAAGTGAAACATGTATTCCACCTAAAATTGTGTGAACTTTCCAAATATAAGCTTTGTTATTTGTTTCGAACAATTTAACATGATGAAAACAACAAATCCTTTAGTGACACCTTTAAGTAACCAAAATTTCTTAACTTGATAAATAAAATCCTAAACTTGGTAACCCTTATTTCCAATTGCTTCTATTGTTGTTATTTTGCTGTTTTTCTCATCCATGCATCATGCTAATCCACTTTCATATGATGATTAGTTGTAAAACAATTAATTCAACCATGATTCATGGGCTTTTCATATGCAATCCAATTGCATGTGGGTCCATTTAATCCTGTTTCTATCTTGTCAACTAGTTTAGTTCTATGCATCAATTAAATGGTCATGCATCATCCCATGTTGGTGCACTATGCCATGTTATTGATTGTTTATCTTTCTGCCTTGTTTGTGTGCTTCTTCTCGGATAAACGACGACGTTGAGACCGACGATTCTTACGACACCCCTTCTAAGGATTTAGCTCAGTACCAGGCTACTGGGTTTGCAGGCAAGTTATCACTCACATGAACCATCGTGTTCCTTTCAACATTGATTACCGATACTTTCCGTTGCTCTTTTCTGCTAGCCTTAGTAGTAGTTGTTTCTGTTACGAACCCATCACATGAATCCTTAACCCTGATATTGCCTCACCTCCACTCCTATCACCCCGTTGGTTGAGCCCGTGACTTACTAGCATGCTTAGTTTGTTTTGCTCGAGTCTGTTACCCGTGACTTTCAGTTACTATATTGTTATTATGTTCTGGGGGCTCGATGTTTAATCAATCAATCATGCTAATGTTACTATTAATAATAAATTTGATGATAAGGCACCGGCAGGAGGCCCAGGGTGGTTTTGAGGCCTGCTAGTGTCGACCCTAATAGGAAAAGGGTCTTGTCTACTGATCCATGATGAGCGCACTAACCGCATGTGGGAAGCGAGTATGGGCGCCCCCCTCAATTTGATTCGATTCGCATCTCGTCCAAATCGCCACACGTAGTTCGGGCTTTCCATTTGCTGCATGCATGATCTTGCGAGCCCTTGGATCCCGGGTGGAACTTTTGTAGTCGGCATTTAGGGCGGCGTGGTCTTCCAGTGCTATGAGGGTCCCCTTTTCTTCGTGGGGCTCGATTAGCCGCGCACGCACAATACGTGGTGCTTTGGGCTTGATGCGAAGAAGAGTTGAGTTGTGTTGAGTGCCTCGCTTGGTGGGAGGCATCCCATCTGGCGGGTTATTCATACGTGTACGGCCAAATTGGTGCAACCCTGCAGGGATAATCTTCTCGGGAAGCCGTGTTTTCCGCGGTTATGGATTACTTGGTGAAAGTACTGGCTAACAAGTACTCAAGACAACTTAAACATAATGATCAAACATGTTACACCCAATGATTAATAACTTGACTAGTAATAGGTTGATGACATAATAACTTGATTCACTTTTAATACAACTGCGTGAGTTAACCTCGGATTGCTTCTTTGGATAAGGGGCAAGATCCAGGATGGGTTTGTTTGAAGTTATCTTTCAGTTGGTTACAATACTCGATCTTATCTCCTTTCTGTTAGCCGGAAGTGGTAGAATCTCTGTAGTTGGTTAGCGCAGCCAGTTGCAGCATCTTTTATATTCCCCTTCCTTCCGTTGAACCCAGAGCATCTGTGCTTGGTGTTGACGGGTTACATTTTGGTGAAGTGTGAGTCTTGCTTGCCAGTACGTTTATGTACTGACCCCTTTGGGGCTGTGGTTTCCGCAGACCTACGTTTCCGAAGATCTACATGGTGGCTACTACGTGGAGTATGACGAGACTGCTGACGAGTAGATAGCGGACCCGGGCAGGATCCGAGACTTCGTGGATGGGCTCTGTCTTTTCGTTTCCGGTCTCTTAGGCCTATTTGGTTCTTGTCTGTACTCAGACATGTTGAATGCTTCCGATGTGATGTAATGATGAATTGTTGGGACATGTGTCCTCTGGATGATTGTATTTGCTATCTTTGCTCTAATGAGAGCTATTTGCAATTTATTTCAATCTTTTGTGTCGTAGAGATCTGTTGTGATATCAATTGTTAAACGCCGTTGACGTACCATGTGTGTATGGTTTGAAGTACGTCAATGGAAGTATCCTGATTTCTATGGGATAGTTTACGTCGACGCTGAACAGATAGGGGTTGGTTGTCACACATACGTGTGTTGGCCTACTCGTAAGAGGACGTGGGTGCCGGTAAGCCCTGTAATCCAATCTACTACTGTTCAACGGAACGGCGAGTATCCTTTAGAAGTCCGGGTGCGACATGTGCAGTGTGCACACTATGTCGACATCTGTTTGTACTTTTCCCCCCTTGGCTGTATCCGGCTGGGCACCAGTATATAAGGTTCCCTGCCCCCTCCTACGCGAGGGACGACACACGGGTCGCGTCTTGAGAGAGAACACCTAGCTTACGCCTCACGTAGAGAGAAGGGTGGCTACTCGGCTGTAGGCCAAACTTGTATTGTGGCTACTCGGTGAGACACAAATATAAAGAGAGAAAGGCAGGAGTAGGGGTTTTACCTCCACACGAGGGCCCTGAACCTGGGTAGATCTTGTTGTTTGCAGTGATTGATTCATCCCACACGCGGCTACTCGCTGCGTGATCTCTCCCCGAGCACCTCCAGCGTCCATCGATCCCAAACAATTAGCCATCCTATGGCATCTGCCGTGATACCACCACGACAATTAGCATAGGTTCACCCACACAACACTTAACGAACCAATAAATATTAATCAACCGTATGAAGCGAAAGCACTTGACGAAATTCCCATGTGTCCTCGAGAACGTTTGGTAATCATAAGTAGAACAACCGGCTTGTCATTTGCTCTCAAAAGGATTGGGCCACTCACTGCGATTATATTTATTGTCTTTTATTTACTCGCACTTAATTTATCTGTATATCAAAAACCACCAAAAACATGTTTCCTAGTGTTTACAGTGAATTCTCTATCCAACCTGTGTGTCAACACCTTCTGATCCTCATAGGGTTCGACACTCTTATTTATCGAAAGTACAACGATACATCCCATATACTTGTGGGTCATTAATACTATTTTCTAGCACCGTTGGTAAGTTGAATTGGTAAGAGAAAGTTTTACTGTGAGCGTTGTTTTTATTTCTGTCTGGTACTTCATTTCATTATAAAGAATTATTTTGGTTCTTTGTTTAGGGATACTATTACTATCACTGCTAGGGTAGTAGGTGACCCGTTATTTGCTGAATTAGATCCTTATAAAATACCTATGAAAATTGTTGGACGTGTTATGAATAACTGCTATTATGGAGATGGAACTGTCTATCCCGGTGATAATTTGCTCTTTATACATGAATTATGCGAGTTATTCAGATGTGCAGGTATTACAATGGATCAAGTTAAAAGGAAATTGTTCTCTTTATCGTTGAATGGTTCAAATTTCTGAAGAATGGTGAATCTATTGGATGGGAGGAAATTGTACCTCTCTTTTATTCTAAATTCTATCCTCCCAGTGAGATTCAGAAAGACCGGAATCAAATATATAATTTCTAGCCTCGTGATGGAGAGAGTATTGCCCAAGCTTGGGGGAGAATGAAGTTATTAATGCTCAAATGTCCCGTTCATGAGATCCCGGGTAATATTGCTATCAATAATTTTTATGCAAGGCTTTCTCTTCATGATAAGGATTTATTGGATGCTTCTTGTTTTGGATCGTTCACACGTATGAAGGAATAAACTAAATGGGATCTTCTTGACCGTATTCAAGAAGTAGAGAAAGATTTTATGGGAACCGGTGATTTCTATAATGTTAGTGCTGTTTTTGGTCTTGATACTCAAATCTTTGCAAAATATCTTAAAGCTTTTGCCTCCTAACTTGATATTCCTAAAAAGGAGTATCACAAGTACCATGCACCTTATAAAGATATTGTTCCTGCTAGAAATATAGAAGTGTATGTTGTTAATCCTGCTGTTCCCGAGCCTTATATTGAGAAAATGCCTTTCCCTGCTAAGGTGAAAGAACACTCTATTGTAGCTAGTGGGGTTAATAAGAGCATAAAGAAATCTAATGAACAAATAACTGTTGAACCTGCTGTAGCAATAGTGAAAGACCTTATCTGTTGAAATGTAGAGGATGAACATATTGTATTTTTCGAGGATGCTTCTAATACTGTCTCGCATCCAAATAGAACTAAGAAAACTAGTGTTCCTGTGCTTTCTGTTAAGATTGGTGATCATTGCTATTATGGTTTGTGTGACATTGGTGCAAGTTCTAGTGCTATTCCTTGAGCTTTATAACGAAATTATGCATGAAATTGGTTCTTGTGAGCGTGAGGATTTTGATGTGGCTATTTAGCTTGCTAATAGAGAAACTGTCTTTCCGATTGGTATTGTTAGAGATGTGGAAGTTTTATGTGGTAAAACTAAATATCCTACTGATTTTCTTGTACTTGGTAAGGCTGCTACTAAAACTTGTCCTATTATTTTTGGTAGACCAGTCTTGAACACTTGCGGTGCTATTATAGATTGTAAGAGGGAGAAGATATTGACTAAATTTGATGGAAAATCTTATGAGTTCAATTTCTCCAAATTTGCTAGAGCACCTTATGAATCTGAATTTCCTAAAGGGAATTTTAGAGTTGAACAGCTTGCCTCTATTTCTCTTGCTCCTAACAATGCTTTGCATCAATATATGGAGGACCGTGAAAGTGAGGTCTTTATAGAAGAGAGAAATGAGATTGACGATATTCTTCTTCGTCAACCTGGTGATACTAAAACATAATTTACATGTGGAAGACTTGGGTACCACATTACCACCCAAGGAGGATCTTGTTTTTGATTAAAAACCTTTGCCCGATGATCTTAAATATGCTTATATTGATTATAAGAAAATATGTCATGTTATTATTAGTGCTAAACTTTAAGGGGAAGAAGAGGAAAGATTATTGGGAATATTGAGGAAATACCATGGAGTTATTGGATATACTCTTGATGATTTGAAAGGGTTCTCTCCCTCTATATGTCAGCATGTTATTAATATTGAACCTGATGCAAAGCCGGTAGTTGAACATTAACGTTGTTTAATTCCTAATATGAAGGAAGTGGTAAGAAATGAGGTATTAAAACTCCTTGATGCTGGTATTATTTTTCCTATTGCTGATAGTAGATGGGTGAGCCCTGTGCATTGTGTCCCTAAGAAAGGAGGATTGACTGTTGTGCCTAATATAAATAATGAAGTTATTCCTCAAAGATTAGTGGTTGGTTATAGAATGTGCATTGATTTTAGGAAAGTTAACAAGGTTACTAAGAAAGATCATTATCCTTTTCCTTTTATTGATCAAATGCTAGAGAGGTTGTCTAAGAAAACTCATTTTTTGCTTACTTGATGGTTATTCTGGGTTTTCTCAAATTGCTGTTAGGAAGCAATATCAAGAGAAAACAACCTTTACTTGTCCTTATGGTACTTATGCTTATAGAAGTATGCCTTTTGGTTTGTGTAATGCTCCTGCTACGTTTGAAAGATGCATGTTTGCTATTTTTCATGGTTTTTGTAAAGAAATTGTGGAAGTATTCATGGACGGTTTCTCCGTCTATGGAACTTATTTTGATAATTTCTTGCACAGCCTTGATAAAGTTTTGCACAGATGTGAGGAAACTAATCTTGTTCTTAATTGGGAGAAATGCCACTTTATTGTAAATGAAGTAATTGTTCTTGGACATAAAATTTCTAAAATAGGTATTGAATTTGATAGAGCTAAAGTGGAAGCCATAGAGAAAATGCCCTGTCCTAGGGATGTTAAAGGTATTCGTAGTGTTCTTAGTCATGCTGGTTTTATAGGAGGTTTATTAAAGATTTCTCTAAAATATCAAAGCCTCTTACCAATCTTCTTCAAAAAGACGTACCAATGTGCCTCTTACCAATATAGTAGATTATGATTGTAAGGAAGCTTTTGAAGCTTTAAAGTAGGCTTCAACTACTTCTCCTATTGTTCAACCACCTGATTGGAATTTACCTTTTGAAATTATGTGTGATGCTAGTGATTTTGCTGTAGGTGTTGTTCTTGGACAGCGAGTAGATAAGAAGTCGAATGTTATTCATTATTCTAGTAAGACTCTTGATTTTGCTCAAAATAATTATGCTACTACTGAAAAAGAGTTCTTAGCAGTGGTTTTTGCATGTGACAAGTTTAGACCTTATATTGTTGAGTCAAAAGTTACTATTCATACTGATCATGCTGCTATTAGATACCTTATGGAAAGGAAAGATGCTAAGCCTAGGCTTATTAGATGGGTGTTGCTTTTACAAGAGTTTGATTTGCATATTGTGGATAGGAAGGGTGCTGAAAATCCTGTTGCTGACAACTTGTCTAGATTGGAAAACATTGCTTTTGACCCTATTCCTATTAATGATAGTTTTTCAAATGAACAGTTGGCTGCAATAAAGGTAAACTCCCAAGATAGTCCATGGTATGGTGATTATGCTAACTTTATTGTTTCAAAGTATTTGTCTCAACAAAGAAGAAAAATCTTTTATGATTTGAGGCATTACTTTTGGGATGACCCACACTTATATAAAGAAGGAGTAGATGGTATTATGAGAAGATGTGTTCCAGATCATGAACAACGAGAAATATTGAAAAAGTGCTATGGTAGTGCTTATGGAGGACATCACGCTGGAGACAGAACCGCACAGAAGGTTCTACAATCATGTTTCTATTGGCCTACTCTCTTTAAAGATGCACGTAAATTTATTTTATCTTGTGATGAATGTCAAAGAGTTGGTAATATTTCTAGACGTAATGAAATGCCTATGAGTTATTATCTTGTTATTGAACCTTTTGATTGTTGGGGATTTGACTTTATGGGTCCTTTTGCTCCTTCGAATGGTTGCACTCATATTCTTGTTGTTGTTGATTATGCTACTAAGTGGGTAGACGCTATACCTACAAAAAAGTACTGATGGTGAGACCTCTTTAAAAATTCTTAAAGATGTTATTGTCCCTAGGTTTGGTGTGCCTGGATATCTTACGACTGATGGAGGTTCTCACTTTATTCATGGTGGTTTTAGAAAATACCTTGCTAAATATGATGTTAATCATAGAATTGCCTCAGCTTATCATCCTCAAACCAGTGGGCAAGTAGAATTATCAAATACAGAATTAAATCTATCTTGCAAAAGACTGTTAATAAATCTAGGAATAATTGGTCTGATAAGTTGAATGATACTTTATGGGATTATAGAACTTCTTATATAAATCCTATGGGTATGTCTCCTTATAAAATGGTTTATGGAAAAGCTTGTCACTTGCCTTTAGAATTAGAACACAAAGCTTATTGGGCAGTGAAAGACCTTCATAAAGATTTAAACTTGCTGGTATGTAAAAGAATGCTTGATTTGAATCATCTAGATGAATGGAGATGTGAAGCTTATGAAAATGCTATGCTCTTTAAAGAGAAAGTTAAACAATGGCATGATAGGAGAATTCTTAAAAGAGAGTTTCATGTTGGTAAGAAAGTTCTATTGTATCGGTCTCGTCTCAGATTTTTTGCAGGAAAATTACTCTCGAGATGGGAAGGGACTTATATTATTGAAGAAGTGTATCGTTCGGGTGCGATCAAAATTGCTTATCTCGAAGATAACACTACACAAGTGGTAAATGGGCAAAGACTCAAGCATTATATTTCGGGGATTCTTATGATGAAGATGTTGATATTATTCAAGTAATGACTCCGGAGAAGTTCATTAGAGGGAGATTCCAGAATCTGTAGAGTCTGTTTACGAATATGTAACAGTTATGTTAAGAAAAAGTTTGCGGATTACTTTCCAAGTTATAAATTATTGGTTTCTGGAAAATATGAAAAATATCGATCCGAAGAAGGGTAGGAGATGGTGCCCGAGGGCACCACACCACCTGGGGGCGTGGGCCCACCCCTGACCGTGCCACCCTATGGTGTGGGCGCCCCGGAGCCCCTCTCTGACTCGTTTTCGACCTGGACTTTCCTTTCATTTGATGCGTGTAGACACACGTTCGTTGGGAGACCCCAAGAGGAAGGTATGAAGAGTGCAGCAACAAGTTTCCCTCAGAAGGAAACAAAGGTTGAATCGACCAGCAGGAGGAAGGAGTAACTTCAGAAGGTTGAAGCAGCTGAGATGGCAGGGTGACGAAGGGGTGGATCCTAGTCCTGTCGGATGAGCCTACCCGGTGTCAGGCCCCAAGCTCCAAAGGGAGCGTCAAGGATTACTCTAGAAGGCCCACCCGCAAAGCCTTGCGGGTTAAGATAGGAAACTTGTAACCGACATAGGGTTAGAGTTCGAATCCTCTCCGGGTATGGTTTGAGACCTGGCCACCTATATAAGGCCAGGAGAACCACCGAGAGGGGACCAAGCGATACCGCACCACCAAGCCTTGAGATCGAGATCATACTCTCGACTTGAGAAACCTCCCGTTGTAACCGATCTACTCGTTAATACAGATCGACAAAGGCAGGAGTAAGGGTTTTACCTCTACAAGGGCCCCGAACCTGGGTAAATCGTGTCCCCTGCCTTGCCGACGATTTTCACCAGCGCCTACACGTTCTCCTAATCGAACCCAATGGGTTCACCCGAGGGACTTGTTGAGATGCAGATTCGACAATTGGCGCCGTCTGTGGGAACGGCGGGCGCTGGATCTCTGGCATCTTCGGCTTCATCGACAACCAACTCACGTTGCAAACCTTCGACTTCGAGTCCGACCAACCCGATCTGGATCGGATCTGTCGTAGTCACCCCTCACTCGCCGGAATCACGCCCGGTATTCAGCAATCTGGAGAAGAGCGTCACCTTGACGTTCGGGAGCTTTAAGTTCTACACTAACAAAGAAGGGATCCTTCACTTCCCGGAGAAATCGGGATCTGAGTCAATTTCCAGCCAAGGAGCTGTCGATTCACGACCCTACTTGGCGAAAAGTGGCGAGTCCATCCGCCTCAACACCAGCAATTTCCATACCCTCTCTACGGAGGAACCCTCTCGGGTCAGGAAGGCCTTTCGAGTTACGCCTAGGACTCACAAGCCATATCTGGCTCAGGTCTGCATGGCAGGATCGGAACAGCCACCCGTAGAAACTGAGCAAAGCGCAAGGGAACACGCTGACATCAATGTCTCGCGAGACGCCTGGCTCCGAGCAAAGGAGGCTATCCGCACAAGCAAACCACCTGCGGCCGGGGTCCCACACGAAGACATGGTCGCCTACCACTACCATCTAGTGAGAGCGGCCACTGCTATCAAAGAAGCTCGGGAAGATCTGGCCGTACGGAAAAGATTGGCAGACGAGTCGAGCCAACGCCGAGCGGAGCTATCCCTAACGCCTTGCGTCGGGAACCGCCCCCAGAAGAAGGGACGCGCCTCAAGAACCGCGACCATGGACGGCGAGTCCTTGAGCGGAATCAGCAAATCACTCATGCGCGTGGACAAAGACGGAAACATCCATCCGCAAACTCCCGCAGCCGCGGTACTAGCCGCAGCCACCTACATGCAAATAAATCAACCAGGGGAAAACGACCCCCGCGCGGAACAATACAAGATAGTGCAGAAAGGGTTAGGCATGGCAGCCGCAAGACTCGCCTCCTATGATCGCAGGAAAGGAGCCGCACAGAAGGACAAAGAAGCACCTCGTGGACATAGGGGCACGTCACCTGCCAAGGAAAAATCACCCCGTCGGGCGCGAGGAAAAGAAGCTCGACGACGAGGAGATAGCCCGAGTGGCAGTGATAGCAGCCCGAGGGGTCGAGGCCGTAGCCGCAGCCCGCGAAGAGGTCGAGACCGCAGTCCGCGGAGGGATAGAGATCGCAGCCCGTGAAAAGATCGAGACAGAAGCCATTCGCGACATCGCAGCAAGGAACCGAGAGGAGAAGTCAATTGCGATGAACCAGCATACAATGCGCGATCGGACATCGCCCAGCGCAAGGTTGATAAAGGTCGAGCGGCTAGAAACCATGCGCGCTCCCCATCTACATCCTCCGACGACGAAGTCTGCGGAGCCCTATGCTTTGCTCGCAGCATCCGCGAGGCGCCGCTACCCAAAAGATTTAAGCTATCCACGGAAGTACAGAACTATGATGGTTCGCAAGAACCTTCGGCCTGGTTATCAGATTACCTCACGGCAGTAAAATGCCAACGTGGGAACAAAAACACAGCTATGCAGTACCTCAACTTACACCTAGTCGGTGCTGCCCGCAGCTGGCTTGAAGGAAGGCCGAGGGCATGTTACAGGTCTTGGGACGACCTAAACCTCGATTTCTGCAAGAAAAAATCTAGGCAACATACAAAAGACCGGCGACCATCGAAGAGCTACGAGCTTGCAAGCAGAAAAGTGGCGAGTCTACCCGCGAATATATTCAGCGATGGACCACACTCAGGAACATAGCAGGAAACATATCAGAAGAAGTCGCGGTTGAAGCATTTGCAAAGGGAGCACGGCGAACCTCTTTCAGGGAAGAACTGGGACGACTCGCGCCCAAAACCATGGGAGAATTGATGGCCATAGCCGACAGATGGGCAAACAGGCGAAGACGCAGTGCTCAACGAGAAAGATTCATCCCCGGCACGTGATGACGATCGCCATAGTCGAAAGAAAAGAAGAAAGAATTACGACCACGACGATCGAGAAGAATTTATGGCAGCGGAGTTCACAAAAAATCGTGACAGCGGATATCGCGGAAAACGCGAGTGGAAGCCAAAGTAGGAAGACAAAATCCCCGAGGAGGACCTCGACGGTTACTGCACGCTACATCTATTTACAGATAAGCACACCGGCAAAACTAAGGCAACACACCTTCTCAAGGAATGCCGAAAGTTCGTTGATATCCATGAGGCTCTCTTGAAGAAAAATATAGCAGCAATTAATCAGGGTTACCCGCAGCTTCCTGGAGGAGGAGCTCAAGGATTTCAGCAGCCGCAAGCCCTGCCCCCAGGAGGAAACCAAAACACGGTGCTATCTGCGCTCCCAGCGCCACCCGCCCCAAATCAAGGAGCCAATGGATACCCGAACCCAGCGGGACTCTTAGGCATGATACAAAAGGTATGTCCATCGCGCAGGGCTCAGAAGACAAACACACTACAGTTATGCATGGCTGTCCAAACCCCACCTACGAGAACCGAGTACCTGAAGATGGCGGAACAACCAATAACTTTCTCCAAGGAAGACCACCCTCCGCGCGTCTATCGACCAGGACACGCCGCACTAGTAATACATGCGCAAATTGGCAATTATGAGCTGGCTCGCGTGTTCATGGACGGGGGCAGCGGCATCAACATCATCTACGCAGACACGCTCCATCGTATGAACAAGAATTTGGATGGACTCGCGGAATCAGAGACATCTTTCCACGGGATAGTTCCAGTGAAAGCAGTCTGTCCACTCGGAACAATCAACCTAGAGGTGGTGCTAGGCAACCGAAGTAATTACAGGCGAGAATTTCTTGATTTCGAAGTCGTCGATTGGCCCTCACAGTACCACGCCATTCTTGGTCGAACGGCGTTCGCCAGATTCATGGCAGTACCTGCACTACGCATACTTGAAGCTCAAATTGCCTGGAGAATATGGCACAATCACCATCGACGGCGATTTCCAAAAATCCAATAAATGCGACATCGAATTCAACGAGATTGCCCAATCTTTCGGGATGCAGGAAGAACTAGAGGAGATTGCAAAAACCACGGATCACTCCGTGATGCCTCTCACCAAGAAGAACGCTCCAGAGCTCGAGTTCAACACAAATAGCGGTACCCGCAAGCATCAAGTACACCCGACGGATTCTGCGAAGACGGCGATGGTGTCCACCACCCTCTCGCCAGCATAGGAAGGCGCGCTCGTCGAGCTCCTCCGTGAGTACTGGGAAATTTTTGCCTGGCAGCCTTCAGATATGCCAGGGATACCCAGGGAGTTCGCCGAGCACTCACTCGAAGTCTTCAAAGACGCCAAGCCTATGAAGCAGACTACGCAAAGGTTCTCAGAACCCAAACAAAAAGCGCTCGGAGAAGAAGTAAACAGACTACTCGCAGCAAAATTTATTCGCGAGATAAAAATTTCCACCTGGTTAGCAAACCCGGTGCTGGTCCCAAAGAAGAATACCAACATCCTTCGCGTGTGCATCGACTACACCTCGCTGAATAAACACTGCCCGAAGGATAACTTTCCCCTGCCAAGGATCGACCAGATCGTGGATTCTACAGCAGGTTGCCAACGCCTCTCTTTCTTGGACGCCTACTCAGGATATAATCAGATCAGGATGAAGGAGGACGAGGACAAGACGGCGTTTATAACACCCCACGGTGTTTACTGCTACACGACAATGCCCTTCAGGCTGAAGAACGCGGGCGCAACATATCAGCGCTGCATGCAAAAATGCCTCGCCAAGCTCATTGGCAAGAACGTTCAAGTATACGTTGACGACATCGTCATCAAAACTCGAGTGGAAGATACACTCCTCGACGACATCAGAGAAACATTCAACGCGTTGAACGCATACCGAATCAAGCTGAACCCGACCAAGTGTGTCTTTGGCGTCCCCGCAGGACAACTTTTCGGGTACCTAGTCTCTGCTCGAGGGATTGAAGCTAACCCGGAGAAAATCCAAGCAATCCTGACAATGAAGATCCAACCAATCTCCGTGATTTATTGCAAGGCTAGGCGAGCAAGCATTACCTTTCTACAAGTTATTGAAGAAAGCGGATAAGTTCGAGTGGACACCCGAAGCACAGAAAGCATTTGCAGATCTCAAGCGAGCACTGCAGAGCAGGCGCATCCTAGCAACGCCGCAAGAACGAGAGTCACTGTTCCTATACCTAGCCGCAACAAATCAGGTCATCAGCACAGCAATCGTGGTCGAGCGGCCGGAGGACGGCAAGGCGTTTGGTATCTAAATGCCAATATATTACATCAGCGAAGTGCTTTCGCCCTGCAAACAGAGATATCCCATTACCAGAAGCTCGCGTACGGTGTGGTGCTCACAGCCCGAAAGCTCAAACACTACTTCCAAGAACACACCGTCACGGTGGTAAATGACGCATCACTGGGTACTATCATGAATAACCCAATGGCATCCGGAAGAATTGCGAAGTGGAGTATCGAGCTCGGCACCTGGGACATCATATACGCAGGTCGCAAGTCTATCAAATCACAAGTGCTCGTGGAGTTCCTAAGCGAATTGACAGAACTACAAACACCAGGCCCTCCAGAGTATACAAGCAACTGGATAACGTATTTCGATGGATCAAAGAGAAACGAAGGAGACAATGCTGGGGTAGTCGTGATATCCCCAAGAGGTGATAAGTTACAATACGTCCTTCGATTGGACTTTCCACACGACGACCCGGCGTCAAATAATGATGCAGAGTACGAGGGCCTCCTCCATGGCATGAAGATGGCAATTGCCTGTGGAGCAACCCGACTAATGATCTATGGAGATTCAAACCTCATAGTGCAGCAAACAATGAATGAGTGCGACGCCATTGCAGAAAACATGGTTGCCTATCGAGATATGTACAATCTACTCGAAGGAAGTTTCCAAGGGTGCGAACTAAAGCACATTGCGCGATCCAGCAACGAAGAAGCAGATAAATTGGCGAACATAGGTTCCACAAACACACCCATACCGCCTGGAATATACTTCGAAAGGATGATCAAGCGCTCAGTCAAAGTCAAAAAATCAGCAGAAGTACCCACAACATTGGAGACAGAGGTCAGCCCGCAAACTGCTATGATTGAGCTCACCCACAACATCTCAAGACAAGTTTTTATGGTCGAACCAGTCTGGACGCAGGAATACCTCGACTACTTGGCCAACAAACAGCTCCCAGCAGATATTTGCGAGGCTAGACAGATAATGCGACGCAGCAAAGCTTTTCGAGTACTCAATGGAGAACTATACAAGCAGAGATATCAGGAATATTACAAAGATGCATAGCGCTCGAGGATGGCAAGGAACTACTACAAGATATACACCAAGGATATTGCGGACACCATGCTAGCTAGAAGGCAATCATGGGTAAAGCTTTTCGCGCAGGGTTCTACTGGCTCACAGCAGCCAGGGACGCAAAGGAACTAGTCGACAAATGCAACGCATGTCAAAGATTTGCGCCCAAGCCGCACGCCCCTGCCACTGAGCTTCACATGATCCCTATCGCCTGGCCCTTTGCACAATGGGGGCTAGACATGGTAGGACCGCTGAAAAAATCAACACCAGGAGGTTACACGCACTTGCTAGTTGCAGTCGACAAATTTACAAAGTGGATTGAGGCCATGCCAGTCACCTCGGCTAACGCTCAATGTGCCATCAAATTCCTCGACTCCATCGTGTGCAGATTTGGGATACCACGCAACATCATCACCGATAATGGAAGCAATTTTATAGCAAAAGAAACAGAGCAGTTCTGCGAGGAAAAGCGCATCACCCTCAGTTTCGCCTCTGTGGCTCACCCGCAAACCAATGGTCAAGTTGAGCGATCCAACGGATTGGTCTCGGCTAGAATAAAGAAACGGCTACTATATCGACTGCACCCAGCGGCGGGACACTAGGCACATGAGTTACCATCTGTACTATGGAGCCTCCGCATGACCCCGAATCGATCAACAAAATACACACCATTTTTCATGGTATACGGAGCTCAAGCAGTCCTCCCCGAGATGTCAAGTTCAGCGCCCCACGAGTCGTCGCTTACAGCGAAGAAACCTCTAACAAGGCACTCGCGGAAGACGTGGATGCACTCGACGAGATCCACGACATTGCACTCGCAAGATCCGCGGTATATCAACAGTCGCTATGAAACTACCACAGCCGCCGTATACGCCACATAGCCTTCATAGTCGGAGATTTGGGGCTACGACTCAAGCAGAAGGAAGGACACAAGCTCGAGCCACCGTGGGAAGGACCCTTCATAATACACGAAGTTATTCCTGGTGGCGCCTATCGACTGAAGAACCCCGAGACCGGTAGCATCTACTCCAATCCATGGAATGTTGCGCACCTCCGCAAATTCTATCCTTAGATTATTCTACTTGACAAAATAAGGCTATACTAGCCATGCTGTAGCTTGAAGACAATACATGGCTTCTCAATCATATTAATAAAATACATGGTTTCTCAAGCATAGTTTCTCAAGTCATTGATTTTTACACGCTAAAACAGGCATACACCCCAAACACACGGGGGCTACGCCTAAACTTAGCATCATTTACAAACAAGGTTGGCACCTTATAAAATTTGAAGACAACTATACAGAATTAACAGGATACATACATCCTACAATTACATATGGCGACGAGCAGTTTCTTCGCCAAGACCCGATTAACCTCATCAGAGGTCAGTCGAATAATCTCTTTTGCAGCAGGTCGAACGAATGTATAATGAGATGTCATATCGACTGGAGAATTTGGGAGCTTGGCAACGGAGTTGAAATTAACCTCGGGATGCCATAATCGAACAAATGAGATGATAAGGGGTAGCCCAATCTTCTCAGTGAACTCTTTGATAACTTGATAACCAATGTGATACCTCGCTCTCTCCTTTGGCTAAACCCTGTCACCAATTGCAACAGCACTTAACCCCTTTGGATATTCGAGACTCCAGACTCTTGCACACATAGCCACCGACTACAAGTGGTCCTGTTTCTCCTTATTCCCAGTGGAACAGCAGAATACACTCAGATTTGCAAAGGTATATGATTCAAGATGAATGCTTCAAGCAATACAATCTAGAAGTCTAGGGTTTTTTTTTTAACATAGTCTAAACTATCCTATGCGCCCCAAGGGGTATATATGAGGGGTGGGGTGCCGACACAAGGTGACTTGCGCAAGCAAGACCCACCAACCCGAATAGGAACCCAACTTGGGCCTAGTTTTGGACTTGGACTCAACCACAAATAGATACAAACCGACCCATGCTAGGGGATGCGGACATAATGGTATACAAACCATGTCTATCACTAATTGGACTCTATATGGCGCATTGATACTCTTTGTGGGCTCCCTCCTCTTGTTATGTCCCTCATGAGTGTGGAATAACAATCTAGCACTTGTTTTCCACACTTTTAGAATTGTTTTCATCATGTTCAACATTTGTTTTTAGCTCCTCTTCATCCATGTGCATCATCTCTCCTTGTTCTCCCTCCTTAATGCTTGTGTTATCAACAAACCTAAGAATACAAACATGCATGGATTTAGGTAGTATAAAGCTCTCATAATAACAAATGTTATACTCAAGTAGGAGTGAATTCACCTGTTGTTGTAATAATTTAGTCCTTGATCTTGTCATAGGACCAATCCTCACTTCATCATTCTTTATAGGAATATTATGTGAAATAATAGGTGAACCATTAGGGATGTCCTCATCATCCCCCCCCCTTGAAAAGCCTTGATGTCCTCATCAAGGTCATCTCCATGATATGGTGTCAAATCAGCAACATTGAAGGAATTACTCACTCCAAACTCATCAATTGGAAGATCTATCTTGTAAGCATTGTCATTTATTTTTGCAATCACTTTGTAAAGACCAGCACCTCTTGGCAATAATTTTGATTTCCTTAGCTTAGGGAACCTATCCTTCCGAAAGTGTACCCATACTAAATCTCCCTCTTGAAAAATAACTTCCTTCCTCTTTTGATTTCTCTTTTGAGCCACATACTTCCCTTTCTTCTCAATAGCATCCATTGTTTTCTCATGTATCTTCTTCACAAAATCAGCCCTTTTGGATGCATCCATATTAATTCTCTCTTGAATTGGAAGTGGTAGCAAGTCAAGTGGTGTAGTAGGACAAAATCCATAAACCACCTCAAAGGGACAAAAATTAGTGGTTGAATGCACAGCCCTATTATATGCAAATTCCACATGTGGCAAGCAATCTTCCCACTCCCTCAAATTCTTCTTGATCATGCTTCTCAACAATGTGGACAATGTCCTATTTACCACTTCAGTTTGCCCATCAGTTTGGGGGTGGCAAGTAGTGGAAAATAACAATTTAGTTCCAAGCTTCCCCCATAGTGTCTTCCAAAATTAGCTCATGAATTTGACATCTCTATCAGAAACAATAGTTCTTGGCACTCCATGCAATCTCACAATTTCTCTAAAGAATAAATTTGCAATGTGAGAAGCATCATCACTCTTGTGGCAAGCAATGAAGTGTGCCATCTTGGAAAATCTGTCCACAACTACAAAGATAGAATCATGTCCTCTTTTTGTCCTTGGCAAACCCAACACGAAATCCATACTTATATCCTCCCATGGTGTACTTGGTGATGGCAATGGTGTGTACAAACCGTGGGGCTTCAACTTGGATTTTGCCTTGCTGCAAGTAATGCATCTTTGCACCAATCTATACACATCTCTTCTCATATGTGCCCAATAAAAATTCTCAGCCAACATAAGCAATGTTTTCTCTCTTCCAAAGTGTCCCATTAATCCTCCACTATGAGATTCATGTAATAAGAATAAACGCAAAGAACACTCGGGAATACATAATTTGTTAGCTCTAAACAAGTATCCATCATGTATATGAAATTTATCCCATGCCTTAACATTAGTACATTTATTAAATGGCATAGAAAATTCATTATCATTAGCATATAGCTCTCTAATACCCTCCAAACCCGAAACCTTGATCTCTAAATTGGAGAGTAACATGTTTTTTCTTGATAAAGCATCAGCAACTACATTGTCCAATCCCTTTTTATGTTTTATTATGTATGGAAAAGACTCAATAAATTCCACCCATTTAGCATGTCTTTTATTCAAATTTGATTGGCACTTTAAGAATTTTAATGCTTCATGATCACTATGTATAATAAATTCTTTAGGCCATAAGTAATGTTTCCACACCTCTAAAACTCTCACAAGTGCATATAGTTCCTTATCATAAACAGAATAATTCAATTGTGCACCATGTAGTTTTTCAGAAAAATAGGCAATAGGTTTCTTTTCTTGCATTAATACTCCTCCAATACCTATGCCACTAGCATCACACTCAATCTCAAATTGTTTGTCAAAATTAGGAAGCATTAACAAAGGGGCCGAAATCAACTTCTCTTTAATAGCATCAAAAGCAATATCTTGTTCAACTCCCCACACAAATTCTACACCCTTTTTAGTGAGTTCATTCAAAGGTGCAGCAAGTGTACTAAAATCTTTGACAAATCTTCTATAAAAACCAGCTAATCCATTAAAACTTCTTACTTGACTCACATTAATAGGAATAGGCCAATTTTTAATAGCTTCAATTTTTGATTCATCTACTTCAATCCCATGTTTAGAAACAACATAACCAAGAAATATGACCTTATCTTTGCCAAAAGTGCACTTCTCTAAATTTCCATACAATTTATGTTCTCTTAGCACATGCAAAACTTGTCTAATATGATCAATATGCTCATGTTCATTGTGGCTATAAATAAGAATATCATCAAAATAAACCACCACAAATTTACCAATAAAATTTCTCAAAACATGGTTCATTAATCTCATGAAAGTACTAGGTGCATTAGTCAATCCAAAAGGCATAACTAACCACTCATATAAACCAAATTTTGTTTTAAAAGCTGTTTTCCACTCATCCCCCTCTTTCATCCTAATTTGATGATAACCACTACGCAAATCAATTTTAGAGAAAATAGCACTACCACTTAATTCATCTAACATGTCTTCCAAACGTGGTATAGGATGACGATAACGAATAGTGATATTGTTAATTGCTCTACAATCTACACACATGCGCCATGTACCGTCTTTTTTAGGCACTAAAATAACAGGAACAGCACAAGGAGAAAGGCTTATTCGAATGTAACCTTTGTCAAGAAGCTCTTGCACTTGTTTCTGAATCTCTTTTGTTTCTTGGGGATTAGTTCTATAGGGAGCTCGGTTTGGCAATGAGGATCCAGGAATCAAATCAATTTGGTGCTCAATACCCCTCAATGGTGGCAAACCCGAGGGCACCTCCTTTGGAAAAACATCCTCAAAATCCTGCAACACATGAGAAACACCAAGAGGAATAGGGGTCATGCCATTAGAAACTAACATTTCTCCCTTGTGCATAAGCACTATAGGAAGCATAGTAGGATCCTCCCTAAATTCTCTCAAGTCCTCTCTAGTAGCTAGCATGCATAATAAGTTCACTCCCTCACTTTATTTTTACCACTCGAATTGGGTGTCCTATTTTCACTCACAACACTCTTATTTTCACTCTCTTTCTTTTCAACACTCTCAGGAATTTTTTGTCTAGATTCATTTACAATTTGTTGTGGTGTCATAGGTCTCAACAATATATCCTTCTCCTTCCACTTGAGGTGATAGGTATTTGCTCTCCCATCATGTATAACACTCCTATCAAATTGCCAAGGCCTCCCAAGCAACATGTGACAAACTGACATGGGCACCACATCACACTCAATGGTGTCTTTATAAGACCCAATTTGGAATTCAACTCTCACCATGTGGGTAACCTTCATCTCTCCTTTATCACTAAGCCATTGTATATGATAAGGATGAGGGTGTGTAATGTATCTCAACTACAATTTTGCACACAAATCTTTGCTTGCCAAATTTCTGCAACTACCACCATCAATAATAACCTTGCAAGCCAATTGGGGACCAACAATTGCTCTTGTTTGAAATAAGTTGCATCTTTGACTTTCAGGACTTGGAAGAATACTCAATGTTCTTGGTGTGCAAACAGAAGTAGGATATGTGGAAGGATATGCATCAAGAGGACCATCATCATCATCATCATAAGCATCCTCTTGATTAGGATCAGCATCATCACCAGTGTAATATTCATTGTCATCATTAATAAGCATAACCTTTTTATTTGGACAATCTCTCTTGAAGTGACCTTTACCTCCACATGTATGGCAGCTCATGTCCCTATTTCGAGCTGTAGAAGAAGTTGATCCACTTGCACTAGCTGCTGGTTGAGCTTGCCTCTTAGACATAGAGGTAGTACCTTCGGATTTTGTAGTGGAAACCCCACGGCTAGGGGTGGATTGTGACAATGGTGGTGATGAAAAAGAAGACCTATTAGGGAAAGGTCTCCTAGGAGCCATAAGAGCCTCCTCGGCCAATTGCTTCTCAGTTTCCCTTGCTTGGTGCAACAATTCATTCATATCATTATATTGTGTGTGCCTTACAATGCTCTTAATTTTGAATTGCAAACCTGAAAGAAATATTTGCATAGTATGCTCAATATCCTCCTTCACTCTAGCTCTTTGCAATATCAACTCCATCTCTCTATAATAAGCATCCACTGATTTTGTGCCTTTCTTCAATTGTTGCAACCTGTCATATAAAGATCTCAAATAATTTTTGGGCACAAATCTATCTCTCATAATTTGCTTCATCTCCCTCCAAGTAAGAATATCTTGTTCTCTATTTCTTGCCCTTGTTCTTGTAATATTATCCCACCATAGCAAAGCATAGCCATCAAAACTTGAGGAAGCAAGCTTGATTTTTCTCTCCTCATTATACTCATGCATCCTCCATAATTTTTCCATCTTGAGCTCCCACATGAGGTACTCTTCAACATCATCAGTATCAAAGTTGAGAGTAGGTAACATAAACTTGGGTTTACCAAGACCATCATCCTCACGGTTTGGCTCAATAACAGGGATCCTCCTTGCTTGAAAACCACGACCAGCACCCTGATTCCCTCTACCTCTTCCTCGGCCTTGGGGAACATAATTGTTCTCCTCCTCCTCTTCCTCCTCAACATCTCCAAAAGCACTCCCACCATCCTCTCGGGCAGGTAATCTTTGGTCTAATAAAGTGGCCAAGGCACCAATTCTAGCAGTCAAGGTATCAAGAGAAGTTTGCAATGTGGTAACTTGCTCTTGTGTAGCAGGAGCTGTTTCAGTAACAGTATCAATTTGAAGGCCCAAATTCTGAACATGTGTGTCCATGTCCACTCCATGTTTATAAATAAGAGAATGCAATTCAGCAGTTTTTGTAGCCATAGTTGTAGTGATTTGTTCTTGCATTTCATCCAAATCTGTCCACTTCACCTCTTCATCACCATGTTTCTTCTTAGCCTGTGTAGAAATATAACTAGGAGCAACCATGATTAATGGGTTAGTGAAATAAACAAAGTGCTATGGGTTGTGGTGCTCTCTCTCAACTCACTCAAAACCAGCAAAAGAGGTGATCCTTACTGCTCCAAAGTGAATAGAAAATCTTACCACAAGTAATAGCAACTAATGTGACTTGGTGTGAAGAATAGAATACCCACGGGTTTTTGCTCTCACAAAGGTAAAACAGGTTATATGGTGGGGTTTGGTATGGATACCTAACAATCACCAATTAACAAGTCCTATTGCTGTTTGTGAATGATACAAAAATAACACCTAGGAAACACACACCAAAATTGGAGACAAATGTGGCAAAGCAAATATATGTAGGAAATTTTTCAATGCTCTAGAAATACACTAGCCAAGCTCAATGATAATCAGGCACAAGATTGCTCAAAGTGTAGTGTCAATGATAGCAATGAAAACAGATCCAAATGATAGTAATAGCAATGTATCTCAATGGCCTTTCTTTTTGCTTTTTCTGTTTTTCTCTTTTTCTATTTTCTGTTTTTCTCTTTTTTTATACTTTTATGGCCGAAAAATAACTAAAGGAGCAACTGAAAATAAATGCTAAATCAATGTGACACAATATGATAGTGAGCAGCCTGAAAAGGAGCAATAAAATAGCTAGTCTTGTGGGAAAGGTACCTAGTTGATTGCTGTAGATAGGCTGTATCTAAGGTTCACAAATATTGGACTTGAAAACCTAAAGAAAAAGTAAACAAAAATCTAAATAAAAATGCACTTAAGTGGACTAGATGACTCACGACAGAACAATTGAACCACGGCAGCAAAACATGCCGTTTTGGACTCACGACAGAGTATCGCGGCAGAAAACAGCGCAAATTCCTGCCGTAGAGGGACTCACGGCAGAAAAACACGCCCACGGCAGCGGCGGCAAAGAAACTGCGGAAAAACGATCTCGCGGCAGAGAAAAGTGGGGCGGGTGTGTGTTGCGCGCGTGGTGGACTGGTGGGTTGCGGGCGAGCGATTTGGTAAGCGCGCTGCGGGGGTTTTGCGTGGTTTTGTAAGCGCGCGCTGAGAACGAATCCGACTGCGGCTAGAAGTGTACTGCGGCAGCGTTTTGGTAGGTTTTTCACGCGGCGGCAGAACGAAACCGGGTGGAACTAGAACCCAAGCAAAAGAAAATCACACCGCGGCAGAACTTGCTAGAAATCGTGCCCTGGATGAGAAAACTTGCCCAACTCGGATTAGAACACAAGGATAGTTGCGGGTAGCTAATTTTTTTTGGATTTTTGTGTATAGACTCAACTCGAAATTGAAGAACAACTAAGAACCCTAACCCTAACCGAAACCTAATGACTCAAAAGAAGAAAAAGGGACACAAAATCAAAACACAAAACAACACTAGAAATTGAAAACTAGCAATTATCTAAGGCTATGGCAAACACTAATACTATTTTTTGTGGCTTTTTCTGGATAGGTAATAAAAACAACTCTAATCTAAAGGGATAGATACAGCTCACCGAGTAAACCCAGTAATCTGATACCAAGATGATAAGGGGTAGCCCGATCTTCTCAGTGAACTCTTTGATAACTTGATAACCAATGTGATATCTCGCTCTCTCCTTTGGCTAAACCCTGTCACCAATTGCAACAGCACTTAACCCCTTTGGATATTCGAGACTCCAGACTCTTGCACACGTAGCCACCGACTACAAGTGGTCCTGTTTCTCCTTATTCCCAGTGGAACAGCAGAATACACTCAGATTTGCAAAGGTATATGATTCAAGATGAATGCTTCAAGCAATACAATCTAGAAGTCTAGGGTTTTTGTTTTAACATAGTCTAAACTATCCTATGCGCCCCAAGGGGTATATATGAGGGGTGGGGTGCGGCCACAAGGTGACTTGCGCAAGCAAGACCCACCAACCCGAATAGGAACCCAACTTGGGCCTAGTTTTGCACTTGGACTCAACCACAAATAGATACAAATCGACCCATGCTAGGGGATGCGGCCATAATGGTATACAAACCATGTCTATCACTAATTGGACTCTATATGGCGCATTGATACTCTTTGTGGGCGCCCTCCTCTTGTTATGTCCCTCCATGAGTGTGGAATAACAATCTAGCACTTGTTTTCCACACTTGTAGAATCGTTTTCATCATGTTCAACATTTGTTTTTAGCTCCTCTTCATCCATGTGCATCATCTCTCCTTGTTCTCCCTCCTTAATGCTTGTGTTATCAACAAACCTAAGAATACAAACATGCATGGATTTAGGTAGTATAAAGCTCTCATAATCACAAATGTTATACTCAAGTAGGAGTGAATTCACCTGTTGTTGTAATAATTTAGTCCTTGATCTTGTCAGAGGACCAATCCTCACTTCATCATTCTTTGTAGGAATATTATGTGAAATAATAGGTGAAACACTAGGGATGTCCTCATCATGAGAGTGCTACTAACGACCCGCAGATCAACTGTTGACGGACGCATTCCTGAATCTCGCCTACTTGACCAAAAGTTCTGAGTAGCTGGCTCAAATCTTCCGGACCCCTTTCCAAGGGATAAAAAGCGCCATTCAAAGCTATCAAGGCCTCGTGGCAGCGATCAACGAGTATTTTCGCCTGACTCACACGATACTTCAAGGTAGCCAGCACAAAGCCTCGACTGTGGTCGGACCAAAAGTATTTGCATGGGGTTTTGAACTACCAGCTTCGTGAACAATATGGTTCTCTACCCAATGCTTTTCACACCGATCGTCAGGCTGAACAACTGCAAAAGAAAGCCACAGAGTCAAAGGAAGGAAAAAAAGACACGAATTATTAGGGGGCTGAGATACTTACAGAGCAAATCCTTGGCAACAGCCGCCAATTCGTCCATCACAAGCTGCTCACGTTCAACCGCAAGTTTCTGTTTGGACTTGGCAACATCAGCCACTCCACGCAAAGATTTTAGCTTGCGCTCACCATCTGCGACCCGGTCATGGAGGCCGGCAAAAGTACCGACAGCAGCAACAAGAGGATCTGCTTGAGCAACAGATCCACTCGACAACTCCGCGACAACGCCTGTTACCTGGAAGAAGATAAGGAAAGTTAAGGAATAATTCAAGACGCTCCATTCGAGAAATAAAACCACCTATTCGACAGGTGCCCGGGGGCTACTCCCATCGGGAGGAACTCATGACAATCAATCACTGGAAGCATCTCAGATATCAAAAGAACATTTCGATTAAAGAGAGAATATGGGAATACATCCCAAGGTTCATTACATCGGAAACACAAGCTACGGAAAAAACTATCCTAAGGAACCGCAGAAGTGCTGCCACTTGCGGAAGATTGCCCCCTGCGACTAGCACGGGCGATCAAATCATATAACTTCCGGGCAAGGACTCGAGCTGGATCGCCGAAAGGACAAAGCGCTACCTTTCTGCCCGTAGTACCGTCGACGGGGAGGTTTGAGTACGCCTCGTCCAAGCCTGCGACTCCGTGCGCTAGTGCGAACTGGATGGCAGTCTTCGCCCCGGACTCCGACTGAGCAACCGAGTAGGCCTGAAAGAGATCGCCCTCCAGGAAAACCTTCAGGAGACCATCCAGCGTAGGCGGAGCTACAGCATTAACCAGAAGACGCCCGTGGAGTTGCGTCAACACCCGAGTAGCATCGCAAATCAGGGAGCAAATCCTGCTAGCATGCTTTCGAAGCTGAGCGCAGGAATCGGTCAAGGCGTCCACTCGTTGAACCCCGGGCAGCTCCAGCGCAACGCCAAGAAGATCTGCAGAAAGAAACGTTAAAATCCAAAGGACCTACCAGCCAGTCGAGAAACAACAAAGTATAAGTATAACTTACCCGCAAAATGCTGGGCCAGAGGGCGAAGGAAGTCAACGAGATCGCTGTCCTGCTTGCTGCCAGCCTCCTCCAACTTCTTCAGGGCGTCCTGGGCATCCGCAAGCTTTCCCTCGAGACCAGTCGACTGCTGGCGAGAGGATTCAAGTTCCTTTCGAGCAGCTTCCAACTGAGCCTCCAGAGCGCTTACCCGACTGACAGCGTCCGTCTTCTCGCCCTTCGGCACTTCGTCTTGAGCTAAAACAGTGAACAATTTAAACACAAAGGAATTCACACAAGCGAAAAGATTGACTAGAAGGAGTAGATAAACTTACCTCGAAGAAGCTCGTTTCCGAGACAAGTCGATCGCGGTCTGCCCGAAGGGTCACGCAATCTGTCTCAGCCGAGATAACGCGACGGCCAACGGCTGCAAGGGAGTCAAGAAGAGACTGCAAAAACATGAAGATAAAAGAGTCAGAGAGGAGAAGATTGAGCCCATACACGACTTCAAACAATCGAGTATAGGCTCGGGGGCTACTCCCATCGGGAGCACTGTCGTGCACCCGATAAAATGAAGAGAAGAAAAAAGCTTAAGGAACACACTCGCAAGATGCAAGCCATTCAGCGCAACTCCCGCAGTCTGGTCACGGAGCGTAGCAACCTTGGCGAGTAGCGGGGCAACAATCCGACTCTCTTCGACTGAGAGCTTGTGTGCCCAGGACTTTCGCCGCTTCAGAAGAGCGAACGGATGGAATTCGTTAATTCCACCCGCGCTGTTGTCAACAACATAAAACCACCTCCTCCTCCATCCTTGCGTGGAGTCGATGAGTTGCATGTTGAAGTAGAGGGTGTCGGACTTCGCCTGGATTCCGAAGCCGCCGGTGCGCAGCGTCTCCCCAAGCTCGGTTTCCACCCGCGATTTCTCGCGGAGAGACCGCACCATGAACAGAGCCTTCCAAAGGCCCCAGTGCGGGCGAATACCGAGAAAGCACTCGCAAAGCACGATGAAGCACGAGATGTGCTGCACTGCGTTCGGAGGCAGGTCGTGGAGTTGTATGTCATAGACATACAGCAATGCCACGAAGAATGGGTGAAGGGGGAGAGAAAGCCCACGCGAGACGTGATCCGCAAAGATCACGCGCTCGTTCGCGCAGGGATTGGGTACCTCTTCCTTTTTGCCAAGGCGAACTCGCTTCTCGGCGTCGGCAGGCAGCAATCCCTCCCTTTGCATCTCCTTGATGCTCTTCTGCGTGGTGTTGGCGGAGCGCCAGTCGCTAGAGCGCGGAGCAGGAACCACAGGAGCATCCTCGGGCGCTTGCGAGGAGGAAACATCGGCGCTTCGTTTCTTGCCTCCCGCCATGAGCGCTGGTGCGAGCTTGAAGACAGAGAAGGGGCGCGAGGAAGACGAAGGCTAGGGAGGTGAAAGCTGGAGACGAATGACGGGAAATTTTCACTTTTCACCCAAGGGCCGTATTTATACACAGTGTCATCTAATCGTGGCCGCTCATCAAGCGACATGGCGCTCATCACGGCAGCCACGCGTGAAGCCGAAACGAAACGGCGGTGAACGTTGTTTCATGACACAATCTTAACAGAAGATCGTGCGCAATTACTGCGCGCAGTTCGCGTAAAAACCGGGAACGACGTCTCGTTTCCGGTCAAAAAGCTGACAAGGTGGGCCAGTGGCTCTGCTCTCTCTCCGTCACGTCCCATCGGGAGGATAAAGTGCGCTGTGACGTCACAACGCACATCATCAAGCTCAGAATTTCTTCGGATAAAAGCCTCAAACACGAAATAACTTCGTATGGACAAACTGTGACGCGAAAATTCTTTCGCATAAAAGACCCATATATGAAATTTCTTTTCGAATGGGCATGATAGGATTTCCAAACATGAAAACTCTTTCGTATGGAAGGAAGATTATAAAGCTCAAAGCACTTTGTGCGCAAAATCAAGGGAGAAAATTTTCATTCGAAATATCCCTAGACAAAAACTTGCGAGTGCGTAGCTCCTACCACTCGATTATGCGATGTACACACATCAATCTCTCGGATTGTTCAGCCGACTAGGCACATCCGGATGTCGTATTTCTTTCGAATATGAAGGTAAGACCCAAAAGATCTTTCTTGAGGGCCTGGAATCGCACTCAAGCTGCGCCCTCCGGTAAAATTCCGTGTCAACAACACGAAGGAAAATCCTAGCGGACACGCCGGGTACCCAATTAGGTTAAATTCGACTCGGTAAGACCTCTACGGCCCAGTCGCAATGATCACCTCACCGGATTCGAGTCGGAGGTCTTGAATCTGTGTAGGCCAGAACTGTTTTTGCCCTAGATGCAATTAATTGACCCTGAGCTTTCGGGAGAGCCAAGCAACTGAGCCACATCCTTCTGCAAAAACAGCCGAATACACAGGCACTCTATTTTTCTCGATACTCGAGTACAAGAAATGCATCGTATACAGGATACACATCCTCTTCAAATGATCAAATCCACCAGTCGAAAGGAAATCAAGATAAGTTCTGAGCGTCCAACCGACGGATTCTCAATCGAGTAGACGCTCGGGCTACTGACGAAGGGGTGGATCCTAGGCCTGTCGGATGAGCCTACCCTGATGTCAGGCCCACGACCCAAGCTCCAAAGGGAGCGTCAAGGATTACTCTAGAAGGCCCACCCGCAAAGCCTTGCGGGTTAAGATAGGAAACTTGTAACCGACATAGGGTTAGAGTTCGAATCCTCTCCGGGTATGGTTTGAGACCTGGCCACCTATATAAGGCTAGGAGAACCACCGAGAGGGGACCAAGCGATACCGCACCACCAAGCCTTGAGATCGAGATTATACTCTCGACTTGAGCAACCCCCCGTTGTAACCGATCTACTCATTAATACAGATCGACAAAGGCAAGAGTAAGGGTTTTACCTCTACGAGGGCCCCGAACCTGCGTAAATCATGTCCCCTGCCTGGCCGACGATTGTCACCAGCGCCTACACGTTCTCCTAATCGAAACCCTATGGGTTCACCCGAGGGACTTGTTGAGATGCAGATTCGACACAGGGCGCACCACCGGTTCAACAGCAACGTGGAGCCTGCACAACACAATCAAATCACTTTGCCCCAACGAAGCAGTGAGGTTGTCAATCTCACCGGTTTTGCTGAACACATACAGGTTAAACGTATGGTGTGTAAAACAGCAGGAAAACAGTAGGAATACTATGAGAGCAGGATGTAAGCAGTAGGTGTTTTATCAGTACGAGGAAAAAGGACCGGGGTCCACAGTTCACTAGTCGTGTCTCTCTGTGAAAGATAAATAACATCTGTGGTGAACAAATTACAACTGGGCAATTGACAGAAATGAAGGCTGCACCGTAGTGCATATGCAAGACATAAATATTACTATGTGATTCACGCGGGCATTACAACAAAATACATAGATCGTTATCCAACTGCATCTATGACTAAAAATCCACCCTCCGAATATCATCCGAACAAACGTTGGGTATTAAGTTGCAAACAACTAGATAATCGCAGTAAGAATAGTGTGTAATGTAAACAATAACATCATCCTTAGACAAAGCATTGTTTTTTTTCTCCCTAATGGCAACAACACACCCCCCATCTGTCACGTTTATGTCACTCGAGCAGAGATGAAAAGGAGGCATGAACCCACTATCGAGCATAAATACTCCCTCTTGGAGTTACTAGCATCTACTTGGCTAGAGCATCTAGTAATAATGGAGAGCATGCATGATCATAAATAACATAAGCATGAAGATAACATGATAGACTTATAATTAGAAGACATAGCATTCAACATTCATCAGATCCCAACAAACACACCATGTAGCATTACATAAAGATGATCTTTTCCATGATAGGCAACTCACAAGATCTAAACATGAGGTACAAAGTGGAGAGAACAACCATCTAGCTACTTCTATGGACCCGTAGTCCAGGGATGAACTACTCACACATCACTTCGGAGGAGGGCATGGTGGTGTAGACCCCTCCGGTGATGATTTCTCCCTCCGGCAGGGTGCCGGGGAGAGCTCCAGAACCCTCCCGATCTCGGGATGACGGTGACGGCGGCCTCAGGTGTTTCTCGGGAAAAAGTGGAATATCTCTAGGGTTTATGTCTCGGGGGGATTAAATAGGCGAAAGGGCAGAGGCGGTGGAGGCCTGGGGCCCCACACCACCCCTCGGCGCGGCCAAGGGGTGGCGCGCCGCCCTATGGTGTGGGCCCCCTGAGGCCCCCCTCTAGGCCTCTTTGGGACTCCGTGGAACCTTCAGGAATTCTAAGACTTCCTGGCTTCGAATTTTCCAATTCGAAGAATATTTCCAGAACAACTTTTCTGAAAGTAAAAAACATCAGAAAACAGGGAACTAGCTCTGTGGCATCTTGTCAATAGGTTAGTCCGGAAAATCGATAAAAATGACATAAAGTGTATAGCAAACATGTGGGAAACAATAAGAAAACAACATGGAATATACGAAATTAAGGAGACGTTTATGACGTATCAACATCCCCAAGCTTAGTTCCTACTCGTCCTCGAGTAGGTAAACGATAAAAACACAAGAATTTCTGAGGTGGCATGCTACCAACATAACTTGATCATCAATAATGTAAAAGCATAAGTAAGGTGAGATCATAGAACTTAAACACAAGCATGATAAATAGAACTTTAATAATAAAGCATAGCAATCACTTTGCATCATGAGAAGTAACTCAAATAAAAGATCATGAATAACAATGCAAAGAAAGATATACGTTTGTTCAAGTATAGAGAGAACATGTCAAAGTGATATTTCGCTAGTCCTTAAGAGTGGGGCAAAACATAAATGCCAGGACACCTTCAAATTTCATGAGGAATACTAGAACAAATAATTAGAGAACAAGCAATAACACATCATGAATCAATTAATAATGTTTCTAGGACAAATGCACATAAAACTCAGAATGACAAAAATTCTCTCTCAACTGTGCATAAAGTTAGAATATGGAGACTCAACATAAAAGTAAAAGAAAGGCCCTTCGTAGAGGGAAGCATGGATCACTCATGCGCTAGAGCTTTTATTTTACTAAACAGAGGTATTGAAAACTTGACACTCCTCCCAACCATCTTTCATAAACCATGGCTAACCGAATCCTCGGGTGCCTGCCAACAATCACATACCGTGGAGGAGTGTCTATATTTTAAGAGAGGTGTATTCTTATGTCAACAAATGGTAAACAGAAAATACAGTATGTCACAAGCCAAATAGACTTCACAAGAGAGGCTCCCATAGAAGGACACATCTGGGTAGAAGGTCATCCCTCTTTCTCTTTTGTTTACACAATTATGCTTTGACTGATAAATCAGGGGAAAAATAGTGAAGATAATTTGTCTTATTAATTTGGGGCTGGGCACCCCGCCGCCAGCTCTTCTATCATTGGATAAGCGGATGAATTCACTAGTGTAGGGTGTGAAAGTCCAATCAACAAGTGAGATAAAAATTCTCTATTTATGTCCTCATGAGCTAAAACAGGAGCACAAAACATGAGTAATTTTGAAAGTTTTAAAGGTAACACATGAGCAATTTACTTTGGAGTGGCGGTTAAATACCACATGTAGGTAGGTATGGTGGACACAATGGGAAAACTTTTGGTTTTAGGGAGTTGGATGCATGAGTAGAGCTCATACTTAGTATAGGTGGAGGCTAGCAAAAGACTGGGAGTGACAAATCAAGAGAGCATAAGAGCCATAATCATGCATAGAGACATAAACATCATTAATAAAAGCATAAGAGGATTTGTGACTGTTTCATAGTCATAAACATGGTGTGAGCATGTGCCAACTCAACCAAATAAAACATTCAAAGGAGAACACAACAAATTTATGCTTCAATATGACAAGAACAACTCATGATTCTTTCAAAGGCACATTAAACACTCTCAACTATTTGAGTCTAATCATGCTACTCAATAACCACAAGGATTTCAAACTGAAATAACATCTAGCATGATATGAAAAATTCTAGCCACGGCTATACAGGTTTCTACTTGCACAGTCAAAAATTCTACCTCAAGCAGCAGTTTCTTTTCCCAACAAGCACCATACAAAACATGCTTTAACAAAAAATCTCTAAATTCTATAGCAAGAAAACATGAGAGGAATCACATAACATTACTAAAACTAACAGCTCTGAATAAGAGATGCAATGAAAAAAAGAGCTAAACAGGAAAATTTGCAGCAGCTAGAAGAAAAACTAAGAATACTAGCATAACAAGTATTCAAACGAAAAAGCGGAGCGTGTCTCTCTCCAAAACAAAGAATGCTAGGATCCAAATATATTATTGCAGCAAGGAAAACAAAATAAAACAAAGTAAAAAAAATAAAACAAAAGAAAAACAAACAGACGCTCAAAGTAAACTTCATATGATGTGACCAAATAAAAATATAGTTTCACGAGAAGTGACCTGGTAGATAGTTGATGAAGAAGGGGATGCCTTGGGAATACCCAACCTTAGATGCTTGAGTCTTCTAAAACTATGCTTGGATGAACCACGCGGTCATCCCCAAGCTTTGACCTTGCACTCTTCTTGATCACATATATCACCTCTTCTCTTGACCCTTGAAAACTTCCTTCACACCACACTCAAACAGTAATTCGCATTAGAGGATTAGTGCAAACAATTAAAAATCCATTGGTTATATATGGAACAAGTGCTATTGATACTTATAAACATTATCTACAGCCACTGATGTTTTGTGAAGCAAACAAATCCACTTGACATCGCAAAAGAGCAAATGCAAGAAAAATTGCAGAATCTGTCAAAACCAGAACAGTCTGTAAAGACGAATTTTTTGAGTCACTTATGTTGCTCTGATAGAAAAACTTAAAGAACAAAAAGGTTGTGGAATTATCTTAGGAATGAGCACAAAAAATTTCAGACAATTCTGGTTTTCCAGGATTTTATACGATTTTTTACAGTGGACAGCAGAAATCTGTTTCTTGCGCAGAAATCCGAAAACCAACTCCAACTCTCATCAGAAATCTTACTTGGCACTACTAAAACATGAAAATAAATATACAAAGGAGTTGTGACATAAGTATACAACCCCTTGACTCAAATAAAACAGAGAAAAACAAAGCAAAAATAAAACCATGGGTTATCTCCCAAGAAGTGCTTTTCTTTAACACCTTTTAGCTAGACCCAAAAAAGTGAAATCAAGTGTTTTCAAGTGAAGAAGATGCTCACATAAGAATTATGAATTAAGCGATAGAGAGCATCAAGAATCAATTATAAAACAAATTTAAGTCTAACTCACTTGCTATGCATAGGAATCTTGTAAAGAAATAAATTAAAGAAGCTCAAACTAGAAATCATGGAAAGGTAGAATAAAAGCGACTTCAAAACTTTCAACAAAAAGAGAGGTGTTTTAGTAACATGAAAATTCCTACAACCATATTTTCCTCTCTCGTAATAATTTTCAGTAGCATCATGAACAAACTCAACATCATAATTATCACATAAAGCATGTTTATCATGGTCTAAAATCACACAGTTCATATCAAGCTAAAAAATAGTGGGATCAAAATTTAAATTCAGCTCCTCTTTTTTCCCACTTTTAGCAATATCTACACGAGATGATTGGTCACTCTTAAAAGGTATAGGACACATTATAGCAATCCTATTTTCAGTAGCATTATAATTTATAACATCAAGTAACATAGGACCATCATAAAGAGCATTATCATAAGATTTATCCAAGTAGCATGGATTATCATAAATAACAGTAGCAACATCATTCTCACAAGTTTCATTCATAGTAGTATCAAGATCACAAGTATAGCAAGTATCAACTTCATCAAAAAGGGATATTTCAAAAGAATCAATAGGATCATCACAACTATGAGTTAAAGAGTTACTCTCATTGGTAGGTATACATGGGTTCCATTCTTCCTCCTTTTGATCATCACTCTCCTCCTCTCTTTCATCCAATGATCTTCCAGATTCAGCAGTTTCTTCTTCCATAGGTTCCTGCAAGGCATTAGTCTATTCCTTAGGTTGAGAGCATTTATTAAGATATTACATTATGTAGTAATTAAAATCCTTGTAATTATCAAAGAAATATTCAAGTATAGCATAAATCTCATAATTTCCCTTAACATAAGAAGATATGGTAACATTATTATTATAATCACATTGAAAAGGGAGGTGTTTATACCTCCTACAGCAACAAGATTTATCAAAGAAATACGTAATATTATAAGTAGAGCACAAGTTTTTAGCATAGTCATGCAATTTATTAATTTGCTCCCATAAGTGTATTCCTTTTTGTGACAAACGGTGTTCCTTATAATATTTTTGTTGTTCATCTGTGAACCCACCTTGCCTATAAGATCTAGTTTCAAAGGCATCAAACATTGCTAGCAAGCATGATAAATCAAGTAACAAGCAAAACAATAACAAAGTAAAAATGATTGGAGGTGAGAGACTCCCCTTGCAGAAATTCTCTTCCTCCCCGACAACGGCGCCAGAAAATGCTTTGATGCGTGTAGTCAGACGTTCGTTTGGAGACCCCAAGAGGAAGGCATGAACAGTGCAGCAGCAAGTTTCCCTCAGAAATAAACCAAGGTTGAATCGACCAGTAGGAGGAAGGAGTAACTTCAGAAGGTTGAAGCAGCTGACATGGCAGGGCGCATTACTGGTTCAGCAGCAACGTGGAGCCTGCACAACACAATCAAATCACTTTGCCCCAACGAAGCAGTGAGGTTGTCAATCTCACCGGTTTTGCTGAACACAAAGAGGTTAAACGTTTGGTGTGGAAAATAGTAGGAAAACTGTAGGAACAGTATGAAAGCAGTAGATGTTTTATCAGTATGACGAAAAAGGACCGGGGTCCACAGTTCACTAGTGGTGTCTCTTCGTGAAATATAAATAACATGTGTGGTGAACAAATTACAACTGGGAAATTGATAGAAATGAAGATTGCGCCATAGTGCATATGCAAGACATGAAGATTACTATGTGATTCACGCGGGCATTACAACAAAATACATAGACCGTTATCCAACTGCATCTATGACTAAAAATCCACCCTTCGAATATCATCCGAACAAACGTTGGGTATTAAGTTGCAAGCAACAGATAATCGCAGTAAGCAAAGTGTGTAATGTAAACAATAACATCATCCTTAGACAAAGCATTGTTGTTTTATCCCTAATGGCAACAACACATCCCCCATCTGTGACGTTTCTGTCACTCGAGCATATATAGAAATGAGGCATGAACCCACTATCGAGAAGAAATACCCCCTCTTGGAGTTACTAGCATCTACTTGGCCAGACCATCTACTAATAACAGAGAGCATGCAAGATCATAAATAACATAAGCATGAAGATAACATGATAGATTGATAATCAGAAGACATAGCATTCAACATTCATCAGATCCCAGCAAACACAACATGTAGCATTACATAAAGATGATCTTGATCATGATAGGCAGCTCACAAGATCTAAACATGAGGTATAAAATGGAGAGAACAACCATCTAGCTACTGCTATGGACCCGTAGTCCAGGGATGAACTACTCGCGCATCACTTCGGAGGAGGGCATGGTGGTGTAGACCCCTCCGGCAGGGTGCCGGGGAGAGCTCCAGAACCCTCCCGATCTCGGGATGACGGTGACGGCGGCCTCGGGTGTTTCTCGGAAAAAATTGGAATATCTCTAGGGTTTATGTCTCGGGGAGATTAAATAGGCGAAAGGGCAGAGGCTGTGGAGGCCTGGGGGTCCCACACCACCCCCCGGCGCAACCAAGGGGGTTGCACCGCCCTATGGTGTGGGCCCCCTGAGGCCCCCCTCCGGATCTCTTCGGGACTCTGTGGAACCTTCGGGAATTCTAAGACTTCCGGGCTTCGAATTTTCCAATTATGAGAAGATTTCCAGAACAACTTTTCTGAAACTAAAAACAACATAAAACAAGGAACTGGCTCTATGGCATCTTGTCAATAGGTTTGTCCGGAAAATCGATAAAATTGACACAAAGTGTATAGCAAACATGTGGGAAACAATAAGAAAACAACATGGAACATCATAAATTAAGGATACGTTTATGATGTATCATCGTTACATATGTTTCTGATATTTAACCCCCAAGACTTCTAGGTCCATATATCATTTTCTCGTCGTGTTTTTGTTTCGACGTGTTTCTGCCAGGTTACATCCTCAGATCTAGAGCCACGATGTCCTCTTTCGGACCTCCCAAAGACACTTTCTGTGACGCCCCGAGATCGGGCACTATGCAGATTTCAGCATTCCCGCCAAATCCGCATAATAACCGATTCCAGGTTGCCACTTATGATAACATTACAACAGTTCACGAATAATCCACAATTACCACAGAAACAGATAGATACAAGGTGACTCAAACGAGCCAGGGATACAACTGATACATTACAAAGATCCAAATAACAGCGGAAGAAACAACATATCGTCCGTCTACGGACAAGATACAAATTGGACTAAGAGTCCTGAAGATAACCGAGAGCGTCCACTCCCTGCCCAGGCCAAGCCGGAGGGATTCCCAAGCTAACATCGTCAGACTACAAACCTGTTGACTGCAATATTGAATATGCAACCACGAAAAAGATTCGTGGGTCAGTACGGTTAAGTACTGGCAAGTGGATAAACCATACTCACCAGATACCGACGTAGCCAGTCATCACAAGATACAAATACTTTGGGATCAACGGAAAGGAAGGGGTTATTGCAAATAAGCGACAGCGGGCTGCACTAACCAACTACAGAGGGATACTACAACTTCCGGCTAACAGAAAGAAGATAAGATCGAGTATTGTAACCAACTGAAAGATAACTTCAAACAAACCCATCCTGGATCTCGCCCCTTTATCCAAAGAAGCAATCCGAGGATACTCACACAGTTGAATTAATGATGGTTCAGATTATTGTGTCAATAAGCCTATTACTAGTCAAGTTGTTAATCATTGGGTGAAAGATTGTTAATCATTATGTTTAAGTTGTCCTGAGTACTTGTTAGCCAGTACTTTCACCAAGTAATCCATAACCGCGGAAAACACGGCTTCTCGAGAAGATTATCCCTGCAGGGTTGCACCAATTTGGTCGTACACGCATGAATAACCCGCCAGATGGAAAGGCCCTTCCACCAAGCGGGGCACTCAACACAACTCAACTCTTCTTCGCATCAAGCCCAAAGCACCTTGGGCGCACGGCTAATCGAGCCCAGAAGAAAATGGACCCTCATAGCACTCTAAGACCGTGTCCCCCTATATGCCGACTACGAAAGTTCCACCCGGGATCCAAGGGCTCGCAAGATCATGCATGCAGCAAATGGAAAACCCGAACTAAATGAGGCGATTTGGACGAGATGCGAATCGAGTCAAATTGAGGGGGGCGCCCATACTCGCTTCCCACATGCGGGTAGTGCGCTCATCATGGATCAGTAGACAAGACCCTTTTCCTATTAGGGTCGACACTAGCAGGCCTCAAAACCACAAAGGGCCTCCTGCCGGTGCCTTATCATCAAATTATTATTAACAATAACATTAGCATGATTGATTGATTAAACATCGAGCCCCCAGAACATAATGAAATAGCAATAGAAAGTAACGGGTAACAGACTCGAGCAAAACAACCCTAAGCATGCTAGTAAGACACGGGCTCAAACAACGGGGTTATAGGAGGGAAGGTGAGGCAATATCAGTGTTAAGGGATTCATGTGATGGGTTCGTAACAGAAACATCTACTACTAAGGCTAGCAGAAATAGACAACGGAAAGAATCGGTAACAAGTGATGAAAGGCAGCCATTTGGCAGCAAGTGAGTATACTTGCCTGAGATCCCGCAAGGTAGCAGAACTTGTCGTTGCTCACATCATCTCAACGTCCTATCCGGGAAGAAGCAACGAACCTCGAACAAACACCGGATGCAACAATTACTACTACGGCAAAAGATCCAGCATGACCAAGATATGGATGCATGACAGGTTTAAGGATGCACCAAGGTAAACTAGTTGACAAGATAAACAAATTTAAATGGACCCATATGCAATTTGAGTTGCATATGAACAGCCCATGAATTATGGTTAGATGATTTGTTTTCCAACTAATCAACAGGTGAAGGTGGATTAGCATGATGCATGGATGAGGAAAACAGCAAAATAACAACAATAGAATCAATTGGAAATAAGGTTTAACAAGTTTGGAAATTATTGGTCAAGTTTGGAAAGTTTGGTTACTTAAACATGTCACACAAGCAATTGTTGTTTTCATCAAGTTAAAGTGTTCAACACAATTAACAAAATTTGTATTTGAAGAGAACATCAAATTTTAGTTGGATTACATGTTTCAATTATTGAAAAAGGAATTAGGATTAATTTATTATGAATTAAACAATATTAAACAAGTTTTAAATGAATTGAAAACAAGTTTGAATTTAATTGAATTTTTATTTGTTCAAAACATAAATTCAAACTCACATTTGAAAAGTTCACACTTTGATGGCTTGAAAACATATTTTCCATGTTCAAAATTATTTTATTTTGAGCAAGTTATGATTTTATCAAATTTAAATGAATTAAACAAGTATTAAATTATTTAGGCAATTTAAATTATTCAAACCATGAAACAAAATTTATATTTGAAAAGGTTATTCAAAATGGTATGGAAAACATATTTTATTTGCCTTATTTGGAATTAGTATGAATTATTTATGAATTGTTGCAAATTACAATTGAATTATTTGAATTCAAATTTGAATTGCATTTTGAAAGTTCAAAACAGAAAACAAATGGCATAGTTGGATAGACAATTTAATTTAGAACAATAAACATATTTAGAGTTTTTTATTTGGAGTCATATTTTAAAAGTTATTAACAGATTAAAACAGGGGACCAATCTGTCATTTTTAAGGGACTGGAGTTAAAAGAATTTGTGCTGGAACTTTTGTTACCGCGTGGTAGACTACCCCCAGCCACTGCCAGCGGGCCCAGCCCAGCGTGGCAGCCACGCGGGCGTGTGCGCTGTGAGGTGGCCACAGGTGTCACTGAACGGTGGGCCGCCCGCGCGGAAGGAAAACCAAAAAAAGGGGGGGTGCGCCCGCGGGGTCTCGAACCCGGGACGCTAGCGCTGCGCGGATGGAACAACACCAGTGCGCTATGAGGTTGTATCGTGACAGTGTACAGGAGAGTTTGGTTTTGAGGTGAGTCTCCGTCAGGAAACACTGACGAAACTGAAACCTACGCTGCCCGCTGCAATCTCGTTTGTCCCAGTGACGGAACCAGCCGGCGACGACTACTGCAGGGCGGCGAGGTGCAAGTGGGGTGCTGCGCGTGCGGTGCTTGGGCCTAGGGCGTGTGTGGGTGCGGACAGGAGGGGGAAGGGGAGAGGACTGAAGCGATCACCTCGGGCGGTTTATCGAGGAAGACTGCCGACGGCAGTAGCAGCGCGGCTACTCTCCGGCGACGGCGCGGACCACACCGTGGGTCCCGGCAAGCGGCGAGGGGACGGGGAGACGCCGGGGACCGCCGCGGCTCCATTCCCCGCCTCAGATGCTCCTCGAGGCGACCATGGCTACCGGCGGTGAGGGGAGGCGGTGGTGTTCGGGCTCTGTTGAGGTTCAGCAACGGAGAAGAGGTTCAGAGAGAGGGAGGGAGGGGGTAGAGATGGAAGATGGCGGCGGGGCGGATGGGACTAGGGTAGGCAGAGGGGATGGCTAGTTTTTATGGTGGAGAGGAGGCTGGTACGGCAGTCATCGCAGCGGAGGAGGGAGGGATCAGAGGGTGGAGGGGGAATCGTACAGAGGAGGGTGACGTGGGAGGAGGAAGAAGACAAAATAGAAAGGGGGTATGGGCCAGAAGTGGGATGGGCTGGGGAGAAATAGAAAGGATGGGGTGGGCTGCCCTCTCCTTTTGGGATTTTTTTTCCTTTTTCTTTTCCCTTTTTTTTTGTAAGAGATAAAAGGAGAGAGGTAGAAAGAGGGTTTGGGGTTTCTTTTTATTTTATAAACAAATGTTGTTAATTTGCAAAACAGCACATAAAAGTAATGTTAATCATTAACTTCAAAATTTAGAATATTAATTGATTTCTAATTTGTTATTTGAATTCCAGATAGAGGTTGGGGTGTTTATCTGGTAATTAGATTTTTATTAATTTGCAAAACAACAACAACAAGGTAGTTAAAAAGTAATTTCAACAACTTGAATTATTAAGGTGATATTAAATTGTTGGGTGATTCTCAAATAGTGTTTGGGTTGGAGTTTTGGGAAATAAACAAATTGTAGTTAATAAGTTCAATCAATTATACAAACATTATTGAATTTAATTGGTTTGAAAATTTTTAATATCTAAACCCATATTGAATTATGATAAATAAGATTGATTTGATTTGAATGTTTGGAATTTGCCATTAGGGTTTTAATAACAGGGAAAATTTTATTTAGCAGGCAATTTGTTTAAAACAACTTCAAACTACTGAAAACAAATGAGTGATTTAGTTTGCAAGTTTGAAATTGGAAATTTTGAGAAATGGGTGAAAGTTTAAATTGTTTTGAATTTTTCAGTTGTGATGCAAACATGGTGCAATGCAATGTGACGCATATGATGCAAGCAAAAAAGAAAACAAACAACTCTCTATTAGGGTAACACCCCAGGTGTTACAGTTTCTTTGCGAACTTCGTCAACTCGTACATGAACGAGTTGAAGATGCATCTCAAGGAGTTGCTGCTCAAGGATGGGGAGGTGCAGATATAAGATGTTCTGGGCCTTAAAGGAGAAGGCAGTCTGGAAGCCAGGATGGAAGAATTGGAGCAAGAAGTCTTTAAGTACAAGAAGATTGCGGAGCGTGAACTTGACATCATCCACAGGATAAAGACAGAACTGATCGTCGAGCACAAGAAGGAGACTTTAAAGCTTTGGGAGGAGATCTTCTCACTCACCGAGACCACCAACAAATTGCAAGCACAACTCTACGATGTGCAGAATCAGAATTGTGAGTATGAAAACATGTTTAAACGTATAATCTCTGCTGCTAGTTTCAGGATATTGGAGACCAAGACATCATTTGTTGATGGAGAGCCTTTACCTTGGAAGTCTGATGATTAAAAGGACTCACCACCACCACCACCGAAGAATTAATTCGTCATTGGTATTGGCATCCCCTTGGCTTGTTCCAAGCTTGGGGAAGTGCCGCGGTATCACACCTTTATCTTTCACCCTTTTACCTTTTAGTAGAGTCATATCATGAGTAGAGAAAATATCATATAGGATGGTTTGTAGTATGGAAGTATCACTCTTTAGTTGGTTATCGTTGTATCCTTTGGTTTGAGTTACCGTAATGGAATATTAATGAGAAGTTTCATCATCCACTTTCTACACTATATTTTAGCTTGCAATTTTTGTTATATGGTTGATCTTGTTATTAGTATTGGTGTCAATGTTGGATCATCAAGTTAATATAGTTGGTTTCGGCAAACTTAGCATTGGTCAGTAGCAACAATACGATGAGACTTAAGTAGAAAAGAGGGAGTTGCATGTAGATATATTATTCCATGATCTTTCTTTCTTGTTAGCTCATAAGCTTAGTATTCTAAAGTAAGATTGTTTGTACCTCCGAGGAAGATTGCATGATTGGTTTTATCATATGTATATTTGTTTGTTTTCCCTCAACTCTTATGCTTGCTACCCAACCTTGCTAGCCAAAAACCTGTACTGAGAGGGAATGCTTCTTGTGCATCCAAACCTTGAGCCCCAAAACCTTTCCATTTGTGTCCACCATACCTACCTATATGTGGTATCTAACCGCCACTCTAAGTAAATTTCTTGTGTGCTACCTTTAAAACCTTCAAAATTACACCTGTTTTATGCCCCTGTTTCACCTCATGAAGAATCTTTATCTCACTTGCTGATTGGACTTTGCACACATGGACTAGTGGCTTCATACGCTTATCCAAATGCTAGAAGAGCTAGCAGCGGGGTTCCCATCCCCAAACATAATAATACAAATTATCTTCACTATTTTTCCCCCTGATTTATCAGTCAAATCATAATTGTGTAAACAAAAGAGAAAGAGGGATGACCTTCTATACCAGTTGCGTCCTTCAATGGGAGCTGCTCTTGTGAAGTCTAGTTGGCTTGTGACGTACTATATTTTCTGTTTGCCATTCATTGACATAAACATACATCACTCTCAATTAGTTTCCAGTACTTTGTTTATCAAATGAAAAGCTCTAGCACATGAGTTAATCTCTGCTTCCCTCTGCGAAGGGTCTATCTTTTACCTTTATGTTGAGTCAGTAAACCTACTTCTTTCTATCTTAAGCAAGCATTTGAGTTGTTTGTAATCTATCCATCTATATGTTGATTTACTCAATCATGTCCTTTATTCTTCCTTGTTTAGTACAAATGATTTTATCTGTTTGAATACCACTTTGAAAGTTACCAATGACTCCAAAGAGACTGTTATAATTGAGCATGATAAACTCTCCAATATAAGCTCTAGTATAAAGACTCTACTCGAAAGATAAGTACACTGTTAATTGTTCTCTAACCAAGAACGAAGTTTTCCTTCACCAATTATGATTTCCTTTTGCACCTTTATTGTGATTTCCTCTACTTGTTTCAAGTTTGATTATATGAGAGGAAGTTGTTGTCTAGAATGACTTGTGCTTTGTTAGATGTGATGCTTCTTGTCCGTATTTTATTTATCGACACCTCACTCCATAAACCTATGGTCATGTTTACTGAGTTCAGTTTCGCTTAGGGACATGCGAGGTCTAAGCTTGGGGGGAGTTGATACGTCCATTTTGCATCACTATTTTATATTGTTATTTTCTGTTATTCATTGATATATTTCATGTTATGATGCATTACTTATGTTATTTTATCTTATTTTGCATGTTTCATAATTTTTGGAGAAGAAACACCGGGACCGGAAATTTGATGGAAAAAGCACCGTCGAGATACCCTATTTCAGAAGATCAGAAGAAAAAGGGGGGCATACGAGAAGTATTAGAAGTCCGGAGGAGGAAGCCAGCCAGAAGGGCACCCGGAGGGGGCCACCTAGGGCCCACACCACAAGGAGGCGCCCCCCTTGGCAGCGCCTGGGGGTGGTTTGGCCCCCCGAGCCCACTTCTGGCCGCCCCCTTTCGCGTACTTGACCTGGAGGTAACCCTAAGCCATAGGGGATCATTGAAGAAATATTCCTCCGCCGCCTCGGGGCGGAAAAAAATACAGAGAGAAAAGCTCTCCGGCAGGGAGAAATCTGCCGGGGAAATTCCTCCCCGGAGAGGGGGAATCATCGCCATCGTCACCGTCATTGCTCCGGGCATCATCAAGATCGGCATCGTCATCATCATCACCACCAGGACCATCACCCTCATCGTCCACCTTCATCTCGCTGTAACAATTAGGGGTCTTTACCGTTGTTCTTCACTAGATCTCTCTCTCGGTGTGGATTACTTGTTAGTAGTTGATCCTTGTGAGATTTATCGGTGTTTACACTTTATGACCAGATTGTTGTTATCCATTATATCACCTATGATTTTGATCCATATGATGTCTTGTGAGTAGTTCGTTTAGTTCTTGAGGACATGGGAGAAGTCATGATATTAGTAGTGGAATTATGTTGAAGTAATATCTAGTGGTTTGGTATTTAAGTTGTGGTGCTATTCTTCTAGTGGTGTCATGTGAACATCGACTATATGATACTTCACCTTTATGTGCCTAGGAGGATGCATTGTGTTTTTGGCTACTAATTGTGGGGTTGCCGGAGTGACAGAAACCTAAACCCCCATTAGGAAACCAATGCACGAGGAAGTGTAGAATCCTGGAGTTTTAAGGCCGTGGTTAGATTTATCTTAATTACTTTCTTGTATTTGCGGATGCTTACGAGGGGTATAATCACAAGTATGTATTAGTCCTAGTTGGGCGATGCATTAGCATAGGTTCACCCACACAACACTTAATGAACCAATAAATATTAATCAACCGTATGAAGCGAAAGCACTTGACGAAATTCCCATGTGTCCTTGAGAACGTTTGGTAATCATACGTAGAACAACCGACTTGTCCTTTGCTCTCAAAAGTATTGGGCCACTCGCTGCGATTATATTTACTGTCTTTTATTTACTCGCACTTTATTTATCTACTCTATCAAAAACCACCAAAAACCTGTTTGCTAGTGTTACATTGAATTCTCTATCCAAACTGTTTGTCAACACCTTCTGCTTCTCGTTGGGTTCGACACTCTCATTTATCCAAAGTACTACAATACACCCCCTATACTTGTGGGTCATCACCCACCGCCATCGCCCTTTCGCCTATATAATCCCCCCGATGAATAAACCCTAAATCAATCAGCCTCCGTCCATGAAAAGTTCAATAGCTCCGCGTCCATCACCGACAACTTTTAGGGGACAAAAATCTCTGTTATGGCACCCTGCCAGGACGGAGAAGTGCCCCCGGAGCCATCTCCATCGACTTCACCACCATCTTCATCATTGTTTCTGTTTCCCATGATGAGGAGGGAGTAGTTCTCCCCCCCCCGGGGCTGAGGGCTCTACCGGTAGCTATGTGTCTCATCTCTCTCTCCCATGGTGTGATCTTTATGTGATCATGAGCTTTGTAATCTAGTTAAATAAGTAGCTGTTACTCTTCATCTATTATGCTACTCAAGTGGTTTTTATTATGAGATCTCCATAGACACTTTGATCACGGTGTAAAGGTGACAGTGTGTGCACCGTGTGGTTTAGCATGATATTTCTATTTTGTGTTGGATGACCCTATGAAATTGTGGTGTTTGTCTGGAACCATCTAGGTATCATGGTGATTGCATGGGGGTTACCTAGATGGGGAAATGCAAACTCTAAGGAGTGCTCTTATAGCCCTACGCAATGATTGATGTTTTTTATCCGACCAAGGAGTGGTTCGGAGTAGCATAGTGAAGAGATGATATTTATGCATTCAATTATGTTATTATTGTTGAGAGTGTCCACTAGTGAAAGTATGATCCCTAGGCCTTATTTCTAAGCATTGAAACACCGTTTACAATCAGTTCTGCTACATGTTTGCTTGTTGCCATTTTTGTTTCACATTGCTACTATCACTTATAATCATCCATATTACTTGTATTTCACTATATCTTCACCGAACTAGTGCACCTATACAACTAACAATTGTATTAGGTGTGTTGGGGACACAAGAGACTTCTTGTATCGTAATTGCAGGGTTGCTTGAGAGGGATACCTTTAACCTCTACCTCCCTAAGTTCGATAAACCTTGGGTGATCCACTTAAGGGGAACTTGCTGCTGTTCTACAAACCTCCGCACTTGGAGGCCCAACACTGTTTACAAGATTAGAAGCGTGCGTAGACATCAGAGTGTTCACTTGCGGATTGTCACCCAGGAACAAAGAGATTACCAATTCCTCTAAGTTTAGTAGCTTCTCGTGCAGCCCTTTGACAATATGGGCTCTATCAACTAAGTTGTGAGAATTTAACCCAGCATTGACAAGCAGATGTAGCATAATTATAGGTGGAACGGGTCTTGCCGGTTGGGTTGAACTTCTTCTTCTGAAAGATCTCGTCTTAGTTCTCTTCTTTCCATGATGCACTCCGGGTGTATAGGATGTTTGGTCTAATGGAAGACAAAGGGTGAAAGTGCACAATCTCTACAGAGTTAGAAACTAAGATCTTAGCCGTGTCCCCGGTTATGGACAACTACGAGCAGCTGGACAAGAAATGACGGAAGAATCTCAACACCTTTTCAAAGAACTTAAACTTGGCCATGGAGACATTAGTTGTGGTACTTGGATCTTAATCCAATGTTGCCACCCTTTGAAAATAAAAGTTTGTTTTACAAAAGAGATAGGAGAAAACTTGCTTTATGCTAACTTAGACAAAACTCCACCAATCCAAATAAGCATGTAGATGTAGTCTTCCCATTTATATCCACCATAGTGTTACTTTCCAATACATTAAATTTTATTGACCCCCTTGTGGCTGCATATTCCATCATGTAGATGAATCTAAAGACAAGTGATGTTTCATTCAGGATCTCGAGTCTACAACAAACATGTTTTGCCTGTGGCACATGAAGAAGATGAAGCTCAATTTTGTAATATGTTTTCCGTTGTAATTTACTTTTCTGCTAGTCTTCTGATACTATGCAAGTTGTAATCATATTTTTGTAAAGACTGGATCATGCGATGCGATAGACTTTGATGCATTTGCATGATATTTCAATTTGAACTGTGGTGCTAGAAATTGATCCAGGGAATAGCACAATAACATAGGGTTCTTACATTATTTGAATGTGGGAACGCTACAAAATGGTATCAGAGCATTGTGTTGCTTGTAGGATTCAAGACCCTAAGTATGGAAAAGACCCTAGGATTGAAAATTTACTTTGTTCAGACTTTCTAGAAACAAAACATCTCATCTTAGTCTTTCTCATATCTTCTCATCTATTATTCACCTTCAAAATATTTTCCTCTTATTATAGATGACCTACCTCTTGTTTTCCATCAAGACATGAATAGTGATAATCATGCCAGGAGGTGCAAGCAATAGGTTTCACATGACCTTTTGTTTTCAACATGAAGATCTACACTCAAGACAATTGAAGAAAACTTGGAGATATATCGAGACTTCACAACAATCAGAAACACCTCAAAGTATCGAGAGAAGGACCTGAAGAGACCCCAGAAGATATAGATGAGACCACCAATGTAGTTACCTTACTAGAACAACGCTACCATGTTAGTGTATTGATCATGCCAATAAGTGTGATATGACAATACTAGTTGTTTTCTAAAACCTTGTTGTTTGGTGTGAATAATGCCTGTTAGTTATTTTTGGTAAGATGAGTTTACTTATCTGTTGTGTTGAGGTAGATACCTTCCTTAGATCTTTCTAAATATCTACTCATCTATGCTAAACCCAACCAGTTACCTAGCTAGAATTCCAAAAACCACGATAAAACAACAACAAGATGGAAGATGGCCAAAGACATCAAAAGACCAAGTTGAGAGTGACCCGAGGACTTTTGATTGACCCAAAGAGTGACTCCTCAATGTCAAATGAAGTTTAAGAAGCATCCGTTATTCTGCAGCCCTACTGTGAAAGAAAGTACTACTCAAGCCATCTGGAGACAAGCTACACCAAAGCCAAGTGATTAGAATACCCACAAAAATTTCTTTTAAGGGTGGTAGCCACCTAGTTGCAGTGGAACCCAAGTAACCTAAACCATATTTATTTCTAGCCTTCCCAAATCTCGGGACGAGATTACTATTAAGGGTGGTAGTTTGTAACATCCCTAATTTTTGGAGAAACTCAAAAATCACAAAAATTAAAAACTTTTGTTTTCCACTAAAGTGATCCACCAAAAACAAATAAAACTCCAACACAAAGGAAATATTATATGTTATTCCAATGTTAATGGAAATGATAATCCAAATGCCTCTGTTTTCTAAAACACTAAATCCTCAAAATAGATAATTATGCAAAGAAAATATTTTCCTATTTGCAAACCTTAAGAATATAAAAAGGTTTTCTTAACTATAGGTTTTCCAAATGGTTTCAAACTCAAATTACAAGGAGTATCTACTTTGCCAACATTTAGATATTTTAAAAGCCCAAACTTAACTATAAAATTTCTCAAATGTTATATCAAGTTCTAAACCATAAAATGTTTTTCATAATTTGTCCTTGTACGGAAATGAGCAAATGAGAAACAATAATTCAAGTATGGTATGTCTATGGAATATTTGACCATAATATCATTTAATTATTTTTTATAAAAGGAGAATAACACTTATTCACTATTAGTCATTTATTCATACTTGAAAATATAAAATATTAATTGTGTCCAAACCAGCACAAATGGTTTCCAATGCAAAGGGTTTGATTTTACAAAAAAATAGAATTCTGTTTGAGATTATTTAGACTTACAAATCATAAGTTATGATTTTAAAAAAGGAAGAGAGAAAAAAGGCCGACCTAGCCCACTCCTTTCCCTCTCCCTCTCTCTCTCGCGCGGCCGCGCAACCAGCCTAACTGGGCCGAAGCCCACAAATTAACTGTCGCACGTGCAGCAGACAGGAGCCGAACAACCCAGCCCCCACGCCCCCTCCTTTCTATCTCTGACCGGTGGAGCCACGCTGACGTCAACGATGACGTCTCCTTCCTTCTTCCTCGCGTGCAAGACAAGGACTCCGATTCCGGGCAGATTTTCCTCGCCCTATTTCATGTGATTCAGGGAATAAAACCTAGCCCCAAGCCTACCATTATAAAGCTTGAGACCTCCTCTCTGTTTCCCCTCAATTTTCTCCCTCGATTACGCCGCCAGGCCGGTGGAATTGCTCGCTGGCGCCGTAACCCTAACCACCACGGGTGAACACGTCGCCGCCGCTAGAGGTCACTGATATCCCCATCGAGCACACCCTCGTCTTCTCCCAACTTTTCCACATATCCCTAACTTTTTCTTCCACCCGAAGAAGCACGAGGACGCACAAACGGACTCGCTGGAGTTTCCTCTCCCCCACCACCACGAGACCTGCACAGCGCCGCCGTGGAGCCCTTCCTAGCCACGCCAAGGACGCCATCGCGTTCGTGGAGAAGTGACGCATCTCCTGGACTCCTTCCCCGAGCCCGAGGCCCCTTCTAGCGCCATCTCCGTCAAAAGTCAGCACCGCCAGCCGCCACCCCTCCATTGTCCGACGACCTAGACACCGGTGAGCCCCCTCTCCATCTGTTTCTAGCAGTCAGATCTTAATTGGGCGATCCACGTTGAATCTAACCCCCGAAGAGGTAAGACCAATCCCGTCATGCCACGTAGCCTGCCCCATCAGCACCAGTCAGTGCCGAGTCAATGCCCAGTCAGCGCCACGCCAGCCCAATATTATCCACTCCTTTTCCGAATTAAAATCAATTGGGCAATTGTGCAGAAAAACCCTGGATTTAGAATCATCATATCTTTTTAACCATAGATCCAAATTAATCAAACTTGGACCTTTTGAAATCAGCACAAAATGCGGAATCTTTTAGCACTGTCCAAATTTAAATTTGACAAACTTAAATTGGTTCAATTTAAAATATATTTGTTTGATGATTTTTGACATAACTTAAATTTTATAATTGCAAAAATTGTAAATAAAATATTTTTGGAAACCTTAGGATGTTAACTTTCATATGCTCTGTCTCAAAATAATTTTTGAACCAACTAAAATTGAATTTAGATTTGATTGGCCTTTTGAGTGTTTTTGACTTAGTTTAATTTATGTTGATAATTCCAATATGTTTTCTTTAGCAAATTTGTTCTAAGTACTAACCCTAAACTATAGAGACCAAAACCTAAGCCTTTGGATGCCTTTAAACCATGTACATGTAATTTTGCTTTAGTTGGTCCTCCTAGTTGAAAATCACTAAGTCTGGAACTGTGAAAACAATGAAGTACTTAGCCAAGAAAATCAATTTCAGAAGCATCTCCAAGAAGTAGAAGCACTTAGAAGAAAATCAAGATGAATTTCAAGAAACCAACCCCATTTTTTCTATAAGTCCTTCTCCCTTTTCTTTTCTTTTCCCTTAGACTTTGTGGTGTGACTAAGTTAGAATTAGACTAGCCCCTAGTTTTTTTTATCAAAACCATCAAGTGCTGCAAAGATCAATGAAGTCACCACAATAAGGAGGAAGCTACAAAGGAGTTAAAGATAATCCTTAAGAAGACCAATAATGTGAAGACTTGGAGATACAACCTATTCAAGATAATTAGCATTAAGTTTTTTTGTCTCTTATATTTAGTTTTTCAAGTGAGATGAGAGCTTTTGACCAAGACTCCTCCCAAGAAGACTTTCCTCAAGAAGAACAACTTCAACAAGAAGCCAACCTCAACTCAAGAAGAATACCCTCCCAGAAGATGAAGAAGAAGAGAAAATTTTACAAGTCATTTCTAAAGGAACTCTAACAATCTCAACTACCTCTCTTATTCTATATGAACAAGTCCCTAAATCCTAGATAGATACTTCAGGTGATTTTCTTCAACTCAATAAGGACTACAAGCAAGGTCATTGAGGAAACATGCAAAAAGACTTAGACATCAGAAGCAACTCAAGGAGGCAAAAGAAGACGTGAAGAAACCAAGACAAAAATAGTTTAGGCCAATAGATTTTGTCTGATCCTTTGATCAAAGACAACCCTTAGTCACAAATGGAAAACTCTAAATACAATTACTTTTAGTTTATTTTGTGCATTGTAATTAATTGTTATCACATGTTTTCCCTTTTGCATGTTAGAGTAAATGTGATAATACTTAGTGAAACTTTTGGAAATTCCTTATCAATTAAGTTTGATCTCTACAAACCAATCCTTGACCAACTCAATACCCATTTGCTAAACACTAAACCAAATCACTATAATTTCCCTTAGTAGAATAAATTGTTGTGTTAAGTTTGTTGATTGTTATACTTTGTTATTTTGTTTGTGATTGCTTGTTTATTGTTGTTTACTTGTGTTGTTTAGATTGTATGGAGAGAATGTTCTTTTTTTGTAAAGAGAGGGTGATTGTTCATCACCAACTTCAAAGAGGCAAGTAACACACCATCAACTACCCATTATTTTCTATATGCATTATAGAGTTTTTGAGTAGTATGAATGATAGGATTTTTTAATAAGTTATATTATGCTATGCTATTATTCTAGTAGTGTGTAGCCATCCTTTTTTACTTTGTTACTTTGTATCCATTAAGCTTAGTAGATGCTTAGCATTGCTATTAAATTGTTTTCATTATACGCTGAGGAAAATTCTAAGTACTAAGCTTAATGAACTAACTGGGTGGATTTGGTTGTTTGGTTGATGAGACTTGAGTGTCTCCTCGAGGGGTGTTCACTTGCGGATTGCCACCTAGGAACAAAGATATTACCAAGTCCTCTAAGTTTAGTAGCTTCCCGTGCAACCCTTTGACAACATGGGCTCTGTCTTGATCAACTAAGTTGTGAGAATTCAACCCTGACTTGACAAGCAGATGTAGCATAATTATAGGTGGAACGGGTCTTGCCGGTTGGGTTGAACTTCTTCTTCTGAAAGATCTCGTCTCAATTCTCTCATTTCCATGATGCACTCCTCGTGTATAGGATGTTTGGGCTAATTGAAGACAAAGGGTGAAAGTGCACAATCTCTTCAGAGTTAGAAACTAAGATCTTAGATGTGTCACGGTTATGGACAACTACGGGCAGCTGGACAAGGAATGACGGAAGAATCTCAACACCTTTTCAAAGAAGTTAAACTTGGCCAAGGAGACATTAGTTATGGTGCTTGGATCTTAATCCAATGTTGCCACCCTTAGAAAATAAAAGTTTGTTTTACAAAAGAGACATGAGAAAACTTGTTTTATGCAAACTTAGCCAAAAATCCACCAAGCCAAATATGCATGTAGATATAGTCTTGCCATTTATATCCACCATAGTGTTACTTCCCAATACGTTAAATTGTATTGACCCCCTTGTGGCTGCATATTCTATTCTACAGATGAATCCGAAGACGAGTGAGGTTTCGTTCAGGATCTCGAGTCTACAACCAACATGTTTTGCCTGTGGCACATGAAGAAGATGAGGCTCAATGTTGTACTATGTTTTCCGCTGTAATTCTGTTTTCTGCTAGTCTTCTGAGACTGTGCAAGTTGTAATCATATTTTTGTAAAGATTGGATCATGCGGTGTGATACACTTTGACGCATTTGCATGATATTTCATTTTGGACTGTGGTGCTAGCAATTGATCCAGGGACTAGCACAATAACACAGAGTTCTTGCATTATTTAAATGTAGGAACGCTACACTTCCAATACTCGCAGGCGGTAAATCCATCAGCCACCAATAGAGCGTCGACTATAGCCATAGTCACAAAAGCTCCCATGCGTGGACACAGAAGATATCATTAAGTTGTGTTCAATGCAAAGCAAGGCATACGACCCCCATCCAGACTCTTGATCTTGGAATCTTTGATCGATTTTAAGGGATTAGCTAGGATCAATTCTGAGGCTAATTGTTTTTTCCTGCTGGAAGATGCACACTAAAAGTTGCTAACTGTTCTTCTGCATAAAGTGTCCACGCTGAGTGTTGCCATTGTGCTACAAGTTTTTTAGGACACTCAGAGGATGGACGAGGGGCACTATGACGACATCAGCAATGCTGACCACACGCATGTACACATGACTGCGACAAATGCCGTCCAAGGTTGGAGCAACTCATTGTATCTCTTCTATCTACATGCGCGAGTATTGGACAATATGAATATATGTTCCCTATCCCGCCTTCAACTGTTTCTGATTCCAGGTCATCCTGATCTGCAAATACTCAAGGTTTCTTCATCCTTTCTCTCTCTCAAAAAAAGATTTCTTCATCCTCCCGTGTGAATAATTGCAACTCCCATTGGATTATGATCATCTTAACTCACGTGGCTATGTTGCCTTGAGACGCATTGGTTTCTCCTGGATATAACTTTGGTTTGGATGACTATGTTGCTTCAGGTCTCAGGTACTTCACAAATGGTTAGTTGATATGTGTGTTGCTTTTAAATATTTTGTTTTTCTGCACCTCCGTTAAGTCCTTCTATTCTAGCGAGTTCCTAACATATCTCCAGGACAGGATGTGCATCTTATTGTCTAGGATCACTTATTTTATTGTCAAATGTCTAGATATGGAGACGAAGTATTCAATTCAGGTATCAACGCATTTTCTTTCATTTGTTTATGATTGCATATTATGTCATCTGAAGGTACTTAAGGTAATGGTTCCATCTCCATAGGTGATAATAAATAGTAATCTTAATTTACCATTGTAATAATGAGGGAAAGTGATGTTTCGCAAGATGTTTTGTCTTAATTGTTCGATATACTTCCCTTATTTTTCTCTGTACGTAGGAATGATTTGAAAAATTATTTTCCGAATTATTTACCCATATTTCTATTTAACACTTCAGTATGAACACGTAGTTCCAGTTCCGACATTGAACACACATTTTTAAGTTCTATACAATTTTATTCTAATAGGTCATCAACTATTACTATTTACAGTTGATCTGTACAACTCTGAATTTGTCTTTGTTGAAAGATGTGATGCATGTTCGACAAAAAATAAAGCTATTTATTCCGCAACAACGCGCGAGGTATCATCAGTATATAAAGAGGAGGGGGTAGGTGGAGAGCTTAGGCCGGTGCTAGTGCGGGAGAGAGTGGGGGCGATACCGCCCCCGGCCGGGCGAGAGAGGGGCGACAAGGGGGCGAGAGGCCTGCGGCGGGCGATGGCCGCGTCGCCCAGCGGTAGCGCCGCTACCGCCCGGCTATCGCCCGCACTGGCCGGGAGAGAGAGGGGGCGAGAGGGGGAGGCGATATGCGGGAGGTGGGGCGGTGCGCTGGCGACGCAGGGCGGTAGGGGAAGGCGATAGGAGGAGTGGGGCCGGGAATAACGGCTAGCTGACGTGGCACCCTCTGATTGGTCCACGTCAGCTAGCCGTTGGGGGTTACCGTTGCTGCCCGAAAAAATACGAAAAAAATGCAAAAAAATTAAAATTTTCATCTCTTCCCCCTATAAATACCCCCATATGCTGCACTCATTCCACACCAATTTCAGCTCCTCCACTCTCCATTTCCGCTCCTCTCGACGCCATGTCTTCGTCCAGCAGCAGCGATTCGAGCGAAGGAGTGGAGGGTGAGATGATCGCTGCAATGCAGGCGGAGTACGAGGCGGCGATGCTCAACCTCCAAGCGGTGCCAAGACCGCCGCGACGCCGTCGAGAGTTCATCAGGCGTGATCGTCTGGGCGCCCACGATCGGCTCTACGACGACTACTTCGCCGACAACTGTGCTTATCCTCCAAGCTTCTTCTGGCGAAGGTATCGGATGAGACGATCCCTTTTTCTACGCATTGTGGATAGATTGGGTGAATACTCTCCGTATTTCACCCAAAGAGCTGATGCTCTCAACCGTGCTGGTTTTTCTCCCCTACAAAAGTGTACTGCGGCGTTGCGTCTGTTAGCTTATGGAGCCGCTGCTGATACGATAGATGAGTGGCTTAAGTTAGCTAGACAAACTTCGTCAGAGTGTCTAGATGAATTCTATGAGGGCATCATCAACTGTTACGGGGAAGAGTTTTGCCGTCGACCTACTGTCGCGGATACTCATCGTCTGTTAGCGAAAGCCGAGGAGCGCAGCTTTCCGGGCATGCTAGGGAGCATCGATTGCATGCATTGGCAGTGGAGGAACTGCCCAGTTGCGCATGTCGGTCCATTCACAAGGGGAGACATCAAACACCCTACCATAATCTTAGAAGCCGTTGCGTCGTATGATCGTTGGATCTGGCATGCCTTTTTTGGAGTCGCCGGGTCCATCAACGATATCAATGTGCTCAATCAGTCGCCATTGTTCACGGATGTGCTTAGAGGAGAAGCACCCATAGTGAACTTCACGGTGAATGGACACCAGTACAACAGGGGTTACTACCTTGCCAACGGCATCTACCCCTCCTGGCTGGTGTTCATGAAGGGTGTTACTCTTCCACAAAGTGAAAATCATCGTCTGTTCACTACTGCTCAATCAGCTTGGCGCAAAGATGTCGAGTGTACATTTGGAGTGCTGAAGGCTAGGTTCAACATTATAGCAGTTCCCGGACGCTCCTACTCCGGGCGTACTCTTGGGTTGATCATGCGTGCATGTGTCATTCTGCACAACATGATCATCGACGATAAGCGTGGTACCAATTTGAAGAACATCTATGAGACAATTGATTCCAATGTCGGTCCTCCAATACATACCAATGCACCACCAAGCCTAGCAGACAGGATTCAGATGGACAACGAAATGAGGGACTCGCCGATGTATACACAGCTCCAGCATGATTTGATTGAGCATGTGTGAGCTCATTCATAGATTATGTAATTTTTTCAATTTTTATGTAATTTTTATGTAATTTTTATTAATTATTATGTAATCGGTACAATTTTAGTTGAATAAAATAATTTCCTTGCATTATTTGCAATGTTTTAAATCTTAAAAATAAATGTTGACGTGGAGGAGAGAGAAATGCTGATGTGGAGGAGAGAGGAGTGATAGTGGGGACTATAGCCCGTGCACTAGCACCGTGCCGTGAGAGTGACGCGAGAGTAAGAGGAAACCTGACGTGGCGGGGCTATAGCCCGTGATAAATGATGCACTAGCACCAGCCTTAGAGGAAAATCCCTCCAGAAAGCGTGGGGCCTGGCCGCACGGCCGGTTTCCAAACAAAATGCAAGCTTGGGCAGTCCCGTAATTTGCTGGGCCGCTGGCGGCCGACGACTCGGGAGACTCGTACCGTCGATTTCTTCCTCCCGCACCCGGTCGCTGCACATTCCCCCACATACCCATTTCTGCTTCTACTTCGTCGGCGACCTCCGATCGCGGCCTACTCCACCAAGTTAAAGTGAGGGTTGTCTCTACTCTACGATCACCAATAGAGGCGGCGTCACCGGAGGGAGGCGGTGAGATCTCCGGGCGCCATGTCGTTGGATTCGGACTCCTCGTCGCAGGGCGGCGATCACAGGAGCTTCCGCCAGATCACACGGGACCGTAACCGCCCCTTTCTGCTCTTTCCTCTCCCACTTTTGCTTTAGATTTGCTTGCTTGATGTTACTGTTAGCCTTTGGGCCGCTGGATCTGGCAAATTGCTTGTGGAGTTTGAGAAAATTGGCATGGTCGTGCAAGCTTGCTGTTTCGGGCTTACATTGGAGCAGAGGGTTGTACACGATTGCGGCCTTTTACTATAGGATTTCAATGCTGAATTGCTGTTTAAATCAGTGATAGAGTAGTCGTCTAAGCGTTCTGAACTCGTTATATGTGTGACTTGACTATGTACTCCTCTAATGTACGGAGATCATGTCTAATGGTATGTGGCAAGCTAAAGAACTTGACAGTCGGGCAGCTGCGCTTTGTTCTATTCCGGAAAACCCAAAGGGCCAGAAGCTCTGACAATTCGTTAAGCTTAACACCTCCTTATCCAGTTGTAGCCAACCTTTTGATATCTTTTATGTGTAACGAGGCTAAAATATACTACTCCATCCATCCCAAAATATAAGGCGCGCTATTTTTTGTGCTGGTCTTTAATGCTCGACTTTGACCACCAATATATCATAGATTGTATGGATTGAGAATGTATAAATGGTATCATTGGATTTGTCATGTTAAATTCTTTCATTTTATACATCTTTATACTAATTTTGTGGACATATTATAAAGACAAATCATGCTCAAATTTAGACATTATTGACCCGCAAACTTAAAGGACGCCCTATATTTTTGGACGGAGGGAGTAAGAACCAGTGAGAAATGGTAGGGCACACCCAGTGCCGAAAGCCTCACACAACGGGGCATAGGCAGCCTTTCCTTTGATCTTTTTGCAAAGAGACCGATTTCAACTCAGGACCTCCAGGATACAAGTGAAATGCTCTACAGTGTGCTTACATATCACAACATAATATGATTATTTCTGTGTTCTTTATCATGAATTTCCAAGTTGAATCTACGTACTTACTAGCAAGAAGCTCGTGTATTGAAGAAAGGGGGTGGGGGGTGGGGGTGTGGGGGGGGGGGGAGCATTCTGCATGGGCGCGTAGGTCTTATACGCATGGAAGGATAACCCAAGATTCTGGTGTTGGGAGGAGGAATTGCTGGCAGCAGAGTGGGTCACCGTTCTTGCTCGGTTGCCACTGACGCGGTCCTTCGGTTATGGCGGAGAGGAGGGAGTATGTCGAGGATTGAGGCCATGGGTGCGGCAATTGGAAACCCCCACACTCACCCCACCACCTCTTGTACAATAATGTGCACCGATGCGCTAATCCGTTACTGCTGATTAGGCATGCCTTGGTGGAATATATCTGCCAGGCGAGTGACGTGGCATGGTGGCCCGTTGTGCCTAGACGGGCTACATGGCCAGCCCATTATCTCTACCCTAACCCCTGATTCCATGTCCACCCCCCTCTACTTGTCAGCTGCTCAGATCTGCTTCTTTTTGCTGCTCGCCTCTGTTATTGTCGCCTGACTCTCTTCCTTTGCTATTCTCTTCTTACTGCCTCTCTGCTTCAGTTGTCTGTATAAGAGAGATGGTTATGGTGGCGAATCCTGAACGTCTACTTATGTTGATGTTCAATACACAGAACTTGTCGTTTTCCATATTGTGTTGAAACGATCATGCATTGTTGACGGGGCCACAAAGGACTTCCTCTCAAATTTTTAATAGCGGGAACCTGCAATTTTCCAGTTGGTGACCACCACTTCAGTTTCCTGAATTCTGATCACTATTGCTCGCAGCGTCATGTATTCTTTATTATTTCCATGCCTGATTGCATTTATAGGTGTGCTTTTGGAAGCTGGTGCTGTGGTTCAATTAATTTGTTATATTCATTCAAATGGTTCAGTTTTGTGATTATGCAGGTTTATTATTTGAAATGCTCAGGTCGACCAGGAAGGATTCAAAATCTGCATGGAAGGTACCATTTTTCACTGACCATGTTAACCGCTCTTTGGCATGGTTTCCTGCTCTATCAAGTAAACTACACCTTATTATTATTTACTGTTGATTATAATTTGTGTATGACTGTTATGATAATTATTTTAAGAGAATGATTATCAGGCTTCAATGTTATTTGCTTGCTATGTTAAACCTTTGACCATTACTTCTTCAGATGGATGACTTTAGATATTATTGAGCCACTAGAAATTTAGTTTCTCATTGTGATTTAAATAGGATAACTATAAAGTACTGCATTGTCCACTATTCATATGCAGTGCAGGTGCTGCTTATCATTTGAAATTGATAATTTGCAGGTAGGCAAATGCAACATCTACGATTCTGTCACTTAGTATTGGGAAACTACACATCATGCAATTTTCACAAACTGGACTTGGACACCCATTGGCACCAATATCATATTCCAATACAAATTTTCCCATGTGCTATATACCTTATATACATGCTGATGCAATGCGTATATGCACATATATAATAAGTTTGAAGACTAGATATATGATTTTTTTTTGTGCAAAATGCATGGGAGGTTCTCAAACTATTCAGAAAGTAACACTTATGTCCCTACACGTAACACTTCTGTCCAGGTACTTCAAGCAACTCTCTTAGGTCCTTTTCGCGTCTGACTAGCGCCACGTAGGACCAGAGGCTTCGGCATTTCGATCAGTTGGGCTTTTCACAATTTATCCCTTCCAAGCTATATAAGTCCTCAAATCTCTTTTTACCCGCATTTGGCCCCTCTCAGTTTTTTCTTCAGCTCCAAGCTGCCAAGTTTTAAGAGATTGCTTTGGCTTGAACTAGCATGTTGCTTGATGAAATGAACTGTGTATGGGGAGACATTATAAGCACACAGAGACAAATTTGGATGCAATGGAGAGAAAGAATTGTTGCAGGATTTTGGGCATAACAAGTCCAGTTTGACAGAAGCAATCTCACACAAATGCATCAGATGTGATGACAACAATAATTCTTAAATAATAGCATCACATCCATCATGAAATAGCATCACATTGTGCATCCTAGCACTGTGCCTCTTTGCCCCCTCCGATTGTTTCTGCTGTGGGGTAATTACTTTGAGAACTTGTGGAGTAATAGCTGTATCATCCAGATCAATATTGTCAATGTAATCCTTGTTGTGAGCATACAATGTGAAACACCTGAACTCGAGCACTAGTGTTGTCATGTACTAGTGTTCTCATCCACTTCGTCACAGCATCACAATCAACAATTCTTAACCCATCATGCAATTACTTGCTGGGCAGAAGCCAATACACCTCCATCACCCAGTTTTCTTATAGCCTAGCTGTAGCTGCCTCAAGAAATCATGCATTCACAACAAAGATCAACTTTCCACCTCACAGTTGGCCATCTAACAAATGTCTTGCTAACTCCATGACTGGAGAAAAAAAAACCCATGTTGAATTTCGGATGCCAAAAGGACCTGAGAGAATCGCTTGATGAAGTATTGGGATGAAAGTCTTATATTTAAAGTTTAGGGACATAAGTGTTACTTTCGAAATAGTTCGAGGACCTCCTATGCATTTCACTTTTTTTTTGAGGAGTTACACTAAATATATGTTACATTTGGTAATGATCTTGAGAACATCTAACCGTTTTACCATATTATTTATGTACATCCTCTAGAAAATAACCTTATAAATCTCTGTACTACCTTACAAAGAAATATTTTTGACGTCTTCTAGGTTCTTATCATGGATAAGTTTACAGTCAAGATAATGTCATACTCATGTAAGATGGCAGATATTACAGAAGAAGGAGTTTCATGTGAGTAGGCATATGTTTTATCTTGCTGTCAATTTATTTTATTTGCAATGGCAAACATTTATTACTTTATCGCTTCGTGGAAGGTAGGGTGGTTTTGTCCAATTATTAATAGATATACTTCATCCCCAACCTTCAAAATTTCTTGCCTCTGTAGTTGTACCCCTGATTTTTTTAAAATACCATCTATGTTATCTAAAAATCCGCCCTTCGGACTATAGTTGTGCCACAACTGTGCTTCACTGAAAGTTGCACCAATGCACCATACAAGGTTTCTGTATTATATTCCGCTTCAATTGTCATAATGTGCTGCTACCTTGGTATGGTACTTATCATCTTGCTGCCATGCCTATCAATCATGAGTCGTTACAAGCCCCTTTTATCACCCAAAAGCTAAACTAATGGGGAAGTATATGCAACATATTTCAACACCCCCTCGCATCTTGGCTATTTCAGGCCTTAGATGGGGGATCGATGTAGGTCACAACTATTTTATTTATTAATAGTGTGTGGGTTGTGTCCTGAAATCGAGACCCTCAGACCTCTTGGCTCTGATACCATATTGAAGTACATGCACCTAAGTAGTTCGCCCAGAATCTTAAAACTATGGGAAAGGATGGACAATATATTTCAACAATTTTGAGTGTGCACCTCGAAATATGTCCTGGTTTCTTGAATCATTGTTCACTGTGCATGAATTTTCCATTAGATGCACCTTCTATCATCTAATATCAAGTCTAAGCAATTAAGTTCTCTTCCAGTGGTTGAAGATTTATACAAACGGAGGCAGCCATTGCCTTCAATGGATGCTATATATTTCATCCAACCAACTAAAGAAAAGTAAGTTTTAATTTGTACAACTATTTATCTTATTTGAAGTAATATTTTTTCGGTACAATCTCTATCTGTTGAAAGACTAGACCATATTATTGTTATCTTCAGAAAATGTTGGCAAATTAGTATTATGATATGGTAAGGTCAGAGTATATCATCTAATTCAATGCAAACACATAGGGTGTGTTTGGATCCTCTGCTAGCCTTGCCTAGCTGAGCGAGGCTTTCAAGCTAGCTCTAGCTGCAGCCTTTAAAAGCTAGGCTATTTGTTTGGTTGTTTCACCTTGCTGCCCACATACTACCATACTGGAAATGCTTTTCTCGTTCCTTGCCGTCGGAAGCGAGCCAAATCGGCTCTCCCGGCTGGATGCAATTTTTCTAGCCCGCTGAGGCTAGTTTGCCTGGCAAAGCTAATTCTTTTACCTCCTACCAGACACATAGTCTTGCTTAGCTAGGCTATAACTACTTTTGCTGAGAATCCAAACGCACCCATACTTTCTTATGAGTTCATGCTGGACATCGTTTGGCAAGTCCGTATTAGGGTATGCACAATTTGCCTCATCACCTTCAAAATTATAGCCATCAGATGAATGTCAACAAGAAAGGCAAACTGTCAAATTTACAATCCATTTGGAGGCTTGTTGTTTAAGCTTGTTTTCTCCTATCCGCGCATCCGCTAGCGTAAAAAGAAACAGAATAGTAGCTTTGATTGCTATTACAGTGAGGCGCCCTGAAGAACAGCATGACGTAGTGATCGTTGAAAGGAATGCAATGAGGTAGTAGCCATACCGCAGGATCTGCAATAACCTTGGGGTGGACAGCTCAGGCAGGCCAACTGACGGTAGTGTATTAGGTATATAATATGGCGAGTAGGGAGATGGAAGGAAATGAGGTGTCGAGTGCCATCTCAGTGTGGCTATTCTATCTTGTTGAGATGAATTGACCAGATGAATTCAGGAAAGGTAGGACATAAATAACAAATAAAATATGAGACTTGGCGCCCCTGCTCTCACGTATAGCTAAAGAAGGTTGATAATCCACATATATACTTCAACACCGCGTCTCACGCATAGCTCGATAAGGAAGACCTATCCTCTGAGACCATATTAAGTTTCATGCACCAACCAGTAGAACCAAACGTCCAAGCTGTGGAAACTGTTGGACAATCCACATATACTTCAAGATCCTACGATGCAAGTGCTCGTAGGCATCAGCTCATGGTTGCGTTAACAAAAAAGCAAAGTCCCTTGTCATCATGCACACTTATGGGCTTGCAACCTGATATGCTAAGCAACTAGATGTGCACGTACATTGCCATGGGCTTTAAGTATACTGCAAATCTGTACTCTTTAAGGCTTGTTTGGCCAACCTCTAGCTCTATTCCTTCCGCACGCTTAAAAACATAATCACATGCTTAACCATCGTGTTGACTTCCTACTTTTTTGTTTGAGCTGTTTGCTTTTATCTTCTGTGTTTTTTTAGATTCAGTTCCAGCAATGTTGTAAGACTAGTCCCTTGACATAGTACCGGGTCATGCATTTTACCTCCACCTATAGTCCTGCTTTGTTATTTACTTGTATCTGGTTATCATAGTTTCACTCTGTTTTTTATGCATCATTGTTGATTCATTTTCTAACCATCATGTTGTGGTGATTGCAGCATTGTTATGTTCCTCTCTGACATGTCAGGAAGAAGCCCGTTATACAAGAAGTACGCCTGAAACTAACACGAATTACCACCCACATCCTTTACATGAACTACCACCACATCGTTTATGTACAGTTCCTTTGGTGGTTTATTTATTGACACACTGTTGCTTGTGTTGTAGGGCATATGTGTTTTTCAGTTCTCCCATACAGAAAGACTTAGTTTCTCAAATAAAAAAAGATTCAAGTGTGTTACCTCGTATTGGCGCACTTAGTGAGGTTACCCTTAATTTTCTTGTTCATTTCTGTCTTATACTTGAGTATTTTAAAGATGAAAAAGTGTTCTATTGGCTATTCACCTTTTGTTCTGCTTGGCATTTCCAGATGAATTTGGAGTACTTTCCTATTGATTCCCAGGTATCAATAGTACTTCCATTATGGGTTTCAGATACAATCTGTTGCTTGATACATGTTCCAGAACTGTTTTTTTTAATAAGTATTTCCTAATAGGTATTATTTCACACACGATTGACTATAATAAATTGACAGCAGATGGTGGTTTGACCTGATGCTTTCCTAAGTCTTGAAATTGTCACAAGGGGGGGGGGGGGGGGGGGGGGGTACCGCTCTTCAGATTATGAGGGAATTCGATTAGTAGTGTTGGATAGCTCACATATTTTCCTTTTAATTTTTTGGTCCTGCTTTCTCAGTTACTAAAGCATCAAATCAGTGCTCCATTGTGAAAGGACCCATAAACATTTGCACTAAAAAAGACACATGCCAGTAATTATTAATAGTTACATATGCTAGGATTGGTAGGGCTGGATAGGATCATATGAGCAATGTGATCTTGCAGTTTTTTGCTAGAATTGTAAAATATTAAGATTCTACATAGTTAAGATGCTATCTTGGTTCGAATTAGTCCAGTGAATCTCAGATCGTGGATGTTAGTTATGTGTTTGGTGTCAATTTGTCATAGCTGTGCTGTATGTATACCTCTCTTATACATGGTGTTATTTGCTTATTGCCTTTACTGCCCATCGCATATGCTTATACCAGCCTGTTCTGCCTATTAAAATTTCATGGTCCACTGTAACAGTAGAATCATAAGACTTCCAGATTACGTTGTAGATTCTGACAACATTGGTTTTGGGCTAGAATGGTTATTTTTATACTAGATCGAAGTCACTCGCAGATTTACTGTAAATTTGAAATACTTAGTTGCATGGCTAGAATTCAAGGAGGTTCACCAGTGTTCAACATTGGCCAAGTTCATCTGTTACCATAGTAGAAACCATTGACTAACCAACTATTAAATCGCTGCCTGGTTAATCATTAACTATTTTGTAGTAACAGTTATGAGTTAGTACAAGTTATGTTTTGCTACGTGTGTACTATGTGATTATGTATTAAAAGTATTCCTACTGGAAGAGGATGCATGGGTCAACTATTTTATGGTAAATCCTTTTGTCTGTTATCAGCACTCACAGTGATTAGTGCACTGTGCAGGGTTTCATAACTGACCATGAAAGGGCATTGGAGGAGCTTTTCTGTGAGAACGCAGAAGGCTTTAACAAGTACAATGCTTGTTTGAACACAATGGCTACTCGTATATCTACAGTATTTGCATCAATGAGGGTATGTATATATCTGTTCCTTGTGTTGAGGATTGGTACAGCAGCGAAACAGTTGAGGGACAAGAAAGAAAAATCAGAAGTCAAATCCATTTTGACTTCTACAAACTTCTACTCGATTCTAGATAATCTGGTCATTCAGGAATATGATGTATTTTTTTTTTCTTAACCTTCAAGCATTGTTTTCAAAAGTCTTCTGACTATGAGTAGAGCTGAGTTTGAAGGTCCATGAATCCTATAAAATAGAGATGATAACTTCTGGTTATGAACAAAGGCTGTGTACCCACTACCTATCAATAAATAGAACTTTGTATTTTTGTGGCGGAGATGCATGTACGCACATCTGTCTTGCCTGCCAGCTTCTGGATGGGTTGGGCCATTGATGAGGGACAGTAAAGAAAAATAAAGAACAATCAGAAGTCAAATCCATTTTAACTTCTACAAACTTCTACTCTATTCTAGATAATATGGTCTTTTAGTCATATGTTGTATTTGTTTTCTTAGCCTTCAAGTATTGTTTTCAAGAGTCTTCTAACTATGAGTAGAGCTGAGATTGAAGGCTCATGAAGCCTATAAATAGAGGTGATAGCCTTAGAAACTCTTGATGCATGGGAAACTAATGTAGGCTCATGAAGCCTATAAATAGAGGTGATAGCCTCTGGTTATGAACCCAGGCTTGAAATAGAAACTCTTGATGCATGGGAAACTAATTTAGCGAAGATAAAAACAGACAATCTTGGTGATAACTAATGCACTCAAAAGGGAAGGGTCAAAAGATGTGTATGCTCGACTGATGATTTGAACTGTGTTACTGTGATAACTTTGTTATGATCTCATTTCTTTACATCTTTGGTTTCTTCAACTTAACAAGAACTCTAATGCTTGACATATTGCAACTTGGTACATACCATCTGTTAGCTTATTATTTAAATTTTTCTCTAACCTATAGGAATTTCCCCGTGTGCACTACCGCGTTGCCAAGACCATTGATGCTTCTACAATGACAACACTAAGGGACTTGGTGCCCACAAAGATAGCTGCTGGTGTGTGGAATTATCTCGCCAAATATAAAACGTCAATTCCTGAATTTCCGCAAATGGAAACCTGTGAACTGCTCATAGTAGACCGTTCAGTAGATCAGGTACATTTGAACATACTTGTATATCTGACTTCAACTTCTACACCTGCTCTACATGTAATACAGTGCTATTTATGCTGCTGCTTCATCGTTATTTTGATATACTGCAGATTGCACCAATAATTCATGAATGGACTTATGATGCCATGTGCCATGATCTGCTATTCATGGATGGTAACAAGTATGTACATGAGGTCAGCATACAATCAGATCTTTTTTATTAATGTTGGAATTCTTTCCTGTTGTTTCCTTGGTTGCTTACTGGATCCTTATATGTGAGTGAAAAAGGTCCCAAGTAAAAATGGTTCAGCCTCGGAAAAAAGAGAGGTTCTGTTAGAGGACCATGATCCAGTTTGGCTTGAACTTCGACATGCCCATATAGCAGATGTGAGATCACTTCTCAGTTCGTTTTTCTACGTGTTCGTTCTAGAATTTGACAGTTGTACACTTAACAACCATAATTTCAGGCAAGTGAAAGACTCCATGATAAGATGACACATTTCGTTTCGAAGAATAAAGCTGCCCAACTACACCAAGCAAGGTTCGTCCATAGTTTCAAACCAAGTATGAAACTAGGTGGGATGGCTCTTTACAAAATAGGTTCATATTGGTGCCGTTCTTCACATGCTTTTCTTAGACTAATTCATTTCTGTCTCGCGAACAAACAAGTATAAATTAAATTTCTCTTATGGTATTATGAAAACGGATGTCTTGGATCACATTAGGATTATTAGTGAAAATTTCCCTTATGGCATTATTAGTTTCAAACTCATGTTCCTTTTGTCGCTCATGCTTTGGACTTACCATCAGCTCATTTCTGATTGATGGATTGTTCACTAACTAAACGCACTCTATACTTTGATCCTTGTTTAGTACAAGATCGTCACACGAGAGCTCTACTTGGTGCTGGTCCCAGGCGCCGACCCCTCTGTTGCCATTGCGACTAGTCTCTCCACCCCTGTTGTCACATCCACCACCTTTTTTAGCAGTGTCATCATTGTCTTGGTCATTTGTGTGGCTCTCATCTCTTGTCTTTAATTCGTCGTGGTCTTCTAGGGTCTATCTCTGGAAATGCTTCTTTGGATTGTCATGGTTGTCAGCCTGGTAAGAAAATTCAATTACCTTATTCTCATAGTGAGTCAATATCTTAGCGTCCCTTTGATCTCGTTCATTCCGATGTTTGGAGTCAGGCTCCTTTGTTTTGAAACGGGGTCATCGCCACTATATTCTATAAGCAATCTGCCGCCATGGTTCATACCAAGCTCTCCACTTCAGTTCGTTTTTTCCCCCAGATTCTCTTGGTGAGTATATCTCTCGTTCATCGCGTGGATTTCTTGCTGTGAAGGGTTCATTTGCTCAACTCTCTTGTCCCGGTGCTCATGCTCAGAATGGTGTTGCTGAGCTGAAGCATTGTCACCTTCTTGAGACTACTCATGCGTTGCCGCCTCCCTTCCTCCTCACTTTTGGGGTGAGGCTGTTTCCACTTCCACCTATCTTGTCAACACTTAACCTTCTTTTCCTCTTTAGGGCGGTATACTTTTGAGCGCGTCAGTGGTGTTTCTCGTGGCTATTCTTCACTTCGCTTGCATTTGCTACGTTCTTCTCGCCACTCGCGAGCGCAGTCTGTTGAGTGTGTCTTCATAGGATATAGTGCCGAGTACGGGGGCTAGCGGTGTTGGAATCATGTCTGTCGTTGCATGGGTTTTCTTGGGGTGCGACTTTTGATGAGTCCCCTTCTATCAGCTTCCATCTTCTCCTTCGGCTTCCTCTGGCGAGTCTCTTTCTCAGCCGAATTTTTCTGACACCTATCACTGTCTTGCTCTTGTCTACACATCCACTGTGCCTCTCCCTATTCCTGTCGTGGAATCCTCGTGTCCCACGGCCTCTTGACACACTCCTGTTCTGGATTACCCACCGTTGTCATCATCTCCTTTGTCTCCCCAGGTTCCTCCTCGCGTTGTTCCCTCTTATCCTCTCCACTGCGCTCGTCGTCCACGAGATCAGTCTTCCTGATATGCCTTCTCCTAATGGGCCATCTTCTCTTGATGTGCTGTCTACTTCTGTTGAGGCATCTTATCTTGATCACCGCCTCCCCCTGTTATGGTTTCCATGCTCGCCCTCGTCAGCTTATTGATCGATACGGTTTCAGTGTCGCTGTTCATCTCGAGCTACCTTATCATGATGCTGTCTTCATCCGAAATGGCAAGATGTGATGGCTGGGGAGATTGCCCCCTTGCTTGCACCGATATGTGTCATCTTATTTCTGTTTTCCCCATGTTCATCCCATCACTTGCAAATGGGTCTATAAGTATAAGGTTAAGACTCGCTTTGATGGTTCTCTTGAGTGCTACAAGCACGTTTTGTGGCATGTGATTTTCAGAAGGAGCATGGTCGCACTACGATGAGACATCTGCTCCTGTGGCTCACATGACCATTGTTCTCACTCTTGACGTGGCTTCCTTTTGCAACTCGCCTGTCTCTCAGCTTGATGTCAAGAATGCCTTTCTTAATGGCGAGTTGCATGAGAAGGTTTATATGCCCCCACCACGTGGCTATTCTGTTCCAGAGGGCATTTTCTGTCGTCTTCATCGTTCTCTTTATGGCGTTAAGCAAGCCCCTCGTGCCTAGTTTGAGTGCTTCACCTATGTGGTCACTGCTGCTGCCTTTTAGTGGAGTTAGAGCATATAGCACCAGGGTGCCTACCGGTGTATGGTGAAAAATTGCTACTTTACCAAGATTTTTTTTTCCCTACATGGTGTCCTGTGCAACCCCTTTGGTACAAGTAGATCCCGCCAATTTCAGCGTGTGATCATCATCCTGACCTCTTTGTGCACCTTTCGCCCTCAGGTCAGACTTTTTCTTCTATATGCTGATGACACTAGAGATGCCTTTGAGTATGTTGACTTTGTTAGGGCTCTTAGTGACCAATTTCTTATGTCGGATCTTGGGATTGAGGTTTCTATCCTTCTGATGGCTTCTTCATCTCCCAAGGAAGGTACATCTGGGATCTTCTTGCTCGTGCCGCTCTTAGTGATGAGTGCCTCTCTTACTGATGACCCTACGTTGAGACTCGCCCACTGTCCACCTCCGAGCTTCTGATGGCAAGCCTCTTTCTGACCTGTTGAGATTTCTTTGCACGTTCCGGTTCATTAGAACTTATGGCATATTCCGATGCTACTTGAGCTAGTGATCGTTTGGATTGTTGTTTGCTTTCTGTACTTTGTTTTTCGCATTCTCTCATTGACTAACGAAGAAAACTGACAACAGTACCTAGTAGTTTTCCCCATTCGAGTGCAAAGGCTGAGTCGTGAGCTATGGCTCTTTTGACAGCAGAAGTGGACTTGGCTATGATGATTGCTTGATGATTTTGTTTTTTCAGTTACTGTGCCAACTCCTCTTAGTATAAGTGCTGTATTGCGTCTGACCCTATGAAGCATGAGTCCACTGGGCATATTGGTGTTGATGCTTCCTTCATGGGCTCTCATGTGTAGGATCAGTTAGCGTGTTTCTTGTCGAAGGCCTCCACAAGAGCACAACACGGCTTCTACCTGTCCAAAATCAGTGATGTCGATCCACTATATATTGCTGTGTGTATTTTCCCTGTTCTGTAAGGCGCTTTCTGCATATTTCCCGCACCTGTACGTGTATATATACGGGCCCATGGCCTTCAAGAAATACAAGTTGCATATTTCCTAACAGATTCTAAGTACACTTCTCTTTTCTTATGCCCAGTTGAATGTGTCGATTTTTGTTTTTTATGTTCTGGACTTCTCTTGCTAGTGCTCATTGCTTTCTGTTTAAATTTTCAGAACTGGAGCAGAGCTATCAACTAGGGACCTGCAGAAAATGGTTCAAGCTCTTCCACAGTACAGTGATCAAGTTGACAAGCTTTCTCTGCATGTCGAGGTTGGTTGTTATATTGTCTGTGGTACTGTTGCATTTTTTCTTCTGAACACAAAACTATGTATGTGGATGTATTAGCTCCAGATTTTCTTCCGAAATTGGTGTAAGGTGGAACTCTGTTCTAATTTATAGATTCCATCTAAACATAGTATTTTTAAATCGAGCATTCAAAGTCCCTTATTCATTAACTACTTTGCACAAAAAAAATTATGTTATGTGTGGACCTGTGGGGTTAACAGAGCACCATTTCTTTCATAAAAGTAGTTCGGATAGAGTTGCCACTTAACAAGCCTAAGAAAGGCTGAAATCAAAAGATTTATGTCATGAGCATGGCAGGATATGGCCTATTTGAGGTAACCCTGGACACAAGAGGCGGGCGCTGGCAGCTGCACGTCAAGGGCATGGAAGGGGGAAAGAGCAAATAGATTTATCAGTTTTTACTTAATTCGAAATGGAAGCAAATGACCTTTTTGTTTCTTTTGAAATGATATATATGGAGACATGTATCCCATAGAAAAGTGTCTTGGTCCTAGGAGGTACTAGGGACCAATTTTTTTAATTAGGTGGGTGTAGCCTCGAACCCTGACTTAGCTCACCACCTCACGTCGGCCTTTCTCAGCTATCAATCTTGTAACGATGGCAGCTAAGAGCATATCCACCGGTGACCCCACTAGAGTGTGCGGTAACAGTACCAGACACATAGCCACTTGCCGGAAAAAAATTGGGTGAGTTCCCCCACCGGCACTCCCGATAGAAAGCGGCAACTTTTGTTTTATTTTATTTTTTGCTACTCTGCATTGCAACAAGCAAGTCCTGAGCATATCCGTCGTGCTGGCCACCACTCCTCCCAGCGCGAGAGCCGTCCCCAGTTACCCCTCCTTGGACGACGGAAGGTGTCGCGGACTCGCTTGACCAGCACGATGGCCTCCTCCTCTTGCGGCACCGGACGAGGCTCTCCATCAGCGACAGACACTGCACGCCGAGCAGCCGAACAAGCTGCCGACCGCGGACAAAAAGAGGTGACTAGAATTCTGAACCATGCAGGGGATAACGAACAGCCGGTCGCTCACAGGGAACAAAACCTCTTGGAGCTCCACGCGCAGAGGGGCCAGCAACTAGCTCGTAGCTATTAGAGAGATTATTGTATATTTGTATATCCCCTATTAGCTAGGGGGTTTCCTGCTTAATTGCCACCTGTACATGTATATATGTACAAGTTGCATATTTGTCTATTCATGACATGATATCAGAATAGGTTTGTTTCCTACGCACGTCGCAACTCGTGCAATTCTTCTCCACGTTCACGTACAGATCGGATCTCATATCGATCTCAATCCCACAGGCTGCACTGTATAGGTCTTACGTGACTTCTGTGTTTCGACTTGAAGCTGCCCTGTCCACATACCAGCTTGCCGTCTGCCTCCTGCCCGCCCTTGGTCGCTGCCCGTCTGCCCCGTTCCATCCGCCTCCTGTCCCAGGTCGCCGTCCTATCGCGCTCCGTTCACAGGACCGCCGTCGTGCGCCGTCTGCCGCCGTTCGTCTCCGGCCGCCACCGGAGTCCGGCCGTCTTCTCTTGGTCCCCTGCTGGTTCTTCGTCTTCAGCTGGCTGCGATCCATCGATTGTTTGGTTGACCAGCTGACCCATCCGTAAAAAAAAAGAAGTATCCGGCATGTGATCCTTCACTACTCGGTACCCCTCCGCGATCTTTGTTGCCTGTTTTGATGCTTGTTCCAAATATTGGTTTTGTACCATGTCTGCTGTACAACGGGTTTCCTGCCTATTCACTCATTGTAATCCAAGTTGCGTCTCCCTAACATGGTATTGCAGCAAATTAGGGCTTTCTCTGTTGCTCTACTTTTTAATCTCGTGTCGCCGTCACCATATGACGTACCTGCTCTGCTTGCCGCCCCTCGCCATATTCGTGCAACCCCGGTACACTGCTGCTCTTCATCCTGAGCACACGTTGTCCATCACCATACATGATTTCTTTGTTTTGGATGTGGTTGGCATGATCTCCTGAAATCATCGGTGCTATGTTTATTCACGCTGCTGCTGCTTACTCTTCTGCGTCACCACAACTAGGCTGACATCCAGAGTTTAAAAACCATTTTTCCTAGGATCCCGGTATTTTATAGGATTTAGAGCATCTCCAACCATGGTTGCAAATTTGTCCCCGCTATGCGTCCCTGTCTGCAGCAGTACTCCTCATATCCCACCCCCCAAATCCATACAAAATCACGTAGAACTGAATAGAGGAGTTTGTCATACACAACCAAAAGCACCGGCTAGTTCTTTTTTAATCCTCGGACAACTAGTTCTACTAATTATATAGGAAAGGAGAGGATCACCACGGTGCCTTGCCTTTCCCCTTGTCATCTTCGTGGCGGTGGTAATACATGTCGAAGACCATCGGAGGAGGACGAGCAGGGGAGTCCGGGGAGGCATCTGCGGCTTGGGCTTGCTCCACAGCGAGGCGTTGGGCTTTGGCGGCGGCAACTGAGCCACCACCTGCTCCGATGCCTCGATGTCCTCCTTCAACGCCTTTACGTACTCATGGCGGCAGCGATAGCGTTGGTCTCTGCGGAGGTCAACGACCGGCGTGGGCCTTTTGCCTGGCGTGTCGAGCCGCCCGTGCCTCAGAATTCGGTAGCCGCCTTGGGCTCGGAGGACACGGCACGAGCATCCAGCAGCGCGGGAGCACGTACTAGGGATGGTGCGGACAAGCGTTTGCATTGACCATGGCTAGCCGTCGGCCTGGAGCTTGAAGAGCCACCCTTGTCCTCCATCGAGCGGTGTGTGTGTGTGTGTGGGGGGGGGGGGGGGGGGGAGCTCCGTCGTACAAGGAGGGGAGGGACATTGACAGTGATGAGGAGAGGCGGGTCCGGGGAGAGAGCTCGAATCATCTGGCACGAGCCAATCCTAGTCGATGTCGGGGTGCGACCCCGATCCGTTGCCGAAGTCGGCCATGGGGAGATGATGGGGAGTGGATTGGATCAGAGTGACCGTGACCGGCTAGGGTTTAGTCCGGGTGGGGTATATGTGGGGTTGAACTGGGTCGGTCTGATGTGGTGGATGGTGTGTCCGGACTGCCCCAAATCCACCCCACATATGGGCTGGGTTTGAGGGGTGCCGAACAGCTCGGGCATTTGGGCTGGGTTTTAGGGGTCCGGTCACCGCCTGGGCTGTCTGCCCCGCCAAATGGGGGAGAGTAGGGGGCTCGGTTGGAGATGCTCTTATGGTCTGAGTTTTTGCTCAAATATATTTAACGTTTTTATTTTATGCTAACACCAATGTACCATATTTTTATTTGAGGAAACACAAACTTGCGTCTATATATTCTATTATTCTTACGTCTCTATATATTGGAAAAGCTGTAGTTACAAAACCGCAAGGGGCTGAGTACAAGGGGGGTTTAGTTGACGTCCCACTCCCCACCAGGCAAACACACCCTAAGCCCTAGGGCACAGGCACGGGCTGCAAGTTTGGCTTGTATCTTAATCAGCCCTAGTGGGGTGGCAGCACACTCATTGGTACCTTCAGAAGTGCAACCGTTGTGGTGCTTCCACAGCATACAGGAGGTGAGCAGGACCATCGAGACATCACCAGTGCGAAGATCCTTGTGTGAATGGGCCTTGTGGTTAAGCCACCAGTCCAATAGGACCTCACCGGGGTAGGGAGGCGGAAGGGGAATCTGATCCAGGTCAGCACTTGACCCACAATGCCTCAAGAAGGAGCAGTCAACCAGGAGGTGCGAGATTGTCTCATGGTGTGCTATGGGTTCGGCAGTCCAAGACCTCTCCAGCACACACGCTTCTAATTGGATGTTGCCCCATTAGCATCTTCGTGGCCCTCCCATATGCACACTCATGTTGTGTTTATCCTATGAAACTGAAATGCTTTTGCACCATATTGTATGTTTGATAATTGATTAGTACACAATTACTATTTGACTTGTTATATTTTTGTCTATTGTTTGAAGCATAAAAGAAATAATTTGTCTATTTATGTTACTTCATTCTGTACAGATTGCAGGAAAACTCAATAGCATAATAAGGGAGCAATGTCTTCGAGATGTTGGACAGCTAGAGCAGGATCTTGTTTTTGGTGATGCTGGGACAAAAGAATTAATCAATTTTTTTAGGACGCAATTGGTATTTTTTCATTTGAATTACATGGAAAGATATATTGGACTCTTTGGACATTATATTTAGATATTTACTGACTCAATGCAGGGTGTAAGTCGTGAAAATAAGTTGCGTTTGCTGATGATTTATGCAGCAATCAATCCGGAGAAGTTTGAAAGTGATAAGGGTACGAAATTGATGCAGGTAAATTTGTATAACCTCTTGGTGAAATGCATTCTTATACTTTCAGCTGCTACTGTATCTCTATCGGTTCCGATGTAAATATTCCTTTTCTAGTAGATATACACAGCGCAGGTTAACATCTTGAAACATTATTTTTGGGACATGCTCTGCACTCTGCAGTCATAGTTAGGTAACTGGTTACACCTTCACTTTAGTGTTGGAGTTTTTGTTTTGTGTTTTTTCATAAATGAACATTCTCAATTTTTGTAATGAGATGAAAACTTTACTTTTATGATGTGATAAATACTTGAGGAAGTAGGCAGATCCATCCCATATATTTGATATCCAACAGCAGAGAAATAGTGAGATGAAGTGGCGCTCTCGTATGCAGCTTTAGGGCATGTACAATGCAAGGTGCTTCTGCACAATTGCTTTGAGGAGAGAGAACTTTGCCATGTCACTAAGCACTTGTCTAAATTAGTTTTATCCAATGCTAGCAATTCTATTGAGGTGCCTAATTTCCAGAGCTGTATCACTATCACTTTCTCAAGCACTTATAATTCCAACGCTAGAAAACATATCCTGTGATGCGGGGCCTTAAACGATACACTGAAGACACATTCTATCCGAGCCATTTGATTTTGTTCTTACGGTTAGGATCAACATTTGCTAAGGTTCAGTCTGTCATTTGTGGATATGCAGAAGGCACCGTGGGTTATTCTGTAATTGGGCGACCAGTCCCGTTCCTCTCCCGTACATGTTCGATCCTTCTCTAGGTTGATTAATTGTGCAAGAGAATCCTCCTGCCGGAATGGAGTTCTAGGGTTGGCTTAGCTTAGAAGCACAAAGCACACACACAACTGGAGCTTAGAAGCACAGATACAAAGATACGGACATGCTAATGCCTCCTACATTTGAGTCGCTACATCCAATGAATTCACTTGTCTTGAAAACAAAATTGACATGCTTGTATAGATCTAGACATTAGTACTACTACATAACTTCTCCTTTTGTTCCCCTAAATACAAGCAGCAACATATAATGCTGCAGGGGACGAGTCGGCTGGCCGATCTCGCATATATATCTCGACTTAAGTGAATTTAGTACCTGATAGAAGCACACAATGGATTAGTCAAACGGACGTGGTTGCATGCAGTGCAACGAACCCTAGAACTGAAATGGGAGATGCACTATTGTGGGGATCCAGAAAAGGGAAAATCTTCAGAATTATGAACAGATAAAGTTAAGCCGATTTTTCAAAAAGCACAAGTGTGGGGATTCTCCAATGCTAGCAAGTTATACTTGTGATGTCGACGTCCACACATCGTCCATCATCCATGTGATTTGGATTACAGCAGTCATGGAATTGCATATGGCAGTTGCTCATGAATCCGTATGTTGCCTGTGTACTGTAGTGCTGCAATGACCATAATTTCTTGCAATTGCTTTAACTTAGGAATGATTAATTCTGTATTTTTCTTAGTATGAACGATCTGATATGGTTCTTCAAAAGGATAGTACTACTTCTGTTGGAGTTACTTGAACGTCCCACTCGCAGGCCCAAACAAACAGTATAAGGTACAATTGTTCTGTGGTCTAGTAGCACACATGCAAGCACCAGCAGCAGCTCTGCCGAGATAATTGTCTCGGCCACCGGTTTAAAGCACCTTACGAAAAAAAAGTTAACTTTCGGAAGCACCTGAGAGGCATGGTTAAAAAAAGCGTTAAGCGGAGGCGAGGCGCTGGGCCTGCGCTTCAAGCTTAAGCGTACGTTTTTTTGCGCTTTTTGGTGCTTAAGCGGAAGAAAGCGTGAGGCGCTAGGCCTACGCTTCAAGCTTAAGCGCGCTTAAGCGTACGCTTTTTTGCGCTTTTTTGAACAGGGCTGAGAGGTACCGAAGAAAAGTCAGGCTCCCCTCACCCTGTGGAGTCGATGATGCAAAAAAGAAAAAAACCTGTATTTTTTTCCTAGCCACTCATCTAAGCATCTGTATTTTACATGCTCTTATAGAAAATGATTATAAATTGGCATACATGAAGCAGCACAAGGTTGTGGAGGAGCAACTCCACCTTGCTGCTACAATGTGGACAGCACAAGTGTTCAAGGAACCACTTCAACGTGCTAGGAGCTACCAAAAGTTCAGTCCAAACACTTAACACACATGATCTAATCCAAGATCTAGGACAAGAACACAGTGTTCCTTTTTTATTGATAGGTAGTGGGTACATAGTCTGGTTACATAGGTAGAGGCGAGGACCTCTATTTATAGGCTTCATGAGTCTTCACTACTTAACTCTACTTATAGCTAGAAGGTTCTAGATAGCACTACTTAAAGGTAGGAAAGCAAATACAAACAACCTGGTTATAACTCATAGCTAAAACAATCTAGAAACCACTACACCACATATGACTAGAGTGCTGAATTATGTAGAATATAGTAGAAGCCTGTAGAAGCCATAATAGATTTGTCTCCTAATTTTTTTTTCTCTACTGTCCCTCATCAATATGCTTGATGTAGATTTAGCACTTAGCATTTTAGCAATGCATACAACACAGTGGTGACATTTGAGTGAACTCTTGGCTAGGAAAGTTTTTAAAGAAATTTATGAAAATAATACTAAATCTTCCTCCTGTAATACTACTAAATAATAACACTTAAATATATGACACTGTAATGCATGCACATGAGGTTTTCATACTGGATAAGTATCAACACATGGCTGTTCTGGTACTCCTTCCTTCCTGGTTTATAAGGCCCATACGTGCTTTTAGGTCCTCAATTTGATCTCAAGGTACGTGCGGGCCTTATAAACCTGGAAGGAGGGAGTACCATGTATTTGGTTGATTACAGGTGCATAGTAAGGAACACTGAAACTGAGCATGTGCGGAATGTTATTTGATTGACACATGATTCAGAAAGGCTTTGTTATCTTTGTCGCTTAGCTTGGGTACCCCTTGGAATCTTACTGCCAAGAAAAACTATTTCAGAATCACATAACTGGTAGCACCTTTCAAATGCAATACAGTGGTATCAACTTCTTGCATGAGAGGTCTATAACTCTGTTTATGTTTCTCTATGAAACCTGTTGTTTTGGATTTTCTCTATTAATCTCATGCTGATTCTGTCTATCATCATTTGGGCTGGAACCTTAAGATGTTCTGTTTGTTGACAGTTGGCAGGATTATCCGCTGATGACATGATTGCTGTGAATAACATGCGCTGCTTATGTGCTGATACAAAAAGGCCCTCGGCAGGAGGTTTTACACTAAAATTTGATGTCCACAAGGTAAAGGCTCTAATTTCCATCTTAACTTGTTTGCATGCATAATTTGAACGTAAGAGTTTGCTCATTTCTTCATTTTGAGAACAGAAAAAACATGGACATAGGAAAGAGCGAACAGGGGAAGAATCAGCATGGGCATTGTCCCGATTTTATCCGGTTTTGGAGGTATCAACTTAAACTATATCTTTATATCTGCCCAAAAATGTTCATTCTGACTCTTTGCATGGGCTTTGTATGTAATTATTTCTTGATGTACAAGTTCTTATTTATGTACTTTCTTATTGCTGGTGCTGGTTTCATCCAGATCTGCTAAGCTATCTATTAAAATTGTGAATATGTGTACAAGTTGTGCTACAATTGGACTTGTAATTAGCGGAGGGTTAGGTGTTTGAGTCGAACACGTGTAACCAGGCCTAATATATGAAGACATCGGCAGGGTAGCAAAATTAGGCTAGACGAACGTCATCGGTTGTACCATGCCAATTTAGTACATAGGAAGGAGCGCTCATAGTCATTCCCTGTGGAGTAGGCGTCAGCAAATGTCGGTATTGTGCTTGCTTGTCCTCGTTTGGCCGACATGCGGCTCAGATTTCTGACACTATCTGGCAAAGAAAATCCTTATACTGCTAATCTTATATTCTGAACTGTTCTATACGTTCCTGCATCGTGCTGCAAGCTGCTCGTCAACCATTTTTTTCTTGGGCTTTTGAACATCATTGACATGGGATATCCATGTTGGTACCATTGTGAAGGATCAGTAAACAATTTAAACCCCAATTTTGTACATAACGTATCAAAATTCTGTTTAGTTGTGTTTGATGAAATTACAAAAAAGGTGCAGAATATTTAATACAAAGGCACACCGAAAATTTGTATTTACAGGACTTATTTCACAAATCTCATGCTATTTCAAGATTTTTGTAGGATACATCTTTACAGTTCCTTAGCATAGGGATTGAATGTCTATTTTGTGCAGTTCTGTTTTCATTTATGCATGTAAAATGAGGTCCCTTTTGTACAGGATTTGATTGAGAAGCTCAGCAAGGGTGAATTACCAAAAGATGAATATAACTGCATGAATGACCCCAGTCCCAGTTTCCATGGACTACCTACCACTACCAGCACCTCAGCCCGCACAAGCCCAGCTCACTCGATGAGATCCAGAAGGACGGGTGGCTCATGGGCTAGGCCTCGCGGTTCGGATGATGGGTATTCAAGGTCAGTGGTGGATACTCCCAAAGTAGAATCTTCTCAGAACTATCTAGAACTCTGACGCCTGTGATTATCTTGTGGATGGATTACTATCTATGTGTCAATAGCTAGGAGTGCTCTTCCTGTATGTGAGCCTTTGACTTCTGATATCATTAAACAATCTCTGCCATTGCGGAAAATGCTCATGCAAGTACTACTGTGTCTAGAATGGGCAACCTGCACATGCGGTCCTATACCTCATAAAAGGATTATCCAGATCCCTGTAATTTGAAAGCGTGACTTAAATCCTTATGCTTAGTAAACATATGGCCCTTAGGTGGAGTACTAGCCAGTGACGTTTTGATTTAATTCCTTTTGGTTTTTGACCTAACATGGAAATGATTAATGTCAAATGAACCCATTCGGTTAATCATGTCATGAATGCGTCAATCAAATGTGCAGAATCTTATGGTGACTTAGCAAGTTATCCTGAGCTCCTTAATAATTAGGTCAAATAAGTACTCCCTCCGTCCACGAATAAGTGTACTTCTAGCTTTTGTCACTAGTTAAACTTATTTAACTTTGATCAACTTTATAGGGAAAAGTACTAGCATTTATGATACTAAATTAGTATCATTAGATTTGTCTTGGCATGCAGTTCCAAAACATACTAATTTGATGTTATATATGTTGCTACTATTTTTTTAATAAAGTTGGTCAAATTTTAAAAAGTATGACTAAGGACAAAAGTTAGAAGTACACTTATTCGTGGATGGAGGGAGTACACCTTAAAGTGTATTTTGGCTGATTAGGTAGTGTTCACTGATCATACTTGGGAAAATTGAAGATGCCCATATTTTCTGCTATGTAATACGACCAATTAAAACCCTGTTTGAAAGTAGATAAAGTTTTATGTAACTGTAAGCATGCGTTGTCTACTTGACGTTATGGGCATTTTGCAGTGATTCTGTATTGAAGCATGCGGCCAGTGATTTCAAAAAGCTTGGCCAGCGAATATTTGTTTTTGTCATTGGTGGTGCTACGCGATCAGAGGTGTGCAGTAGTACTCTCTTGCTTGCTCAATTACTTACGTATTGACGTTGTGGCTTTAGATTCATTTATGCTTTACTCTAGTCATTTTGAACACCTACAATTCTGTACGGGCATACTAATCTGCGCACAGTAACCAATAATATGCAATTTCCAGTTACGCGCTGCACACAAACTTACATCCAAGCTGAAGCGTGAGGTCATCCTTGGTTCGTCCAGCCTTGATGACCCACCCCAGTTCATCACAGTAAGTAGTTTGAATTGTTGTTTATCTTGTGTTGAATATGTAAAGACCTTGTAAGATTGATCAAGTATATGGTTTACAGAAACTGAAGATGATGTCGGCCGAAGAGCTGACACTTGATGATCTTCAGATATAAAAGCATGCACGTGGGCTGTGGCACCATCTGGAATTTCCCCATTGTACTCATTTTGCTATTAACTTCGTTAAGCCTAGTTACACGCTAATTGCATCAAACCACATGCTATCAATACGTTATTTAAGCTGTATCATATTCATTTTGTATGGAATGGCTTCCCAAAACTGGCTACTCATGATTGAAATGAGTGTACATAACAGTGGCCAGCAACTGTAACTGTGCGAGGATTTTTTTTTTATCTGGCTAATGGTTGGTTTTTGCATACTCGTGGATGACAAAAATCTTCTCAGTTTGAGTTTCAGGTGACGTGCTTCCGTGTGTGCGCAACAACCACGTCTATCGATTTATTCCTTGATTTACGAAGTGACCTGCATTGAAATGAATACAAAGTTTCCTTTTTATGGGGAAATTAATAAGAAATCTTGCCAGGAAATTTTGTTAGTCTTACGAACTACTCCCTCCGAATCAAAATATAAGATGTTTAACTCCCTCCGTGTCAAAATATAAGATGTTTTAATGTTTTCTAGACAAAGCGTATCTAGACATATTGCACTTCATTGTTTTATTGGTTGATTTTTTTTGTCAACCTTCATTGATATTTGAGCTCTAATGGATTGATACACTCTTGAATATTGCAATAAAAAGATGTGTGCATCGATCGATGCAGAAGCTGGAGTTTTAACCCCATTAAAAAAAAAGTAGTAAACGGTAAAACATCTTACATTTTGATCTGGAGGGAGTAGATTAAGGCATGTTTTTTTTTTTCTATGCTCCTTTGCTGCGAGTGAAATTCCCCTCTCTTGGTATATGTGTTGTGGTTTATCTGAAGGTCAGTATCAGGATAAGTGTACAAATTACATCTGAAAATACATAGGAAACACTTTATAAATAGGGAGTAAACACTGATTAATACTCCATCCGTCTCAAATTAATAGATGCCTCTATTTTAGTCCATCTTTGTGACAATTAATTTGAGACGGAGCGAGTATACAACACACCTAAACTGATGGTTGATCAACACTTCAAAACAATTGGAAGCAGCAAAGCACTAATATCCTTTCTCTGCCATATCTATTTCTTGAATGAATGAGCCCATCATAGATTCGTAGGACATCCGAAAGTACATAGGAAACCCTTTATAAGCGCCTCTTTGACTTGTAGGAATTAACAACATGTGAATAGGAATATTATAGGAATATGATGTTGACATTTGAAATCCTATAAGAACCAAAAACATAGAAATCAGTATTAGTTAGGTGTTGTTTGATGGCACAGTAGGAAAAACGCAGGAAATTTGTATAGAGATTGAGTGCACGTCATAGCTGTCATATTTTTCAAAGAGGTCTCACCACTTGTTAGAAATCCTATAGGACTATAGTGTAGGAAAGGAATTCATAGGAATTTGGAGGATTCAATCCTTTGAATCAAATGGACTATAGGAAAAAAAACCTATAGGTGGAAACCCTATATAATTCCTTTGAGAATCCTTTGAATCAAAGAGGCCCTAAATAGGGCATAAAGACTGAGAATATACTCATGGTGGATTAACAGCGATTTTGGTGCCGGACGACCTGGCGACTGCGGAAAGCAGATTCCAAATCTGGATCTCGAGTTTGCACGCTATTTGGGCGGAAAACAGCAACTTTTTAGGGGAAAATTGGAGCGGAAATCAATGGAATTCGGCCATGGAAACGCAAATGAAGATAGATTAATAAGTTAAGCAGCGGACCTATGAATCAAAACCACAAAAACACACTCAAATCACAGATCGATCCAAAGGAAAATTGGGGCTATTTTTGGTGGAAATTTTCAAATTTAGGCAAGAACAAGAAATTTGTACGAACGTGGGGAGACAAGATGTGGAAGAACACGAAGAACACACGCACACAAAAGAGAGATAACTCGTGAATCCTACGAGGGAATCGCAAAACCCGAGTCAACAACACGCTTGATGTAACTGATTTACCTTCACGGTCGGTCCACCGTGCCAATACCAATAGAATCCCAAAGATAAGTTGAGAGAGGTTGGTGTGTTACTACTATAATTCCAAAGGGAAAGAATAGCAATCACCAAGGAACCTTGATACAATCAAATAGCCATGAATCCCATGGGAGAGTTTCTCCACATGGGAGGGGAGCATATGCTCAATTCTATCTCACATCGGCTCTCAACCTAGGTATGAGGGGAGGGGTCCCTTTTATAGTCTAGGTGCAAAGGGGAAGGGATTAAAGGGGAAGATTCCCTTTACTGCGCGCAGGTAGGGGGGGGGGGGTCGCTGGACGGTCCGGAGGTCAAGTCGCCGGATTGTCTAGTGGCCGATGCTGGTCCAACGTGTGCGCTAGACGGTCTGGAAGCTAGCGCCGGATGGACCGGCGATGGCTTTTTTCTGCTGTCAGGTAACAAGGCGCCAGATGGTCCGGCCCCAGCGCCGGATGGGTCGGCCGTTGCCGGACGGTCCGACGTGGGGACGCGGGATGGACCGAACGCAGCTGGGAAGTCTTAACCCAAGAGGCGTTGCAGGGGGCACCGGTATATACCAGAGCCATCCGACGCTTGGGGCGTCACCGGACGATCCAACTGGTGGACGCCAGACGATCCGGCGGTTGGTTTCCGCGCACATGCTACTTCAGGAACCGGACGATCCAGTGCCGCTGTTGCCGAACGATCCGACGGTCTCCAGGAGATGCCTTGTTCTCCTCTTATCTTCTTCTTCTCCGTCTTGGGTATCTTGGCGATCTCCTTGGCCATATTCTTGATCATCTTCAGCGCCGTATTGGGGCTCCATTAGGGGGACATATCTTGTTGGATGTGTCGGGATGCATCATTCTCAAGGTTGATATAATATTACGCTTGCATAACTGTTCCCAAGAGAAGATGGTAGCCATGACCTCCCTTGAGTTTGGGGAGTATGCACTTCTTTGGTGGGAACAATTGAAACAAATCGAGAAATTAATGAAGAGTCACCAATTGCCACTTGGGATGATATGAAGAAAGAGGCGCATTCTTACCCGTGACCTCTTTAAGAAGCTACAAGATTTGAAACAAGAAACGATAACGTTTGATGAGTACTACAAGGAAAATGGAGACTTCAATGATGATAGCCTAAGTTGATGAATCGGAGGAATAAACTATTGCTCGCTTCATGAATGGCCTCAACTACCATATCAAGAAATTCACGAAATTCCAACAATATTCATCGCTTGTACATCAAGCCACTGATGCAAACGTGATCACAAGCTCGTTAGGAAACCACAAGTGGAAGGTACGATGTAGTGTAGCGGAAAATTTCCCTTAATTAAGGAACCAGGGTTATCAATCCAGTAGGACTTCGAAGTCTTGGAGAAGTTTGCTTGTTTTCTAGAGCGTTAACAAGCGTGGAACCTGCACACAACACACAAACTCTCTCTTGTCCCCAGCTTTCAAGAAGGTTTTCAATCTTCCCGTCTTGCTGGAAACTAGAGAATTAAACGTATATAGTATTGAAAAGTAATAAAGTAAAAACAGAACAACAAGAAAAAATTGTGAAAGTGCTTGAAAGAATGTTTGAATTATAAGGAAAATAGGACCGGGGGCCATAGGTTCAGTAGTGGTGTCTCTCCAAAGAAAACAAACCTGTTGGGTGAACAAATTATAGCTGGGTGCTTGACAAATCATGAACGTATACCAATACTATTATGACGAGATATAGTTCAGGGGTTCTAACATTGTAGGCACTACGTCAAGGCATATGGACCGCTGTCCAGCATGCATCTATATCTAAAAAATCCACCTCAAGAAAGCTATCCAGCAAATCTCTCTAGTATTAAGTTGCAACAACAAAGTGATTGCTTTGTATGCAACAAAAAATTGCATTAAGAACAATACGTAATGTAAGCAGTGGTCCTCATCCGTAGACAAGAGCACCACTGTTTTCTCCCTAGTAGCAACAACACATCCCCCATCTGTCAGGTTTCTGTCACTCGAGCACAGATGCAAGGGAGTCATGAACCCACTATCTAGCATATAAACCCTCTCTTGGAGGTGAAAACAACTACGTGCCCAAGGTAATCATAAACACCAGAGAGCATTGCAAGACAATATTAAACTATCTACAAATATAAGTGAAGCATCTCAGATTGACATTAACAAAATAATCATAATCTCATGGTTCATCGGATCCTGACAAACACAACATGCTCAATTACATAACGGTGGTATCAATCATGTGAGGCATCTCACGATACTCTAAACATGGAGGCATAGGGGAGAGAACAACCATCTAGCTACTGCTATGGACCTGTAGTCCCGAGATGAACTAGTCACGCATATGTCCGAAGGCGATCATGTCAATGTAGAGGCCTCCGATGACGATACCCCTCTCCGGCAGGGTGCCAAAACAGATACATAGAAGCCCTAGACTGGACTTTCGAGGTGACGGTGCCTCTCTGTATGTTTTATGGAAAATAACTCCGTCCCCGATGTTTTTAGGGTTAAAGGCAATTTATAGGCGAAGAGGCGACGACACGTGGTGGCAAGGGTCTTCTGGGGCCCACTAGTCGCGGCTTAGGGTGGGGCCGCCCTTGGCACCCCCCTGGCCCCCTCCGGCTCTTCTTTGGACTCCGTATTCGTGCCGGGTAAAAAATGATCTCCGTGGATTTTTAGCCCTTTCCGAGAATATTTCTTTAAGAACTTTTCTGAAACATAAAAACAGCAGAAAGCAGCAACTGGCCTAGGGCATCTTGTTAATAGGTTAGTTAGTGAAAACATCTGGAAAACGATAGAAAACATGTGGAAAACAAAAGGTATTGGGTGAAAAATAAGCATGGGACATCAAAAATTATAGATACGTTTGCAACGTATCAGCACCCCCAAGCTTAACTCCTGCTCGTCCTCGAGTAGGTAAGTGATAACAAAATAATTTTTGAGGTGACATGAAGCCAACACAATCTTGATCAACTTTATGTAAAAGCATTGTAAGCTGAGATCAAAGTACTTTAACAAAGGCATGATAAATATTATTTGAACTAATGTAAACTTAGCAACCATGTTGCGCATGAAAAGTAACACAAATAAATGACAATGAATAATAATGCATTGAAAGTGATATGTTTGTTTTAATCATAAAGAAAAATATAATAAAGTGGTATCCAACTTGTACTTTGTGTGGTAGAAAAACATAAATGATAGGACACCTTCAAATTTTAAATGGTGACTAGATACAAATAATTTCAGAGCAAACAATACCATAATCATGAATCACTCAATAATAAATTTTGGGACCATGCACATTATACTCAGAATGACAACTATGCTCTCTTAACTGATGCATAAAGTAAGAAGATGAAGACCTAGAGTAAAAGTAAAAGAAACGTCCTTCGTAGAGGGAAGCAGGGATTACTCATGTATTAGAGATTTTTATTTAATAAGATAGAGGTATTGAAAATAATTTTTGATAGAGGTGTATGTCTATGTCAACGAATGCTATCAAACGACTTATCATCTTTTCATGTTTAATGGATTCAAGAGTGCCTCCCATAGGAGAATCATAACATTCCCCTGTCTCCTTTGTTTGCACAAGCTAAGTTCATGATTTCTCACGTCCATAGTGTGAGGAGATTTTAACGTTATGGTTGTATCTTACTTTGGGCTGGGAACCCAGATGCATGCTCTTTTTGCAATACTAAGGACTAACACATCCTTCATGCTAGTCAGGTGTGAAGCCACCAAACATGAAAAAATAATAAAGCATTTAATACTTCCTCATGAGCTAAAATAGGAACATAGAACATGTTTAATAATTTTGAAGTTTTAAAGGTAGCACATGAGAAATTTACTTGGAGTGGCGGTGAAATACCACATATAGGTAGGTATGGTGGACACATAGGAAAACTTTTATTTTTGGGAGTTGGATGCACGAGTAGAGCTCATACTCAGTACAGGGTGAAGGGTAGCAAGAGACTGGGAGTGACCAACTAAGAGAGCAATAACGGACATAATCATGCATAGCGACAAAACATTATTAATCAAAGCATGAAGTGATATTACAAGTCAAAAACTAAATGATCATCAATGCTAGAAGTGATTTTTTTATTGTCATAACATGGCGTGAGCATGCGTCAAGTCAATCCAGATAAATCATTCAAAGGAGACTACCACAATACCATGCTTCAATATGAGGAAACAACACATGATTTAATTTCAATGGCACATTAAGAACTCTCAGCTATTTAAGACTAGTAATGATACATAGTATACTACTAAGCACAACATTAAAATAACATCTAACATGACATGCCAAAGTCTAAGCCACAGTCTAAACAAGCTTCTATTGCACCACTATAAGCATAATATTTTACTCTTCTCCAACACTAATCAACTTATTTGAAACAACTCTCAAAGCAAATAATCATAAAAGACCAGAGCTCTAATCATATAAAACTTAAGCAAACCAATAAGCTCTGAACAAAATTCGAGTGAAAAACAAGAGCTAAACGCAGTACTAGCAAAAATTGAACACTCACAGAACAATAAGAGTGAAAACTAGAGTATTCTAGGCAATGAAAAAGAAGCGTGTATCTCTCCAAAATAAAATATGCTAGGATCCAAACATAAAATACAGAAATAAAACAAAACTAAACTAAAAGCAAAATAAAATGACGCTCCAATAATAACACATATCATGTGAAGCAATAAAATATAGTGTTTTGAAAGAAACCTGATATTTTTGTTGATGAAGGAGAGGATGCCTTAGGCATCCCCAAGCTTTGACGCTTGTAGTTCTTGGATATGTCTTGGGGTGAAATGGGAATCCCCAAGCTTGATCTTTTGTCCATCCTTCATCTCCTCATATCATACTTCTCTCCCTACACTTGAAAACTTCCTCCACCTAAAACTTTTCACAATCTTCATTGGTAACGTTAGGGCATCAAAATAATAAATCCACTTTGTTCAGTTCCAACACAAGTCTAATTGATATGAGGTTGCCTGATCTTCTCTTGTGAGCAACTAGAAAATATAGTGGGTGTATGATAACTAGTGCTACACTGAAAACTCTCCTTGGATAATCCCTCCTGCAAATGCAACAAAAATCAACCCCTTTGGATATTCTCAACTACACACTCTTGCACAAAGTAGCCACTGGCTACGAAGTGGTCCTGTATCCGCTTATTTCCAATGGAACAACAGATAACACAAAAATTTTGCAAAGGTATACTTCAAGATGTATGCTTCAAGCAATACAATCTAGAGGTTCTAGTGTTTTTGGTTTAAACGTAGTCTAAGGTTCTAACTCGTAGGTGGTAGCTATTTAAGAGGGGCGGGGTGTGTCCACAAGACTCTTGCGCAAGCACCTCCTACCCTGACTCGGACTCAAAGATAGGATACAAACTAACCCCAATAGTAGTTCAGCCACATAGGACACGCATGTCCTTGCCTACCCGAAGTAGGACTCCTAATATGGCGCAGCAACATCTGGTTGGGCGCCATCCTCCTTTTTTTCCAGCTGGTTATGTTTGTTTTGACATTTGTAAGGCTTGTTTTCAAGCAATGCCACCTTGTTTTTGAACTTGTTAGGCTTGTTTTCCAGCAATGCAACCTTGTTTTCCAGCTTGTAATGGTTGTTTCAGCAGCTCCAACTTGTTTTGTAGCTCCTCTTGATGTTCTTCTCCATCCATGTTTGTGGTATCAATAACCCTGACAATACATAAATGCATAGACTTAGGTACTATAAAATTATCATCAATAGAACATCATATTCTAGTAGGAGTGAATTCACCCGTTGTTCTAATTTCTTGGCCCTTGATCTTGTTATTGGTCCAAGTGTAACTTCATCATGCTTGTCTTGGATAACAACCTCATTATGTGGTAATGAACTAGGGATGTCCTCATCATCCTCCCCCCTTGAAAAGGTGTCAACCTCGATGCATCAAGGTCATCTCCATGGTATGGTGTCAAATCAGCAACATTGAATGAATTACTCACACCAAACTCATCACTAGGAAGATCAATCGTGTAGGCATTGTCATTAATCTTTACAAGTACTTCATATGGACCAGCACATCGAGGCATCAACTTGGACTTTCTCAATGTGGGAAATATATCTTTTCGAAAGTGCACCCATACCATATCACCTGGCCGAAACAAGACCTCTTTCCTCTTCTTATTTAATCTCCCGGCCACATACTTCCCTTTCTTCTATATGGCCTCCTTTGTTTTCTCATGTATCTTCCTCACGAAATTAGCTCCCTTGGACGTCTCCATGTTTATTCTCTCTTGTATGGGAAGTGGCAGCAAATCAAGTGGTGTAATGGGTTTGAAACCATAGACCACCTCAAACGGGCATAGCTGAGTGGTTGAATGTACAACCCTATTGTATGCAATATCGACATGAGGCAAACACTCTTCCCACTCCGCATATTTTTCTTGATCATGGTACGCAACAATGTTGATAATGTGTGATTCACCACCTCCATTTGTCCATTAGTTTGGGGGTGGCAAGTAGTGGAAAACAACAACTTTGTCCCCAGCTTCCCCGCATATTTTTCTTGATCATGGTACACAACTATGTCCCTGAAAAACAGATTAGCAATATGCGACGCATCGTCACTCTTGTGGCATGCAATAAAATGTGACATCTTAGAGAATCTATCCACTACCACAAATATAGAATCATGTCCTCTCTTGTCCTCGATAATCCTAGCACAAAGTACATACTAATATCCTCCCATGGTGTAGTAGGTGCAGGAAGAGGAGTATACAAACCATGATGCTTCAATTTTGATTTAGCTTTGTTGCAAGTAATGCAAAGTTGCACAAACCTATACAAATCACGCCTAATATGTGACCAGAAAAATTATCAGCCAACATAAGCAATGTTTTCTCACGTCCAAAGTGTCCCATCAATCCACCACTATGAGATTCCTGCAATAATAACATACGCAAAGAACACTCGGGAACACATAATTTGTTAGCTCTAAACAGAAATCCATAACGAATATGATATTTATCCCATGCTTTCACATTAGTACACTTAGCAAAAGGCATAGAAAACTCAGTATCATTAGCATATAATTGACGTAGACTCTCCAAACCAGGAACTTGCACATCTAATTTAGTTAATAGCATGTTTTTCCTAGATAGTGCATTAGCAACCACATTATCCAATCCCTTCTTATGTGTAATAATGTATAGGAAATATTCAATGAATTCTACCCACTTAGCATGTCTCTTATTAAGATTAGATTGGCTCTTTAAAAATTTCAAAGCATCATGATCAGAATGTATGATAAATTCTTTTGGCCACAAATAATGTTTCCAAACCTCAAGAATTCTAACAAGCGCATACAATTCTTCATCATAGATAGAACAATTCAATTGTGCACCATGAAATTTATCAGAAAAATAAGCAATAGGTTTTCTATATTGCATCAACACGCCTCGAATACCAATACCACTAGCATCACATTCAATTTCGAATTGCTTACTAAAATCTGGAAGCATCAACAAAGGTGCAGAAATCAATTTATTTTCCAGTGTATCAAATGCAATGTATTGAGCAACACCCCACTCGAAATGAACTCCCTTTTTTGTCAAATCATTCAAAGGTTCAACAATGGTACTAAAATCTTCCACAAATCTTCTATAGAAACCAACAAGACCATTAAAACTACGCACTTAACTCACATTCATGGGAATAGGCCAATTATTAATTGCTTCATTTTTTGAACAATCTACTTTTATCCCATGTTTAGATACAACATATCCCACAAATATGACCTTATCTTTGCAAAAAGTGCACTTCTCTAAATTACCAAAAAATTTGTCTTCTCTTAGCACATGCAATACTTTTCTAATATGATCAATGTTTCCATGTTCATTGTGGCTATATATATGAGAATATCATCAAAATAAACTACCACAAACTTGCCAATAATTTTTTCAAAACATGGTTCATTAGTCTCATGAAAGTACTAAGTGCACTAGTTAAACCAAAAGGCATCACTAACCATTCATATAATCCAAAATTTGTTCTAAAGTATGTTTTGCCACTCATCCCCCTCTGTCATCCTAATTCTATGGTAACCACTACTCAAATAAATTTTAGAGAAACTAACAACACCATTTAATTCATCTAGCATGTCTTCCAAACATGGTATAGGATGAGGATAACGAATAATGATGTTATTAATTGCTCTACAATCTACACACATGCGCCATGTACCTTCTTTCTTAGGCACCAAAATAACAGGAACAACACAAGGATATATGCTTATTTGAATATACCCTTTGTCCAGAAGCTCTTGTACTTGTTTATGAATTTCCTTCGTTTCTTGGGGATTTTGTCCTATAGGGAGATCGTCTTGGCAATGATGAACCAGGAATTAGATCAATTTGGTGCTCAATCCCTCTCAATGGTGGCAGCCCCGAGGGTATCTTTTCTGGAAAAACATGACCAAATTCCTACAAAACATGAGAAACACCAATAGAGAGAGGGGTCATGTCATTAAAAATTAGAATCCCCCCTTGTCCATGAGCACTATAGGTACTAAACTAGGATCCTCATTAAACTCTCTCAAGTCCTCTTTGGTTGCTAACATTGTTAATAAGCTCACTCCCTTACTTTTACCACTCGGCTTGGGTTTGTTGTTTTCTCCCACAGAAATTTTGTTTTCACTTCTCTCATCTCTTGCACTCTCCTTCTCAAGATTAACTTCAGTTTTTTGACGAGACACATTTACAATTTGTTGTGGTGTCATAGGCCTCAAAATAATGTCCTTCCCATGCCAATTCAATTGATATGTATTTTCTCTTCCATTATGTATAGGACCGCGCTGAGCGTCCCCCCGGGGATCAAACAACTCGATCCCCCGGGTCCGGAGCCGTCCGATGGGGCAATTATGGGCCGCACGATCAACCTCAATGTACCTCTTCCCGCTTATGCTACAAGGAGCAAAAAGGTGAATCAAAAGAAGCAAAAAACAGACAGGGACGCAGATCGGGCATGTCCCCGTGATCTCCGAGGCGACGCGAGAGGAGATCGACGTGGGCGGCGGGCGGCGATCGACGCGGCGGTGCGCCGCGAATCAGATGCCATGGCTAACCACCTCCGCAACAAAATCCTCTACCCACCTCCTGGTCATCCTCACCACGTCCCCCCCCGCCCTCCATAGTTGCTTCTAGCTCAGGGGCTAATCTGGCGAGCCGGCGGCGGAGACGGAGTTCCAGCATCTACGACGGCGGCCTAGGAGCATGGTTTGCTCCGCATCCGAGTGAGGGTGTCAGAAACCCTCCTGCCCACTTGAGCGAAGATCTAGAGGTTGAGGAACCAGCACGCTCTGTGAGTTTTATCCCCCCACTAGGTTTCTGTTTTTTTTGCTCAAATTGCTGTGATGGTTGCTCCTGCAAAAATTGCTCCCAATTGCTATGATGGTTTCTGGTAGTTGTGTCCAATTTTCTATTGTGTCCAATTTGCTGTGATTGCTGTTGCTACAAAACATTGCTCCACTTTCTGTGATCGAAGTGATTGTTTGATTGTATAAAAATCTGCTCCAAATTGTTGTGTTTGTTGGTACAATTTTTGGTCCAAATGCTGTGATGGTTGATTGTAGATGTGTCCAATTGATGTGATTAGTTGATGGAAGAAGTTATGTAGCAAATTATTGGTACAGACAATAGTATCAGCATCGAAATTGCTTGGGCAGAAAACGAAATTAGCATGCTGAGATTGATCACAACTGTTGGCATCGATTTATTTATGCTGAAATTGCTACTTATGGACATACTAGTTGCTCCAAATTATAATTTTTTTGTGTCTTATGTAGCATCAAAAAGAAGAAATTATTGTCTTCGTGGAGCAAACAACCTTTCAAATATGCTCAGAGACAATGCCCACAGTTGTGAGATGAACCTTTTTTGACATGCTGACTTTGGTTGTGTTGTGTAGCAAAAAAAATAGTAGCAATAATAATTAATAAGAAGAGCATTTGAACAAGATAAAAATGCACCGTCCAAGTAGATTATGGTTAGAGTAAATTTGTGAAAATTGCTACCATATCTCAGGAACATGTTTTGTTCATGCATTTACCATTTTTTAGTAGTTTGTGAGCAAACTAAAATTGATCATATTTGTTTGTTGCAGGGATTTGTTGCTGACAGCATATTGGAAGGTTTTGACCTTAACAACACCCCTGGAAGAGAGGATCAGAACCACTTCGATTGTCAGGACACTACTCCGAACGATCTCGTTGATGGGCCACATAGCGCAAATAGTGGGACTGTTTCAAATGCTGTTGAGGAAGCTGACGAGGAAATAACCTCACAGCCAGTGGAGCCATTTGTGGGGATGATTTACGATGATATTGAGGAAGCACAAAAAGTTTACAATGACTATGCGATGAAAATGGGCTTCGGCACACACATTGGAAACACAAAGTACAGCCAGGCGAGAAATGCACCTCCAGACACTATATTGAGCAGAGTGTTTGAGTGTGTGCACACCGGTAGACCTCCATCTGAGAAGAAAAAGCCTGGTAGCAAAAGTGCTAGCAAATCTCCATTTGAAGAAGATAATGACATGAGCATCAATAGTGCGCAAAAGTCTCGTAGCAAACAGGCATCTGAGCAGGTTGACATGTCGGACACAAGGCAACGAATGAAGATCATTCGCCATGACTGTAAAGCTCACATGATTATTGGCATGCGCAATGGAGCTTGGACTGTGACCATTTTCAGAGAAGATCACACACACCCCATGATTAAACAAGTAGAGAGGCGCAGGTTCTACCGTTCTTATAGGAAGGTGCCGGAAGAGGACTACCAGTTTATACAGACATTGCATAACCAGAACATAACCACATCACAACTGATGGGAGCTCTTGGCAGTGTGCACGGTGGTGACCCGAGGTGCTTGGGGTATGTGAAAAGGGATGTTTCAAACATCCGGAATGCTACGGAATGAAGTTACACTGCGTGACATGGAGATGACGTTGGAGTACTTTAAGCAGAGGCAAGCTGAAAACGACAACTTCTTCTATGCAACCCAGGTTGATAAAGATGGTACTGTCAGGGCTTTATTCTGGGTGGATGGTCGAACAAGGTCTTTGTATCATAAGTACAAGGATTGTGTGTTTTTTGACATAACTTTCTGTACAAATATATACAACATGCCATTTGCTCCCATTGCCAGTATCAATAACCACACAGACACGATTGTGCTAGGTTGTGCTCTGTTACCAGATGAGAAAATAGAAACATTCAAGTGAGTGTTCGAGCAGTCGATGCTTACAATGGATGGTGTCCACCCGGATAACATAATGACAGACCAGGATCAGGCAATGGCAGACGCAGCATCTCAGATTTTCTCAAACTCGATACACAGGTGCTGTCTCTACCATGTGCTGCATCTTGCGAGGAAAAAGTTGGGGCAAAACTTGGCAGAAGGGAACCCTTTTAGTGATACTTTCTATGGGTGCATCTATGGAACAGACACGGTGAAGCAATTTGAGGATTGCTGGGAGCATATGCTGACAGAGTTTGGCATGTCTGAAAACACTCATCTACAAAATATGTGGAAGTCTAGAACAACATGGGCACATGTTTATTTCAGGAACAGATTCTTCCCTTTCACGAGAACTACTGGAAGGTCTGAAGGACTGAATTCGTACTTCAAAACACTGATACGGCCAGGTGACTCGGTGTACAACTTTGTGCAACAATATGAACTTTGCCAGACATTGATGCTTGACCAGGAGGATAATGCAGGGTTTACAATGGAGACAGCAAGAAGATCACTTTGGGAGAGATAAGCAAAAAACAACATTTGAATACAACACCATTGTAGCACCCCCCCAAAAAAGTAAGGTAGTGTGTAGCAACTAGTGCAAAATGAAATAGACTAGAATAAAAAGCTAAGCTCCAAAATTGAAAAGCAAAATATCCATTGTGCTGTATAAAAGGTTTAGAGCCAATTTGTAGCAAAACGAAATTTCTGCCTGCTGTGTATGTGTAGCATTAACTAATAATTATTGTAGCAACAAAAACCTACTGATGTAGCATTGATTTTCATTTAATGGTGCAAAAATTACTTGTTGCAGTTATGCAATTGAGAAACAAGGGCAAGAATTCTACACGGCAGAAATATTTGAAAGGTACCAGAAGCTTGTTGCTGCATCGACAAAGTTCTATCTGGTACAGGCAGATGTAGAAGGCGTTGGTTTTGATCTAGTTCCAAACCCTAGCCTAGAAGTGAGAACATACCGGGTTCAAGTTGAGTTTGAGGAGGGACTGTACTCCTGCGGCTGCAATGGGTTTGAAATGTGTGGACTGATATGTCCACACATCATCAGGGTCATGGTCCACCTAAATGTCCAAAAAATACCAGAAAGGTACTTGCTGTACCGATGGTCTTCGGTAGCAACAACACCAGCGCCTGATCCAGGGGGCAACGGGCTCAGATTTGGTGTCCCACCAACAAAAACTCTAAAATACAACTCACTGTGCAGGAAAATGAATGAGCTTGCCTCGGATGCATGTTTTATGGATGAAGCGTATGAAGTTGTTTCCAAAATGGTGTGTGAGGCTAGCAAAAAGGTTGCTGCAATCTTAAGAGCAAAAGAAAATGTGGTTGAAGGCGATGACAAGGAGGATGCAGGATTGGATGAAGACAACCATAATGGACCATAGCAAAATGAAGCAACAACAATGGTTGGTGACAGCGAGAAGTTTTCTACCGGTGGGCAAACACTTAAAAATCCTAAAAGGGTAAAACCTAAAGGTCATCCCACAATGAAAGAACAGAGGCGAAAAACTTTGGTTGAGCTGCGCGATGCATAAACTTTGAAGAGACGCAAGCAAGCAGACGAGGCCAAAGGAACAAACAAGAAACCGGTGAAGAAGCCCAGACAACCTAGGAAGAAGAGAGTAATGAAGTGCCCATGGTGTCATGAGGAGGGACCTGCAGTGAAAGATTGTGTTGCTAAAAGATTGAGGATGAACGGATGGCAGCTGGGGCTGAACTAAGGCTGTAGCTGTTCTATGTTGATGATTTTGAAAACAATTGCTACAAAGAAGTTGTTAGGGTGAAAACATAATTGTACATGGCATTGGTGCTATTGGGATAGAATGATTTGAAACATAGTTACCTTGTATTGGAGCAAAATATGGGAATTTTATAGCAAAAATTTATTCTGTGGATAACTTGTATTCTTGCATTGGAGCAAGTGAAAAGTGTACTCATTTATATGAAACAAGAATTATCTTTTTTTGATTGTGGAAAAATGTTGGTAGCAACATTTTATTGTTCATGAAGCAGTGAAAATCTATTATTGGAGCAAAACATTTACTCTGCGTGAGCAAAAAACTGTTCTGTCCTGGGAGTTTCAATAGCTTTCTTTAGCAAAAAAGTTGCTCTGTAGCAAACAGATGCCTCTATTGTAGCATTAAAAAATTACTTTTGAAGCAAACAGATGCCCCTAATGTAGCAAAAACAGGGTAATCACCAGGAACACAAAAATAAAAAAGGATCCATAAAAACAGAGAATTCATTTGGTATAATTTGTAGGAAAACAGAGTAATCACCAAAGGTAAAATTCATTTGATACCAATTGAACCAAGAAGGAGAAAACTACATTCAATGCCATGGTTAAACATAGTCAACTCTGTCATTGATAGCCACATTCATTTGTTCGGCAAAATGACACAATCCGTGGATCAGTAGATTCCAGCAGGGATAAATATAGGAAAAAACAGAAACATATAAGGGCTGTTTTCATCCCAACTTTACACTAGATGAGGCTAATGCGAATTTACACGTCGCGATTGTCACTCCAGGCTACATGAAACTACTAATGGCTACCCCCTAAGCCTCCAAGGAAGCCTCCATGATGTCCATGAAGTTGCCTTTGTTCTCTCTATCCTGGATGAGCTTCGCTGCGATAGCCATGCGATATGTAGGAATGTCATCCTTGGAGAAGGACATCATGCTTTTAGCGTCGAAGTGCTGAATGAACAACATTGTGAAGAAACCACAGTCATAGCTGGAAAAGGGAAGAAAGAAATGCACATAGTTAGTAGCAAACTCGTAAAATGTATAATGACTGGATACAAGAAGGTAGCAATAAGTTGAAACTGTTGTAGCAAACATAAACTTCTAAAATAGCATATAAACCTAAATATGGGAACATTTCTGCCCAAAAAAACAGAAACTTCTACAATTGGCTTGAAAACTATAATTGCATCAAAGAAAAAGGATCTTACAGCGTCTTCTGCTGTGGGTGGGCGGGTGTGGCAAGTGTGTAGAGGTCCATGTCTATGTGTGAAACTCCAGAAGCTTTGCAAAGTGCCGCAAAGTTACAAAAGTAGAAAAGCAAAAAAACATGAAATCAGTGTGATACACGCAAAAAAATGTAATCCTTAGAGACACTTCTAACAACTAACCAGGTTGTTTGCTGCTTCCGCCAAAAAGCTCTTATCCTTGTGGTTCATTGAATCAAACACATGGAACTGGTCGTGTAGCAAGTTGACAGTGCAAACCATCCAGTGGTTGTCCTTGACTACGGGGAAGTGTAGCTAATGTAGTGAAACAAAATGAAATACAAATTAGCACAAACAGGGGTTCATAAAAATAATACCGATGTAATTACAACGTAGCAAAAAAATGCTAGGAAGAGGAAGGCATAACTCACAAGGTCTTTTTTCATGATCTTGAAGTTCACATTTTGGCTTTTGAACTCTCTCACAACTTCAGCTGGGTTAAACTTGTTTGGATCAACTATGAGCTTTTGCTACTCATGACGAAACAAAAAAACAAAAGTTATATTAGGGTGAATATGTCAGCTAAGGCGTGCAGCAAAAAGTCTTGGGACATAACTAATCGTTGTGTAGCAATTGAAAACATATCTTTTCAAAGCAGATGTGCTGTTTTCCTCTTCTCTTTTGACTTCCTTATTGAAACTCTCAGACCAAACACACATGACCTGAGTGTCAAGACACTTCCTGGGGCCTAGAGAATTGTGAAAACTCTTGTAGTCACAGTGAGACCGCCCAATTAGAATGAAAGGAGGCCTAAAAAAATACATGAAACATAATCAGAGGTGTCCAGGTTGCTGCAATAACCAAAAATAAAAATAAAAAAGGAGAAGCTAGTAGCAAAACAAAAATGTCCTGTAATTACAGGACTGTGAGAAAAAGCAAAAAAAAGTCTCACGGGTCATCTTTTCCTTTCTTTTGACGTTCAGACTTGAGATTGCGAGAATGACGCACAAATTGTTCGTATAGTGCAACTACATCTGGAGAGGGCTTCTTCATCTTTTTCGCCACTAGAGCTCTAACATCATCTTTCATTGCCCTTTTATACCTAGTCCTCCTTTGAAATGTTAGGACACCAGTGCTACCATCCTTCTCTACAACACCTGAGCTGCCACCATTGTCTAGGAAACACAAAAAATAATAAGCTAGTGGAGAAGGTTACAAAATTGATCTATATCAGCAAAAAATTGTGGGGGAATTTGTTTGGGAGCATGTAAATGGACAGAGTAGCTTGAAGGGTTGGGTAAGGTAGCAAAACTACAAAAGACTATAAGATCAGTATGTAGCAACCAGAATTATCTAAAGTAGCAACCATAATTATCTAAAGTAGAAATCATAATTATCTAAAGTAGCAAATCGACAACACTAAGATAGCATTTTTAAAAGACATCAGAAGCAACAAATGCGTGCAGGGAGGAAGCAAACCTGGAGTGTCCCCATGTTCAGGTGTTGCAGCGTCACGAATCTCCTCCACATTTTCATCAACTAGTAAGCCATCAGTCATAGGGATGCGGGTGTTGAGGCATGGTTCGGGAGCTACACAAAAATAGTCCATTAGAAAAAATAATTCGAAAAATCCTGTTTTGGGCAGTGGACACAAATCCATGATGAGAATATAAAAAAATAAAGATAAAAAGGAGAGGGAGAACATACACGTGGGAGCAACCTTGTCTCCACCTATCGGAGCAACAACATCCTCCGCCTTTTCTGCACACGCAACATCAGTCTTGTCAGGGGCTTGGGCAGATTCATTGTCTTGCCTTCACACATGAAATTTCGGACAGTCATCCCAGTAACATGTTGGTATGTTATGCCGAGGTGTAGGAGAAGCCGTCCTAGGAATGAATGTACTATCCGCAGCAGCTCTGGGTGGACTAAGGTCAGTGGGTATGGGTGGACTCACCGCAACAGATCTGGCTGGACTACCAACATCAACTTTATCTGAACTAACGACATCAACTCTAATTGGACTACTCACAGCCCCCTGATCCTCACCATCGGCGTCTGTGTGAGAGGAATCTACAACAATTGCTGGTTGCGGGACATCGTTTTGCTCCATAGCATTGGTATGCTTAATCTCAGCTGCACCAGCATCACTCTCGACAACGTTTTCTTCGCAGACATGAGAATCACACTCCATAGGATCCACAACAGCAATTTCCTATTCAATATCAAGTTCAATGTACTCCGAAGAAGACTTGTCACAACCCATGTTGCTCTGCCCATCTAGTCCTACACCAGAAGCTGGAAAGACGATACTCGGGCCATCATCTTCCTTCAAGGCAGCTTCAACATCATTCAACAGCAAAGCCATTTGTTTGGACTGCATTGATTTTAGCCCTACACCAAGACTCCTGAGAGTAGCATCAACATTAGAAGCAAAACTGACCCTGTGCTTGTCGTATAGGTTCTTGAACCGAGATGGTACCTGTGTTCAACAAAAAACATGAATTAGTGTGCGAGGAAGCAACATATATATAAAAAAGCATCATCTGGTCATTAGAGAAGCAAAAACCAACACATTGAGACAAAACATTGCCAGAACAAAACAAAATAACTGATGGTGCAAAAAAAAATCATTATAGTAGCAGAAATTGAAAGCTATTATAGGAAAATGTATAAAATACAACTAAACAGAAAGTACACACAAATAAATAATGGAGCAAAAGAAACTAAATAAACATAAGTAATTAAAGCCTAATGGAGCAAAAGGAAAATATGTAAAGTAGCAAAATGTGAAAAAGGCACCTTGCTACATATGTAGCAAAAACAAAATACTATATGGACAAACAAAATGAGCTACAAGAGCACATTAGAAACTATACAAACCTCCAATTGCTCGATGGTAGGGAAAACAAGCCATTCATTAAGCGATGCAGACGAATTGACATCAATATCTTTGGGCATTGAACTGTCCACATGTGTAGTAGTATGGCCCAAAATAGCATATACTGTTGCGTGTAGTACTGGCCCCTGGCCGTTCACCAACACACACAACTAGATAGATATCCAAAGAAGCAAATGTATCTCATATCTAGTGAATAATCCAGAGTACAAAATTCTTTACAAGTTGCAAAGCGGAAGCTAGCACAAAACTTATTCAAGTATAACACAGCGAATATAAGGGCTCCAGTCTTCAATTTGCGCCACAGGCGAACAAACATATTGAGTGGAGTCACGAGACCTACGTCGATCACTCTGAAATTGAACAACCTGCACGTTGGAATATGCAGCCCCGAAATGGAGGTCAGATCATTATGAGCAATGGTGGCAACTGACACTATGGTGGTATATAAATGGCAAGTGCTAGTCTACATGCATATTTGGCTGGTGGAGTTTGTAGGCTATTTTTCATAAATGCATTTATCCTATCTTTTAATAGAAAGTAATTTTGCACATAATTGGACACTTTGGTTGATAGCAAAGTGCTCCTATATAATTGGACACTTTGGTTGATAGCAAAGTGCTCCTACCCTTTTTGGATTAGCACGCTGAAACACCATCAGGCACTTCTCCAATAACCCATAGTCAAATTGGTAGTAATCAATAAAACAAGATGAACGAGATATGTCATGCTTCCCATCTAGTTGTTTAATTGTCCCTAACCAATGGAACACGGCTAAGATCTTAGTTTTAACCCTCGCGAGGTTTGTGCCCTTTACTCGTGTTGCCTAATCGACGTCAAACACCATGATACACCATTAGTACCACGGAAGGAAAGAAGATTAAGCCATAAACTATAAGAAGTAGATCCCCAAACCCTCCACGAGCCGGACCATCCTACAACTATTCTACATCTCTGGACCCGTTGGGTTCGAGTCACAACAACCCACAATTTATGTCTAGACCATACTAATATGAAACACGGATGCACGCAAGAACAACTACATAAAGAAAATAAACATAATCTCAAGATACTGGGCGGCTGTCCCCTACCGAAATTTGTACTCTGATGACATGCTAGCAATCCGCACAGTGGTTAATTAATTATCATGTTGTTTTCATAAGCAATTAAAATAAGGTGTACTTCTTTAACATGATAATAATCCCAACCACGAATATCTAGAGCATGGCTAAGCAATCTACAAGTACGATGTTTTCCTAGCATATGGATTGCTAACTTCTACGGGAAACATATGATTGATCCACTTGGGTGTTAGTGAATCAATCTAGCATAGCGATAACACACGACTCCTACTAATGCATAGCTACAATAAAACTCTAATGCGATTAGGAAAATAGTGGGATATGTATGTCACTTGCCTTGACAGAAATTGGAGCCTTTCACGCACTTGACTCAGTCGCAACCGTAACAACCACAGTCCTCACATGAACATCAACCACAACTCTCGCAATCTACACGTTGCAAGCATACCACAATAAATAACCAAACCAGGCAAAACAACAATGCAACATATGGATGCATGATGATTTAATAATGCAAGACAACTAATTTACTAGTTCTCTGGTTGCCTAAACAATATATGATGCATGAAAAAGTTTATAATGCAACAAGAGACAAAAAACAGCTTAACCAAATTAAATAGGGTTAATTAACAATCGACAAGATCTTCTCAAAATAAAGTTTATAAAAAGGTGGATCTAAACCTAACATACTAATAATATCCTAAAAACAAATAAAACACTTCACGGAAACTTTTTAGATGAATAAAAACGAAGTATAGATTTGAAATTTCGAGTTACTCCGGTGGACCAAACTAGATCAGAATTATATAAAAAGATCTGTAGCTCAAATCGAAAAACTCAAAGAACATAAGTTATAGATAATGATGAGATGTTACTATATTAGAAATTTGAGCAAAAACGGACAAATGGTTGAAGAGTAATCAAACTTTTGCCGCTTCAGATCTGGTAGAGTAGATCGCGAAATTCTCCGGCTGTGATGGATGAAAAGAGGTGAGGTTTCTTGGGATGGATCGGTATGGACGATATCTAAAAATCTTGCGAAGACTTGAACGTCAACCGAGCAACTCACGGACCGTGGCGAGCAAAATACCACGAAACAGATCTGAAATCAAAGTTTCGACTTTGGGACGACCTCACGGCCGGGGCTGCGGTATTTATAGATGGGGAGGTCGGTGGAAAGTTGCTCCTTGGAGTAGGAAACAAGTAGAAAGAAGTAGATTCGAATTTGGACTCTCCAATGAAGAGATATACGAGTTTGAATGCACATAGGTTAGAAAAACGAGATTTAGTAGGAAAGAAGGATGCTGCCTCGTGCGAGCCGGCCCACTACGGCCCGGCGTTTTTTTTTTCTCTTCTATCTTTTTCTTAAAACTTTCATAACTTTTCATATACAACTCCGAATCGAGTCAATCAAATTTCTAAAATTTTGAAATTTGAAAATCTATAATATTATACTTTTAGGGAGTGATTTTGTAAAAAACAAAATATCCAAAATATCCTTGGCTTATGAACGCCTTATAGGAGAATTTTGAGCTTTTTAAAACATGATTTTGTTTTGGGATTTAAGATGCAATACTAAAATGCAAGTTTTGAAATGATGCCAGGCTACGCATATGCTCTAAATGCAAAACATTCCAAATGTAAAATTTGGGATGTTACAAACTAACCCCCTTAAGATGAATCTCGTCCCGAGATTCGGAATGGCTAGCAAATAGGTGTGGATGGGTTTTCCTACGGTCAATATCAAGGCTAACCCCCTTAAGAGAAATCTAACTTGGTATCACTAGCGCCATGCGTAGCTCTATATGTGTTGTTCATCGCTCCTTCTATTGTCAATTGGGTTATGCATCCTTCACCAGTATGAAGCATCTCCGTCAATAGGTTGTGTGGCATAACGAAGCATCACATTCGCGTCAACGCTGGCATCCTCCATTGTTTCTTCTATATCTTGAATCCGCGTCGTTGTCTCGTATACGAGTTCCTTGTATTTCTTTCTGGCTAGGTTCTAGTGATAGGTTGGGTAAACTGAGTCGGGACATCTACTAGTTTCTACATTAGAAGTGGCATCTCGGGGTGGTTGATATAAGGAGTATTGTGGAAAGGCATCTATTGGGTTTAGAATAGATGAGTTTAGATAGATAGAAGTAAAGAAAATAGCTACCCATACTAGTATGAACAAAGCAATACTTAACAATCATCAAACAAGCAACCAATCAATTTTAGAACACCTTTCAAAATAGGGTATTAATATCTTACGAAAATACTAATAAACTTTTTGAAACGATTTTTTTTGAAAATACTCGTACTATCATTGCCATATCATCTAATTAGGATATGGTCAACACCTAACACGATCTCGATAATTAGGAAACCTATATGGTAGGCAACCTACTATCTTCAGAAAGCTCCAAAAGTATGCATCGGGGTTGCTTCTTGAAGTGAGCCTTCTTCTCTATTTTGAAGTGAATCTTCTTTATGTTGAATTGAATCTTCTTCTCTATGGGAATCTCCACTATGATTTGAAAAAGAGGAGATGGAAGTAGGAGATAAAGATGAGAAGATTACGACAATAGAGTAAAAGGAAGAATGTATAAAGGATGTGGAAAAATAAGTTTTCATCAGATGGCTTTTCCTAATCCATTTTCTAAGGTCTCGTTCCTACAGTCAACACATTGCTCCGATAACATCTGTAGTAGTACGGCCCAACATAGGCTATACTGTTGCGTGTAGTACTGGCCCTTGGACCGTTCATCAGCACACACAACTAGATAGATATCCAAAGAAGCAAATGTATCTCATATCTAGTGAATAATCCATAGTACAAAATTCTTTACAAGTTTCATAGCGGAACCTAGCGCAAAACTTATTCAAGTATAACAAAGCGAATATAAGGGCTCCAGTCTTCAATTTGCGCCACATGCGAACAAACATGTTGAGTGGAGTCACAAGACCTACGTCGATCATTCTGAAATCGAACAACCTGCACGTTGGAATATGCAGCCCCCAAATGGAGGTCAGATCATTCTGAGCAATGGTGGCAAGTGACACTATGGTGGTATATAAATGGCAAGTGCTAGTCTACATGCATATTTGGCTGGTGGAGTTTGTAGGTTATTTTTCATAAATGCATTTATCCTATCTTTTAATAAAAGTAATTTTGCACATAATTGGACACTTTGGTTGATAGCAAAGTGCTCCTATATAATTGGACACTTTGGTTGATAGCGAAGTGCTCCTACCCTTTTTGGATTAGCACGCTGAAACACCATCATGCACTTCTCCAATAACCCATAGTCAAATTGGTATTAATCAATAAAACAAGATGAACGAGATATGTCATGCTTCCCATCTAGTTGTTTAATTGTCCCTAACCAATGGAACACGGCTAAGATCTTAGTTTTAACCCTCGCGAGGTTTGTGCCCTTTACCCGTGTTGCCTAATCGACCCCAAACACCATGATACACCATTAGTACCACGGAAGGAAAGAAAATTAAGCCATAAACTATAAGAAGTAGATCCCCAAACCCTCCACGAGCCGGACCATCCTACAACTATTCTACATCTCTGGACCCGTTGGGTTCGAGTCACCACAACCCAAAATTTATGTCTAGACCATACTAATATGAAACACAGCTGCACGCAAGAACAACTACATAAAGAAAATAAACATAATCTCACGATACTGGGCGGCGATTCCCCAACCGAAATTTGTACTCTGATGACATGCTAGCAATCCGCCCAGTGGTTAATTAATTATCATGTTGTTTTCATAAGCAATTAAAATAAGGAGTACTTCTTTAACATGATAATAATCCCAACCACGAATATCTAGAGCATGGCTAAACAATCTACAAGTACGATGTTTGCCTAGCATATGGATTGCTAACTTCTACGGGAAACATATGATTACTCCACTTGGGTGTTAGTGAAGCAATCTAGCATAGCGATAACACACAACTCCTACTAATGCATAGCTACAATAAAGCTCTAATGCAATTAGGAAAATAGTGGGATATGTATGTCACTTGCCTTGACAGAAATTGGAGCCGTTCACGCACTCGACTCAGTCGCAACCGTAACAACCACAGTCCTCACATGAACAGCAACCACAACTCTCGCAATCTACACGTTGCAAGCATACCACAATAAATAATCAAACCAGGCAAAACAACAATGCAACATATGGATGCATGATGATTTAATAATGCAAGACAACTAATTTACTAGTTCTCTGGTTTCCTAAACAATATATGATGCATGAAAAAGTTTATAATGTAACAAGAGACAAAAAAACAGCTTAACCAAATTAAATAGGGTTAATTAATCGACAAGATCTTCTCAAAATAAAGTTTATAAAAAGGTGGATCTAAAGCTAACATACCAATAATATCCTAAAAACAAATAAAACACTTCACGGAAACTTTTTAGATGAATAAGAACGAATTATAGATTTGAAATTTCGAGTTACTCCGGTGGACCAAAATAGATCAGAATTATACAAAAAGATCTGTAGCTCAAATCGAAAAACTCAAAGAACAAAAGTTATAGATAATGATGAGATGTAACTACAGTAGAAATGTGAGCAAAAACGGACAAACGGTTGAAGAGTAATTGAACTTTTACCGCTTCAGATCTGGTAGAGTAGATCGCGAAATTCTCCGGCTGTGGTGGATGAAAAGAGGTGAGGTTTCTTGGGATGGATCGGTATGGACGATATCTAAAACTCTTGCAAAGACTTGAATGTCAACCGAGCAACTCACGGACCGTGGCGAGCAAAATACAACGAAACAGATCTGAAATCAAAGTTTCCACTTTGGGACGACCTCATGGCTGTAACATCCCAAGTATGAAAATCACCTTTAGAATGTTTTATTTCTTGTTATTTTATGTTTTGAATCATGGCATCTTAATCATTGCATTTGTTTTCCATTTGTTTGCATTTGTTTTCCTTTGTTTTCTATTTGAATTTTCAAACCAAATTCAAATATTTTGTTTCATACTTGTGCTGTCACAATTTTTCAAATAGAAATATTCAAACAAAACATCCATTTGTTTCCATTAAAATGAAAAGCTCAAACTATCAATTTGTTTCTTTTAATAATTCACTTAAATTCTTTTGCATTCAAATTTCAAATCCAATTCCAAACAGCAACCATTGGAAAGTTATGAAACTTACAAAACAAATCAATCACTTGTTTCAAAGAAACTTGAATTTAAAAACTTATTTGCTTAAGTTCAATTATTTCAAGTAATATTAAAATTCAATCAAATTTCAAACAACTTGCAAACAGTACCGTAATTCAAAATTTTTGTATAACAAAAGTTGCACTTTGTGCTGTTACAATAAATAAGCAATATAAAAATTATCCCTAAAATTTTCTAACCCAAAAACCCTAGCCTTTTCTTCCTATTCCTTTTCAGAAAAAAAAAAGAAACAGAAAAATTTAAAAAGGAAAACAGAGAGAGGGGTAGGGCAGGCAGTGGGCAGGCCCAGCCCACCAACCGGCCTGCTTACCTGTTCGCGATCGTCTTCAACCTGTACGGCAGGGCGATCCGGCAGTCCACGTCGCCGCTGTAACAGAGGGGACGGCCACCGCGCGCCCTCCTCCATAATAAATTTGCCCCGAGGGCTCCCTGAGCGCTGCCCTAACCCTAGACCTCCCCCTATCTCTCTCAATCGCCGCCGATTTCCTCTCTGCAACCACCACCCCCATCCACCGAGCGCCACACTCTGAATCCGCGATGATCGCCGCCGGTAGGGTGAGTCTCCGTGCGGGTTAGCAACGGGAACGAGCTCCCCGCTGTACCCTCTACGTCCTCGACACCGCCACCGTGCCGGAGACCGCCTACATCGCCGCCGCCATCCTCGTGCTATCGCCGCCGGCGTCCTCCACCGAGCCTCTGCTTCCCCTGCCATCGCCAGTGAGCATCGTGCTCTCCTGCTTCCTTCTCTGCTGCACAACGCCCGCGAGCACCCGTAGCACAACACACGCACACGAGCACAGCGGCAGTAGCAACTCCACCGCAGCAGCAGCTCGCCGCCGGTGAGCTATCAAGCCCTCTGTCGAAGTTCAGAAAACGACCTGCAGAAAAATTCAGTTAACGTTATCTGAAACATAACCCCCCTGCGCATCCCTTACCTGACAAGCGAAGCAGCAGTACCGCAGTGGCACGCACCACTGCACGCGCACGCCGCGGCCAGGGTTCGAGCCCCCGCGCGCATCTTTTTTTGGGATTATTTCCCCCACATCCGTGGCCCACCTGCTAGTGGCCTGGGTGGCCACGCGTGCTGCCACGCAGCGCCACGCTGGCCAGGGCCCGCTGGCAGTGGCCCAGGTTAGGCCACTGCGCAGTGAAAATAGTTTCTGCCCAGTTTTCTTTTAAGTTTAGGTCCTTTATTTTACAGAATAGTCCCTATAATTGAAATGCAAATAACTTTTAAAATCCAACTCCAAATAATATAAATAAAATATGTTTACTGAACCAAATTAAATTCTCTACCTATTTAAATCATTTGTTTTCTGTTTTGAATATTTCAAATTGTTTTAAAATTCAAATTCAAACAATTCATTTCAAATTTGATTAAATGCATAACTAATTAAATATTAAATCAAATGTCACATATTAAATATGTTTTCCATGCTAATTTGAACCATCTTTCCAAATATAAATTTTGTTTCATGTTTTGAATAATTAAAATTGGTTAAATAATTTCAACCCTGTTTAAATCATTTAAAATTGCTAAGTTCATAACTTGCTCAAATTAAATTATGTTTGAACTTATAAAATATGTTTTCAAACCAGAAAGGTATAAACTTTTCAAATATGAATTTGGTTTAATATTTTGAACAAATAAAATTTCAAATAAATTCATACTTGAATTAAATTCAATTAAAACTTCTTTAATCTTGTTTAATTCATAAGTAATTCATTCTAATTCCTTTTTCAATAATTGAAACATGTAATCCACCTAAAATTTTGTGCTCTTTTCAAATATGAAATTTGTTATCTGTTTTGAACAATTAAACTTGATGAAAACAACACATGCTTGTGTAACTTCTTTAAGAAGCAAATTTTCTTAACTTAATAAATAAAATTCCAAAACTTGGTAAACCTTATATAAAATTGTTTCTATTGTTGTTTTCTTATTGTTTTCCTCATCCATGCATCATACTAAACCACTTTCACCTGTTGATTAGTTGTAAAACAATTATTCCAACCTTAATTCATGGGCTTTCCATATGCAATCCCAAATTGCATATGGGTCCATTTAATTATGTTATGTTACCATGTCAATTATCTTATCTTTGATGCATCAATTAAATTGACATGCATCATCCCATGATTGTGCATTATGCCATGTTATTGATTGTTTGTCTCTCTGCATTGTTTGTTTGCTTCTTCTCGAATAGACGACGACGTTGAGACAGACGAGGTTTACGGCACTACTTCTGAGGAGTTAGCTCAGTACCAGGCTGCTGAGTTTGCAGGCAAGTATTCACTCACATGAACCATTGTGTTCCTTTCAACATTGGATACCGATACTTTCCGTTGTCTATTCTGCTAGCCCTATGAATCGTTGCTTCTGTTACGAACCTATCACATGTTATCCTTTAACCCTGATATAGCCTCACCTCCACACCTATCACCCCATTGCTTGTTGCCCGTGTCTTACTAGCATGCTTAGGTTTGTTTTGCTCGAGTCTGTTACCCGTTACTTTCTGTTACTATATTTTCTATTATGTTCTGGGGCTCGATGTTGAACAACAATCCTGTTAATGCTTTGGTTAATAATAATTTGATGATAAGGCACCGGCAGGAGGCCCGGCGTGGTTTTGAGGCCTGCTAGTGTCGACCCTAATTAGGAAAAGGGTCTTGTCTACTGATCCATGATGAGCGCACTAACCGCATGTGGTAAGCGTGTATGGGCGCCCCCCTCAATTTGATTCGATTCACATCTCGTCCAAATCGCCACACTTAGTTCGGGCTTTCCATTTGATGCACGCATATGCAGGTACGAACCCGAGGCCAGGGTGGAACTTTTGTAGTCGGCATTTAGGGCGGCGTGGTCTTAGAGTGCTATGAGGGTCCCCCTTTTCTTCGTGGGGGCTCGATTAGCCGCGCACGCACAGCACGTGGTTCTTTGGGCTTGATGCGAAGAAGAGTTGAGTTGTGTTGAGTGCCCCGCTTGGTGGAAGGCATTCCATCTGGCGGGTTATTCTTACGTGTACGGCCAAATTGGTGCATCCCTGCAGGGTTAAATCTTCGCGAGAAGCCGTCTTTTCCGCGGTTATGGATGACTTGGTGAAAGTACTGGCTAACAAGTACTCAGAACAATTTACACCTAACTAATGATAACTTGACTAGTAATAGTCTTATTGACACAATAACTTGAACCATCATTAATCCAACTGTGTGAGTTATCCTCGGATTGCTTCTTTGGAAAAGGGGCGAGATCTAGGATGGGCTTGTTTGAGGTTAGTAGCAGTTGGTTACGATACGCTATCTTATCCCCTTCTTTTAGCCGAAAGTTGTAGCGTGTTTCTCTAGTTGGTTAGAGCAGCCTGCTGCCGCACTTTTGTATCACCTATTCTTCCGTTGAACCCAAAGCATCTGTACTTGGTGTTGCCGGGTACACTATGGTATCTTGTGAGTCTTGCTTGCCAGTACGTTTATGTACTGACCCCTTTGGGGCTGTGGTTTCCGCAGACTACGCTTACGAGGATCCCCGTGATGGCTACTACGTGGAGTTTGACGAGGCTGCTGACGAGTAGATAGCGGACCTGGGCAGGATCCGAGACATCGTGGATGGGCTCCGTCTTTTCGTTTCCGGCCTCTTAGGCCTAATTGGATCTTGTCTGTACTCAGACACTTTGGATGCTTCCGCTGTGTTGTAATGATAAATTGTTGGGACATGTGTCCTCTGGATGATTGTATTTGCTATCTCTGCTCTAGTGAGAGCTATTTGCAACTTATTTCAATCTTTTGTGTTTTAGAGATATGTTGTGATATCAGTTGTTCTAATGCCGTTGATGTACCATGTGTGTATGTTATGAAGTACGTCAACGGAAGTGTCCTGATTTCTATGGGATGGTTTACGCATACGATGGATAGTAGAGAATGGTTGTCACACGTTTACGTGTTGGCCTGCTCATATTGAGATGCGGGTGCTGGTATGCCCCGTAAGCCAGTTGTTCTACTGTTTAGAGGACTGTGAGTATCCTCTAGAAGTCCGGGTGCGACAAATGGTATCAGAGCCTGTCTGCCTGTAGGATCCCTTTTACTGGTCGCAGTTGAGTCTAGAAACTATTTTGTAGCTATATAGGAAAAGTGAAACGTGAGACTAGGAATTCTGTTCTTTTTCTTCTTTCCCCACCTACCCTCCCTTTTTCTGGTAAGGAAGTGCAACGTTGTTTTCCCTTCTCATCTAAACTTTCAAGTTAGGATTTCACGTATCCTGGTTTCTCTAGGATAGTTATATCTACTAGACCATAGGAATGGAGGTGGTTGTGACATGATTTATCATGTTGCCTACTCACGATTGAGAACGGAGGCGTGTAAGCCCCGGAAGCAGATCATCTATTCCTTAAGCAGTAGATATTGATCCTTTAGAAGCCCGGATGGGTTTTCCGTAGTACCTCAGGAGTTTTTGGTCTCGTGTTTCCCGATGTTGCTTCGATATCCTGTTCTTCTCAACATCCTTTTTCGTCCGTTCAAACCTTGTTGTTGCTTTCCACTTCAGTTCTTCTACCGGCGTCTAATCAAAACTTCCCCGATCATCTGCAGATGGATCTCAGGTTCTACCCGCAGGTGGTTCGTATGACTCGTTGCGAGAGCACTGCCGGTTATCCGGAGATGCTGAGAGACATGGTCACTTTTCTGGGTTTCCGTTGGGCACCAGAGTACCAGGTCTACGAGCAGCAGCGAGAGTTTGACCAGACCTACTACCAGGCTATCGTCTACATTCTGTCAGATGATGGCATGAGCGTAGTCCACCGCTACGAGGCAGTAGGTTCCACAGTGGATATGGCTGTGCAGCAGGCAGCTTATGTGAGTCTCACCGTCCTTCGTGCTGACTACTGGGGATTTGACGATTCTATCTATCGCCACATCCCCCGTGGTTACATCACTTCGGAGGGAGCTCACTTCACTCTCTACGACAACTTGGATGTCTACGAGCATGATAACTCCAGGCTGCACACCTCCGCTCAGTTTGTCAGGCACAGTGACGCAGTTGCCAGCACACTATCTCAGGAGTTGGCTTCAGTCAGAGAGCAGCTCTACCTTGCTTTGACTCGTCTGGCGACGTACACCACAGACTTTGTTGGAGATGAGCGCTTTGCACGTTTCGATCAGCCAGTTGGTCGTCGTCTGCCAGATGCTAGAGGTTACGAGCCGATCAGAGGTCCACTCCTCAATCTTGGTGCTGGTTACACTGGGATTCCACGCTTTGGAGCACAGGGAGTCGATGCTATGTACTTCACCACACCTAGAGTCGCTCTTAGACCACGTCAGATCTACGTGGATCGTCGTTCTACCTACTTTCGTGGGCGTGCTCCTCACCGTACCTCTCGCCGTACTCCTAGTCGCCGTCCTGCGTGATGAGTATGGGAGTACCGATGTATCCATTCTTAGCTATGTTTAGTTATCCTTTGGCATTTGAACCATTTATGGTGTTTTGGAGATTCTGATGTATTTGAACATGTGATGATGTACCTATTGGTTATCTATTCATGCGTCGGAATAATCTCTCTTTCGGTTTCCATGTCTATCCTTTTCTATTGTTGTGCTAAAATGCATTTCCATTCAGGATGCCGCCAACAAGGAACAACCCGCCTGAGCCACCGCCAATCACGGAGCTGTTGACTCAGATGACTCAAGTAATGGCACAGATGGCCCAGTTTCAGACTAATCAGCACAACAACGAGACGGCTCCACAAGTCAACATCAAGGAGTTCCTCAGTCTGGGTCCGAGAGCTTTCGTGGCCACACGCGAGCCTCTGGACGCTGATGACTGAATCCGTGAGATAGCTAAGGCTCTGGAGATTGCTCACGTTGCTGAGGAAGACAAGGTCAAGTATGCCTCCTATCTGCTGAAGGGCCAGGCAGCTACTTGGTGGGAAAACTACCAGACCATGAGAGCTGGCTATCCAATCACCTGGGGTTGTTTCAAGGAAGCTTTCCTGAAGCACCACATTCCAGATGGTCTCATGGAAAGGATGCGTGAAGAGTTTTGCTCTCTCAAGCAGGGCAAGCTGGATGTCATTGGCTATCAGAGTGAGTTCAATCGCCTCGCTCGTTACGCTGGTGATGAGGTGTCCACTGAGGCTAAGAAGATGGCAAGGTTCCGCAGAGGTTTTAACCCGGAACTCAAGTATGCCCTCACCAACATCAAGGCCAACAACTTCGAGGAGCTCGTTAACACCGCGCTCAATGAAGAAAATGGGCGCAAGGCGTTCCAGGAGTCTCGCAAGCACTCGCGTGAGGGCGGTTCCTCCTCCAACATGACCACCCCTCCGCAGAAGCGCCGCATCTGGGTGCCAAATGGTGCTGTCACTCGGGCTCCATATGCCCAAGCTTCTCCAGGCTTCGCTCCCCGCCCACCCAACCCTGCTCAGATGCATGATCAGAGGGCTTCGATGGGGCAGCCAAGGCCAGGACCTCCTCGTGTCGTCACTTGCTACAAGTGCAAGCAGACGGGGCACTACGCTGACAAGTGCACGCAGAGGCAGCTACCTCCACCACCACCTCGTCCCAACACAAACCAGGCAATGGTGCGCGCTCCCCCGCCTAAAGCCTTCAACTCCAACAACAGGCCTGTCGGGAGGACCGCAAGGGTGAATCATGTCAAGATCGACAAAGCTGAGGAAGCTCCTGACGTCGTTCTCGGTACATTTCCCGTAAACTCTTTTCCAGCTAAAGTGTTATTTGATACCGGAGCATCACATTCTTTCGTGTCAAAGATCTTTGTGACAGCAATTAAACTCCCTTTTGTTGGTTTGGGTTCCCCGCTAGTGGTAAGCTCCCCTGGAGCAACTCTGCAAACTTCCAAGATCAGTCACAAAAATCAAATTCTAATTGGAGGCCATATATTCCTTGCTTCTCTCATACTGCTGGGAAATTCTGACATTGATGTCATTCTTGGTATGGATTGGCTGAAAGCTAATAAAGCAAGGATTGACTGTGCTCAAAAGTCAATAACTCTGTTCCACCCTTCTGGCCAGATAGTCTATTCTCCAAATGAATCAAGTTCCATTCAGCTATGCACCCTCGATGCAAAACCTCTACCTTTGCTTGAAAATGTTCCGGTGGTTTGCGAATTCCCTGACGTCTTTCCAGAAGAGTTGCCAGGGATGCCTCCGGACAGAGCAGTTGAGTTCGTGATCGAGCTTGAACCAGGTACTGCTCCAATCTCTAAGCATCCATACAAGATAGCTCCTCCTGAACTGAAACTGTTAAAGGAGAAAATTGATATGTACATGAAAAAAGGTTACATTCAACCTAGTTCCTCGGCTTGGGGTTGCCCAACTCTGTTTGTTGCGAAGAAGGATCACACAAAGAGACTCGTTGTTGACTATCGTCCTCTTAACGAGAAAACCATCAAAAACAAGTATCCAATTCCTCGTATTGATGATCTTTTTGATCAACTTGCTGGAGCCTCAATATTCTCCAAGTTGGACTTGAGAATGGGTTACCATCAGATAAAGATCAGAAAAGAGGATATTCCAAAAACAGCCTTCACCACTCGGTACGGTCTATATGAATTCACCGTCATGTCCTTTGGTCTCACCAATGCACCGGCGACTTTCTCTCGACTCATGAATTCTGTTTTCCATGAATACCTCGACAAGTTCGTTGTGGTATATCTTGATGCCATTCTGGTCTACTCAAAATCCGAGGAAGAGCATGAAGAACACCTTCGTCTCACTCTCATGAAACTTCAAGAGCATCGTCTATATGCCAAGTTCTCCAAATGCGAGTTCTGGATTCCAGAAGTTTCTTACCTTGGTCATGTCATCTCAGCCAAGGGCATAGCCATTGATCCAGAAAAGGTTAAAGCAATTCTTGATTGGAAACCTCCAAAGACGGTGAAGCAAGTAAGAAGTTTCCTTGGCTTGGCTAGCTATTGCCGTCGTTTCGTCCAAAACTTTTCCAAGATTGCCAAACCTCTCACTGATCTCACAAAGAAGGACAAAAAGTTCGTTTGGTCTCCACAATGTGATGAAAGTTTCAATCTCCTGAAGACTAAACTCACTTCTACACCAGTTCTGGTTGGCCCAGATCCTTCCAAACCTTTCCAGATATTCTGTGATGCTTCTCTCCAAGGTCTAGGTGCAGTTCTTATGCAAGAACGTCAAGTTGTGGCTTATGCTTCACGTCAGTTGAACGCACATGAGCTCAATTATCCCACTCATGACCTTGAACTTGCAGCAGTGGTGTTTGCCCTCAAGAAATGGAGGCAATACTTGTTGGGTAATCGCACTGAAATCTTTTCCGATCATAAGAGTCTGAAATACATATTCACTCAACCAGATCTAAACCTCAGGCAAAGGAGATGGATTGAAAAGATTAAGGACTTTGATCTTACCATTTCTTACACTCCAGGCAAGGCTAATGTTATGGCCGATGCTCTCAGTCGCAAGTCGTATTGCAATAATCTCATGATCATGGAAAGCCAACCTCCTCTTCATGAAGAATTCCAGAAGCTGAACCTTGGTCTTGTTCCTCAAGGTTATCTTGCAAACTTGACAGCCAGTCCAACTCTCGAGGACAAGATTCGTTCTGAACAACTTCGTGATGCTGAAATCAAGAAGATGGTAGAACACATCAAAGAAGGCAAGGAGAAATTTAAGTCCTTCTCAATTGATGACAAGGGAACTGTGTTCTTCGAAGGACGCATTGCAGTTCCTCAAGTTCAAAGTCTCAAAGATGTCATTCTCAAGGAGGCTCATGAAACTCCTCTTTCCATACACCCTGGAAGTACAAAGATGTACCAGGATCTCAAGACACTGTATTGGTGGCCTGGCATGAAACGTGAAATTGCTCAATACGTTTCTGAATGCGACGTTTGTCAACGTGTTAAGGCAGTCCATCAGAAAACAGCCGGTCTACTCCAACCTTTGAAAATCCCTGAGTGGAAGTGGGACATGATTGAAATGGACTTCGTCACTGGTTTTCCAAAGTCCAAGAAGGGCAACGATGCAATCTTCGTGGTCATTGATCGTCTCACTAAAGTAGCTCACTTCTTTGCTGTCAAAGAAACAATCTCAGCTAGCCAGTTAGCAGAGCTCTACACAGCAAAGATTGTTCCTCTTCATGGTGTTCCATTGGAAATAAGCTCAGACCGTGGAAGTATATTCACTTCTCATTTCTGGAAAAGCTTTCAAGAAGCATTGGGCACCAAACTTCTGTTCAGCACAGCCTATCATCCTCAGTCTTAAGGGCAAGTCGAAAGAGTCAATCAGATTCTCGAGGATATGCTCAGAGCATGTGGTCTCTCCTTTGGCATGAAATGGGAGGAATGCCTTCCATATGCTGAATTCTCCTACAACAACAGCTTCCAGGCAAGCCTAGGCATGGCACCATTTGAAGCTCTCTATGGCCGCAGATGCAGGAGTCCAATCAATTGGTCTGGAGCTGGTGAACGTTCACTCTTAGACCCTGACATTGTTAAGGAAGCCAAAGAGAAAGTTCGCATCATTCGTGACAATCTCAAGATTGCTCAGTCTCGTCAGAAAAGCTACTATGACAGCAAGCACAGGGATATGATCTATGCACCTGGTGACAAAGCATATCTCCGTGTAACTCCCCTCAGAGGCACTCATCGTTTTGGTGTCAAAGGAAAGCTTGCACCAAGATATATTGGTCCTTTCAACATTCTCTCAAGGCGTGCAGAAAATGCTTATCGTCTTGAACTTCCAGAAAAACTATCCAAGGTGCACGATGTGTTTCACGTGTCACAGCTCAAGAGGTGTTTCAAAGATCCAGATCGTGCAGTTGATCATGATTCCATTGAACTGCAAGAAGATCTCTCTTATGAGGAGCACCCTGTTCGAATTCTCGATGAGACCGAGCGTAAGACTCGCAACAAGAGCACCAAGTTCTTGAAAGTGCAGTGGTCTCATCATTCCGATAAAGAGGCAACGTGGGAGACCGAAGAGGATCTTCGCAAGAAGTATCCAGACCTTTTCTCTTCTCAGTAGGAATCTTGGGGCGCGATTCCTTCAAGGGGGGGGGGGCGTTTTGTAACATCCCAAGTATGAAAATCACCTTTAGAATGTTTTATTTCTTGTTATTTTATGCTTTGCATCATGGCATCTTAATCATTGCATTTGTTTTCCATTTGTTTGCATTTGTTTTCCTTTGTTTTCTATTTGAATTTTCAAACCAAATTCAAATATTTTGTTTCATACTTGTGCTGTCACAATTTTTCAAATAGAAATATTCAAACAAAACATCCATTTGTTTCCATTAAAATGAAAAGCTCAAACTATCAATTTGTTCCTTTTAATAATTCACTTAAATTCTTTTGCATTCAAATTTCAAATCCAATTCCAAACAGCAACCATTGGAAAGTTATGAAACTTACAAAACAAATCAATCACTTGTTTCAAAGAAACTTGAATTTAAAAACTTATTTGCTTAAGTTCAATTATTTCAAGTAATATTAAAATTCAATCAAATTTCAAACAACTTGCAAACAATACCATAATTCAAAAATTTTGTAAAACAAAAGTTGCACTTTGTGCTGTTACAATAAATAAGCAATATAAAAATTATCCCTAAAATTTTCTAACCCAAAAACCCTAGCCTTTTCTTCCTATTCCTTTTCAGCAAAAAAAAAGAAACAGAAAAATTTAAAAAGGAAAACAGAGAGAGGGGTAGGGCAGGCAGTGGGCAGGCCCAGCCCACCAACCGGCCTGCTTACCTGTTCGCGATCGTCTTCAACCTGTACGGCAGGGCGATCCGGCAGTCCACGTCGCCGCTGTAACAGAGGGGACGGCCACCGCGCGCCCTCCTCCATAATAAAACTGCCCCGAGGGCTCCCTGAGCGCTGCCCTAACCCTAGACCTCCCCCTATCTCACTCAATCGCCGCCGATTTCCTCTCTGCAACCACCACCCCCATCCACCGAGCGCCACGCTCTAAATCCGCGATGATCGCCGCCGGTAGGGTGAGTCTCCGTGCGGGTTAGCAACGGGAACGAGCTCCCCGCTATACCCTCTACGTCCTCGACACCGCCACTGTGCCGGAGACCGCCTACATCGCCGCCGCCATCCTCGTGCTGTCGCCGCCGGCGTCCTCCACCGAGCCTCTGCTTCCCCTGCCATCGCCGGTGAGCACCGTGCTCTCCTGCTTCCTTCTCTGTTGCACAACGCCCGCGAGCACCCGTAGCACAGCACACGCACACGAGCACAACGGCAGTAGCAACTCCACCGCAGCAGCAGCTCGCCGCCGGTGAGCTATCGAGCCCTCTGTCGAAGTTCAGAAAACGACCTGCAGAAAAATTCAGTTAACGTTATCTGAAACATAACCCCCCTGCGCATCCCTTACCTGACAAGCGAAGCAGCAGTACCACAGTGGCACGCACCACTGCACGCGCACGCCGCGGCCAGGGTTCGAGCCCCCGCGCGCATCTTTTTTTGGGATTATTTCCCCCACATCCGTGGCCCACCTGCCAGTGGCCTGGGTGGCCACGCGTGCTGCCACGCAGCGCCACGCTGGCCAGGGCCCGCTGGCAGTGGCCCAGGTTAGGCCACTGCGCAGTGAAAATAGTTTCTGCCCAGTTTTCTTTTAAGTTTAGGTCCTTTATTTTACAGAATAGTCCCTATAATTGAAATGCAAATAACTTTTAAAATCCAACTCCAAATAATATAAATAAAATATGTTTACTGAACCAAATTAAATTCTCTACCTATTTAAATCATTTGTTTTTTGTTTTGAACATTTCAAATTGTTTTAAAATTCAAATTCAAACAATTCATTTCAAATTTGATTAAATGCATAACTAATTAAATATTAAATCAAATGTCACATATTAAATATGTTTTCCATGCTAATTTGAACCATCTTTCCAAATATAAATTTTGTTTCATGTTTTGAATAATTAAAATTTGTTAAATAATTTAAACCCTATTTAAATCATTTAAAATTGCTAAGTTCATAACTTGCTCAAATTAAATTATTTTTGAACTTATAAAATATGTTTTCAAACCAGAAAGGTATAAACTTTTCAAATATGAATTTGGTTTAATGTTTTGAACAAATAAAATTTCAAATAAATTCATACTTGAATTAAATTCAATTAAAACTTATTTAATCTTGTTTAATTCATAAGTAATTCATTCTAATTCCTTTTTCAATAATTGAAACATGTAATCCACCTAAAATTTTGTGCTCTTTTCAAATATGAACTTTGTTATCTGTTTTGAACAATTAAACTTGATGAAAACAACACATGCTTGTGTAACTTCTTTAAGAAGCAAATTTTCTTAACTTAATAAATAAAATTCCAAAACTTGGTAAACCTTATATCAAATTGTTTCTATTGTTGTTTTCTTATTGTTTTCCTCATCCATGCATCATACTAAACCACTTTCACCTGTTTATTAGTTGTAAAACAATTATTCCAACCTTAATTCATGGGCTTTCCATATGCAATCCCAAATTGCATGTGGGTCCATTTAATTATGTTATGTTACCATGTCAATTATCTTATCTTTGATGCATCAATTAATCTGACATGCATCATCCCATGATTGTGCATTATGCCATGTTATTGATTGTTTGTCTCTCTGCGTTGTTTGTTTGCTTCTTCTCGAATAGACGACGATGTTGAGACAGATGAGGTTTACGACACTACTTCTGAGGAGTTAGCTCAGTACCAGGCTGCTGAGTTTGCAGGCAAGTATTCACTGACATGAACCATTGTGTTCCTTTCAACATTGGATACCAATACTTTCCGTTGTCTATTCTGCTAGCCCTATGAATCGTTGCTTCTGTTACGAACCTATCACATGTTATCCTTTAACCCTGATATAGCCTCACCTCCACTCCTATCACCCCATTGCTTGTTGCCCGTGTCTTACTAGCATGCTTAGGTTTGTTTTGCTCGAGTCTGTTACCCGTTACTTTCTGTTACTATATTTTCTATTATGTTCTGGGGCTCGATGTTGAAAAACAATCCTGTTAATGCTTTGGTTAATAATAATTTGATGATAAGGCACCGGCAGGAGGTCCGGCGTGGTTTTGAGGCCTGCTAGTGTCGACCCTAATTAGGAAAAGGGTCTTGTCTACTGATCCATGATGAGCGCACTAACCGCATGTGGGAAGCGTGTATGGGCGCCCCCCTCAATTTGATTCGATTCGCATCTCGTCCAAATCGCCACACTTAGTTCGGGCTTTCCATTTGATGCACGCATATGCAGGTACGAACCCGAGGGCAGGGTGGAACTTTTGTAGTCGGCATTTAGGGCGGCGTGGTCTTAGAGTGCTATGAGGGTCCCCCTTTTCTTCGTGGGGGCTCGATTAGCCGCGCACGCACAACACGTGGTTCTTTGGGCTTGATGCGAAGAAGAGTTGAGTTGTGTTGAGTGCCCCGCTTGGTGGAAGGCATTCCATCTGGCGGGTTATTCTTACGTGTACGGCCAAATTGGTGCATCCCTGCAGGGTTAAATCTTCGCGAGAAGCCGTGTTTTCCGCGGTTATGGATGACTTGGTGAAAGTACTGGCTAACAAGTACTCAGAACAACTTACACCTAACTAATGATAACTTGACTAGTAATAGTCTTATTGACACAATAACTTGAACCATCATTAATCCAACTGTGTGAGTTATCCTCGGATTGCTTCTTTGGAAAAGGGGCGAGATCCAGGATGGGTTTGTTTGAGGTTAGTAGCAGCTGCGGTATTTATAGATGGGGAGGTCGGTGGAAACTTGCTCCTTGAAGTAGGAAACAAGTAGAAAGAAGCGGATTCGAATTTGGACTCTCCAATGAATAGATATGCGAGTTTGAATGCAGATAGGTCAGAAAAACGGGATTTAGTAGGAAAGAAGGATCCTGCCTCGTGCGATCTAGCACGCACTCTGGCTTGCGTGGCTGGATGGGCCGGCCCACTACGGCCCGACGTTTTTTTTTATCTTCTATCTTTTTCTTAAAACTTTCATAACTTTTAATATACAACTCGGAATCGAGTCAAACAAATTTCTAAAATTTTGAAATTTGAAAATCTATAATATTAGACTTTTAGGGAGTGATTTTGTAAAAAATAAAATATCAAAATATCTTTGGCTTATAAATTCCTTATAGGAGAATTTTGGACTTTTTAAAACATGATTTTGTTTTGGGGTTTAAGATGAAACACTCAAATGCAAGTTTTGAAATGATGCCAGGCTAAGCATATGCTCTAAATGCAAAACATTCCAAATGTAAAATTTGGGATGTTACAAACTAACCCCCTTAAGATGAATCTCGTCCCGAGATTCGGAATGGCTAGCAAATAGGTGTGGATGGGTTTTCCTACGGTCAATATCTAGGCTAACCCCCTTAAGATAAATCTAACTTGGTATCACTAGAGCCATGCGTAGCTCTATATGTGTTGTTCATCGCTCCTTCTATTGTCAATTGGGTTATGCATCCTTCACCAGTATGAAGCATTTCCATCAATAGGTTGTGTGGCATAACGAAGCATCACATTCGCGTCAACGCTGGCATCCTCCATTGTTTCTTCTATATCTTGAATCCGCGTCATTGTCTCGTATAAGAGTTCCTTGTATTTCTTCCTGGCTAGGTTCTAGTGATAGGTTGGGTAAACTGAGTCGGGACATCTATTAGTTGCTACATTAGAAGTGGCATCTCGGGGTGGTTGATATAAGGAGTATTGTGGAAAGGCATCTATTGGGTTTAGAATAGATGAGTTTAGATAGATAGAACTAAAGAAAATAGCTACCCATACTAGTATGAACAAAGAAATACTTAACAATCATCAAACAAGCAACCAATCAATTTTAGAACACCTTTCAAAATAGGGTATAATATCTTACGAAAATACTAATAAACTTTTTGAAACATTTTTTTTTTGAAAATACTCATACTATCATTGCCATATCATCTAATTAGGATATGGTCAACACCTAACACGATCTCGATAATTAGGAAACCTATATGGTGGGCAACCTACTATCTTCAGAAAGCTCCAAAAGTATGCATCGGGGTTGCTTCTTGAAGTGAGCCTTCTTCTCTATTTTGAAGTGAATCTTCTTTATGTTTAATTGAATCTTCTTCTCTATGGGAATCTCCACTATAATTTGAAAAAGAGGAGATGGAAGTAGGAGATAAAGATGAGAAGATTACGAGAATAGAGTAAAAGGAAGAATGTATAAAGGATGTGGAAAAATAAGTTTTCATCAGATGGCTTTTCCTAATCTATTTTCTAAGGTCTCGTTCCTACAGTCAACACATTGCTCTGATAACATCTGTAGTAGTACGACCCAACATAGGCTATAATGTTGCGTGTAGTACTGGCCCCTGTACCGTTCACCAGCACACACAACTAGATAGATATCCAAAGAAGCAAATGTATCTCATATCTAGTGAATAATCCAGAGTACAAAATTCTTTACAAGTTGCATAGTGGAACCTAGCACAAAACTTATTCAAGTATAACAAAGCGAATATAAGGGCTCCAGTCTTCAATTTGCGCCACAGGTGAACAAACATGTTGAGTGGAGTCACGAGACCTACGTCGATCACTCTGAAATCGAACAACCTGCACGTTGGAATATGCAGCCCCGAAATGGAGGTCAGATCATTCTGAGCAATGGTGGCAAGTGACACTATGGTGGTATATAAATGGCAAGTGCTAGTATACATGCATATTTGGCTGGTGGAGTTTGTAGGCTATTTTTCATAAATGCATTTATCCTATCTTTTAATAGAAATTAATTTTGCACATAATTGGACACTTTTGTTGATAGCAAAGTGCTCCTATATAATTGGACACTTTGGTTGATAGCGAAGTGCTTCTACCCTTTTTGGATTAGCACGCTGAAACACCATCATGCACTTCTCCAATAACCCATAGTCAAATTGGTAGTAATCAATAAAATAAGATGAACGAGATATGTCATGCTTCCCATCTAGTTGTTTAATTGTCCCTAACCAATGGAACACGGCTAAGATCTTAGTTTTAACCCTCGCGAGGTTTATGCCCTTTATCCGTGTTGCCTAATCGACCCCAAACACCATGATACACCATTAGTACCACGGAAGGAAAGAAGATTAAGCCATAAACTATAAGAAGTAGATCCCCAAACCCTCCACGAGCCGGACCATCCTACAACTATTCTACATCTCTGGACCCGTTGGGTTCGAGTCACCACAACCCACAATTTATGTCTAGCCCATACTAATATGAAACACGGCTGCACGCAAGAACAACTACATAAAGAAAATAAACATAATCTCAAGATACTGGGCGGTGGTCCCCAACCGAAATTTGTACTCTGATGACATGCTAGCAATCCGCCCAGTGGTTAATTAATTATCATGTTGTTTTCATAAGCAATTAAAATAAGGAGTATTTCTTTAACATGATAATAATCCCAACCACGAATATCTAGAGCATGGCCAAACAATCTACAAGTACAATGTTTGCCTAGCATATGGATTGCTAACTTCTACGGGAAACATATGATTACTCCACTTGGCTGTTAGTGAAGCAATCTAGCATAGCGATACCACACAACTCCTACTAATGCATAGCTACAATAAAACTCTAATGCAATTAGGAAAATAGTGGGATATGTATGTCACTTGCCTTGACAGAAATTGGAGCCGTTCACGCACTCGACTCACTCGCAACCGTAACAAGCACAATCCTCACATGAACAACAACCACAACTCTCGCAATCTACACGTTGCAAGCATACCACAATAAATAACCAAACCAGGCAAAACAACAATGCAACATATGGATGCATGATGATTTAATAATGCTAGACAACTAATTTACTAGTTCTCTGGTTTCCTAAACAATATATGATGCATGAAAAAGTTTATAATGCAACAAGAGACAAAAAACAGCTTAACCAAATTAAATAGGGTTAATTAACAATCGACAAGATCTTCTCAAAATAAAGTTTATAAAAAGGTGGATCTAAACCTAACATACTAATAATATCCTAAAAACAAATAAAACACTTTACGGAAACTTTTTAGATGAATAAGAACGAAGTATAGATTTGAAATTTCGAGTTACTCCGTGGATAAAAGTAGATCGAAATTATATAAAAAGATCTGTAGCTCAAATCGAAAAACTCAAAGAACGAAAGTTATAGATAATGATGAGATGTAACTACAGTAGAAATTTGAGCAAAAACAGACAAACGGTTGAAGAGTAATTGAAAGTTTTCCGCTTCATATCTGGTAGAGTAGATCGCGAAATTCTCCGGTTGTGGTGGATGAAAAGAGGTGAGGTTTCTTGGGATGGATCGGTATGAACGATATCTAAAACTCTTGCGAAGACTTGAACGTCAACCGAGCAACTTACAGACCGTGGCGAGCAAAATACCACGAAACAGATCTGAAATCAAAGTTTCGACTTTGGGACGACCTCACGGCCGGGGCTGCAGTATTTATAGATGGGGCGGTCGGTGGAAAGTTGCTCCTTGGAGTAGGGAATAAGTAGAAAGAAACAGATTCAAATTTGGACTCTCCAATGAAGAGATATGCGAGTTTGAATGCAGATAGGTCAGAAAAACGGGATTTAGTAGGAAAGAAGGATCATGCCTCGTGCGATCTAGCACGCACGCGGCCTGCGTGGCTGGATGGGCCGGCCCACTACGTCCCGTCATTTTTTTTCTCTTCAATCTTTTTTCTTAAAACTTTCATAACTTTTAATATACAACTCGGAATCGAGTCAAACAAATTTCTAAAATTTTGAAATTTCAAAATCTATAATATTAGACTTTTAGGGAGTGATTTTGTAAACAAATAAAATATCCAAATATCCTTCGGCTTATAAATGCCTTATAGGAGAATTTTGGGCTTTTTAAAACATGATTTTGTTTTGGGGTTTAAGATGCAACACTCAAATGCAAGTTTTGAAATGATGCCAGGCTATGCATATGCTCTAAATGCAAAATATTCCAAATGTAAAATTTGGGATGTTACTACATGACACGACGCATACACTGTTTTGGGTAACGGAAGGAACTGCACAACCAACAAAACATTCCAAGGTGAGTTTAAACAATTTGAAAACGTGACAGAGTAACGCAAACAACGAAAAGCACATGTAAACAACCAGAGAGTCTACTTACAGTACGCCTCCCAAAGATAGTCTTGTTCAACATGATTTTATTATCACGGTCAATCTTGACAATGAAACTGAAATCTTCACTGGTCACAAAACAAGCTCTGCGAATCCCATTGTTTATAAAGTGCTCATCCTTTGGGATGAGCAAGTGGTCCATGTACACCAGCTATAGATGCAAAAAAAAACACAAAATTAAGCTGCAGCTGAATGGACATTCATAAAAAGGAACTGAAAAGCTATTACAGTAGCAGAAATTGAAAGCTATTATAAAAAATTGTATAAAAGTACAACTAAACAGAAAAATACACACAACTAAATAATGGAGCAAAAGAAACTAACTACAGCAACAATAATTAAAAACTAATGGAGCAAAAAGAACTATGTAAAGTAGCAAAATATGAAAAAAAACACCTTGCAAAACAAAAGTTTAAAGAAGCACATTGACAAAGCATTACATGTATGTACATTCATAAAAGGAAAAAAGGCAGCAACCAGAATGAAAAAAATGATGAAGCAAAGAGGTAAAACTTACAGCTAGAACAGGCAATGGGCCGGACATCCAGAATTCAAACATGTTCTTAATCTTCTTCTTTTTCGATGGACCGGGTGCGGATGCTACTGGTTCCTCGGACTCAACCCGCTGCTTCCCCTCTGAAGATTAACACCATCAAGCACAAGCGGTTGCTCCTTCTTCTTCTGAATTTTCTGAATGTAATGCATCAACAACTCCAGAATGTGCTCCTCCCAGTCATACTCGTGGGTCTTCTTTGGGTCACTCATGCACCCTATGTACTCTAAGCACATCATGTTGTTAGTGGATGGGTTCAGAACAGTCGCCCAACACAAAAGGTCCCAGGTCCTGATTATGGCATCCTATTCACCGTCATCAAGCTTCTTCAACATCGTTGCTGCATTTTCTATGGGTATCCTCGACAACACACCTTTGTATGACTCTCTAATTTCTGAATGGACACTCTTCGTCAGCAACTCAAAAGGCTTTGTTCCTGAACGTATACCAAACACCTTCCTGATAATCTCTCTTGTGAAAACAATCCGTTTTGCTCCATAGTGAAACTTACGAAGCTCGACCACGGTGTTCATGGCTACAAAATCGATGAGCTCGTTAGGGACATTGAAGGGTGAAATGTTGAGTAGTGAGGCAAATGCGCTGTGCTTCTCAATAATTTCTCTCTTGCATGCTGTTAGATCATTTGCACACTTCAGCAAACGCTTCGGAGCAAAACGGTCCTTAGTGCACCAGTACTGCCCCTGCTGAGCAAAACCCCGAACACTTAAACAAAAAAAACACAAAAGGAGCACACAAAAATGAACAACAGAAGCAAACACAATGCAGTAAAAAAGCACATCATTAATATGATTGTAGCAACACAAATTTATTTACACAAAAATCGAAAATGCAGTGAACAATTATAGAGCAAAATGTGGCACACACTATCATATAACATCATGGCAGCAACAAAAGGAAACACAAAAAATGCTACCTAAAAACATCGTAGAAGCAAAAACAGAAAACGAATTGCAACAAAAGGATGTGAATCCAACTGACAATGAATTAAAACAGATAATGAGATGAGCTGCTACTTCCCTAAGACATACATGCAACATTAGAGCAAAAAACGATCCACTAAAAGAACAGGTCAGAGGGTGGGGGGGGGGGAGGAGGGGATTTGAAAATAAAACAAACCTCCATGCTGCTACTTAGAGATAGCGAGCAGATCTATTATGTGGCCTAGTCAGTAAACACCTGCCTGCAAAAAGTATAGATGATTTCAGAGTTCCTTCTATTTGCACAGACGATTCCAACTAAAAAAATAATTCTACACACGGGGGATATACACGGGGTGTAGGATTGTAGTGCAACTAGCCGGAGGAAGGGTGCAAGACGACGAAATCTGGTCGGAACCCCGAGCTAGAGAAGAGGGAAAGGGGGCGCGAGACAGGGGCGCGGGCACAGAGGATGATTGGGGCACGCGGGCCCTCGCCGGAGTGCACGCGGACCCTCGACAGCGCCGCCTACGGCGCCGCCTCTCGCGTATCCTAACTAGCCTGAATGGGGAACCTCACCGGAGAAGAGGAGTGCTAGCAGAAGGAGGAGGGGGCGCGAGCGGAACTTCACCGGAGACGCGCGGAGACTCGGTACCGTCGCCTCCCGCGTCGCCTCTCGCCGCCGCCTGCGTCGCGCGCCGAGAGCGTAACGGCAGAGCCGGAAATGGGGAACCCCACGCATGCTCTTCGGGGTTTGTCGTAATCCCTAACGAAACGATGGGGACGTGGGTGCTGAGGGAACCGCTCGATCCGCGTCGATCCAACGGCCAGCGACCCGGGGGACGGAACGCAATGTTCCCCCGGGTGATTAGAAGCGTTTTCCTTATGTATATCACTCCTGTCAAATTGCCATGTTCTACCCAATAGCATGTGGCAAACTGACATAGGAACCACATCAGAATCAATAGTGTCTTTGTGTGGTCTAATCTGAAATTCGAATCTCACCATATGGCAAACTTTTAGCTTGTCACTCAACCACTGAATATAATAAGGATGAGGGTGTGGAATATATATCAATTTCAGCTTTGCACATAAATGTCTGCTTGCTAAATTTCCGCAACTCCCTCCATCAATGATCGCCTTGCAAGCCATTTGAGGACCTACAAATGCTTTTGTTTGGAAAAAATTGCACCTCTGATTTTCTTCACTTGGAACAACACTCAATGATTTTTGTGTGCAACAATAGAGGGATAATGTGTAGTATATGCATCAACAGGACCATCACCATCATCACAATCCTCCTCCTCAGTAGGATCAGCATCATCACCAGTCTCATACTCATTATCCTCATTAACAAGCATGCTTTTCTTATTAGGAAAATCTCTCTTGAAGTGCCCTTTTCCTCCACATGTGTGGCAGCTCATGTCTCCATTTCTTGCTATAGATGTAGTAGATCCATTTGAACTTGCAGCTGGTTGGATTGTTTTCTTCGAATTGGAAGTGCTAGGATCGGGTTTGGCACTTGTACTACCACAAAATTGAGATGATTGAGGTGTAGGTGGTGAGCAAACATAATTTTTAGGTGTAAAACTCCTCCTTGCACTCATTTGAGCCTCTCGGCCAACCTCTTTTCAGCCTCTCTAGCTTGATGTAGCAAATCAGTCATATCACTATATTGCACATGGGTCACGACGCTCCTTATCTTGAATTGCAAACCTGAGAGGAAACGTTGCATAGTTTGTTCAAGATCTTCTCTAACCCGAGACCTTTGAAGTATCAACTCCATCTCCTTGTAATATGCATCCAGTGACAAGGAACCTTGCTTCAATTACTACAATTTGTCATAGAGAGTTATAATATAATATTTGCGCACACATATTTCCCTCAAAAGTTGCTTCATTACTCTCCATGTGTTGATTTCTGGATCTCCTTGTTCTTCCCTTAATCTTGTAATGCCATCCCACCACAAGAGAGCATATCCATCAAATCCAGAAGATGCAAGCTTGATCTTTCTATCCTTCATTATAATCATGCAATCTCCATAGCTTCTCAATCTTCAACTCCCACATCAAATATTCTTCCACATCTTCAGTATCACAAGTGAGAGTAGGAATATAAATTTTTGGTTTTCCCAAACCATCATCTTCTCTATTGTAGTTGGTTGATTGTACTCTCCTAGCAGTAAGTCCTCCACGGCCTCCAAGTACATTGCCTCGGCCATCATCCAAATCAGCACCATTATTAGCATTGGGAGGAACTCTTTGTTGGTATTGCACTATAGTAGAAAAATTGGAAATCTGTTTTGTCAAGTTGGTCGTGGCTTCTTGCAAAACATCAACAGACTTTTGGGAAGCAACACCATATATTTTAAGATCCAAAACAGCTAGATCTTTCATCAAGCCATCATCATATTTCTCTATTCTTTGATCAATCCTCTTGGTCACTGCATCTCTAAACTTTGTAAACTCATCCCACTTGACCACATCATCCGAATTCTTCCTTCCCTGCACATAATCACTAGGAGACTCCATTGAGTAATGTGTTAGTGAAAGAAAACACATATAGGTGGTAGTGTTCTCTCTCAACTCACTCAAACAACAAATAATGGTGTATCTTACCGTTCCAAAGTGAATATAAATTACTTACCAACAAGTAGAAATGACTAAATGTACCAAGTATGAGAAAAGAATAACCATGATATCAAGTATCACAAGACAAAATATGGTATATGGTGGGGCTTGGTTGGGATACCTAACAACACCAAAATAGCAACTCCTATGTACTGCCTAATGTGATAAAATTCACTAAGGCAACACACACACTCTTGGAGACAAATGTGGCTAGCAACTATATGGATGGAGATGTTGCAAGCACAAGAAAGACACTAGCAAAAGCTCAAGTGAAAATAGGCATAAGATTGCTCAATATAGTGTCTCAAACTCACCAAGTAAATGTATCAAGCTCCACTAGTGAAAACAAGTTAATTCAACCTCTTTTCTATTTTTTTTGTTTTCTCTTTCTTTTTCCTTTTTATACTTTTTCTCCTTTTCTATTTTTTATAATTTTTTCAATGGCCTTAGTATCAACTAGGAGCAATATGTAAAGAAAACAGGAAATTTGACACAATGATGATCAAAATGAGCAGCCTGTTATGAGAAAGAAAGAGCCAGTCTTGTAGGTAGGTTCCTAGTAATTTGTTGTAGATAGGTTGTAGCTACAAATATCACACAAAAAAAATCCTAAAGAAAACATGGAGAAAACAAAATAAAACTAAAGAAAACTGCTATGTAAGCTCACGGCAGGAAACTGGCTAAATCTGTGCCGTACGGCAGCGAAAACACGCAGAAAATGGTGCCCGGCAGTGCGTGCGAGTGTGGTAAGTGCGGGCTTGACAGAAAAATTACGCGCGGGAAAGATTTTATCCCGGTAGGAAACAAATCCGATAGGAATAAATAGAGGCGCGGGATAGCGAAAATTAGCGAAAAATTGTGCCTGACAGGAGTCGGATTCCAATCAGATAGTAACTAGGTACGACAGGCGCGACAACAGAACACAACAAAACGGTACCGAATCTGGCAGGAAAATAGCAATCCAATTTTAGCTAAGAGATCCACGACAGAAAAGAAGCAATTCCGTGCCGCGGTAGAAATCGATCCTAAATCGGATTAGATCAAATAGCAACTCGCAGCAGCAACCATGAAACAAAATCAACTCGCAATTGCAAGCTGTAGGTAGTGTTTTCCCGAGAGATAATGATCCAAGCCCAATATTTTTTGTGAGATTTTCGATATATAATATGAACTATATGAACCCTAACCCTAATTAGACAAAACTAAAAAAAAATGAAAAAACAGGAACTCAAATCAACAGAAAACATCAATGATATTAGCAATTTGGTGTTGATCTAAGCCCAGGAAAAATCTAACCTAAATATTTTTGCGTGGCTTTTTTGGATAGGAAATAAAAACAACTAATCTAGGGGACGCAATTTGCTCACCGAAGAAACCTTTGAATATGATACCAAGATGATATGGGGTGGCCCGATCTTCTCTTGTGAGCATGTCGAAAATATGGTGGGTGTATGATAACTAGTGCTACACTGAAAATTCTCCTTGGATAATCCCTGCTTCCAATGCAACAACAATCAACCCCTTTGGATATTCTCAACTACACACTCTTGCACAAAGTAGCCACTGACTATGAAGTGGTCTTGTATCCCTTTATTCCCAATGGAACAACAGATAACATAGAAAATCTGCAAAGGTATACTTCAAGATGAATGCTTCAAGCAATACAATCTAGAGGCTCTAGGGTTTTTTGGTTTAAACGTAGTCTAAGGTTCTAACTCGCAGGTGATAGCTATCTAAGAGGGGAGGGGGTGCGGCCACAAGGCCCTTGTGCAAGCTCCTCCTACTCTGACTCGGACTAGAACTCAAAGATAGGATACAAACCGACCCCAATAGGAGTTCGGCCACATAGGACACGCAGTCCTTGCCCACCCGAAGTAAGACTCCTAATATGGCACAACAACATCTGGTTGGGAACCATCCCCCTTGTTTTCAAGCTGGTTATGTTTGTTTTCCCATTTGTAAGGCTTGTTTTCCAGCAATGCCACCTTGTTTTTCAACTTGTTAGGCTTGTTTTCCAGCAATGCCACCTTGTTTTCCAGCTTGTAATGGTTGTTTTCCAGCAGCTCCAACTTGTTTCTCAGCTCCTCTTGATGTTCTTCTCCATCCATGTTTGTGTTATCAATAACCCTGATCATACATAAATGCATAGACTTATGTAGTATATAATTCTCATCAACACAAAATTCACGTGTTGTTCTAATTGCTTGGCCCTTGATCTTGTTATTGGTCCAAGTCTAACTTCATCATGCTTCTCTTGGGTAACAACCTCATCATGTGGTAAAGAACTAGGGATGTCCTCATCACTAATATTCAATTTAAAACATTAGCTACCGTCACAACTTCTTTTAATCCCCCCGAAAGAATTTCAAAAGAAAAAGATTACGAGGAAAATGCAAATATTGACAGAAATCTGTCAAAATAGAACATCTGGTAAAGATGAATTTTTTCTCGGACCTTGTGTAGCTCAAATAAAAAAGTGGGAAAGTAATGGAAGTTAGATAATAACCTAGGCAGGTGCCCAGAAAATATAAAAAATTCCTCGGGTTTTGGCTGAGAGAACCGAGGTTTTTGGTGAAGCGCAAAAATCTGGACAAAAAACAACAATTTCCCCAAATCATTCTAACTCGCTATTAGAGATTATTCTTGGCACAAAAACGAAATAAAAATGATAAGGAGCGGTTGTTACAGAGGTAACAACTTCCAAGACACAAAGAGAACAAAATAAAACAAAAGGAAAACAAAAGAACAAAATAGGTTGCCTCCCACGAGCGCTTTTCTTTAACGCCTTTTATCCGGTCATGTATAACAAATCAAGTATGAATAATAGAATCATGGGTCGTCCTCACAAGGGACTCAAAGGCAACTTCATTCTCTTTCTAGGGAAATGTTCCATGCCCTTTTCAAGGGGAATCTGAAATCTTGTAATTCCCTCTTTCATATCAATAATATCACCAATGGTGCCAAGAGAAGGTCCACACAAATGACAGGACAAGAAGAATTGCATTCCTTATCCAAAATAGTAAAATCAACAGGGACATAATTATCATTAGAAATAATAAGAACATCACCAATCCTTCCTAAATGTATTTTAACAGTGGAGTCTATAAGATGCACTCCCAAAATACTCTCATCCAATGGTTTCAAATCGAGCATATCATATAAACTTTTAGGCATAATAGAAGAACTTGCACCAAGATCACACAAAGCATTGCATTCAAAATCATTCACTCTTATTCTAATAGTGGTCTCCAAACCATCTTGTAATTTTCTAGGAATAGAGGCTTCAAGTTTGAGCCTTTCTTCCTTAGCTTCAGTGATAACATTAGTGATATGTTTAGTGAAAGCAATATTTATCTTATTAGCATTGGGGTATTTAGCTAATTTTTGTAAGAACTTAATAACATCAGAGATGGTGCAATTATCAAAATAAAGTTTATCACCATCAAACATGGTGGGAAAAGTTCCTCCTAAAGTCATATTAACCTCAATCCCACTTGCAACAATTTTCTCACTAGAATTTTTTTCAAACTCCAAATTTTTGGGACTCCTTCTACGTAAAGTCATGACCTCTATGTGTCAAAAAAAAGTTATAACCTATCCAATACCATTTTTTGACCTCAATATATTTAGAAGCATTAGGATACTCATTGGTATCGGAAGTTTTCACTTCCTCAAAGGGTTGGATGGTATACATTTCAACAGGCTCATTTTTAGCAGTTTTTCAGCAATTTCGCTTCTCTTTCTCTTCTAGCACGATTTTAAGATAAAATTCTCCTGTTATCATTTATTTTAACTTGTATAGAATTTATAGTATAAGTTTTCTTAGAATCAAGAGGTGTAGTACTAATTTTTAAAATTTCTACATCATGAGCAAGACTATCAACTTTCAGTACAAGATTATCTAGTTTTGCAAGCCTTTCATCAACCGTTTTATTGAAATCCTTTTGTGAAGTGATAATTTTTTTAAGCATGTGGAACCTTTAGGATTGTCGTAAGCATTTATATAAGAATTTTCATATTAACTATCATTATTATTAGGATATGGCCTATAGTTGTTACCACCAAAATTATTCTTGTAAGCACTATTGTTGAAATTGTTTCTAGCAATAAAATTCACATAAATTTGATCATTCTCATCAGCAATCAGAGAGTTAAAGGGAACATTATTACGATCGATAGGAAATTATTTAGCTAGCAAAGAAGCAAGCATATCAATCTTATCAGCCAAAGAGAGACCCCCTCAAAAGAATTTACCTTTCTTACCTGTTGGAGCGCTTTCTGTGTGCCATTGGGAATATTTTGTCATTAGATCATCCAATAACTTGTTTGATGCACCTAAAGTGAGTTTCATGAAGGTTCCTCCCGCATATGAATCCAATATATTCCTTGAAAAAAATTTAATCCTGCATAAAAAGTTTGGACAACCATCCACGTGGTTAGTCCGTGTGTGGGATAATTCTTAACCATAGTTTTCGTTCTTGCCTATGTTCATTATCATTTCATCTAAATTTAATAATGTTAATCATCAGTTGTATACTTTTTTCAGGTGGATAATACTTCCCAATAAAAGCATCTTTGCATTTAGTCCAAGAATCAATGCTATTTTTAGGCAAATACAATAACCATTCTTTAGCTCTTCCTCTTAATGAGAAAGTGAACAATCTTAATTTCACAATATCACCATCTACCTATTTATATTTTTGCATCTTACATAACTCAACAAAGTTATATAAATGAGAGGCATCATCTTCTCCAATACGAGAAAATTGATCTTTCATGACAAGATTCAACAATACAGGTTTAATTTTATAAGAATCTGCTGTAGCAGCAGGTGGACCAATTGGTGTGGATATGAAATCATTATTATTGGTACTAGTAAAGTCACAAATCTTGGTGGTATCATTTGTAGCCATGCTTGCAAGATAACACAAAATAAACTAAGAATACAAATAAAAGACTAGAAACTAAAGAACATTTTTTTTGGATTTTTGATAAAGAGAAAGCAAGACTTCAAAAAAGTAAACTAACAAAAAAAAGAAAGAGGGTGGAAGTGTGAGACTCTCCTTGCAGCAAGCTAGAAGTCCCCGGCAACGGCACCGGAAAAGTTCTTGGCGTTGACGAGGGACTTCTTACTTCTGATGTCTTTGAAATTTCCGACAACGGCGCCAGTAAAGTTATTGATGCAAATGTGATCACACGCTCGTTGAGAAACCTCAAGTGGAAGTTATGATGTAGTGTAGAGAAAATTTCCCCCTATTAAGGAACCAATGTTCTCAATCCAGTTGGACTTCAATGTCTTGGAGAAGGTTGCGTGTTGTTTGGCGCGTCAACAAGCGTAGAACCTGCACATGACACACAAACTCTCTGTTGTCCCTAACATTTGAGAAGGCTATCAATCTTATCGTCTTGCTGAAAACTAGAGAATTAAACATATAGAATATTGAAATGTCATAAAAGTAAAAAATGGAACAACAAGGAAACAATTGTGAAAGTGCTTGAAAGAAGGTTGCAATTATAAGGAAATAGGACCGGGGGCCATAGGTTCAGTAGTGGTGTCTTTCCAAAGAAAACAAACCTGCTGGGTGAACAAATTACAGCTGGGTGCTTGACCAATCATGAACTTATAACAATACTATTATGACGAGATATAGTTTAGGGGTTCTAACATTGTAGGCACTACGTAAAGGCATATGAACCGCTATCTAACATGCATCCATTTATAAAAGTCCACATCAAGAAAGCTATCCAGCAAATCTCTCTGGCATTAACTTGCAACTACAAAGTGATTGCTTTGTGTGCAACAGACAAATGCATTAAGAACAATACGCAATGTAAGCAGTGGTCCTCGTCCATAGACAAGAGCACCAGTGTTTTCTCCCTAATAGCAACATCACATCCCCATCTTTCATGTTTCTATCACTCGAGCACAGATGTAAGGGAGGCATGAACCCACTATCTAGCATAGAACCCTCTCTTGGAGGTGAAAACAACTACATGGCCAAGGTAATCATAAACACCGGAGAGCATTGCAAGAAAATATTAAAACTCTCTACAAATATAAGTGAAGCATCTCAGATTGACATGAACAAAATAATCATAATCTCATGGTTTATCGGATCCCAGGAAACACAACATGCACAATTACATAACGGTGGTCTCGATCATGTGAGGCAGCTCATCCAAACATGGAGGCATAGGGGAGAGAACAACCATCTAGCTACTTCTATGGACTCGTAGTCCCGAGATGAACTACTCACGCATCTCGTCCGGAGGCGATCATGGCGATGTAGAGGTCTCAGATGACTATTCCCCTCTCCAGCAGGGTGCCAGAATAGGGCTGCAAAAGCCCTAGATTGTACTTTCGAGGTGACAGCGCCTCTCTGTATGTTATGTGGAAAATAACTTTGTCTCCGATGTTTTTAGCTAAATGCAAGTTATAGGCAAAGATGCGACAAGAGGCGGTGGCCAGTGTCTCCAGGGTCCCACCAGGCGCAACCTAGGGTGGGGCCACGCCGGGCACCCCCTGTACCCCAGCTCTTCTTTGGACTGCATCTTCGATCCGGGTAAAAAACCATCTCCGTTGATTTTTAGCCTTTTCCGGGAATATTTCTTGAAGAACTTTTCTGAAATAGATAAACATCAGAAAACAACAACTAGCATGGGGCATCTCTTTAATAGGCTAGTCAATGAAAACATCCGGAAAACGATAGAAAACAAGGTGAAAATAAAAGGTACTGGGTAGAAAACAAGCATGGAGCATAAAAATTATCGACACGTTTGCAACGTATTAGCCACCAAGGAGGAACGCCAAGTGATTAAGGACATCTAATACAACAAGGTCAAGTCCTACTTAAACAACAAACAAGCATACTCGCCACAACCAATGTCACAGCCATCTTCGTCAAGCAACTTGCGCCCTCAAACAAGGCAATACAATCCTTCAACTAGACCTCCACCGCCAATGAAATGTGTCCTCTCAAGCTTCCACAGCCAAGTCAAGTCAAATAGTTTTCTTCAAGTGCGGCGGTAAATGCTAGAAGTCCTTTGAATGTGTCGACACAAGAGTCATGGTCATGAATTATAAAAGAGACTATGCATCTATGAGTGAAGGAGAATAAAAAGTTTTGGCACAACTTACCGAACAACCCAAGTCGACGAGGAACCAGATACATTGTATTGTGATGGAGACAACCAACATACATTTGTTGTTTCATGATTGTTGACTACAAACCATCGTAAAAATGAAAGATGAAATTTGGTAAAAAGAAGAGCCAAAATTAATGGACAATCAATTAAGGTCATCATTGATGGAGGAAGTTTTACAACCTAGCTAGCGAAGAATTACGCAAAGAGCCAAGAAGAATGCAGCCTCATCCATACCATGTCCAATGGCTAAGTGACAATGGAATGTCAAGATTCAACACCAAGTGGATGTGTCTCTCAAGATTGGACCATATGAGGACACCGTTCTATGCGATGTGGTTCCAATGTCGGTGTGCCACCTTTTTTATTTTGTTGTGATCCAAATTCATACACAGATATAAAAATAAAGGAAACTTCGGGCGGAGTGAAGAGAGGTCTGTCGCCGGGAGGCTTGGGCCGAAGAGTACGGTACGAGTTGTTATCGACTTGGATCTGATTTCTACTTTATCTAGTGTTTTACCCCTTTATATACCTCATGTAAGCTGCCGGTTGGGATAAGTCGGAAGTTGTAAATCCCCAGCATTTGTAACCCCACCCGACGTGCCCGTGGTTTTTTCTCTTCCTCATTGGAAGGGGTTTCCATGTTAAAAATCTCGTGTCCCTTGTCGTGCTAGATCTCTTTTGTTCATTATTTTTGTGCTATCGTTTATAACAACCTTCTTCTTGTCCGCCCATGGAAATTCGACAAAGCCGCTATGCATGATGGACGCACAAACTACTATAGCTTCAAGAAACGACAAGACATTTGTGCTCCATCAAGTGACACCTAGTGAAGTGGTTCCCGACAATGCAAAGACTATTCCTCAAAAGCAACAAAAGAGTACATCTAGTAAGAGAGAGATCCACCATAAAGTAAGTGAGTGCCATAAGACAAGTATGAGCGAAATAATGAAGATTGCTCCCAAAGGATTAGCTATGTTAGCCACCAAATGTGACATGAGAGAAGTGTGAGAAAACCCATCCATACTTCACTTTGTACTTGTGTGCAAAGGCAAAGTTATTGAAACTAATGACTTAACTAATATTATGATGAGTTCCCAGAGTAGGTTTCCCAGACGAGGATGCCATATCCGCAAGGAAGAACATGGGGGAGCGCTTAGGACGAGGATATAGTGGTTTACCCAGGTTCAGGTTAGCCGGATGGCTCCCTACTTCTAGCAAGATCAACTATGGCGGTGGATTGCTGGACATAGGTTACAAGTACCTAGGCTAGATCGAGTGTGCCTTAGTGATATTGGGTGGCTCGATCTTCTTATTGAACACTCGATAAATTTTGTTGGATAACTAGGGCCTCACTGAAACCTCTTCGGCTAATCCCCATTGCCAATGTGACGGATTTCAACCCCTTGGATATTCTTAGCTAGACACTCTTGCACAACATAACCACTGACTACAAAGTGATCATGTATCTTCTTATTCCCAATGGAACGAAACATAACACGCAGAATTTGCAAAGGTATCAATACTTCAAGATGAATGCTTACAAGCTAGTTTAATCTAGAAAGCTAGGGTTCTTATTTTTAATGTAGTCTAATCTCTAATCTGCAATGGCTAGCTATATATGAGGGAGGGGGTGCGGCCAAAGGGGTATGGCGCACCACCACCTCAATGTCTTGGGTTGGACTCTAATTTGGACTCAGACTCGGATACAAACCGACCCATGTGATTTCAGCCTAAAGGACACGCCGGTCCTGGTCCTAATTATAATTAGGACCCTCTCTTGGCGCAGCAAAAATGTGTTGGTCACCATCCTCCTCTCTCCCTCCATGTGCTGTCTCCCTCTCCTCCCTCAAGCACATGTTGTTTTCCATTTGTTTCCTTCTATTTTCAGCAGATTCTCTTTGTTTCCAAGCTTGTAAACTTTGTTTTCTAGGGTTGCAGATGTTGTTTTCCTCATGTGCTTCCTTGTTTCCCATCTTCTCCCTCTTATTTTCCAGCAAGTACTTGTTGTTTTCCAGCTGTTCCCTCTTGTTTTCCAACATATCCTGGGATACTCCTTCACCAATGTTTGTGTTATCAATAAAACTGATCATAAATAAATGCATAGACTTAGGAAGTATAAAATTATCATTATCACAAACATCAAATTCTATTAAGAGTGCGTTCACCTGTTGTTCTAATAATTTAGTTCTTGATCTTGTCATTGGTCCAAGTGATAAGGGGTGACACAATCTTCTCAATGAGCTCTCTGATAATTTGTGGATGATAACTAGTGTCTTGCAACAAAGTCTCCGGCTATTCCCTGTCACCAATTGCAACAGCTCGTAACCCCTTAGATATTCGAAAGTCCACACTCTTGCACGAGTAGCCACCGACTACAAGTGGTCCTGTATCTTCTAATTCCCAATGGAACAACAGATAACACGCAAAATTTGCAAGTTGGTATACATCAATATGAATGCTTCTTGCAATCAAACAAGAGATTCTAGGATTTATGTTTTTTCGTAGCCTAAACCTCTCAACTTGACGGTTGGAGGTATTTATGAGGGGAGGGGGTGCGGCCACAAGGCTCTTGCGCAAGCACTATTGGAGAAGCTCGTATGTCCTAGACATGATAGCTTCCACGGGTTCGAACATTGGGGGCCAAACACATTTCCTTCGCCCCTTGAGGAGGGTTTGAGAGGGAAGATTGAGCACGACAACAATGGCGACACAGAGAGTTTACCCAGGTTCAGGCCACCAGTGTGGTGTAAAACCCTACTCCTGCTTGTCTGATGAACTGCACTACAGTGACTACAGTACAAATTCAAGCTTGTGCTCGGAACAGACTACTTGGGATCTATGATGATTTGAGGTCTCCTCCGGCCCTTCTAATACTGGTGTTTGGACCTCCTTCCCTCTCATTTGGCGAGAAAAGGTTCCCACAAGGTGCCAAAGAGAGGAGCATCCCGTACTTCTGCGCCTCCTGCGCGGTCTTGGTCGTCGAGGACAACTCCACCGTCCATGGCGTCACAGTGGGAGCGCCCGGTGATGATGCCTCCGTCTTGTATCATGGACTTGGTCTCCTTGCACCGAAGGGGTAATCTTGGGGGGGGGGGGGGGGTCGCTTTGGCGCAGTGTCTGCCCCCGCTTTATACACGAGAACAGAAACTACGACCAAAGGGGCTCCGTGATTCTGCGATGCCTTCGTGACCGTTCAGAGGAGTGGTCATCAGCAGCACATGGGATGTCCCCTCTTGAAGTGAGGTTCCCAGTGAAAGGAGCAAGGGCGGAGTAGTGCTCCTCTCTAAGGCGCGAGCCCCGGCGTGGAGAAATCTCCCTTGATTAGGCCCACCTGGTGGGTAGGCCCAAAGGTGGCTCCATCACCACGGACAGAGCCCTTGGCCTTGAAATAGTATGTCGGGCTGGGCCGCAGCTGTCTCCTCAGGGTACCCTGGGATTTAGAGGCCCAACAGTAGCCCCCGGGCCCACGGGGAACACGTGTCCGGAGGATGCAAGGAGACGCGGGGCCAACTGCCGCGGGCCAGACTTCGGCACATGGCCACGACCCACGACCTTTCCGAGACGGTGATAACGGATCCCTGCATCATGGGGGACCCGCTCATAAAGACCAAACGGAGCGTCCAAGGACCCCCTTCCTCTCCATTCGCTGCCGCGTGGCAGACTGCTCATCCTCCAGATTCTCCATTCTCTTCGAGGACCTCCTCCCCAAATGGCTGTCAAGAAAGGCGCTTATGCAGCGAAGGGCAAGCTGGCTGTCGCAGCCAAGCCGCCGTCCTCGAGACCGGGCTAGATCCTGGAGCCATCCCGCATCCATGCAGGGTCTTCACTTGAGAAGGCACGCCGTATGGTGGCCTCCTCGTCAAACAATTATGGGGCCACCTTGCTTCACGCCGGCTCGGCGCATCGCAACTCTCTTCGGGCCATCGCGTTCTTCTTCCACGCCCTCTTTGCTGGCTTGATCCCTTCTCCACCTTCTTTCTAGCCATCCTGGAATGGTACCAGATCCATTCTTTGCACCTCCATCCCAACTCTGTTCTGACCTTGGCCATCTTCGCCTTCTGGTGTGAGGCCCTCTGTTGCTTTCTTCCGCTCCTTCTTCAGTCCCCGTGTGACGGGACGAACCAGTCGCACCGGATGTGCCTCCTTCCGTGTCGGCCTGGGGAGGGGAGCTTTGTTCCCCATTTGGACCATAACAAGAAGGTGGACGACATCGTCAGCCGCTGGGTGTTTATGGACGCTCGTATCGCCGGGAATCTCCTAGAGGTGCCCACCAGGTGGCCCAGGAAGAACGCCGGCTGGGCTTAGGAAGTTCTCGACAGGCCGGACATGGCTCCCCTTGTGCATCGAATGGAGGAGCAGCGCGACAGCGGGCTCGAAGCGTCCATGATTGTCCGCGAGTTCGTTCGCCAGCGACTGGCGCCCCTTCAAGAGCACGATCGCCTCATCTTCTATTGTGGTGACACAGAGGACAACATGAGGCTTGGCGGTGCCCTCCTCGAGGGCAGGGAGCTTGAGGGGATGATGTAGATTCTTCTTGGGAAGGATTCTCTGCTGCCTCTTCCTCCCTCTATCGTTCCCCTCTACAATCTCGAGGAAGCGGATCGTGAGGCCGGAATCGGAGCAATGCCTCGTTTTGACCGATGGGGCTCCTGGCCGAGGGTGAGACATCGCGCCAAGAAACCCCTTCATCCCTTGACTTCCTGAAGAGAGCGACACGGATCCAGCCTAGACGGAGGACTCCGCTCCAACCGACCCTGATCCCGGGCAAGTGTCGAAGAAGCGCCCGCTTGAAGAGATCATGTCTGGTCGGGCACAGAAAGAAAACTTCCCAAGATCATGCGGCGTTGGTTAACTTCCCGTTAGAAACGCACACAGCGCGAAATGCGCGCTTAACGGGCGCAGTTAATCCCACGTCCCAGATCGTGGGCTCTCGAGTACCCGTTCGACGTGACCTAACGGGCTGTGGGCCCTAGGCGCAGAGACTGGCGCGTGGCCTGCAGCAGCACCGAGGCGTCGCGGTCACTGGTGCAGGGCACGTGCCCCGCAGCGACACGAGAAGATGGATTTGGTCTGATCCAGCGGGATCGTGTTCAAAATTTCACTAAGTCAAGTTACTCGGCAGCACAGTAGAGAGAGTGCTCTACTCGGCTACAAGGAAGTTTCTCTCGTAACCACAGTTGGAGAGATTTGAGAAGGAGTCCTTGGTCCAAAGTTGAGGTGCAACTCAGCATTACTCCTTCGAAAAGACAAGTTGGTTTAAGCTGGCAGGGCCCAGCGAACAAGTTCACTAGACTCTACCAGCTTCGGGGACTAATGTCGGGGGGCTACCCCCGAGTAGGGGTAAGGCAGGTGGTAAAATGAAGATCAGGGTGCAATCTACCGAGTTGGCGGATACCCGGGTACCCTCTACCCGGTAGTCTCTATTCGGTCATAAGTATTGAAGGCCAAGAGAAGATATTGAGGAAGATTGTGTTCATCTGAATAGAGAAGTTATGGTCCGAGTAGATGGGAAGCAATCCTACTCGGGCCAGAAGTCAATGGAGCCGTTCTGACAGAGATCCCGCGTATCCCGCAACCGTACAGGCGTGCGGTTCAACTTACGGAGCGCGTGATTATCCGCGCTACGGCGTGGCTATAGTGAGGTAGGCGCCTGTCAAGTCCTGTCACTGACAGAGGGGACAGGACATGAGGTAGGGCCTACTCTGTGTGACTGACAGGGTGGACAGGTCCTGTCAGCCGGACGGCGCGGCGTCTTCCCGCGCCCGCGTCAGCGAGAAGCCGGAGGCGTGCTCTGCTTCACAGAGGGCATGTCCCATCAGTTGTACCTTTTAGTCTTTGTTTATTCGGCTGGGCACCAGTATATAAGGTGCCCTGCCCCCTCCTGCGCGTGGGACGAGTGCCCCAGATCACATTTATTAAAATAGCTAGCACTAGAGCGAGAGAGAACAACAGAGTGGCTACTCTGCTAAGAGGCAAAGTTGTACTGTGGCTACTCGGAGATTATACATACAGAGAGATAGGCAGGAGTAGGGGTGTTACCTCCACACGAGGGCCCCGAACCTGGGTAGTTCTTGTTGTTTGCAGTGATACCTGAACACGGCTACTCGCCGTGCGATCCCTCCCCGGATACCTACAGCGTCCATCGGCCCCAAACTTAAGCCATCCCATGGCATCTGTCTTCTCCACACCACGACAGTTGGTGCCCACCATGGGGCCAGCAGCGGCGCTGGCTGGGGTTCATATTCGGACGGGACCGATTTCTGCTTCGGGAGAGCGCGTGTCTGTGGCCTTGTCCATAGATTTGGCTCTTTCGATTTCGTCACCGACAACGCCGGCGATTTCGGCGGCAGGCCCGTGCCAGCAGGCGGCTCGGTGTTTTCCTTCGGTGCGCATCTGGTCTACATCGCCACCACAGTCATCCGCGAGTTCCCGGAGGAGGTGATCGTCGTGGAAGATCCTCCTGCTGTACTCGCTGCCCGCGGGAAGCCTTCTGGCTGCTCTGCGGACAGCGTGGAGGTGATGATGACAGGCCCGACTATCGATGCCGGGAAAGGAGCGGTCGCTACCGCGGAAGTCATCGAGGAGCCGGCTGGCGCAAGGGTCCACAACCCCTATGACATGCCCCGGAACATTCTGGATTACGTGGCTGCTTCCACGTCCGCGGCTATACCAGTTGCTCGCGGTGGCGCCATCGAGCAGCTGGGCATGCCGCCTTCCACCGAGCTCGAGCTCATGACATTGAGGGTGCAACTCGAGCAACAGCGTCAAGCGCTACTCGCGGAGTCCCAGGAGCTGGAGAAGGTTAGGCTTGAGCTTAACCTAGACCAAAATGAGTACAACAGAGCACACGACTTTACTCCTGTTTCTAGGCTGCCTAGCAAGATAGGCGCTATCCGTTGCAACTTAGGCGCTGAGATGGCTAGAGATGGTAGGGCTATTAGCCACTCTGCTAGTTTTAACACTGCTACTAGGCCCAAATACAGCACCCCCGCCAAAACTCTTAGGGCGGCAGAAACATTAGCTGCTGAGTTGCCGCATCTCACTGGCGACACGCGTGCTAGGCAGTAGGATAGACTCAATGAGCTAGTGCTAGAGGCTGGCAGGCAGAACGAGGAGTTCCGGAAAGCCAATCCGGGAGCTGGCGCTTCTCAGGTTGTGCACTCGCATGCGGTCAGATCTGTGGATCAGGCCTCATCGCCGCTTCCTGGCAATGAGAGGAACCAGAGTGTGAACTCTGGGAAGAGCAAACAGATGCAGGTGTACGACCCGGTTGCCGCCGGAAAACAGCACGCTGTGGCGCGGCAGCCCGGTCAGAAACACAACTCTGTAGGAGCAGGCTATCAAGCCACTAAAGCTCACAGCAAGGGGCACGGAGGAAACCGTGCAGGACCATCTCGGCATCAGGCCGCCAACCCGGTTCAGCAGAGGGTGCGGCAGCCAGCGGCTGTGCAGCCGCAAGTAGTTGTGGCAGCAGCCAACCCGGTGGCTCAACCCGGTCCTGTGCCGCAAGACCGCTATGATGATGGGTACTCGGCGATGGAGCTAGCCGGGTACGCTGACCCAAGAGATGTCACTGATTGTTTGTGTGACCGAATGCTGGAGCCCAGCGATGCAAGATATAAGCTGGACCAGATCAATCTCTCTGCACAGCTCGAGACAAAGGGGCCACCCGGCCCAGATTGTTTTGGTCGCCGCATCATGGAGGAGCCCTCCATGAACAAGTTTCAGCTGGCTAGAGGGACCAAGTGCTATGATGGCAGCACCAAGCCGGAAGACTGGCTGAGTGACTATGTCACCGCTGTGCACATTGCAGGCGGCAACAGGAGATGGGTTGTGCGGTATGTTCCGCAGATGCTGGAGGGCCCTCCTCGGATTTGGCGAAACAACCTGCCAAGAGACAGCATCAACTGCTGGCTGGACTTCTCGGAGGCGTTCATCAGCAACTTCACCAGCACGTACAAGAGGCCGAATAGGTCGCAACAACTGTTAGCTTGCAAGCAGCAAGAAGAGGAGACTGACCGAGAGTATCTTACTCGGCGGAGCACACTGAGGAACACCTGTGAGGGTGTGAACGAGTCACAGGCAATCGCCTGGTTTGCTCAAGGCTGCAGGCATGGCAGCATGTTGTGGCAAAATCTGCAGAGAGAGATGCCGAGTACGCTCGCCGAGACGATCAAGATCACTGATATGTATGCACTCGGTGACCCTACTCAGCCTCTGCTCGATGCGTTCGAGCCGAGAAGGAAGGACCATGATGGCGACAGACGCCAGGATTTCCGCAACAAGCGCAGAGGTGACCGCCTAGATACTCGGTATGATCCCGAGGTGGTGAATGCTGTGAACCAAGATCCCGCGGCTGCTGGAAGTAGCCAAAGGAAAAAAAACTGCTGGAGCCCAATACGGGCAGAACCAGAACCAGGGCCAAGGCGTCAAGAAACCGTACAATGCTCCCCAGCAGGGTAGCGGCAACCCGGATTCAAGAGATGGTCAGAGTTTTCTCTTTGAGAACATGAAGGTCGGGCCATGCAGTTTCCATACTCGGCATCCGAGTAGGCTAGCCAACCACACTACCCGGCAATGCAGCTGGTGGGACCGCATCAAGAGTGAAGGCTTTGGTCAGCTGCCCCCTCCTCCTCCTCTGCCGCCTGCGAATGCCAATGTGCAGCCTATTTGGGCAGCTGCTCCCAGGCCAGCAGTGAACCCGAGAAGGGAGAACGTGAACCAAGTGGCATAGGGAGCCAACCGCAATGACCGCAACCGCAACAACAACAACAACAACAACAACAACAACAACAACAGGAACAACAACAAGAACAACGACAACAATGGTGGAGGAGACCGCAACCAGAACCAAGAGCATCATGAGAGCTACATGATATTCACCACCGAGCCAGACGACAAGCAGTCACAGCGCAGGCGCGCGATAGAGGTGAATGCAGTGATCCCGGCTGTGCCTCACTACCTGCACTGGTGCGATCAAGAGATTACCTGGTCCAAGGATGATCACCCCAAGGTGATGCCTAATCCGGGTACCTATGCATTGGTGGTGGATCCCACTTTCTTGGGAACCCAGAAGAATGTCAGGTTCGGCAAAGTGCTGATTGATAACGGCAGCAGCATCGACATCATGTACCGGGATACACTGGAGAAGCTCGGCCTTGCCGAGAACATGCTGCTACCCAGCAGGACCACATTACATGGCATTGTGCCGGGAGTATGTTGTGCTCCAATCGGCCGCATCTGGATAGATGTCCTATTCGACACCAGGGAGAACTGCCGCACCGAGTGCCTGCAGTTTGAAGTAGTTGATCTTGAGAGCCCCTACCATGCTCTACTCGGTAGGCCTGCCCTCACCAAGTTCATGGCCTCAACCCATGCAGCCTACCTGAAGATGAAGTTACCTGGTCCCAATGGTGTCATCACCATCTCGGGTGATTACAAGTGTTCCTTGGAGTGTGCCTCTGCTGGATCTCTGCTGGCGGAGTCCTTGGTCAATGCTGCTGAGAAGAAGAAGATACACGAGGTGGTGGCTATGGATCAAGCAGCGCAAGGTGGTGCGCCTGGCATGCCAAGTTCCCAATACGGAACTGCTTTCCAGGCGTCCCAGGAGACAAAGAAGGTCCAGGTTGATCCTGAGTTCCCAGACCGTTTTGCCATCATTGGCGCCGGGTTGGGAGAGAAATAGTAAAGCAAGCTCATCCACTTCCTCCGTGAGAATCGGGATGTCTTTGCATGGTCCAATGAGGATCTGCCGGGCGTCCCGAGGGAGTTGGTTGATCACTCGCTACATGTGCGCCACGACACCAAGCCAGTTAAGCAGGCTATGCGCCGCTTTGGCGATGAGAGGAGGAAAGCCATCGGTGATCAGACCACCAAGTTGCTGATAAGCGGATTTATCATGGAGGTACTGCATCCGGATTGGCTGGCCAACCCGGTTATGGTTGAGAATAAGAAGGAGGACTCCAAGGCCGATACTGCATGGCGCATGTGCGTGGACTACACCGACCTGAACAAGGCTTGCCCCAAGGATCCATTCCCGCTACCCCGCATAGATCAGGTGATTGATTCCACTGCCGGGTGTGAACTTTTGTCTTTCATTGATGCCTACTCTGGTTTCCATCAGATAGCTCTCAACCTGGATGATCAAATAAAAACTGCATTTATTACCCCGTACGGGGCTTATTGCTATCGTGTTATGTGCTTTGGGTTGCGGAATGCTGGGGCCACTTATCCGAGATGCATGCAGAAATGCTTGCATGATCAAATTGGCAAGAATGTGCAGGTGTACGTAGATGACATTGTCATCAAAACGAATAAAACGCATACTCTGCTTAGTGATATTGAGGAAACCTTTGCCAACTTGCGCAAGTACAGGATGAAACTGAATCTGACTAAATGCACCTTCGGCGTTCCGGCTGGCATGTTACTCGGTTTCTTGGTATCCAGCCCGGGCATTGAAGCCAATCTTTCGAAGATAAAAGCTATAGAGAGCATGTCTTTGCCGAGATCACTGAAGGATGTGCATAAGTTCACCGGATGCCTGGCTTCTCTGAGCCGCTTCCTGGGCAGAATGGGCGAGAAGGCCTTGCCTCTCTATCAGCTGATGAAAAAGAGTGACAAGTTTGTATGGACACCACAAGCTGATGTGGCATTCAAGGAGCTGAAGACCATGCTGGGTAGCGCTCCCATCCTGGCAAGACCGCTACCCAAAGAGCCAATGCTGCTCTATATTGCGGCTACCAACTGGGTAGTGAGTGTGGTGATAGTGGTGGAGAGAGAAGAGGAAGGCAAGACTGTGCAGCGGCCAGTGTACTATCTCAGTGAGGTGCTATCCAGCTCCAAGCAAAACTACCCGCATTACCAGAAGATGACGTACGGCGTGTACCTGGGTGCCAAGAAGCTCAAGCATTATTTCCAAGAGCATCCCATCACAGTGGTGAGTACTGCTCCCATCTCGAAGATCATGGGCAACAAGGAAGCAAGCGGCCGAGTAGCCAAGTGGGAAATCGAGCTAGCCGCGTACACTCCTCTGTACGCGAGAAGAGAAGCAATCAAGTCACAAACTCTGGCAGATTTTTTGGTGGATTGGGCCGAGATGCAGTATGAGCCTCCCTTGCCGGAAACCAACTACTGGAAGATGCATTTTGATGGCTCCAAAGTGAAGGAAGGCCTTGGTCCTGGCGTAGTGCTTACGTCACCCAAGCGAGTTCAACTCAAATACATGCTGCAGATTCATTTCAAAGCATCTAACAATGTGGCAGAGTATGAGGCAGTGGTACATGACCTGCGAGTAGCCAAGGAGATTGGGGTGCAGCGTATCGTCTGCTATGGCGACTCGGATTTGGTGGTGCAGCAGGTATCCGGCACCTGGGATGCTTTGGATGCGAACATGGCATCCTATCGGTTTCTGGAGCAAACCATGACTGGCTTCTTTGAAAGGTGTGAATTTCATTACATACACCAAGCTGAGAATGATGCAGCTGATGAGCTGTCCAAGTTGGGGTCTTCTCGAAAGTTTATCCCGGCTGGGATTGCCTTGGAGCATTTGAGAAAGCCATCCATCAAGCCATCCCCCAACTCGGAGTCTATCTTTGTTCTGTGTCTTCCAGGAGAAGAAACTGTTCCCATGGAGATTGATTGGGAGGCTGCAAAAGAGAACCCGGGGACTGTCGTCTCCAACCCGGGGACTGGCACCTGCAACCAGGGGACTGCACCATTCAACTCGGGGACTGTCACATTCATCGAGGGGGTCATTTTCGAGTACTCGGGGACTCGGGGACTTGCCCCGAGCTCAGAAGAGGTCTTGGTAGCTGATCCAATGGAAGTGGACGAACCAGTGTTTCCCACATGGGAGACACCAAGTTGGGCTCTGCCCATATTATCCTTTCTAACGGATGACACATTTCCAAGTGACGAGGTCACAGCCAGGCAGATACAGAGAAGATCCAAGGGCTACACAATCATCAACAAGGTGCTGCATAGAAGGAGTCCTGCTGGCGTGCTGCAACGCTGTGTAGAGCCAGAGGAAGGAGAAGAAATTCTCGTGGAGATACACCAAGGAGAATGCGGACATCACGCCTCTTCTCGAGCTCTGGTCAACAACGCTTTTCGGCATGGCTTCTTTTCGCTCACTGCCTTGAAGCAAGCTGAAGATATAGTGAGAAAGTGCAACGACTGCAGAGGTTTGCAAGTAAGATCCATATGCCGGCTTCCGAGTTGAAGACCATTCCCATTACTTGGCCATTTGTTGTTTGGTGCTTGGACATGGTAGGCCCCTTCAAGCCAGCTAGAGGCAACATGACTCACATCTTGGTCATGGTGGACAAGTTCACCAAGTGGATTGAGGTCAAGCCTATTCGGAAGTGTGATGGAGTCACAGGTGTGAGTTTCCTGAAGGATGTGATCCTGAGATACGGCTACCCGCACAGCATCATCACTGATAATGGCACAAACTTTGCTGAGGGTGCTTTCGCAAGATTCTGCAAAGAGAAGCGGATCCGGGTAGATGTTGCATATGTTGCGCATCTGGCCTCCAATGGGCAAGTTGAGAGAGCAAATGGCATGGTGCTATCCGGCATAAAGCCAAGGGTAATTGAGCCATTACAGCGAACCCCTGGTTGTTGGCTGGACGAGTTGCCGGCGGTGTTGTGGATTATAAGGACTACCCCTAACCGATCAACCGGATACACACCATTCTTCCTGGTATATGGAGCTGAGGCCGTGTTGCCCACTGACCTAGAGCATGACTCTCCCCGAGTAACCCTCTACACTGAGGCGGAGGCGAGAGAAGCTCGAGAAAATGACGTTGACCTGCTAGAAGAAGCAAGAGAGTTAACTCTGTCACGTTCAGCTGTCTATCAACAAAACTTGAGGCGTTATCACAGCCGGAAAGTAAACCCAAGGGTTTTCCGAGAAGGAGACATGGTCCTTAGGCTCGTGCAGCGCACGGCCGGGATGCACAAGCTGTCCCCTCTGTGGGAAGGGCCTTTCATTGCGAGCAAGGCTCTACACAATGATGCCTATTACCTAGTTGACGCACAGGCACCCCAGAAGAACAGGCCGGATAGAGCAGGAGAGGAATCTAAGCATCCCTGGAACGTAGATCTACTCCGTTGTTTTCATTCATTAGCAAAAAGTTGTATGTATCTCCTCAACCGAGTTAAAATTCTAGTCGACACTCCGAATTTAAACTCAAGGACTGCCCTTGTCCAAAATTGCTCTGTGTCATTCTACTCTGTTTTACTTTGTCTACTCGGTTGATTTACTTAGAATTTCATAAGCATATATAGTACTGTGTTTAAACCCAAGGGCTAACTCTTCGACTCTGCTGCTGTCCGCAACCCGGCTTCATGGCAAGCAAGAGAACAAGCCAAAGGTCAATGAACACACGAAAAAGTGCTAAGGAAAAGAAAAGTGCTTCAACTGAGTAGGGTGTTCTTTACTGTTTTCCCTCTTTTCGGCTAAGTGGTGGGCAGCGTTACCATGCATTTTTTCTAAGTGGCTAAGTATTTGAAACTCAAACTTTGAAATCTTGTGACTCGACTACCAAAAAATCCACAAGTGGCAGGTAAGAGCTAAGACAAACAGAATGAGTGGATAAAAAATGCAACTCAGGGACTTGCATAGAAACGCAACCCGGCATTAAGCCAGAGTTGCTAAACTGTTAAACAAATAAAACTGAGTACCAAAGGACATAATTATACCAATTACATATGCACCCGGCATCCCGGGGATTTGATAAAAGTTTGGAGATAAGGCTTACAGGAATTACACAACAGTAGAAGCAGTGTTGTCCACGTCGGTGTTGGCAGAGGCAGCTAGATCGGAAGTTGCTGTAGCCGTGGAGATTGGATCCGTTGCAGAGCTGGAGGCTGGAGTAGATTGAGTGCTGGGCAGAGGGTAGATGGTGCAGCCCCAGTCGCGCCCAATTCGGGAGCTAGGTCTTGGATCACCATCTCGATGGTGATGGTGGCCTCCTGCACGGCGGGCTGCGGCTGCTTGGCCTCTGGGTTGGCTGCCAACCCGGAATCCTCGACATTGCCTTGCTGCTCGTTCTTCTCCGTCCCCTTGGCCTTCTCCTGCTCGGATCCCTCCTCCTTGGCACCCTCCTCGAACTCGGCCATCATCATCGTCATCCTCATCCTCGTCCTCGTCATCGTCCTCTTCTCCGACATCCGTGTCAGGCTCAGTGGGGCCATCGACGAAGGTTCTTGTGTACGCATAGGAGGCAAGCTCGTAGGCCACCTCTTTTCGGCGAGTGACGCAATCAGGATCTTCAGTCCACTTGGAGTCTTGGCGGCGCGTACTGATCCTTTTGAGATCCAAGTTCTCGTACCAGGACAAGATGAAGTGCAGCAGCTCGTCAGCTCCTGCCCGAGCCGCGGAAGCACGCCACTTCTTGAGCTCCACCTTAACCTCATCCAGGTGTTCTCGATTTCGCGGAAGGTTTCCGGGACGTCCTTCTCGGGCCAGAAGAGTTTGTGCAGCTTAATGCCAGTAGACACCATGGAGGTGCCCAGGCCCTAAAGGGAGCGGATTTGTGTCTTGATGTTGAGGAGATGATCGTTGATGCTGGAGGTGTTGTCAATATTCAGACCAGAAGCGGCCCTAGCCTATCTTGCCTTGTCCAAAGCGGGCACACCAGCCGAACGGAGTTCCGGGAAGATATCTGCATAAGGGTCTAAGTTGGATCAGAAACGGTGACCGAGAAGAAGTAAACCAGGTAGAAGAAGGCAAAGAAGAAAAAGACAAGAGAAGAAGGGGGTAGCGGGAACTCACATTCCATGTCTACCAACAGGGCTCCCAGCTTGACCTTCCAGTCTTCTGCTTCTTGAAAATACTTGACGCGAGTCATTGATTTGAACCTCGAGGGCTCGGTTCCTTTCCTTGAGCATGGTGATTTCCATCTCGAGTGCTCGCTTCTCATCATTGGAAGTCGTCTCGAATTCCTGCTTCTCGCGGACGGAGTTGATTGCGGTTTGGAGCGCGTTTGTAAGATCGACCTGGAGTTTCTCAAACTCTGTCTTCTCGGCCATGCGCTCCTTCTCAATTTGGGCCTCCCGGGTCTGCACTTGCTGTTGTACTTCAGCGGGTGTGAGGCAATTCAGATGCTGCTCCCGGAACTTCTTATATTCTTCTACGGGTAGAACAGCGTTATCAGCAGAATAGTCAAGTGAGAGAAAGCAAGTACAGAGAAGAGATATGATTGTTCAACTTCCAGAGAAGTGATCTTGCTTTGTGCAGAGGCAGCGAAGACCTCGCAGTCTTGGTGCCTTTCCACCAGGGCCTTGAGCTCGCCTGCAGAGAAGACATCAATTGAGCAAAAAGCAAAAAAACAGGCGTAAGTACAAAACGCATAAACCGAGATGCTAAAAGCTTACTCTCTATTTCGGAAAGCTTGAGTGTGCGCTCCAGGGCCTGCTGCTCTATAGCATCCTTGTCCTTCTTGTCAGCCTCCAGAGCCTGGTTCCGCTCCCTGGCTTGGCGGTGGTTCCAGAGAAGCTGACGGAATATCTGTGTCCTCTTCTGGACGCTATCCTGCAGAGTAGAAAGGAAAATATGAGTACTGGAAGATTTGGCCCGAGTAAATGTCAACTCGGTTGAGTCTTCACCTACTCGGCCCGAATCTCGGGGACTGGGCGAATGACTAAGAGAAGAAGAGAAGAGAAAGAAGAAATCAGCAACTCGGAAAATTCAAAAAAGAGAGAGACACTTACCACATAGCTTTGCTCGATGTCCTCGATGTTCTTGTGCAGGACGAACATCTTTCCGGCCAAGGTGCTGCAAGGGCTGGCAACTGTCATGCCAACAGGGCCAATGTCGGCCTTGTTCCAATCTGTTCAATAATGGTCGAGTTTCCCCAACTCGGTACCATCCCAGGCATTGTTGCCATGCACTTTGCTGTCCCAGGCCTTCTCGATGTGGCCTACTCGGTCCAAGATGGCTGCAAGGCCTTCTTCGGGAAGCACCTCCTCGTCTTCACCGCGGGAAGAAAGTTCCTTGATGACCAAGGAATCCTTCTTGCCCCTTGGACTTGGAGACTCCCGCGGCTTTGCGCTCTTTGAGAGCGGCTAGTCGTTGATCCTCCTTAGACAGCTGGATTTGGTGGCGCTGCTGCAGGTCCGTCCAATACTCGGGATACTTGCGCTGCCCGCTGGCGCCAGCACCAGCACTAAACTTCTCGACATGGCCAAAGGTGACCCCGGAGGAAACCGGGTTGGCGCTTGGAGTGGGCGGAGTCCTATTCTGAGTGAGTGTCAGCTGGGTGCTCTTGACCAGCTTTCCTGGCTGCTCACCTTGCAGCTTGGAGGGCTGCGGCGCCTGCCCAGCCTGTGAGGCAGCGCGCTTTGGCTGGTGCCGGGTTGCCTCAGCTTCCGGCTTGGTGGTCTTCTTGGTGCTTGGCCTGGGGGTTGGCCGAGAACGGGGGCACTTGAAGAGTTGGTTGAGGAGGTGGTGTCACTTGATGAACTGGCGGAGATGGTTGCTGAGTTGGTGGAGGAACTGGTGCGCGGGGTGGAGTCGCCTGCTGAGTTGGCGGCACAGGTCGCCGGTTACTCGGTGCAGCGTCCGACTGCACTTGGTCTTGGCGGACTGGCTCCACCACATCGTCTTCTACCGGCTGCTCCGCAGCGGGATCAGGCCTTTCGGCGACATTGTCTTCTACCCGCGGCTCGGTCGCGGGGTCATGCTGCTCTACGGTGTTGTCTTCAGGCTGCTGGCCCGCAGCAGGCTCTGGACGCGCCAGGGCAGCGTCTTCGTGCTGCTGCTCGGCAGCGTGTTCAGTGTCTTCCCCAGCTGATGCAGCTGGGGGAGTTGGCGGCTTCTCGATGTTGGCAGTGTCCTAGGCAGCTTGCTGCGCTTCAGGTTGCTGCTGCTCGGAGATGGGATCGGTATCATCCCCGGCGCCATCATTCTCGGCGCCGAAATCTTGCTCTTCGTCAAGGGGGGAGGACGCATGCGTCCTACCCTGCGGTTCCTGGTTTTCATCTTCATCCGAGAGCTCTACAAGCTGCTCTCGGGGCACGGTTGTTTTCTTCTTGGGGCGTGGTGCAGCAGTGGCATCAACATCGAGAGCCGCACTGGAAGAAGAAATAGGGTCAGAAAGAAAGCAGAAAAAGGGAGAAGGGAAAAGCACAACAGAGAACCAGGGTTACTCGGAAGCACTTACCCCTCTATGGTAGGGACGCGTTTTCGGCGGCCAGTGGTGACTTTGTTGGCTGGCTTCTTCTTGGTTTTCTTGGGAGGAGGTGCCTGTGCACCACTGCCAACCCTCTTCCGGGTAGTAGGAGCAGCCATGGACACAGGAATCGCATCCACATGATCCTATAACTCGTCCAACTCAGGCTCCTCTGCAGAGAAGAAGGGAATATTTAGAACAAGCAAAAGAGAAGGGAAGCAACGCAGACTGCGAGTAAGCGGAAAGGTGAATCAAGTCACATTCTTCATCTTCGGACCAATCCTGAATAGAGGTTTCAGCTCAGGACTTACCGGCCTGGATGGCGTGAGGGATACACAAGGTATCTCGGGTGTCGTATGCCTTGGCGTCATCCTCAGTTCTGTCATCGTGCCAGTTGGCCTCAAAGATCTCACTGTCCTCCTCTCTCTGACAATTGATATGTTGTTGGTATAAGCAAGCACTGTGAGTTAAGTTCTCGGATAAGTGGTTCTACTCGGAACAAGCGTGCAAACACAAAGCATATTAAGCTAAGTGGTTCTACTCGGGATAGCGTGCAAACACAAAGCACATTAAGCTAAGTGGTTCTACTCGGAACAGCATGCAAACATAAAGCATACAAAGCTAAGAGGCATTCTACTCGGCATAGCATGCAAATACAAGGCATATAAAGCATATAAAGCCCCCGGCATGGCATTCTACTTGGAGATGTGTCAATTACAAATAATAAGGGTGCAGAGAAGAGCACTAACCTGGGGGATCTTCTTGGTGCGGCTATACGGCATGAAGCCGTATGCCCAGTTCTCGGTGAGCGTGGTCTGCATAATAGACCTGGCCCAGATGGCCACCTCAGCCTTGCTGAGCTCAAAGGTTGTCATCCTGGTACAATCCCGAGGACCTCCCATGTATCACATCTTGTGTACTCGCTCCTGGAGCGGGAGTAGTCGGCAAGAGATCCAGCAGGCGATTGGGTCGTCCTGAAGGAGCCCTTCCACCACCAACTCGGTCATGCGTTTCTCGACCTGGAGGACGTCTGGCACGGTCTTCTTTGGATCATATCCCCAGTTCTGCCCGGTGGGCAGCACGTTCACGAACTTAGGGAGCCCTATCCGGTCGTCGATGGGCTTTCCCTTCTCGGCGGGAACGTTCTTCACATAGAGGAAACCGCGCTGCCACTTGCGCACGGTTTCCAATCCGAGCACCCGCGGATGGTGCCCGGTCTTGCGCTGCAGCATCATCGCGCTACCCGTCTGGGTCATCACGCGAGGGGCTTCAGTGTTGCCAGGATCGGGAACACTCTGCTTGCGGAGGAAGAAGTATTTTGCCCAGGTCTGGACCGTCGGGTAGACGCCCAGGAAGGCTTCACACACGGTGGCATGTGTGGAGAGCATAACAATGGCATTTGGTGGAAGATGGTGCGGCTGGAGGCCGAAGTGGCGGAGGAAATCGGAAAAGAACTTAGAGATGGGAAGGCCGAAGCCACGTTTGAAGTGGGAGAGGAATACAACGTACTCGTCCTTTTCGGGTGCCGGGACGAGCTCGGTGCCGGGAGGCCGGCAGACAACACCGGGAGGGACTCGACGGGTATTCACCAGCCATTGACAGTCTTCGGCGGTGACGTCCGAGCCCTCCTAGTCGGCGCGGGCGGGAACCACCTCGTCTCCGTGCTGAGCCATGGAGGTGAGGTTGCTTTTGGAGAGAAAGAGCTCGTCGGAGTTGAGTGCGAGGATGGCGGCGATGGCGCGCCAAGATTCTTGCTCTCAGATCTCACGGTGGGGGCGCGGTGAGTACCCGCGGTGGCGCTGTGCTCGACGGTGGCGACTGAGGAGATGGGAGTGCGAGATTGGGAAATGAGGAGGAAAGAGAAAGTGTAGGCGACGCGGGGGTATTTATCTCTCCCCGCGAGTTGCAGTTACTACTGGATCGATCGTGGCTATTGATCGTGCGGCGTGGGTTAACTGCCCGTTAGAAACGCACACAGCACGAAACGGGCGCAGTTAATCCCACGTCCCAGATCGTGGGCTCTCGAGTACCCGTTCGACGTGACCTAACGGGCTGTGGGCCCTAGGCACAGAGACTGGCGCATGGCCTGCAGCAGCATCGAGGCGTCGCGGTCACTGGTGCAGGGCACGTGCCCCGCAGCGACACGAGAAGATGGATTTGGTCTGATCCAGCGGGATCGTGTTCAAAATTTCACTAAGTCAAGTTACTCGGCAGCGCAGTAGAGAGAGTGCTCTACTCGGCTACAAGGAAGTTTCTCTCATAACCACAGTTGGAGAGATTTGAGAAGGAGTCCTTGGTCCAAAGTTGAGGTGCAACTCGGCATTACTCCTTCGAAAAGACAAGTTGGTTTAAATTAGCAGGGCCCAGCGAACAAGTTCACTGGACTCTACCAGCTTCGGGGACTAATGTCGGGGGGCTACCCCCGAGTAGGGGTAAGGAAGGTGGTAAAATGAAGATCAGGGTGCAATCTACCGAGTTGGCGGCTACCCGGGTACCCTCTACCCGGTAGTCTCTATTCGGTCATAAGTATTGAAGGCAAAGAGAAGATATTGAGGAAGATTGTGTTCGTCCGAATAGAGAAGTTATGGTCCGAGTAGATGGGCAGAAATCCTACTCGGGCCAGAAGTCAATGGAGCCGTTCTGACAGAGATCCCGCGTATCCCGCAGCCGTACAGGCGTGCGGTTCAACTTACGGAGCGCGTGATTATCCGCGCTACGACGTGGCTACAGTGAGGTAGGCGCCTGTCAAGTCCTGTCGCTGATAGAGGGGACATGACATGAGGTAGGGCCTACTCTGTGTGACTGACAGGGTGGACAGGTCCTGTCAGCCGGACGGCGCGGCGACTTCCCGCGCCCGTGTCAGCGAGAAGCCGGAGGCGTGCTCTGCTTCACAGAGGGAATGTCCCATCAGTTGTACCTTTTAGTCTTTGTTTATTCGGCTGGGTACCAATATATATGGTGCCCTGCCCCTCCTGCGTGAGGGATGTTGCCCCAGATCGCATTTATTAAAAGACCTAGCACTAGAGCGAGAGAGAACAGCAGAGTGGCTACTCGGCTGAGAGGAAAAGTTGTACTGTGGCTACTCGGAGATTATACATACAGAGAGATAGGCAAGAGTAGGGGTGTTACCTCCACACGAGGGCCCCGAACCTGGGTAGTTCTTGTTGTTTGAAGTGATACCTGAGCGCGGCTACTCGCCGTGCGAGCCCTCCCCGGATACCTACAGCGTCCATCGGCCCCAAACTTAAGCCATCCCATGGCATCTGTCTTCTCCACACCACGACACTCGAGCCACCAAATAAAACTCAGGTTAGCTCGACACGACCCTTTCCGTCTCCACTGCCAATCCAGAAACCACAGGAGCTGTCGCGTGCATGGCTACTCAACCCCCGGAAGAAAACGGGACCCTTGTAGCACTCTAAGACCATGCCGCACCTAGCCGCAACGACTACATCAGGTGACCGTAGCACCATGAGCTCGTACGTGCAAGTTATCGTGCCAAATGAAAAACCCGAACTAGGTGTGGTCCCTGGACGAACAACAAATTCAGTCAAAGCCAAGGAGGGTCCCATACTACCTCTCAATGCGGTTAGCGCGCTCATCATGGATCGGTGGACAAGGCTCTTTTCCTAAGTTCGACACTAGCAGGCTCCAAAACCATGCCAGGCCTCCTGCCGGTGCCTTATCATCAAATTATTATTACCCCAAATATTAACATGACGTTGATTAAGTTGAACCCAGCTATCAAACTAAACAGGTGATAAGAAGAACAACAAGACGCAAGAACGAACAACACTAAGCAGGCAACTACGACACGAGGGCCAATAATGGTAAACAAACAACAGTTAATAGGAAGTGGAGGAAAGGCTATACCATGTCTGCAAGGTAAACATATGATAGGATCGAGACACAAGCATCAAATCAAAAGGCTAGGATAAAGACAACATAAAGAATCGGTAACAAGTTAGGAACGACAGCCATAGGTAGCAAGTGAGTAAAGCTTGCCTATAATCCAGCTGTAAAGGAAGCAGACCTTGTTGTTGCTCACATCATCAAAACGTTCTATCCGCGAAGAAGCAAAGCACTAAAAGAAACAACGGAATGCAACACTTACAACTACGGCAGAAGATCCAGCATGATCAAGATATGGATGCATGACATGCGGGGATGCAACTTAACCAGTTTAAGTGGAATCGGAATCCAACAATTAATCATAGGTTTAAGTTATTTAGCTAGCCATCAAATTAAATGTTGTTTAACATGGAGAACAGTTAATAGGTGAACTACACAAGATTAAATGGAATAGGGCACAATTGAATTAAATACCCAACTCATTCCATGTTTTGTTATTTAGGTGAACATACATAAATCTACTAAAATTCAAGATAAAAGGTGCAAACATGAGCATGGATGACATATTAATATTCCTCGCATTTTTCTGATGAAAATAGACATAAAGTTTGCATTATTTGGATTAGTAAAACAAAAGTTATGAGCATTTGAAGTTTTAGGTGTTTTCTGAAAAAGGCAGGGACCTGTTCGTGCTGGAAACAGAGTGTGGAAGGGCTCCGGTGCAAAATTAGAAGTGCCAGGGGCCTGGATGCACAACGCCGGATCCGAATCTAGGGATAAATCGACCAACGTGTGCTCTAGCTAGAGAGGCTGACGAGCGGGGCCAGCGCCAGCGTGGGGCTGACGACGCGGACGGGCACCGACAGGTGGGTGTTGGGAATATGCCCTAGAGGCAATCATGTATGATGTAATTCCTACTGTATTTATAAAGTTATTAAATTGTCCTTGTGTTGAACATCTGATATATATCATTGAATATGTGATTCGATTGTGGAACTATATATTCATGTTGTTCATACTAGATTGTCCTTGGTCATTTAGGTTATGCTGGACACACACCCTAGAATAATGTGAGTGTTGGATGATGACACGGTTCCACTTGTCATGGGCATGGTGATGCCATTCCAACGTTCACGGACTTGGCTAAAGAGTTTAGCAAGTCGGACTGACCCACATTGAGATGCAACGATCAAGTCGTCATTTGCATGTCTCAATCAATGTAATCCTTAGACCTGAGGTTGTCGCACAATCCGAGTTGTGGATCACCGACTTAGGTTCTGTCAAACGTTGTTCTGTGACAAGGCAACTATAAAGGCAGACTTCGGGTCGAATGAGAAGCAAGCTGCGTGATGTGGATAATCAAGATGGGATTTTGCCCCTCCGAATGGAGAGATATTCTCTGGGCCCTCTCGAGTGATATGATTCAGGAAGCATGGCCATGCGCGACTCAGTTAAGTGTTAACTGTGTCGGTTGACTAAGAGTTAGTCAGATGAATCACATGTCACAGATCGAGAAGAGAGTTGAGCTATTTAAGGGATGACGATAAATCGCCTATAGCTCGACAAGGTATATCGTGAGGCAAAAGGGACTAAGATGTAAATCACATTGAAAGGTATGTCGTCATGACTCAATTGTACTTGGGAGTCGGCACGTTCTGCTAGGAGCCGCTACCGATTGATCGATTGAGAGTCGGACTCCAATCGTGTCCAAGTCGCCATGAGTCTGCAGGGTCGCACACTTAAGAGCGGGAGCAAGTATTGGTTGGGTTGGACCCGAACCGGAAATGGACTGATTTTGTGAGTCGGACTCACAGAGGGAATGTGCCACAAGTGTTGTGAATCCCACTACCATTCGCTATATAAAGAGGGGCGCAGGTTGCCCAGCGGGCACGTTAGTCCACTCTCCCATGCGTTGGGAACCCTAGCCCCACTCAGTCCAGCCGTCGCACCGGACCTAGCAGTCCGCCGTCAGAGCTCCTCCTCGTACGTGTGGATACCGGCAGAGGTGCTGTACGTTCAGCACTTCGACGTTCGAGGGATCGGATCGGCTGGATCGGATCGTAGGACTGCACTGCCCCGACGCGCTGCATCGATAATCCGCACCTGCGCGTCTAGTGGTAATACTCGTGGCCTTCTACCTCGGCTAGATCTTGGAAGCTTCGCGTAGGAAAAGTTTCTGTTTATCTCTACGCGTTACAACAGTGGGGACAACCACGGTGAATTAATCACCAAAAAGTTGGCCGCCGGCAGGATTTGAACCTGGGTATCCCTGGGTGCAGACCGGGGTCTTAGCAACTGGGCTGTATATGTGGTTGTGATGAGTTATGCGCGTGTCTATTAAAGAAGTGAACCTCCGACGTTTAACTGACGAAACTGAAACCCAAATCTGCAGGTTGCAGATCGGAACACCATGGACGGGAAAACATGGATAATGACGTACACGAATTGGTGGCGTCCCAATGTCTCTGATGTGCAGGTGGGTATGTGCGTGCGTGCCAGCGGGTGGTTGCTGCACCGCGGAAGTGTGTGCCGTACACCCGGGGGCACAAAGACGTGCAACACAAGCGCACGGGCACGAGCGTGTGCTCGGCCGTGGCGGAACGACCGATGGATTGATAGCGCTGCTACGATGCATGACAGGAGATGGAGAAAGAGGGGAATGGAACGGTGGCGGTACCCCGAAGCTGCTGGCGAAGCGGGGAGGATGGAGAAGGTCGACGGTGACGGAGATCGTGTCGGGGAGGCGGATACAGTCACGGTGGCCGCCGGGAAGAAGCTCTTGGCGTGGCAGCATCCGTGAGTCCTAGGTCCGGCTCCGGCCTCCCTAAGCGTGCGGATGACGACGCGGTTCTCCTGGCGCGCTCGTAGCTCTTGCGGTGGTACAAATCAACCGAACTGCGAAGCTCCCTTGTCTCCTGATATGGAGTGTTAACTCCTAGGGTGGCCCGATCTTCACGAATTGACCAAGAACACGAAGAGCGAACGATGAACACGAAGAACATGAAGGGAATCGAGGGGAACATGGGAAGAATCAAGGGGGAAACATGGGGAATCGAGGGGAGATAACTAGTAAGAACCGAAGAATCCCAAATCTCCCGTCAACTAAACCTCGAGGGACACCTACGGAACGATCGATCCAACTGAACTCACCTTAATTGAAACTGTTTCACACCCGTGGCCGGTCCACCACACCAATAGAACCTCAAGGATTAGTTGAGGAAGATTGGGAAGTCCCTAACTGAATCCCAAGGGGAAAGGATAGGTAACTCGATGAAGCTTGATACGGTCATAGATACAAATCATAGGAGTAGACTTGATACGGTCCTAGGTACAATCATAGGAGTAGCCTCTAAGAGGCATACAAGAGCAAAGCTCAGAAGTTCTTAATTCTTGTCTAACCTAGATCTGACCATGGGGTATCCTTATATAGCCTAGGGGGTAGGTGGGGGTGGAAAAAAGGGGTTTTCACCCACTTTTGCGAGCTGGCAGGGAGGCCGGCCGGTTCTGTTGGGTGGCCGGCATGGCAACGCAGGGAAGCCGGCCTAGGCCGGGCTTCAGGCCGGGCGGCTCGGGAAGGTGGCCGGCCGGGGGCGCGCAGGGAGGCCGGCCTAGGACGGGCTTCATGCCGGGCGGCTCTGTTAGGGTGCCAGGCTGGAGGCCGGCCATCCTGCACTCCTTCTTCTCCCTCTTCTCTTCTTCTTCCTTGAGAGCTTCTTCTTGGGCATCTTCCATGGCTTCTTGGGCAACTTCTTGAGCATGTTCTTGGGCATCTTGAGCATCGTCTTTGGGGTCCATGGTGGGGTCAAACCTGAGCACACAAAGGGCATTTACATGAGGTAGCGCACCACTCAACAAGTCACCGAAAGCATGAAGAGAGAGAGGAGTGAGTTCACCTTATCATGTATTGCTTTGGCTCGTGATCTTGTCATTGGTCCACTTGGTGATGGGCTTGGTGGAATGGGGTGTGCTGCATCATCTCCCCCCCTTTGGAAAAGAGTTGACCTCGACTCATGATCTTCCTCATCACTTGGGTACCCATGGAAAGGAGAGAGATTCTTGACGTTGAAGGAGTTGTGGACGAGGTACTTGGATTGGGGTAAGTCGAGCTTGTACACGTTGTTGTTGATGCGCTTGATGATCTTGAAAGGGTCGTCGCCTCTTGGCTTGAGCTTGGAGTTGCGCTCTTGTGGAAACGGTCCTTGTGCAAGTGTAGCGGTGTTGGGGTTGAAGCCGTAGACGATCTTGAAGGGGCTCTTCTTGGCAGCTTGGTGTAGAGCGCGGTTCTAGGTGAACTCGGCATGTCGGATGCATTCCTCCCAATTCTTGAGGTTGGGCTTGATCAATGCCCGTAGGAGTGAAGAGAGCGTGCGATTCACCACTTCGGTTTGGCCATCCGTTTGTGGGTGGTAGGCGGTGGAGAATAGTAGCTTGACGCCGAGCTTGGCCATCAATGTCTTCCAAAATTATGATGTGAACTTGACATCTCGATCCGACACAACTACATGGGCACACCATGTACACGCACATTTTCCCTGAAAAACAAGGTGGCAACATGTCAAGCATCGTCCGTTCTATTGCATGGAATGAAATGTGCCATCTTAGAGAAACGATCAACAACGACAACGATTGAGTCCATGTTGGTTTTAGTGCATGGGAGTCCTAACACAAAGCCCATACTAATATCACTCCAAGGTGCATATGGAATAGGTAATGGCAAGTAAAGACCATGAGGGTTGGAAATAGACTTACCTTTCAGACATGTAGGAAAACACTTGACGAGGCGTTCAAGTTGGTGCCTCATCTTGGGCCAATAGTAGTTGTTGGAGAGCACCTTCATGTGATTCCCGGCCAAAGTGTCCCATGAGACCTCCTTCATGTGATTCCTTGTAACATCCCTGATTTTTGGAAACATTCAAAAATCACAAAAATTTAAAACTTTTGTTTTCTGGTTAAAGCAAGACACCAAAAACAAATAAAACTCTAACACAGAGGAAGTACTATATGTTATTCCAATGCTATTGGAAATAATAATACAAACATGTCATATAACACTTAAAAGAAATCATACAAAATAAGTTTTATTAATCAAAGTATCTATTTGTTTATTTTGAAATAACATTAAGTTGCTATTAGAGTTTACTCATATTTTAAAATATGAATATGAAAAATAAGTTAAATAAATTTTGTAAAATAACATTTGACTTATAAAATGTTTTTGGATTTTATAAAACCCCCTTTCAAATGATTTGTCATATTTCCAATTAAAATGATTTTATGTAGCCATAGTTATTTAATCATATTTTGAAAATATAATTATTTTAAGTGTGTTAAAATAATACCTAAATGTTTTCATGTGAAAGTGTTTGTTTTTACAAAACTATAGAAATTGGTTTGAGATCATTTGGATCTATAAATCAAAAGTTATAACGAAAACAGTGAAAAATATAAAAGAAAAACGTTTAAGAAAAAAAAAAGTTCGCCCGAACTTGCCGAACCTCAGCCCAGTTCGCCCGCGCAGGAAAAAAAAAGAAGCCACCGAATTTCCAGAAAACGAGGTCTTCTAAACCACCTTCGGTTAAACGCGAATATCTCAACAAATATGACTCCAAATCCAGATCCGCTTGTTCCTACGCGTTCATAATTTTGAGCCCAAACTATTCCACCGACCATTAGCCTACATAAATATTTATAAATATTTTTACCATTCGGCATTTCTTTTCCCCTTTTCGTCCCACCGAAACCCTAATCAGCAAAATAGTATTTCGTTTATCTACCCATCAAAACGATCTCGAATCGCACCGGCGCCTGAAGCAATATTGAAGCTCTCTCCATTGTATTTGCATCCCGAGAGGTCTCAACTCATTTCATCAACCGTGGAGTAAGAATTTCGAAGCGCCATATTTCAGATCTGAATTCGTATTTCCTAGATCTCTTCGTGCTCGGATCTTCAAATCGAAATTCCTTTGGTGAGAAGTTAGATTTAACCCTGATCTACAACTTTGTTTTTGAACACTTTTTATTTTGACGTACGGAATTTTTTGTACAATACAGTTGGCGTTTGACATTTTTCGGAGAAGAAAACCATCTCAAATCTTCGGGGCTTGATAACCAAAGTTGTTCTCCTGATCAAGTCCTTTCTTTTACCCCAAACCTCATCTCTTTTGGTCGAGCGAGCTAGGAGTTATTCACGGTCAAAGTTTCGGACCAGAAAGGTAATTTGTGATTTGTGACTAAACTATTCATCCACTGATGTTATATTTGTGATAGTTTTGCAGAAATACCCCTGCAACTTAGATCTATCATTACTTTTTAACCGTAGATCCAAATTAAGCAAACTAGAACTTTTTGAAAAGCCCTAAACATGTAGAATCTTTTAGAACTGTCCAAATTCAAATTTGACGAACATAAATTGGTTCAAATTTAAATAGGCTTGTTTGGTGATTTTTGGCATAGTTTAAATTCTATACATCTAAAAATTGCAAATAAAATATTTTTGGATACCTTATGATGTTTTCTAACAGTCCCTTGCGCCCAAAATAGTTTTTGGCTAAGTTAAAAATGTTTTGGTTGTTATATGCTCATGTGACTATTTTTGACTTAGTTTATTTTCTGTAATTATTTTGAATATGTTTTCTCTAGCAAATTTGTGCTAAGGACTAACCTTAGACCAGAGAGAACAAAACCAAAGCACTTAGAATATTTCTAAGTCATTTTTCGTAGTTGGCCATCCTAGTTGAAAACCACTAAGTCTGGATTAGTGAAAAGCCATGGAGATGATACTACAATTACTCGAAGATTTTCAACATGAAGCAAGAAGACAAATGAAGGACTTAGCCAAGAAAATAGACTTCAGAAGCATCTCCAAAGAAGTAGAAGCACTTAGAAGAAAATCAAGAAGACAAAAAGACCAGCCACATCTCTCTCTTTTTCTCTAAGTCTTTTCTCCCCTTATTTTCTGTTGTCTTAGACTTTGTGCTATGGCTAAGTTAGATTTGACCAGCCACTAGTTTGTATCAAAACCATCAAGTGTTAGAAGTGTTAGAATATTCAATGAAGTCCCCACACCAAGGAGGAAGCAACAAAGGATCCTGAAGATTTTCTAAGACCAAGACTGTGAAGACTAAGGATTTTTTTTCCAATACTTAGAATTTGTTTTCAAGGTGATTAGTGTTTTGTCCATTTTCCAAGTAAGATGAGAGTTTTTGACCAATACTTCAACAAGAATACTTTCCTCGAGAAGAGCAACTGCAACTCAAGAAGAATACTCTCCCAGAAGATGAACAAGATGAAGAGTTTTACAAGTCCTTTCAGGGGAACTCTAACAATCTCTACTACCTCTCTTATTCTATATGACTAAGTCCCTATAATTATAGATATATACTTCAAATGTTTTTCTTCAACTCAATGAGGAGTACTACAAGCAAGGCCATTGAAGAAACATGAAAGACTTAGACATCAGAAGCCACTCAAGAAGATGGAAGAAGGACTTGGAGAAAACAAGACAGAAATTGTTTTGATCTTTGTGTGATCTTTTGATCAAAAACTAACCCTTAGTCACAAAGAGAAAACCACTAACAAGAATTTCTTAGTTCTCTTTGTGTATTGAAATAACAAGTTCTCATTTTGCATATTAGAGTAAAGGTGATAATCCTTAGTGAAACATTTGTTCAATAAGTTTGGAATCCACAAGACACAATCCTTAGCCATTTTCCATACACTAAACCCAAATAAAATAATTCCTTTGTAGAATAAATTGTTGTGTAAAGTTTGTTGGTTGTTATACTTTGTTGTTTTGCTTGTGATTGTTTGTTTATTGTTGTTTACTTGTGTTGTTTAGATTGTACGGAGAGAACGTTCCATTTTGTGAAGAGAAAGTGATTGTTCTTCACCAACTTCAAAGGCAAGTAACACACCATCAAATCTCCCATATTTTTACTATGCATTACTAGTGTTTTTGAGTAGTATGCATGATAGGAAATTTTAATAAGTTATACTATGCTATGCTATTATCCTAGTAGTGTGTAGCCATCTATTTACCTCTTCTTTACAGCCTTAGAACTTGATAGATGCTATGCAATGTTATAAATTGTTTTTACTTGATATTGTGGAAAAGAATTAAGTAACAACTTCAATGAACTACCTGGGTGGATTGGGCTTGATTGGCTGTCAGAGTTGAGTGTTCATTCACTTGAGGAATGCCACCCAGGAACAAAGAGATTACTATGTCCTTCTAAGTTTAGTAGCTTCCCGTGCAGCCTTTAGTCATATGGGCTCTGGCTAGATGGATTAAGTTGCGTGGACTTTTCCCGACTTGACAGGTGGTGGTAGAATGGTTAGAATGGGAGCGCGTCAAGTCAGTATGGGATGAGGAAATGCTTCTAAAAGATCTCGTCTCAATCTTCTCCTTTCCTTAATGCACTCAGGGTGTATAGGATGTTTCGGCTGATTTGAGTCTGAAGGTGAAAGTGCACAAACTCTGCAGAGTCAACAAACTAAGATCTTAGCTGTGTCCCCGGTCATGGACAATTTGAGCAGCTGGACAAGGAATTACGGAAGAATCTCATCATGCCAACTTCAAAATAAAATTTGATGGGTGAACATGGGAAGGAGATTTACCCTGGTTTCTACCAGTGTTACTCCTTAATTTAGTTCTGGTTCATTGGTTTCTATCAGTGATACCTTTTATAGATGAAAATGTTTTCTGATAAAAGATAGGAGAAAACTGGCTTTATGCAAACTTGGCCAAAACTCCACTCAGCCAAATATGCATGTAGTATTAGTCTTGCCATTTATATCCACCATAGTGTTACTTGCCAATACATTAAATTGTATTGACTCCCTTGTGGCTGCATATTCCATATTGCAGATGATTTTGAAGACGAGTGAGGTTTCGTTCAGGATCTCGAGTCTATCGCCAACATGTTTTGCCTGTGGCACATGAAGAAGATGGGCTCAATGTTGTATTATGTTTTCCGTTTTAATTCTGTTTTCTGCTAGTCTTCTAAGACTGTGCAAGTTGTAATCATATTTTGTAAAGACTGGATCATGCGATGTAATAGATTTTGAGGCATTTGCATGATATTTCATTTTGAACTGTGGTGCTAGCAATTGATCCAGGGACTAGCACATTAACACAGAGGTCTTGTCTTTGCTTAAAAGATGGGATCGCTACAAAATGGTATCAGAGCATTGTGTTGCCTGTAGAATTCGAGACCCTAAGTTTGGAAAAGACCATAGGACTGAAAGTCTATTTAGTTCAAACTTTCTAGAAATAAAACATCTCGTCTTAATCTTTCTCATATCCTCTCATCTATTATTCACCTTCAAAATCTTCTTCTCTTATTATAGATGACATACCTCTTGTTTTCCATCAAGACACGAGTGGTGATGAAGTACAAGGAATATCTTTCACATGACCATTTGGTTCAACATGAATATCTACACTCAAGACAGTGAAGAAACTTGGAGATATACCCAGACTTCACAACAATCAGAAACGCCTCAAGCTGTTGACAGAAAGCCTGAAGAGACTCCAGAAGATGAGACCACCAATCTAGTTACCTTGTTAGGACAGCGTCAACGTGTTAGTGTATTGATCATACCAATGAGTGGGGTATGACAATATTAGTTTCTTTTTCTAAAAACCTTGTTGTTTGGTGTGATAAATGTTTGCTAGTTGTTGTTTGTAAGATGACTACTTTTTGCTGTGTTGAGGTAGGAACCTCTCTTAGATCTTTCTAAATCTCTACGTATCTATGTTAAACCCAACCAAATACCTAGCTAGAATGCCAACAACCATGAGAAGGTCAACAGCAAGATGGAAGGTTGCCATGGACATAAAAAAGACCCAGTTGAGAGGGACCCAAAGACTTTTGATTGGCCCAAATATTGACCCCTCGGTGTCAAACGAAGTTCGACATGCATCAGTTAGTGTGCATCCCTACTACGAAGGAAAGTTCTTCTCAAGACATCTGGAGATAAACTACACAATCAATCCATGAGATTAGTATACCCACAAACATTTCTTTTAAGGGTGGTAGCCACCTAGTTGCAATGTTAACCAATTAACCCAAACCAATCCTACTTTCTAGCCTTCCCAAATCTCGGGACGAGATTTCTTTAAGGGTGGTAGTCTGTAACATCCCTGATTTTTGGAAACATTCAAAAATCACAAAAATTTAAAACTTTTGTTTTCTGGTTAAACCAAGCCACCAAAAACAAATAAAACTCTAACACAAAGGAAGTACTATATGTTATTCCAATGCTATTGGAAATAATAATACAAACATGTCATATAACACTTAAAAGAAATCATACAAAATAAGTTTTATTATTGAAAGTATCTATTTGTTTATTTTGAAATAACATTAAGTTGCTATTAGAGTTTACTCATATTTTAAAATATGAATATGAAAAATAAGTTAAATGACTTTTGTAAAATAACATTTGACTTATAGAATGTTTTTGGATTTTATAAAACCCCCTTTCAAATGATTTGTTGTCGCACCCGGACTTCTAGAGGATACTCACAGTCCGCTAGACAGTAGAACAAATGGCTTACGGGGCATACCGGCACCCGCATCTCAATATGAGCAGGCCAACACGTAAACGTGTGACAACCATTCTCTACTATCCATCGTCTGCGTAAACCATACCATAGAACTCAGGACACTACCATTGACGTACTTCATAACATTCACACACGGTACGTCAACGGCTTTTAAACAAGTGATAACACAACATATCTCTAGGACACAAAAGATGGAAATAAGTTGCAAATAGCTCTCACTAGAGCAGAGATAGCAAATACAATCATCCAGAGGACACATGTCCCAACAATTCATCATTACATCATAGCGGAAGCATCCAAAGTGTCTGAGTACATACAAGATCCAAATAGGCCTAAGAGGCCGGAAACGAAAAGACGGAGCCCATCCACGATGTCCCGGATCCTGCCCGGGTCCACTATCTACTCGTCAGCAGCCTCGTCATACTCCACGTAGTAGCCACCATGGGGATCCTCGGAAACGTAGTCTGCGGAAACCACAGCCCCAAAGGGGTCAGTACATAAACGTACTGGCAAGCAAGAGTCACAAGATACCATAAAGTACCCGGCAACACCAAGTACAGATGCTTTGGGTTCAACGGAAGAATAGGTGATACAAAAGTGCGGCAGCAGGCTGCGCTAACCAACTACAGAAACATGCTACAACTTCCGGCTAAAAGAGAGGGATGAGATAGCGTATCGTAACCAACTACCACTAACCTCAAACAAACCCATCCTGGATCTCGCCCCTTATCCAAAGAAGCAATCCGAGGATAACTCACACGGTTGGATTAATGATGATTCAAGTTATTGTGTCAATAGGACTATTACTAGTCAAGTTATCATTAGTTAGGTGTAAGTTGTTTCTGAGTACTTGTTAGCCAGTACTTTCACCAAGTCAACCATAACCGCGGAAAACACGGCTTCTCGAGAAGATTTATCCCTGCAGGGGTGCACCAATTTGGCCGTACATGTAAGAATAACCCGCCAGATGGAATGCCTCCCACCAAGCGGGGCACTCAACACAACTCAACTCTTCTTCTCATCAAGCCCAAAGAACCCCGTGCAATTGAGCGCACGGCTAATCAAGCCCCACGAAGAAAAGGGGACCCTCATAGCACTCTAAGAACGTGTCTCCCTAAATGCCGACTACAAAAGTTCCACCCTGGCCTGGGTTCGCAAATACATATGCATGCGGCAAATGGAAAACCCGAACTAAATGAGGCGATTTGGACGAGATGCGAATCGAATCAAATTGAGGGGGGCGCCCATACACGCTTCCCGCATGCGGATAGTGCGCTCATCATGGATCAGTAGACAAGACCCTTTTCCTAATTAGGGTCGACACTAGCAGGCCTCAAACCACGCCGGGCCTCCTGCCGGTGCCTTATCATCAAATTAGCATTACCTCAACATTAACAGGTTGTTGTTTAACATCGAGCCCCAGAACATAATAGAATAGGGTAACAGAAAGTAATGGGCAACGACTCGAGCATAAACAACCCTAAGCATGCTAGTAAGACACGGGCAACAATCAACGGGGTTATAGGTGTGGAGGTGAGGCTATATCAGGGTTAAAGGATAACATGTGATAGGATCGAACACAAGCAACGATTCATAAGGCTATCAGAAATAGACAACGGAAAGTATCGGTATCCAATGTGGAAAGGAACACAATGGTTCATGTGAGTGAATACTTGCCTGCAAACTCAGCAGCCTGGTACTGAGCTAGATCCTCAGAAGGGGTGTCGTAAGTCTCGTCTGTCTCAACGTCGTCGTCTATTCGAGAAGAAGCAAACAAACAACACAAAGAGACAAACAATCAATAACATGGCATAGTGCACAATCATGGGATCATGCATGACCATTAAATTGATGCATCAAAAATAAGCTAGTTGACATGGTAACATAACATAATTAAATGGACCCATATGCAATTTGGATTGCATATGGAAAGCCCATGAGTTAAGGTTGGAATAATTGTTCTACAACTAACCAACAGGTGAAAGTGGATTAGCATGATGCATGGATGAGGAAAACAGAAAGAAAACAACAATAAATCCAAATTGAAATGAAGTTTACCAAGTTTGGAATTTTATTTATTAAGTTACGAAATTTTGGTTCTTAAAGGTGTTACACAAGCATTTGTTGTTTTCACCAATTTAAATTGTTCAAAATAAATAACAAAGTTCATATTTGGAAAGTACACAAAATTTAGGAGGAATACATGTTTCAATTATTGAAAAAGGATTTAAAATAAATTACTTATGAATTAAACAAGTTTAAACAAGATTTAAATGGATTTAAACAAGTATTAATATTATTTGAATTTTATTGGTTCAAAGCATTAAATAAAATTCATATTTGAAAAGATTATGTTTTTCTGGTTTGAAAACATATTTTATATGTTCAAAAATAATTTAATTTGAGCAAGTTATGAATTTAGCAAATTTAAATGATTTAAACAATGTTTAAATTATTTAACCAATTTTAATTATTCAAAACATGAAACAAAGTTTATATGTGTAAAGGTGGTTCAATTTAGCATGGAAAACATATTTCATATGTGAAATTTGAATTAATATTGAATTAGTTATGAAATTAACCAAATTTAAAAGGAGTTGTTTGAATTTGAATTTTGAAACAATTTGAAATGTTCAAAACAGAAAACAAAAGCTTTAATCATGTAGAGAATTCAATTTGGTGCAGAATACATATTTCATTTGTATTGTTTGGATTTGAAAATCAAAAGTTATTTGCATTTTGATTTTAGGGACTAATCTGTAAATACTTTGGACTTAAAAATTAAAAAGAAAAAGGCAGAAACATTTTCTACCTCGCAGTGGCCTAGCTTGGCCACTGACGAGGGGGCCCTGGGGCCACTGTGGCCAGCGTGGCAGCTGACTGGGCCACAACGGTCACCTACAGGTGGGCCTGGACGAGGGGAAATAAATCCCAAAAAGGTTGCGCGCGGGGGCTCGAACCCACGACCTCGCGGGGTAAGCGCAGTGCTGCTACCACTGCGGTACAGCATCGGATCGTGACAGAGTGGGAGGCGCGGTGGTTTTGTGGTTCAGTTTCGTTCTCTGACGAAACTGAACTTCGTCAGTTAACTGAAACACTACAGAGAGGAGCAGTCGCCGGCGGTGAGGAACTACTGCTGCTCGTTGTGCTGTGGACTACTGCGGTGGCCGTGTGCATGCGCAAGGGCTACTGAGTGAGCAGAGAGGGCAGGAAAAGAGCGATGCTCACCGGGACGGTGCTCGGCTCGGCGAGGACGGTGGCGACAGCGAGTGGACGACGGCGAAGATCCGTGAGGTCCCCGTGGCTGATGTGGTGTCGAGGAGAACGGCGACAGTACGGGGGTTTGATCCCCGTACTTAACCAGCGAGGAGGAGCGGCGGATACGCGGCGATCATCGGAGGTTCAGGCGACGGTGGTGCGGTGAGGAACAAAGAGAGAGAGCGGTGGAAGGAGGAGGGAAACGACGGCGCTCGAGGGAGAGAGGAGGGAGAAGGGTGGAGGCTAGGGCAGAGAGGTGAGCCCTAGGGCGTGGCTATAAGGGCGAGGGCGAGCTGCTGCTGGCCGTCTGCTCCTCGCTCTGTCGACGTGGACACGCGCAGATTGCTGCCGTACGAAGGTAGAAGGAGAGGGGGGTAGCAGGCCGTGGGTAGTTGGGCTGGGCCTGCTGCCTCCCTCGCTGTGCGTTTTGTTTTATTTTTTTTCTTTCTGTTTTTTTTTGCAGATTTGAAAAAGGAAAGAAAATGTTAGTTTTTAGGGTTAGAAAATTAGGGAAAAATTTGTATTGATTAAATTTTGTAACAGCACCATAATACAAACTTTTGTTTTCCAAAAATTTGAAACTATGTTGCTGTTTGCAATTTTGTTTGAATTTGATTGAATTTCATATTAATTGAATAATTGAACTTAAGCAACTTAACAGTTTTTAAATTCAAGTTTATTTGAAACAAATGATTGGAAGTGTTTTGTAATTTTCATAAATTTCAAATGGTTGCTGTTTGGAATTTTAATTGAATTTGAATGCAAATTGAATTAAGTGAATTATTAAAAAGAACAAGTTAATAGTTTGAGCTTTATATTTTAATGGAAACAAATGGATGTTTTATTTGAATATTTCTATTTGAAAAAATTGTGACAGCACAAGTATGAAACAAATATTTGAATTTGGTTTGAAAATTCAAATAGAAAACAAGGGAAAACAAATGCAAACAATTGGAAAACAATTGCAATGATTAAGATGCCATGATGCAAAACATAAAATAACAATTAGCAAACATTCTAAAGGTGATTTTCATACTTGGGATGTTACATTTGTCATATTTCCAATTAAAATGGTTTTATGTAGCCATAGTTATTTAATCATATTTTGAAAATATAATTCTTTTAAGTGTGTTTAAATAAGACCTAAATGTTTTCATGTGAAAGTGTTTGTTTTTACAAAACTATAGAAATTGGTTTGAGATCATTTGGATCTATAAATCAAAAGTTATAAAGAAAACAGTAAAAAATATAAAAGAAAAACGTTTAAGAAAATAAAAACAAAAGTTCGCCCGAACTGGCCCAACCTTAGCCCAGTTCGCCCGCGCAGGAAAAAAAAAGCCACCGACCGAGTTCGCCCGCGCAGGAAAAGAAAAAGAAAAGAAGCCACCGAATTTCCAGAAAACGAGGTCTTCTAAACCACCTTTGGTTAAACGCGAATATCTCAACAAATATGACTCCAAATCCAGATCCGCTTGTTCCTACGCGTTCATAACTTTGAGCCCAAACTATTCCACCGACCGTTAGCCTATATAAATATTTGTAGCAGCCGGCATTTCTTTTCCTCTTTTCGTCCCACCGAAACCTTAATCACCAAAATAGTATTTCGTTTATCTACCCATCAAAAAACGATCTCGAATCGCACCGGAGCGTGAAGCAATATTGAAGTTCTCTCCATTATCTTTCCATCCCGAGAGGACTCAACTCTTTTCATCAACCGTGGAGGAAGAATTTCGAAGCGCCATATTTCAGATCTGAATTCGTATTTCCTAGATCTCTTCGTGCTCGGATCTTCAAATCGAAATTCCTTTGGTGAGAAGTTAGATTTAACCCTGATCTACAACTTTGTTTTTGAACACTTTTTGTTTTGACGTACGGAATTTTCTGTACAATACAGTTGGCGTTTGACGTTTTTCGGAGAAAAAAACCATCTCAAATCTTCGGGGCTTGATAACCAAAGTTGTTCTCCTTATCAAGCCCTTTCTTTTGCCCCAAACCTCATCTCTTTTGGTCGAGCGAGCTAGGAGTTATTCACGGTCAAAGTTTTGGACCAGAAAGGTAATTTGTGATTTGTGACTAAACTATTCATGCACTGATGTTATATTTGTGATAGTTAGAAAGAGCACGTAATTCTTTACAACTTTCGTGTAGATTGTTTTCCCATCCGAGCAACTTTATTTTTGGTCAAAATCAGTAGTCAAAACCCAGTCAGCAGCCCAGTCAGCAGTCCAGTCAGCGCCACGTCAGCCCAGCATTATCCACTCGATTTCGGAATTTATTTTATTTTGTCAGTTTTGCAGAAATACCCCTGCAACTTAGATCTATCATTACTTTTTAACCGTAGATCCAAATCAAGCAAACTAGCACTTTTTGAAAAGCCCTAAACACGTAGAATCTTTTAGAAACGTCCAAATTCAAATTTGACGAACATAAATTGATTCAAATTTAAATAGACTTATTTGGTGATTTTTGGCATAGTTTAAATTCTATACATCTAAAAAATGCAAAAAAAATATTTTTGGATACCTTATGATGTTTGCTAACAGTCCCTTGCGCCCAAAATAGTTTTTGGCTAAGTTAAAAATGTTTTGGTTGTTATATGCTCATGTGACTATTTCTGACTTAGTTTATTTTCTGTAATTATTTTGAATATGTTTTCTCTAGCAAATTTGTGCTAAGGACTAACCTTAGACCAGAGAGAACAAAACCAAAGCACTTAGAATATTTCTAAGTCATTTTTCCTAGTTGGCCATCCTAGTTGAAAACCACTAAGTCTGGATTAGTGAAAAGCCATGGAGATGATACTACAATTACTCGAAGATTTTCAACATGAAGCAAGAAGACAAATGAAGGACTTAGCCAAGAAAATAGACTTCAGAAGCATCTCCAAAGAAGTAGAAGCACTTAGAAGAAAATCAAGAAGACAAGAAGACCAGCCACATCTCTCTCTTTTTCTCTAAGTCTTTTCTCCCCTTGTTTTCTGTTCTCTTAGACTTTGTGCTATGGCTAAGTTAGATTTGACCAGCCACTAGTTTGTATCAAAACCATCAAGTGTTAGAAGTGTTACAAGATTCAATGAAGTCCCCACACCAAGGAGGAAGCTACAAAGGATCCTGAAGATTTTCTAAGACCAAGGCTGTGAAGACTAAGGATTTGTTTTCCAATACTTAGAATTTGTTTTCAAGGTGATTAGTGTTTTGTCCAAGACTTAGAATTTATTTTCCAAGTAAGATGAGAGTTTTTGACCAAGACTTCAACAAGAAGACTTTCCTCGAGAAGAGCAACTGCAACTCAAGAAGAATACTCTCCCAGAAGATGAACAAGATGAAGAGTTTTATAAGTCCTTTCAGGGGAACTCTAACAATCTCTACTACCGCTCTTATTCTATATGACTAAGTCCCTATAATTATAGATAGATACTTCAAATGTTTTTCTTCAACTCAATGAGGAGTACTACAAGCAAGGCCATTGAAGAAACATGAAAGACTTAGACATCAGAAGCCACTCAAGAAGATGGAAGAAGGACTTGGAGAAAACAAGACATAAATTGTTTTGATCTTTGTGTGATCTTTTGATCAAAAGCTAACCCTTAGTCACAAAGAGAAAACCACTAACAAGAATTTCTTAGTTCTCTTTGTGTATTGAAATAACAAGTTTTCATTTTGCATATTAGAGTAAAGGTGACAATCCTTAGTGAAACATTTGTTCAATAAGTTTGGAATCCACAAGACACAATCCTTAGCCATTTGCCATACACTAAACCCAAATAAAATAATTCCTTTGTAGAATAAATTGTTGTGTTAAGTTTGTTGGTTGTTATACTTTGTTGTTTTGCTTGTGATTGTTTGTTTATTGTTGTTTACTTGTGTTGTTTAGATTGTACAGAGAGAACGTTCCATTTTGTGAAGAGAAAGTGATTTTTCTTCACCAACTTCAAAGGCAAGTAACACACCATCAAATCTCCCATATTTTTACTATGCATTACTAGTGTTTTTGAGTAGTATGCATGATAGGAAATTTTAATAAGTTATACTATGCTATGCTATTATCCTAGTAGTGTGTAGCCATCTATTTACCTCTTCTGTACAGCCTTAGAACTTGATGGATGCTATGCAATGTTACAAATTGTTTTTACTTGATATTGTGGAAAAAATTTAAGTAACAACTTCAATGAACTACCTGGGTGGATTGGGCTTGATTGGCTGTCAGAGTTGAGTGTTCATTCACTTGAGGAATGCCACCCAGGAACAAAGAGATTACTATGTCCTTCTAAGTTTAGTAGCTTCCCGTGCAGCCTTTAGTCATTTGGGCTCTGGCTAGATGGATTAAGTTGCGTGGACTTGTCCCGACTTGACAGGTGGTGGTAGAATGGTTAGAATGGGAGCGCGTTAAGTCAGTATGGGATGAGGAAATGCTTCTGAAAGATCTCGTCTCAATCTTCTCCTTTCCTTAATGCACTCAGGGTGTATAGGATGTTTGGGCTGATTTGAGTCTGAAGGTGAAAGTGCACAAACTCTGCAGAGTTAACAAACTAAGATCTTAGCCGTGTCCCCGGTCATGGACAATTTGAGCAGCTGGACAAGGAATGACGGAAGAATCTCATCATGGCAACTTCATAATAAAATTTGATGGGTAACATGGGAAGGAGATTTACCCTGGTTTCTATCAGTGTTACTCCTTAATTTAGTTCTGGTTCATTGGTTTCTATCATTGATACCTTTTATAGATGAAAATGTTTTCTGATAAAAGATAGGAGAAAACTGGCTTTATGCAAACTTAGCCAAAACTCCACTCAGCCAAATATGCATGTAGTATTAGTCTTGCCATTTATATCCACCATAGTGTTACTTGCCAATACATTAAATTGTATTGACTCCCTTGTGGCTGCATATTCCATATTGCAGATGATTTTGAAGACGAGTGAGGTTTCGTTCAGGATCTCGAGTCTATCGCCAACATGTTTTGCCTGTGGCACATGAAGAAGATGGGCTCAATGTTGTATTATGTTTTCCGCTGTAATTCTGTTTTCTGCTAGTCTTTTAACACTATGCAAGTTGTAATCATATTTTGTAAAGACTGGATCATGCGATGTAATATATTTTGACGCATTTGCATGATATTTCATTTTGAACTGTGGTGCTAGCAATTGATCCAGGGACTAGCACATTAACACAGAGGTCTTGTCTTTGCTTAAAAGATGGGATCGCTACATTCCTTCAATAACAACAAACGAAGAGAGCACTCGGGAATACACAATTTTTTAGCCTTAAACAAGAATCCTTTGTGAAGATAGTAGTAATCAAAACCTCGATTGGGCAAGCATTTCTCAAAAAAGGGGTCCAAAGAAAGCATCCCAAGAGTATAAGTCTTTGATCTCATCCAAACCAATCACATTGATGTCAAGGCGGGTAAGAAGACACTATTTTCTAGAGAAAGCATCCGCTACAACATTTTCTTTAAATTTCTTGTACTTAATGACATAAGGAAAAGATTCAATGAATTCTACCCATTTCACATATATCTTGTTCAAATTATCTTGAATTTTTAAATATTTCAGTGATTCATGATCGAAATGAATGACAGATTCTTTAGGCCAAAGATAGTGTTGCCAAACTTCTAAGACTCTAACCAAGGAAAATAGTTCCTTGTAATATATGGGGTAATTGAGTCTAGCTGATAAGGGGTTGCCCGATCTTCTCGATGAACTCACACGATAACTTGATATGATAACTTTTGTCTTGCTGAAACCTCTCTGGCTGATCCCCGATGCCAATGCAACAGCTCTCAATCCCTTTGGATATTCTCAACTCCACACACTTGCACAACGTAATCAATGACTACGAGTGGTCCTGCATCTACTAATTCCCAATGGAACAACAGATAGCACACATAATTTGCAAGGGGTAACTCCACCAAACTGGTGGGGATAAATTCAGATGAACATAGTTCAATTCTGGAATCTAGGGTTTATCTTAAACTGGTTCTAACCTCTAAATTCGTGGCTAAGAGGTATATATGATGGAGGGGGTGCGGCCAAGAGGGAGGTGCGCCCCCTAACCTATCCCTACACGGTTTGGTGCACCCAAACCTTTACAAACCGAGCCCAACATGGACCCAGCCATATGGACTCGCAGTTCCCCTAATAAAAACGTTTGGGACATCCTAGGACATGTCCTTGCTGCTCCCATATCATCCACCAATGCATGGATGGCTCCTTTAACTCCTTGTGCTCTTGTTGGAAACAATCTCCATGACTTCCATGTGTGGACACTTGTTTTCCACCATTGTATGTTTGTTTTCCAGCTCTTCTTGATGCTCTCCTCCATCCATGTTTGTGTTATTAATAAATCTATCACAAATAAATACATATGCTTAGGTAGTATAACATTCTTATAAACACAAACAACACAATCCATTAAGAAGGAATTCACCTTATAGTAATCATAAATTAACTTCAATATTTCCTTCCAATTCAAGCATGAACAATCATCATGTACCCCTATAATATCCAGATCATCCTCCCTTTCTTCATGACAAGACGTCCTCGGCTTGCGGTAATCTGAACATGGAAGAAACAAAAAGAACACCGTGTATGCACAATACATATATCTATCATGGGGTGCATTAGTGTTGTGGACATGATATACATTTTCATATGACAGGATGCAACGAAATTTGCATGTATGTATCACAAAATTGTCACAAGAAAACAAACAGAATCTCATCTCATAGCAATCACAATTGCAAATATAAGTGAAGCTCAGGAAATTATGATCATAAGGAGAAACATCTATGTATAAATTCTTATTGGTTATTATCAAACCAAGTGTTCTCACAGAAGATCTATAATCAAAATTGGTTATAGCAGTGTAGTCAATTGTCTTATCATGCATAGTATAACCATCATGGTAATTGCAACTCATTTTGCAAATATAAGTGAAGTATAAATCATTAGCATATGTACTTATCAAATGTTGCTGAAAATCAAACATATGTGTAGAATCATGCTTAGTTGTAGCAAATTGTAAACAATTCAACCAAGGTAACACAATATTTAATTCAGTAATTGTATCACAAGTAATACATATGTGATCCACCATAAAAATGGCATTCATGTTATAGTCACCAACCAAAGTAAAAGTGAAACTAGTAGCATAAGTGCTAGAATTTATATATGAAATTTCAGCAATCCTATTCATAGCACATTGCACATTAATTGGTTCATGTAACATGATGGAATACACAATGTTCATAGGTGGTATTTTAGCAAGCACTTCTTTATGTGAAATCAAAACCACATGCTCAAAATTTGAAAACAAACTATCACATGGTGGTGAACTATATGTGGTTATCAACTCAGAAGAATTAACTAACACATTAGTAGACTCACAAAAAGTTGTACTTGTAAGTGGCAGCTCCAAATCAGCACCAATAGCAATAACATCCTCCTCAGATACAGTAGGCACTGATTCCTCTCTCTCAAGTGGTGATGCAGGCTGTACTAGTGATGGATCCCTTTCTTCTTGAGTAACCTGCATATCACAAAACATAGTACTAGGCACAATGGCATTGTCGCACCCGGACTTCTAGGGGATACTCACAGTCCGCTAAATAGTAGAACAAATGGCTTACGGGGCATACCGGCACCCGCATCTCAATATGAGCAGGCCAACATGTAAACGTGTGACAACCATTCTCTACTATTCATCGTCTGCGCAAACCATCCCATAGAAATCCAGATACTTCCATTGACGTACTTCAAAACATACACACATGGTACGTCAACGGCATTGGAACAATTGATATCACAACAGATCTCTAAGACACAAAAGATTGAAATAAGTTGCAAATAGCTCTCACTAGAGCAGAGATAGCAAATACAATCATCCAGAGGACACATGTCCCAACAATTCATCATTACAACACAGCGGAAGCATCCAAAGTGTCTGAGTACAGACAAGATCCAAATAGGACTAAGAGGCCGGAAACGAAAAGACGGAGCCCATCCACGAAGTCTCGGATCCTGCCCGGGTCCGCTATCTACTCGTCAGCAGCCTCGTCATACTCCACGTAGTAGCCACCATGGGGATCCTCGGAAACGTAGTCTGCGGAAACCACAGCCCCAAAGGGGTCAGTACATAAACGTACTGGCAAGAAAGACTCACAGTTCACCAAAATGTACCCAACAACATCAAGCATAGATGCTTTGGGTTCAACGGAAGAAAGGGTGATACAAAAGATACTGCAGCGGGCTGCTCTAACCAACTACAGAGTTGCTACAGCTTCCGGCTAACAGAAGGGAGATAAGATAGTGTATCGTAACCAACTATAACTAACCTCAAACAAACCCATCCTGGATCTCGCCCCTTATCCAAAGAAGCAATCCGAGGATAACTCACACAGTTGGATTAGTGATGGTTCAAGTTATTGTGTCAATAAGGCTATTACTAGTCAAGTTATCAATAGATAGGTGTAAGTTGTTCTGAGTACTTGTTAGCCAGTACTTTCACCAAGTCATCCATAACCACGGAAAACACGGCTTCTCGAGAAGATTTATCCCTGCAGGGGTGCACCAATTTGGCCGTACACGTAAGAATAACCCGCCAGATGGAATGGCCTTTCCACCAAGCGGGGCACTCAACACAACTCAACTCTTCTTCGCATCAAGCCCAAAGAACCCCGTGCAATTGAGCGCACGGCTAATCAAGCCCCACGAAGAAAAGGGGACCATCATAGCACTCTAAGAACGTGTCTCCCTAAATGCCGACTACAGAAGTTCCACCCTGGCGCCAAGGGTTCGCACCTGCAATATGCATGCGGCAAATGGAAAACCCGAACTAAATGAGGCGATTTGGACGAGATGCGAATCGAATCAAATTGAGGGGGGCGCCCATACACGCTTCCCACATGCGGTTAGTGCGCTCATCATGGATCAGTAGACAAGACCCTTTTCCTAATTAGGGTCGACACTAGCAGGCCTCAAAACCACGCCGGGCCTCCTGCCGGTGCCTTATCAGCAAATTATTATTACCTCAAAATTAACAGGTTGTTGTTTAACATCGAGCCCCAGAACATAATAGACATATAGTAACAGAAAGTAACGGGTAACAGACTCGAGCAAAACAACCCTAAGCATGCTAGTAAGACACGGGCACAAGCAAAGGGGTTATAGGAGTGGAGGTGAGGCAATATCAGGGTTCAGGATATCATGTGATAGGTTCGGAGAACAAGCAACGATACATAGGGCTAGCAGAATAGACAACGGAAAGTATCGGTATCCAATGTTGAAAGGAAAACAATGGTTCATGTGAGTGAATACTTGCCTGCAAACTCAGCAGCCTGGTACTGAGCTAGATCCTCAGAAGGGGTGTCGTAAGTATCGTCGGTATCAACGTCGTCGTTTATCCGAGAAGAAGCAAACAAACAACACAGAGAGACAAACAATCAATATGATGGCATAATGCACAAACATGGGATGATGCATGGAAATTTAATTGATGCATCAAAATAAACTAGTTGACAAGATAACATGTTTAAATGGACCCATATGCAATTGGATTGCATATGGAAAGCCCATGAATTAAGGTTGGAATAATTGTTCTACAACTAACCAACAGGTGAAAGTGGATTAGCATGATGCATGGATGAGTAAAACAGAAAGAAAACAACAATAGAAACAATTTGAAATAAGGTTTACCAAGTTTAGAATATTGAAAAAGGATTTTTGAATGAATTACTTATGAATTAAACAAGTTAAACAAGATTTAATTGAATTTAATTCAAGTATGAATATTATTTAAATTTTATTTGTTCAAAACATTAATTCAAATTCATATTTGAAAAGTTTATACTTTTATGGTTGGAAAACATATTTTATATGTTCAAAAAGAATTTAATTTGACCAAGTTATGAATTTAACAATATTAAATGATTTAAACAAGATTTAAATTATTTAACCAATTTTAATTATCCAAAACATGAACCAAAGTTTATATTTGGAAAGGTGGTTTAATTTAGCATGGAAAACATATTTTATTTGTTGAAAATGGATTTAAAATGAGCAAGTTATTAATTTGGCAATTTTAAATGCATTAATTAAGAAATAGTTGTTTTCAGCAATTTAAATTATTCAAAACAGCAAACAAAGTTGATATTTGCAAAGTACATGAAAAATGGGATGGAAAACATATTTAGTTTGTTGAATTTGGAATTTTTATGCCCAAGTTATGAATTTTGCAAAATTAAGTGAATTAAATAAGTTTTCAAATATTTCACCAATTTAAAATATTCAAAACAGTAAACAAAATTTATATTTGGGTAGAGCATTTAATTTGGTATGAAAAACATATTTAAAAAGTTGAATTTGGAGTTGGGATGATTTAGTCATGCATTTTTAGATTTTTGGTATTAATGTGCCATTTTAATTAATTAGCTAGGGACTTAGAAATAAATTACAGGGGCTAAGAAAATACTGGCAGGGACCTGTGTGTGATAAAGGATTTGTGCAGGGCCTGGGAAAATAAATTGGAAAAAAAGGTTGGGTTTGCGAGGGGTGGGATTCGAACCCACCCCCTCACGCTTGCGCGCAGAGAGCAGTGACCAGTACGGTGCCTGTTCGATGCTTGTTAGGAAGGGGGGTCGTGGGGGTTTATTGTTCAGTTTCGCTGAGTTAACTGAACTGCAAAGTTCAGTTTGTCTGAACCTCGCCGTCAGTCGCGTGGTGGCCGCCGGCAAGGAAACGCTTGCTGCCGCGGTGCGTGGTGCGTGTGGTGCCGTGCGGTGCGTGCTCGTGCTACCGAGTGAGCAGAGAGGATGGAAGGGAGGGGAGGTGACGAGAGGTGATGCTCACTTCCGCAGTAGAGGGAGCAGAGGGTCGGGGTGGATGGCCGGCGGCGAGGGCTGGACGGCGGCGGCGATTCCTTGGCTCCCGGCCCTCGCCGTGGTGACGATGGGGTAGAGGAATCCACGGGGGATCCGTTCCCATCCCTAGTTCGCTCGGAGGGGGACTCCATCGGCGGCGATCGCCGGAGGGAGGAGGTGTTGATGATCGGGTTAAGAGAGGGAGCAGAGCAGAGAGATGGAGAGCAGAGGGGGAGGAGAGAAATGGAGGCGGGGGAGAGGGAAGAGAGGAGGAGAGGGTTAGGGCAGGGAAGGGCATCGAGCTAGGTCTTAAGGAGGGGGAGGAGGTGGCGATGGCCGTTCCCTGCTCCTCTCTGCAACGTGGACAAGCTGGATGTTGAGCCGTACGAGAGGTGGAAGAAAGAGCGAGGGGGTAGCAGGCCTGAGGGGGAAAAGAGGGTGGGCTGGGCCTGCTGGCCTGCCTCTCTCTCTCTGCTGTTTGGTTTTTTTTTTGTTGCTGCTGTTTTTTTTTGCTGAAAAAGGAATAGAAAGAAAAGAGGATAGTTTTAGGTTAGAAAAATTAGGTAAAATTTGTATTTGATTAAGTTTGGTAACAGCACCAAAATGCAACTGTTGTTTTACAAAATGTTTGAAATATGTTGATGTTTGCATTTTTATTTGAATTTGATTGAAATCAATATTAATTGAATAATTGAACTTAGCAATTTAAAAGTTTTTAAATTCAAGTTTATTTGGAACAAATTGATTGGAGTGTTTTGTTTCATTAATTTCAAATGGTTGCTGTTTGGAAAATGCAATTGAATTTGAATGTAATTTGAATGAATTTTGAATATTAAGTGAAATATTGAAAGCAATAATTTAAATAGTTTGAACCTTAGTTTAATGGAAACAAATGATGGAAGTGTTTTGTCATTTTCATAATTTTCAAAAGGGTTGCTGTTTTGGAAATTAATTGAATTTGAAAATGGTTTGGTGTTAAATGAATTATTGATTAGAAATAAATCAATAGTTTTGAAATCACAACTTTAATGGAAACAATTGATTGTTTTGATTTGAAATATTCATTTGGAAAATTGTAACATCACAAGTATGAAACAAAATATTTGAATTTGGTTTGAAAATTCAAATAGAAAACAAAGGAAAACAAAGGAAAACAGAGGAAAACAAATGGAAAACAAGCAAAACAAATGCAATGAACATGATGTCATGATGCAAAACATAAAATAACAGAGAGCAAACATTCTAATGGCTATTTTTCATACTTGGGATGTTACAGGCATGCTCCTCCAATGGATGTTGTGGTGGTTCAGGTTGTACTAGAGGCTCCCTTTCTTTAAAAGCAACCTGCACATTACATGAAACAACACTAGGAGTAGACATGATTATGTTAGTAGAAACAAACTCACATGTGTTCTCAACTTCGGATCCCATGACTTGATGATAACATAATGGTTGCTTTCTAACCTCCATACAATTTTTAAGTGAAACATGTTTTCTTTGATGATGTTGATGATTCCAAAGTAATTTTATGTCAGGATAATATCTAGCAAAATCAAACCGAAATTTGACAATACATGATTTACCCAACAAAAGATGACAACTAGTAAATTCTCGAGGAATCACATTACAATAAATTTGCTCTGTATGACCATTAATGGTTAATGGAACAAAAGTACGTTAAGTAATTCGAATTTTATCATCATTAGTAATTAACATGTATGGATTTGCTTGAAAAGTTTCCAATTGCAATTTCTCAACAACATCAAGACTAACAAAATTAGACTGAGTATCCTTATCAAGAGTAATAACAGCATGGCAACCTTTGATGTCTGCAATGAGGTGGAACAAATTTGCTGCAGGCATTCCAGTAGACTCCTCCTCCCAGAAAGCATCACTGCACATAGAAAAACTACAAAGCTCCATTGATTAACTTGTTAGTAACACAACACCAATGGATTGTGGTGTTCTCTCACAACTCTCTCAAAACAGCAAAGAAAACATGTATCTTACCGCTCCAAAGAGAATAGAAAACACTCACCACAAATAGTATTAACACATGTACTGATGTGAAGATGAGACTACCCGGGAGGTTAGCTATCACAAGACAAACAGGGGATATGGTGGGGCTTGGTATGGATACCTAACAACACCAATAACAAGTCCTATTTGCTGCTTGTGATGATTTGAATATTATAGGGGTACATGATGATTGTTCATGCTTGAATTGGAAGGAAATATTGAAGTTAATTTATGATTACTATAAGGTGAATTCCTTCTTAATGGATTGTGTTGTTTGTGTTTATAAGAATGTTATACTACCTAAGAATATGTATTTATGTGTGATAGATTTATTAATAACACAAACATGGATGGAGGAGAGCATCATGAAGAGCTAGAAAACAAACATACAATGGTGGAAAACAAGTGTCCACACATCGAAGTCATGGAGATTGTTTCCCACAAGAGCACAAGGAGTTAAAGGAGCCATCCATGCATTGGTGGATGATATGGGAGCAGAAAGGACATGTCCTAGGATGTCCCAAACGTTTTTATTAGGGGAACTGCGAGTCCATATGGCTGGGTCCATGTTGGGCTCGGTTTGTAAAGGTTTGGGTGCACAAAACCGTGTAGGGATAGGTTAGGGGTGCACCTCCCTATTGGCCGCACCCCCTCCATCATATATACCTCTTAGCCACGAATTTAGAGGTTAGAACCAGTTTAAGATAAACCCTAGATTCCAGAATTGAACCATGTTCATCTGAAATTATCCCCACCGGTTTGGTGGAGTTACCCCTTGCAAATTCTGCGTTCTATCTGTTGTTCCATTGGGAATCAGTAGATACAGGACCACTCGTAGTCATTGATTACGTTGTGCAAGTGTGTGGAGTTGAGAATATCCAAAGGGATTGAGAGCTGTCGCATTGGCATTAGGGATCAGCCGGAGAGGTTTCAGCAAGACACAAGTTATCATATCAAGTTATCGTGTGAGCTCATCGAGAAGATCGGGCAACCCCTTATCACTAGCACCATCTAATTTCTCAGTATGATAATAAACGGGGCGTCCATTTTGCATGAGAACGCCACCAATGCCTATGCCACTAGCATCACATTCAATCTCAAAGGTTTTCTCAAAATCCGACAAGAAAAGCAAAGGAGCTTCGGTTAAACATTTCTTGAGGGTGTCAAAAGCTTTTTGTTGTGCATTTCCCCAAACAAAAGGTACATTTTCTTTGTAAGTTCATTCAAAGGGCAAGCAATTGTGGAAAAATCCTTCACGAAACGGCGATAGAAACCAGCAAGGCCGTGAAAGCGCCTTATCTCACCCACAGAAGTAGGGTTAGGAAAATTTCTAATTGCCTCGACTTACTTGTTGTCAACTTCAATTCCATTTGAAGAAATCACAAATACCAAGAAAACAAGTTTGTTGGTGCAAAAATTGCATTTGGAAAGATTGGCAAAACGTTTTACTTTGCGAAGAGCCAACAATACTTGAGAGATATGATCAAGGTGATCCTCCAAAGACTTGCTATAAATGAGGATGTAACCAAAATAAACCACGACAAATTTTCCAATGAAAGGATGCAATACTTCATTCATAAGACGCATAAAAGTGGAAGGGGCATTCGAAATACCAAAGGGCATGACAAGACATTCATACAAACCAAGTTTTGTTTTGAAAGCTGTTTTCCATTCATCACCTATACTCATGCGAATTTGGTGGTATCCACTTTTAAGATAAATTTTGGAAAATATAGTAGAACCACTCAATTCATCAAGCATATCGTCAAGTCTAGGGATGGGATGTATATATCTAATGGTGATAGCATTGATAGGGCGACAATCCATGCACATACGAGAAGTATCATCTTGCTTAGGGACAAGGATAACCGGAATGACACAAGGGCTAAGAGATTCGCGAATGAAACCTTTGTCAAGTAGTTCTTGTATTTGCCGCTCGATCTCCTTAGTCTCCTCAGGGTTGGTGTGGCAAGGAGCATGGTTTGGAAGTGGAGCACCCGGGATGAGGTCGATGCGGTGCTCGATCCCACGTAGGGGAGGTAGACCCGATGGTAGTTCGTCGGGAAACACGTCTTCAAATTAATACAACAAGGCAACAAAGACGGAGGGAAGCTTGTTATGTCATTAGTTTCAAGTGTTTCTCCTTTGCACACAAGGACAAAGTGAAGGATGGATGGGTCATCTCGTAACTCTTGCATCTCTCTTTTGGTGGCATGTAAGGCAAGGCCTTTGGGAGCACTCGAAATTTTCCACTCATATTTGGCTTGTGGCTCTCACTCTCTTTGAGGTGGATCACTCTCTCACCACTCATCTCACGAGATTTGAGATATTTTTGTTTACATGCAAGGGTCTTGGCGTTGTCGGCGATCACTTGGCTAGGAGACATGGGACGAAGCACAAACGTCTTGTTATTCCACTTGAAGCTATAGTGGTTGGTACGCCCATCATGAATAGCACTCTTGTCATATTGCCAAGGTCGTCCAAGAATAAGATGACACACGGTCATAGGCACAATGTCACATTCAACCGTGTCTTCATAAGGGACAATCTTGAATTGCACGGAAACCATATGTTGAATCTTGAAGGTGCTTGAGTCACTAAGCCATTGGATATGGTATGGATGCGGATGTTGCTTGTAAGGCAATTGGAGTTTGTCGCAAAGCTCTTTGCTAGCTAAGTTGTGGCAACTACCGCTATTGATGATAACCTTGATTGATTTTCCATTGATGTCGGCTCTAGTTTGAAAGAGATTGCAACATTGGTCATGCTCATCTTGAGGAGAACTAGTAAGGACTCTTGTCAACACTAGCGATGGATTCTTGTCCTCACTGCAATAGACACTTTCTTCATCATCATTGGGCACGTCCAAGGAGTTGAGAGCAACTTGGTGCAAGGCATAGTATTCGCCTTCACTCATGGAATCACGTTCACCATCTTGGTTGAAAATCATTATCATCTTGTTGGAACACTCGAAGGACTTGTGTCCACTTCCACCACATTTGAAGCAAGTTATAGTTCTTGACTTGACTTGAGGAGTACTCGAAGAGGTGGTGGGAGACACTTGTTTCTTGAACGGTTGTGGAGACTTGTTGGTAGAATTGGAAGCTCTAGAGGTGCTCTTGTTGTTGGTTAGTGTAGTCACTTGTGTCATTGGAGACGAAGAAGAAGAGGGCCTTAAGGCAAAGAAAGCCTTTTTCTTGTTGTACTTGATGTCTTCCGCAATTTGGCAGTCGGCCTTGAGAGCTTGATGGACAAGGGAAACGATGTTGTCATATGATTGATACTCGACAATCTTCCTTATAGGATAGTTGAGGCGATTGAGGAAGTGGGCCATTGTTTGCTCTTGAGATTCCATCACACGAGCTTGATTCAAAGATGTCTCCATTTCCTTGTAGTACTCATCAACATATTTCAAACCTTGTCGAAGTTCTTGAAGCTTCTTGAAGAGGTCATGCTTGTAGTGTGCAGGAACGAAACGAGCATGCATGAATTGCTTCATCTTATTCCAAGTGTCAATTGGAGCAATCTGGTTTCGAACTCTTTCCGCTTGGAGACGATCCCACCATAAGAGTGCGTAGCCTTCGAACTCCAAATATGCTATATCAACCATTTTCTTGTCACTAAAGTTGTGGATGACGAAGATCTTGTCTACCTTGAGAGCCCAAGCAAGATATTCTTCGGGATCATTCTCACCATTGAACTTTGGGACATTGAAACGAAGGGCACTCATGTTGTTGTCTTCATGTTGTCGATGGGGTCGCTCATGTGGGTCTTCATCATAGATAGTAGGTGAAATCTCATATGGGTCATCCTCATTGTCTTGTGTTGGCGGTCATGATGGGGAGGATGACGCCGGTGGTCATTAGGAGGAGGTTTTTGGCGTTGACGTAGTCGTGCTTCTCGGTGTTCACTATCATCATTGCCATGTTGTTGTTGTTGAGGAGATTCTTGTTCTTGCTGAGGGCATCGCGGAAGCTCTTATTGAGGTAGTTGAGGGCGTTCTTGATCTTGGAGGTCATTGTGGTTGGGACACGCATTGCGCCTTGGTGGCCTTCGATGTTGACGAGCACCGTCCACGAAGTCATTGTGACCATAGTCATGGGCGTGGCCTTGTGGAGGTGGTGGATGATGTTGTCGAAGTTCTGGGCATTGAGGTTGTTGTTGAAGAGGGTCACCACAGCCTTGGCAATGTCAAGGTGGTGGTGATGGTGAGCTATCGTCATACCAATGTCGTCGAGGAGCTTGTGGCGAAGGAGGTGGTGGTGGTGGTTGGGGTTCAGGTCCTTGTTGAGGTTGACCACCATCCTCCATGTTGGGGTTGTGATCATGGCGATGAGCTTGGTGATGATCTTGAGTGTGGTGGTTTGAGCGTCGAGACCTTGAGGAAGATGATGATCCACAACGGCTGGCAAGGTTTGCCAAGTTGATGTTGATGCGCGTCATTTGATCATTCAATCGAGCCTCTTGAGCTTGGAGTTGACGTTCATAGCGCTCCAATCCGTCCTTCACAAGTTGGCGGAGTTGGAAATGGTCATTGTGGGTGACGAAGTTGTGGTAGGCATTGTCGTTGTCGTTGAAGAATGAGTTTCCTTCATCTTCCGAGCTCGGACTTGTGAACACTCCTTCCCTAGCCATCTCAAAACACACAAGGGTGATATATAGAAATGGATGTCTCACTTACCCAACGTTACCTTCTTTGGTCGTATTGAGGCTAGTGGACGAGCCTAGGTGTAGGGCGGTATGTCAAAAGTCAGTCCAAAAAGATCGAAAGAAAACCGCAAACGACAACACACACTATATGTGGAAGGAAAATGGGCGAGAAAAGTGGCAAGGAAAACAACAAATCCAAGGAAAAGTTTGTTGTAAAACGTTGGAGAAGAACCGAAAAGAAAAGTTAGCACCAAAACCAATCCAAGGTGATATGGTGGATGATATGGTGGAAACTAAAATGGAACAAACACACACACACACACACACAAGGGATAAATGGGGTTAGTGCGGCCAATGGACGAGCGGAGACGAAATGTTCCTATCGAAGACTAAGCTCAATTCCACACCAACGCAAGGAGGACGGTAGCTCAAACCGCAAACTATAAGAGGCAACAACATTCGCACCGTGGCCACCGGTCACTCTCTTCTCTTTTGCGACACAAAGCTACACGTTCCTACAAGTGATAGCAATTGGCATCGATCTTGTGCTTCTTTTCGCTCTTTTTTCTCTTTCTCCTTTTTTTTTATTTTCTCTTTTTGATGATTCCAAAATGCCAATGCCTACTCGAAACTATTCTCTCACAAGCGCCAAACTCGCACTCTCGGTGCCACAAATACGATGCCAAGCGATGTAAAACAGCTAATCCGAATGGGCAAGGTACACGGACAATGGGTTAGTTCAAGCGGAAGCAAGTTATACCTATGTTGTGGATGATCTCGGACTTGCGGCTGGTGGGTGTCGATGTCGTGTCGATCCATTGATGTAGTTGCGTAGATGATGTTGTGGGCTTTGCGTGGAAACTTAAATCACTCAAATTGGATCAACAACGACAAAGAAAAACAAGTTTCAAAATCTGTCCAAGAATCGAAGAGCAGGATTTTTCTGTGATTTTTGCTCAATTTCGAAATTCCTCCCAAATCAAGAAATTTTTTGGACAAATTCGAGGAAAGTGGCTGAATAGGAAGGTGAGGAATGGTCTCAAGCAACAAATCCACGGATCAAATCCACGAAAAACTCAACAAATCCACACATCGGTTGAAATCCCTTTTTGACTATTTTTGGTGAAATTTTCGAATTTATGGTGGTAGAAGAAAAATTGAGTGGAAAGGAGGGTAGTGGGGGTCGAATTCGTGTCAATTTAGCTCTGGATACCAAATGATATGTAGGTTTAACTCCTAGGATGACCCGATCTTCACAAATTGACCAAGAACACGAAGAACAAATTATGAACACGAAGAACATGAAGGGAATCGAGGGGAAATCGGGGGAAGAATCAAGGGGGAAACTTGGGGAATCGAGGGGAGATAACTAGTAAGAACCAAAGAATCCCAAATCTCTTGTCAACTACACCCCGAGGGCCGCCTACGGAACGATCGATCCAACTGAACTCACCTTAATTGAAACCGCTTCACACATGTGGCCGGTCCACCACGCCAATAGAACCTCAAAGATTAGTTGAGGAAGATTGGGAAGTCCCTAACTAAATCCCAAGGGGAAAGGATAGGTAACTTGATGAATCTTGATACGGTCCTAGATACAAATCATAGGAATATCCTTGATACGGTCCTAGGTACAACCATAGGAGTAGCCTGTAAGAGGGATACAAGAGCAAAGCTCACACGTTCTTAATTCATGTCTAACCTAGATCTGACCATGCGGTATCCTTATATAGCCTAGGGGGTACGTGGGGGTGGAAAAAAGGGGTTTTCAGCCACTTTTGCGAGCTGGCAGGGAGGCCGGCCTAACCTAGCCCAGGCTTTAGGTCGGGCGGCTCAGACAGGTGGCCGGCCTGGGGCGCGCAGGGAGGCTAGCCTAGGCTGGGCTTCAGGCCGGGCGGCTCTGTTAGGGTGCCGGCGTGGAGGCCGTCCTGGCCGGGCTGGAGGCCAGCCATCCTGCACTCCTTCTTCTCCCTCTTCTCTCCTTCTTCCTTGAGAGCTTCTTCTTGGGCATCTTCCATGGCTTCTTGGGCAACTTCTTGAGCACGTTCTTGGGCATCTTGAGCATCGTATTGGGGGTGCATGGTGGGGTCAAACCTGAGCACACAAAGGGCATTTCCATGAGGTAACGCACCATTTACCAAGTCATCGAAAGCATGTATAGAGAGGAGTTAATTCACCTTATCATGGATTGCTTTGGCTCATGATCTTGTCATTGGTCTACTTGGTCCATGGAGCCGATATCTCTTGGGTGGAAGGAAGAAAGAATAGAGAGAGGAAGGTGGTGGCGGCTGGGAGGGAAGAGATAGAGAGACTAGGGTTTGGGGAGAGCCTGGGAGCGTCTTTATGGAGGGGAAGGAGCAGGTGGGGATCGATGCGGTGGTTGTGGCGGAAAGCGTGGTCACACACGCTGCGTGACTCTCCCTAGAGAAGACGACAAGAGGAGTGTTCCTCCTTTGAGCGCAAGGAGATGTGCCGCATGTGGTGGGATGGGTTAGATGGGCTTCTCTTTCTCTCTTCTCTCAAAACAATTTTTTATTATTTTGTTTATTCATTTTTTTCAGAAGAAAAAAAGAGAACCGGTTTAGGGATTTAGAAAAAACAGATTTTTAACCATTTGAAATATTATATAAAATAATTTTATTTTATGCCATGTGATATGATGCATGAAGTATGATGATGCACAAAATAAAAACAAACAAAACCAATTGGGGAAAATCCCCGGGTGTTACAGACGACACCACTAACAAGGGATTGCGCCCTCGCAATCCGCTCCAAGCCGGTAAGAGAGAAGAGGTCAGAGCTATCAAGTCTTCGTTCTTCGTGTTGATCTCTTCGACACCACTAACAAGAGATTCTTACTCACGTTGATGACAATGTCGTTTCGTCGAGAATCTTCCGAAGATCGAATCTATTAGGTTAAAAGGCTTAGAGAGTGTACGCCCACGCAGGAACCTAACACTTTGAAAGGTAGATAAGAGAGGAGACTCCAAAACAAGTAATGTAAAAGGAGAAGTAGAATAGAGGAAAGGAATAAACAAGATTCCAATTGAGATGTTTCCAAAAATAGTTTTTGCACAAATACTTTTGACACTCTAGATACACGACCGTTAGCGAGGTTATCCTACAGGCTTTGTGGACCCGTTGCTTCGATAACCATTCGTATCAAGACAACATTGGGAAATCGGAACCATGCGTTGATACCATCTGTGACGCCCCTGGATCGGGTACTATGAGGATTTGAGCGTTCCCGCCATAATCCGCATAATACCGATCCCGGATTGTCAACTTTCGGTACTCATTAGAAGAGTTCACGAATAATCCACAACAACAATAGAGGAGAAATATATCACACGACTCTAATGAGTCAAGAATACAACTTATACAATACAAAGATCCAAATAACAGCGGAAAATGAAATAGTATCCGACTACGGACAAGATACAAATTGGACTAAGGGTCCTGAAGATAACAGATGGTGTCCAATCCCTTCCTAGGCCAAGCCGGAGGGATTCCCAAGCTAACATCACCAACTTCAAACCTGCTGACTGTATTGTCAATACAACCCCGAATCATGGGGTCAGTACTTTGAATGTACCAACAAGCGGCAAGCAATACTCACAAGATACCAGTGCAACCAGACATCACAAGATACAAATACTCTGGGTACAAAGGAGGAAGTTGTTGTAATGAAGCGGCAGAGGGAAGCATTAGGCAATCTACATAGACACGCTATAACTCTCGTCTATTAGAAAGGGATGAGAGAGCGCGACAAAACCAACTACAACTACTCACTAGAAATAATACCCATCCAGGGTTAACCCCCCTCACAAAGTGCCAGGAAGTAACCCGAGGAAAAACTCACACATGTTGATTAAGATGACATACATTTTTATGGTGGAGGTAGTCTATATTACTAGTCAAGTTATTATCGTTAAATGTAAGTTGTCTGAGTACTTGTTAGCCAGCACATTCACCAAGTCGTCACATATCCGCGAACAACACGGCTTCTCGAGAAGATTTATCCCTGCAGGGTGCGCTACAGTACCCGAACACACTCGAGCCACCAACTAAAACTCAGGTTAGCTCGACACGACCCTTTCCGTCTGCACTGCCAATCCAGAAACCACGGGAGCTATCGCGTGCATGGCTACTCAACCCCCGGAAGAAAACGGGACCCTTGTAGCACTCTAAGACCATGCCGCACCTAGCCGCAACGACTACATCATGTCACCGTAGCACCATGAGCTCGTACCTGCAAGTTATCATGCCAAATGAAAAACCCGAACTAGGTGTGGTACCTGGACGAACATCAAATTCAGTCAAAGCCGGGGAGGGTCCCATACTACCTCTCGGATGCGGTTAGCGCGCTCATCATGGATCAGTGGACATGACTCTTTTCCTAAGTTCGACATTAGCAGGCTCCAAAACCACGCCGGCCTCCTGCTGATGCCTTATCATCAAATAATTATTACCCCAAACATTAACATGATGTTGATTAAGTTGAACCCAGCTATCAAACTAAACATGTGATAAGACGGATAACAAGACGCGAGCATCGACAACACTAAGCAAGCAACTACGACACGAGGGCCAACAATGGTAAACAAACAACAGCTAATAGGAAGTGGAGGGAAGGCTATAACATGGCTGCAAGGTAAACATATGATAGGATCGAGACACACGCATCGAATCATAAGGCTAGAATAAAGACAACGGAAAGAATCAGTAACAAGTGAGGAACGACAGCCATAGGTAGCAAGTGAGTAAAGCTTGCCTAGAATCCAGCTGTAGAGGAAGCATAACTTGTCGTTGCTCACATCATCTCAACGTCCTATCCGCGAAGAAGCAACGTACTAAAAGAAACAACGGAATGCAACACTTACAACTACGACAGAAGATCCAGCATGATCAAGATATGGATGCATGACATGCGGGGATGCAACTTAACCAGTTTAAGTGGAATTGGAATCCCAACAATTAATCATAGGTTTAAGTTATTTAGCTAGACATCAAATTAAATGTTGTTTAGCATGGGTAACAATTAATAGGTGAACTACACAAGATTAAATGGAATAGGGCATAATTGAATTAAATACCCAACTCATTCCATGTTTTGTTATTTAGGTGCACATACATAACCCTACTAAAATTCAAGATAAAAGGTGCAAACATGAGCATGAATGACATATTAATATTCCTTGCATTTTTCTGATGAAAATAGACATGAAGTTTGCATTATTTGGATTAGTAAAACAAAAGTTATGAGCATTTGAAGTTTGAGGTGTTTTCTGGAAAAGGCAGGGACTGTTCGTGCTGGAAACAGAGTGTGGAAGGGCTCCGGTGCAAAATTATGAATGCCAGGGGCCTAGATGCACAACGCCGGATCCGGATCTGGGGATAAATCGACCAACGTGTGCTCTAGCTAGAGAGGGTGACGAGCGGGGCCAGCGCCAGCGTGGGGTTGACGACGCGGACGGGCACCGACAGGTGGGGACAGCCACGATGAATTAATCACCAAAAAGTTGGCCGCCGGCAGGATTCGAACCTGGGTCTCCCTTAGGGGTGTAAGTGGGCACGTCCACTTAGCCCACTTATGTCCACTTAAGTATAATTAGTTCAATTTTGGATGAATTGATGTCAAAATTGAACTATTTATATTTAAGTGGACATAAGTGGGCTAAATGGGTTTGTCCACTTACACCCCTAGTCTCACTGGGTGCAGACCGGGGTCTTAGCCACTGGGATGTATACGTGGTTGTGATGAGTTATGTGCGTGTCTGTTAAAGAAGTGAACCTCCGACGTTTAACTGGCGAAAGTGAAACCCAAATCTGTAGGTTGCAGATCGGATAACCATGGACGGAAAAACGTGGATGACGACGTACACGAATTGGTGGCGTCCCAATGTCTCTGATGTGCAGGTGGGTATGTGCGTGCGTGCCAGCGGGTGGTTGCTGCACCGCGGAAGTGTGTGCCGTACACCTGGAGGCACAAGGGCGTGCAGCAGAAGCGCACGGGCACGAGCGTGTGCTCGGCCGGGATGGCCAATGGATGCCGACGACGGTGGTGCTACGGTGCATGATAGGAGATGGAGAAAGAGGGGAATAGAACGGTGGTGGTACCCAAAGCTGCTGGCGAAGCGGGGAGGATGGAGAAGGTCGACGGTGACGGAGATCGTGTCAGGGAGGCGGATACAGTCACGGTGGCCGCCAGGAAGAAGCTCTTGGCGTGGCAGCATCCATGAGTCCCAGGTCCGGCTCCGGCCTCCCAGAGCGTGTGGAAGATGACGTTGTTCTCCTGGCGCGCTCGTGGCTCTTGTGGTGGTACAAATCAACCGAACCGCGAAGCTCCGTTGTCTCCGTCCATGGTGCCGGTATCTCTCGGGTCGAAGGAAGAAAGAAGAGAGAGAGGAGGGTGGCGGCGGCTGGGAGGGAAGATAAAGAGATACTAGGGTTTGGGGCGAGCCTGGGAGCTGCTTTATGGAGGGGAAGAAGCAGGTGGGGATCGGTACGGTGGTGGTGGCGGAAAGCATGGTCACGCACGCTGCGTGACTCTCCCTGGAGAAGGCGACAAGAGGAGCATGCCTCCTTCGAGCGCAAGGAGATGTGCCGCATGTGGTGGGCTGGGTTAGATGGGCCGCTATCTCTCTCTTCTCTCAAAACAATTTTTTTGTTCTTTTGTTTATTCAATTTTTTCAGAAGAAAAAAAAGAGAACTGGTTTAGGGATTTAGAAAAACAGATTTTTAACCATTTGAAATATTGTAGAAAATAATTTTATTCTATTCCATGTGATATGATGCATGAAGTATGATGATGCACAAAATAAAAACAAACAAAACCAATTGGGGAAAATCCCCGGTTGTTACACCTTCCCGCATGCGCTCTGGCGCTCCTCACGAGCTCTACTCGGAAAGAGCCTTGCACCAGATCGCCAGAGATGTTGTGGATGCGCTCCGGTTTTAGGCGAGGGCTCACTCCCAGCTCCTCATCAAGGAGAGTGAACTCCTAGAGAACCTTGGCGCCTGGTTTTGTCAAGCAGTAATTTCGTACCGCGAGAGGGAGAACGCGGCGTGGGCTATGCGCTGCCAGAAATTCAGCGAAGCCACACGGAAGTGCGAGGCCTTCACCCATGAGGTGGACACACTTCATGAGGAGGCCAAGCGCGCGTTGGACACCGCCCGGGATATTTAGGACCGACTCCGCTCGGAGCAGGAGGAGCACCACTTGGCGGTGGACAAGTGGACTCTTGATGGCGAGGAGTGAGAGAAGGCCCTCGCCCTTCGTGAGGAGGCCTTGGTTCTTCGGGAGGCAGACGTCTCCACCCATGAGTCGGGCGTCTCCCTTAGGGAGGACAAGTGTGACGCCCCTAGATCGGGTACTATGAGGATTTCAACGTTCCCGCCATAATCCGCATAATACCGATCCCGGGTTGTCAAATTTTGGTAATGATTACAAGAGTTCACGAATAATCCACAACAACAACAGAAGAGATATATACAACACGACTCTAACGAGTCAAGAATACAACTTATACAATACAAAGATCCAAATAACAGCGGAAAACAAAATAGTATCCGACTACGAACAAGATACAAATTGGATTAAGAATCCTAAAGATAACAGATGGCGTCCAATCCCTGCCCAGGCCAGGCCGGAGGGATTCCCAAGCTAACGTCGTCAAACTTCAAACCTGCTGACTGCATTGTGAATACATCCCCGAATCATGGGGTCAGTACTTTGAAAGTACCAACAAGCGGCAAGCAATACTCACAAGATACCAGTGCAACCAGACATCACAAGATAGAAATACTTTAGGTACAAAGGAGGAAGTTGTTGTAATGAAGCGGCAGTGGGAAGCACTAAGCAATCTACAGAGACGCGCTACAACTCTCGTCTATTAGAAAGGGATGAGAGAGCGCGACAACCCCAACTACAACTACTCACCAGAAACAATACCCATCCAGGATTCACCCCCCTCAACAAGGTGACAGGTAGTAACCCAAGGAAAACTCACACATGTTGATTAAGATGATATTTATAATATGGTGAAGGTATATCTATCTTACTATTCAAGTTATCATCATTATGTGTAAGTTGTCTGAGTACTTGCTAGCCAGCACTTTCACCAAGTGGCCACATAACCACGGACAACACGACTTCTCGAGAAGATTTATCCCTGCATGGTGCGCTACAGTACCCGTACACGTTCGATCAATCCACAACCACAAAGGAAGGATATCTCAACTCGACCTTTCCTATCACCACTGCACATCCAAGGCACCACGGGAAAATTTGAGCGCACGGTTATTCCAACCCGAAATACGGACCTTCATAACACTCAAAGAACGTGTCTCCCTAACCGCAACGACTACGTCAGGTCACCGTAGCACCATGGGCTCGTACCTACAAGTTATCGTGCCAAATGGAAAGCCCGAACTAAGTGTGGCCCCTAGATGAACAGCAGCTCTAGTACTAAATCAAGGGGAGTGCCCATACTCACCACCCACATGCGGTTAGCGCGCTCATCATGGATCAGAGGACAAGACCCTTTTCCTTAGTTCGATAGTAGCAGGCTCCAAAACCACGCCGGGCCTCTTGCCGGTGCCTTATCATCAGATTACTATTACCCAAAACATTAACATGAGGTTGATTAAGTTGAAACCCAACTATCATACTAAACAGGTGACAGAACAAAGAACAACAAGACGTGAGCGCAACTAACACTAAGCATGCAACTACGACACGAGGGACAACAAGTAAACAAGCAACAGTTAATAGGTAGTGGAGGGAAGGCTATACCATGGCGGCAAGGTAAACATAAGATAGGATTGAGACACAAGCACCGAATCATAAGGCTAGAATAAAGACAATGGAAAATATCGGTAGCAAGTGAGGAACGACAGCCATAGGTAGCAAGTGAGTAAAGCTTGCCTGAGATTCCAGTTGTAGAGGAAGAAGAACTTGTCGGTGCTCACATCATCTCAACGTCCTATCCGCGATGAAATGAAGCACTTGAAGAAACAACGGATGCAACATTTACTACTACGACAAAAGATCCAGCATGACCAAGTTATGGATGCATGACATGCAAGAATGCAACTAAACCAATTAAAGCGGAATCGAAGTCCGAGCAATTTATTTATGGGTTCAAGTTATTTATCTAACCATCAAGTTAAATGTTGGTTAGCATGGATAACAATTACTAGGTGACCTAACCCAAATTAAATGGAATAAGGCACGAATTAAATTAAGCACTTAAACATATTCCATGTTTAATTATTTAGGTGGACATGCATAACACTACTTAAAATGCAAGATGAAAGATGCAAACATGAGCATGGATGGCATATTAATGGTCCTTGCATTTTTCTGATGAAAATAGACAGAAATTTTGGGTTATTTGGATTTGTAAAACAAAAGATATGAGCATATGAAGTTTAGGGTTGTTTCTGAAAAGTGCAGAGATGTGCTAGTGATAAAAATAGAAGAAGGGAGGGCTCTGGTATAAAAACAGAGGACACCAGGGGCCTGAACAGAAAAAATCCAGATCCGATCTGGATCAGGGGAATGGTCACCGAGATTTCGGCTAGCCCGAGAGGCTGACCTGCGGGCCCTGATGCCACACGGGCGCTGACAAGGCGGGTGGATTGCCACGATGGCCACCAGAGTCCACGACAGGCGGGGCCGGTTTCACGCGGATAAAATCACAAAAGGGAGGCTTCTGCCTCCGGAGGGATTCGAACTCGGGTCTCCCGGGACGACGACGAGGGAGAGAGCCACTGGGCCGTGCTGCGTTTTGTGGTACATTACGGATCCGGCCCTAGATTAGGTGCGCTCCTCGTGGAAAACTGAAACTGAACGAGTTTAGTTTTCTGAACTTTGTTGACGGCAACACAAATGACGATGCCGCTCGAAGGCAGACATCTAGAGCAAGTAGAGGAGAGGGGGAAGGGGTCTCTGAGGTGCAACTCACCTTGGGGAGCTTGATGGCACAGCGGGACGGCTCGAAGATGATTGAGCAACCGGGAAGTAGAGGAACCAGAAGACATCGTTGACGACGATGTGCTCGTGGACGGAGGGGAAGACGACCATGGCGGGGACGATCTGGGCGGCCTCGGATCCTGATCTGCAGAGTAGAGGAAGAGGGCGGCTAGGTGGTTCCATTCCCCACACCGGATGTCCTTCTCGGCGACCACAATCTCGGCTCCGGGAGCTCCCATCTTCGGCCATGGAGGTGGAGGTTGATGGAAGGAGAAACAGATGAGGGAGGAGAGGAGGAGAGATGGCGGCGGCTGGGAGAAAGAGAGGAGGGGAGGGGCTAGGGTTCCTCTCTCTCTCTCTCTCACTGGTAGATAAGGAGGAGGGTGGAGGGGACCATGGAGGTGTGGTGGTGGTGGTTTTGTGGTGGAGGGGGAAAGGGACATAGGAGGTTCACGCTATCCTCGTGCTCGGTACGGACAGAGAAGAAAGGGAGTTGGGCTGATTCGACTGGACTTGTGCCGGTGTACCCCCTCCAACACCTTAAAACATTTTTTGGTTTCCTTTTATTTATTTATTTTCTCAAATAGTTTGGGCACAATTAAAACAGATTTTATGCATCAAGTGAATTCCAAAAATTGTTAGAAATAAGATTTGATGAGTTGCAAACAATTGCAAGTTTTAAATGCATGATGATGCATTATGCAACGCGATGCAAAACAAAAACCACAAGCAATTCTAATTGGGGAAACCCCGGGTGTTACAACAATGCCCGCGCTCTTGAACAAGACGTCAAGAAACGCGAGGCAGAAACTAACCGCCTCGTGGGTGAAGTGAGCGAGGAGCGCGAGCGCCTCGAGAAGCTGGAGAATGACCTGAAAGAGGAAAAAGAGAAATAACAGCGGCATGTGGAGCAAGGGATCCATGCAGGTCGTGAGGCGTACCGCAAAGAGCTCGAGGTAGGCCTGGGCGGTAAGCATCCGCTGGAGGCGGCATTGAGGAAGCAAGCGCTACCCTTGGAGGTCGAGATGCTTTCGGCAGAGCTTGGTCGGCTCTGCGCGCAGCTTGCCGAAGAGCATGGCACAAAGGAGCGGGCCATATCCGCATCCAAGGAGTTCCAGTTGGACTTGTTCGCCCTACAAGAGCGGCTGGCTCCTCTCGCGGAGGGGGTGTCTGAGCGGGAAGAGTTGGCTGGGCCAGCGCGGGAGCTTCAGCGCCAGCTGGAGGAGTCGTTCCAACACGCCGTCCAGGCCACTCACGTTGTGAGCGACTGGACCTCGAGCTTCCTTCTCCCCCCTGCCAGGTATGACGCCATATGCGGCCTTCACTTCTTTGCAGGAAGATGCCCACAGCATGGACACGATTCTTGACGTGGAGTATCGTAAGCTCCTGTCGGAGGCCGCAACGCACCTGTTCTCCATGCTCTTGACGGTGCAACCAGACTTCCAGTTGAGCACTCTGGCAAGGAAGGTCCCCCGAGCATGCCGCCTCTCTCTCTGCTCGCGTGAAGGATGCCATTGCTGCCTTTGTGAAGGCTTTCAATCCGACCCCTCCTACTGACACGACCCCAACTCCTGGTGCTGGAAACAAGGATCCTCCTGCCTAGTGCTTTTCTGTGTATCTTCAAGCTTTTCTTGAGGTCCTAGTGAACTTTTAAATTTCTTGTAAGGAAATATTCTGCACTCTGCCGCCTATTGTAACCCTATCTTTTATTCTGCTTTTGGGTGATTTTGGGTGAGAATACTTAGCTTTTAGTGATGGTGTCCTTCGAGACACCTTGCTTGTGTCCTTTGTGGTGGGCCTTCAGCCGCTCCTTGTGGAGGACTCTTCTGGACTCCGTGTGGGGAGTTGGACGCTGCGTGCTTGCTCCATGGAAGTGAGTCCACCGCCGTTACCTGTAGTTTGTGCCCCTGGAGAGGTGCACGCCTGGTTGTTCCTTCGTGAGCATCTCGCGAGGAGAAACACACCAAGGAACTTGGCGAAGTGTTTGTGTGCGGTAGCGACCCGCTCACATACACTGTTCCCACCCCCGGTCGTGAGATGCTCTCGAGAGGAAAAAGACCCCCGCGTGCCTCTATGAGGAGGAAAATATGCATGCTAAGATGGATGCGTATGATCTTGTTGGATGCAAAATGCAGGCATGCCAGCATGCAAGGAGAGATGGGATTGCTTTGTGAAAGCAACAAGATTTTACTGCTAGGGTGAGATATTGTTCTCTGACAAAACGCTTGGGGATGTCGTGACCTTGTGGTCCCCCAAGGAGCACTTGACATCACCGTGCGGATACGGGACTCCCATCGTTATGGGGCTGATACTCGCGCGAGTTCAGGTGCATAGCTCGAGGATGTAGTGGCCTTGTGGCTCCCTTGAGTAACAAAGGTTTTCCCCGCCGGAGCGGGGCTCCCACTTGTGTGGGTAGAAGCTCCCGTGACCTTGTGGCCCACCCGGCGAGACCTCTATGAGACCCTTACGGAGAGAGGTCCTGGCGTCATTTTTATTGTGGCGTCACGGGGTCCCTTCGAGGGTATGTCTCCATGGACTTGTGGGGGCTATGGAGCGAGCATGTGGTCAGTGCTCCTCCCTAGTAAGGAGGCGCGCTCGCATGGAGAACAATGGCAGCCCCCGAACCTCCAGCGCTCTGTGGGTTCTTCTGGGCGGCAACCCCCGAGCTTCCAGTGCTCTAGGGGGGGGGTCTTATGGGTGGCTGCTATCTCTTGAGAGGTTAACAACCTCTTCTTGGGAGCCTCGTCGAGGTGTCCCACGTTGTCTTCGTCGGCCGGGTGGGAGGTCGCCACCTCCTTGTAGGCTCGCTCCACGGAACGCGTCGCGTCCTCCACCTCCCCATGGATGGTAATGGTGCCAGCAGGCCCGGGCAGCTTGGCGAGGTTGTACGCGTGGTGCGTCACAACCATGAACTTCGCAAGAGCTGGATACCTGAGGATGGCATTGTAGGGAAGGTTGATGTGCGCTACGTCTAAGTCGAGGGTCTCGGTGCGGTAGTTGTGGTAGGTGCCGATCATGACGGAGAGGCGCTCCTGTCCCAGAGGGACCGTGGTGCCTTCGGTGACGCCGGTGAACTGCCTCGTGGGGGCTAGACGCTCGTATGGCACATGGAGTCGCTCGAACATGGGCACCGAGATAACGTTGAGGCCTGCACCCCCGTCGAGCAGGGTCTTGTTGACGACGATGTTGTTGATGGTGGGGGTGCAGACCAGAGGCAGGATTCCCACGGTCCTTGTGGACTTGGGATGGTCGCTGATGTCGAAGGAGACCTTGTGGTCTGACCACTTGAGTAGTTTTGCTGCGGCTGTGCCTGAGTGGACAGCATTGATCTCGCGCGAGATCTTCTTGAAGTAGAGGTTGGAGATGGGAGCTTGTGCTCCGCCAAGGATGAAGGCCATGTAGCCCGTAGGCTCTTGGTACCCTCTGTAACATCCCAAGTATGAAAACAACCCCTAGAATGTTTGTTTTCTTGTTTTATTTATGTTTTGCATCATGACATCATCATTGCATTTGTTTTGCTTTGTTTTCCATCTGTTTTTCTTTGTTTTCCATCTGTTTTCCCTTGTTTTCCATTGGAATTTTCAAATCAAATTTCAAATATTTGTTCATACTTGTGCTGTTACAATTTTCAAATAAAAATATTCAAATAAAAACAACCATTTGTTTCCATCAAAATAGAAAGCTCAAACTATTAACTTGTTCTTTTTAATAATTCACTTAATTCAAATTTCATTCAAATACAATTAAAATTCCAAACAACAACCATTTGAAATTTATGAAAAATACAAAACACTTCCAATCATTTGTTTCAAATAAACTTTAATTTAAAAACTGTTAAGTTGCTTAAGTTCAATTATTCAATTAATATTAAATTCAATCAAATTCAAACAAAATTGCAAACAGCAACATAGTTTCAAATTTTTGGAAAACAAAAGTTTGTATTATGGTGCTGTTACAAAATTTAATCAATACAAATTTTTTCCCTAATTTTCTAACCCTAAAAACTAACCTTTTCTTTCCTTTTTCAAATCTGCAAAAAAAAACCAGAAAGAACAAAAAAAAATAAAACAAAACGCACAGCGAGGGAGGCAGCAGGCCCAGCCCAACTAAACCCACGGCCCGCTACCCCCTCCCCTTTCTCCCTCCTGTACGGCAGCTCATCCGCCGTGTCCACGTCGCCGTACGGCGGATGGGACGGCCGGGAGGCGCTCCCCTCCTCCTTAAAAACTGCCCCGAGTGCTCCTCCCGTGCCCTAGACCTCCCTCCTTCCTTCCACCTCGCCGCGCCGCCATTTTTCTTCTCCCTCTGCGCCACCTCCTCTCTCTGAACCTCACCACCCCGAGCGCCACCGTCTGAAACCTCGATGATCGCCGCCGTGCTGCCTCTCCTCCCCTCGGGCTAACCACGGGAATCAAGCCCCCTCCGTTCCCTCTACTTCCTCGACACCACCGCGGGCACGGAGACCCTCTGCAACGCCGCCGCCATCCTCTTCCCCTCGCCGGCGTCCACCTCCTCCCCGAGCCTCTGCTTCACCTGCAAACGGCGGTGAGCTCGACCTCTTTTCCTCCCTCTTCCTCTCTGCACGTGCGCACGCACCACCACGCAGCACCACATGCATCCCTGCACTCCCCCACGAGCACAGCAGCAGCAGCCGCGACGATCGCCGCCGGCGACTGCCTCTGTCAGTTTCAGAAACTGAAACTTGTTCAGTTTCAGTTAGCTGCGCGCTAACTGAACCTCAACCTTCCCCGTGCACCTTACCTGACAAGAATCGAATCACAGCGCAGTGGCACTGCACTGCGAGCGCGCACACGGGGTCGAGGGTTCGATCCCTGCCTCCCGGGATTAAATCCCACCTTTTTTCGCGAGGAGCACTGACAGGAGGGGCCCCCTGTCAGCGGCTGTGCACGCACACACGCCACCGTGGCCCCAGGGCCCCCTCGTCAGTGGCCCAGGCTAGGCCACTGCGAGGTAGAAAATGTTTTCTGCCTTTATCTTTTTAATTTAAGTCCAAAGTATTTACAGATTAGTCCCTAAAATCAAAATGCAAATAACTTTTGATTTTCAAATCCAAATAATACAAATGAAATATGTATTCTGCACCAAATTAAATTCTCTACATGATTAAAGCAATTGTTTTCTGTTTTGAACATTTCAAATTGTTTCAAAATTCAAATTCAAACAACTCCTTTTAAATTTGGTTAATTCCATAACTAATTCAAACTTAATTCAAATGGCCCATATAAAATATGTTTTCCATGTCAAATTGAACAACCTTTTCAAATATAAACTTTGTTTTATGTTTTGAATAATTAAAATTGGTTAAATAATTTAAACCTTGTTTAAATCATTTTAAAATTGCTAAATTCATAACTTGGTCAAATTAAATTCTTTTTGAACAAATAAAATATGTTTTCAAACCAGAAAAGTATAATCTTTTCAACTATGAATTTTATTAAATGTTTTGAACAAATAAAAATTCAAATAAATTCAAACTTGAATTAAATTCATTTAAATCTTGTTTAAACTTGTTTAATTCATAATTAATTCATCTTAAATCCTTTTTCAACAAATGAAACATGTATTCCACCTAAAATTTTGTGTTCTTTCTAAATATGAATTTTGTTATCTATTTTGAACAATTAAAATTGGTGAAAACAACAAATGCTTGTGTAACTCCTTTAAGAAGCAAATTTTCATAACTTAATAAATAAAATTCCAAACTTGGTAAACTTCATTTCAAATTGATGCTATTGTTGTTTTCTTTCTGTTTTCCTCATCCATGCATCATGCTAATCCACTTTCACCTATTGGTTAGTTGTAGAACAATTATCTCAACCTTAACTCATGGGCTTTCCATATGCAATCCAAATTGCATATGGGTCCATTTAATTATTGTTACCATGTCAACTAGTTTATTTTGATGCATCAGTTAAATTGTCATGCATCATCCCATGATTGTGCATTATGCCATGTTATTGATTGTTTGTCTCTCTGCGTTGTTTGTTCGCTTCTTCCCGAATAGACGACGACGTTGAGACAGACGAGGTTTACGACACTACTTCTGAGGAGTTAGCTCAGTACCAGACTGCTGAGTTTGCAGGCAAGTATTCACTCACATGAACCATTGTGTTCCTTTCCACACTGGATACCGATACTTTCCGTTGTCTATCCTGCTAGCCTTATGAATCGTTGCTTGTGTTCGATCCTATCACATGCTATCCTTTAACCCTGATATAGCCTCACCTCCACACCTATAACTCCGTTGCTTGATGCCCGTGTCTTACTAGCATGCTTAGGGTTGTTTATGCTCGAGTCTGCTGTACGTTATTTATGTTACCATATTTATTATGTTCTGGGGCTCGATGTTTAAACAATTAACCTGTTAATGTTTGAGGTAATGCTAATTTGATGATAAGGCACCGGCAGGAGGCCCGGCGTGGTTTTGAGGCCTGCTAGTGTCGACCCTAATTAGGAAAAGGGTCTTGTCTACTGATCCATGATGAGCGCACTATCCGCATGTGGGAAGCGTGTATGGGCGCCCCCTCAATTTGATTCGATTCGCATCTCGTCCAAATCGCCACACTTAGTTCGGGCTTTCCATTTGATGCACGCATATGCAGGTACGAACCCGAGGCCAGGGTGGAACTTTTGTAGTCGGCATTTAGGGCGGCGTGATCTTCCAGTGCTATGAGGGCCCCCCTTTTCTTCGTGGGGGCTCGATTAGCCGCGCACGCACATCACGTGGTTCTTTGGGCTTTATGCGAAGAAGAGTTGAGTTGTGTTGAGTGCCTCGCTTGGTGGGTTTGATTCCCGTCTGGCGGGATATTCTTACGTGTACGGCCAAATTGGTGCACCCCTGCAGGGTTAAATCTTCTCGAGAAGCCGTGTTTTCCGCGGTTATGGTGGACTTGGTGAAAGTACTGGCTAACAAGTACTCAGAACAACTTACACCTAACTAATGATAACTTGACTAGTAATAGTCTTATTGACACAATAACTTGAACCATCATTAATCCAACTGTGTGAGTTATCCTCGGATTGCTTCTTTGGATAAGGGGCGAGATCCAGGATGGGTTTGTTTGAGGTTAGTTATAGTTGGTTAAGATACGCTATCTTATCTCTTTCTGTTAGCCGGAAGTTGTAGCATGTTTCAGTAGTTGGTTAGAGCAGCCTGCTGCCGCATTTTTGTATCACCTATTCTTCCGTTGAACCCAAAGCATCTGTACTTGGTGTTGTCGGGTACACTATGGTATCTTGTGAGTCTTGCTTGCCAGTACTTGTCTGTACTGACCCCTTTGGGGCTGTAGTTTCCGCAGACTACGTTTCCGAGGATCCCCATGGTGGCTACTACGTGGAGTATGACGAGGCTGCTGACGAGTAGATAGCGGACCCGGGCAGGATCCGAGACATCGTGGATGGGCTCCGTCTTTTCGTTTCCGGCCTCTTAGGCCTATTTGGATCTTGTCTGTACTCAGACACTTTGGATGCTTCCGCTGTGATGTAATGATGAATTGTTGGGACATGTCTCCTCTGGATGATTGTATTTGCTATCTCTGCTCTAGTGAGAGCTATTTGCAACTTACTTCAATCTTTTCTGTCTTAGAGATATGTTGTGATATCAGTTGTTCTAATGCCGTTGACGTACCATGTGTGTATGTTATGAAGTACGTCAACGGAAGTGTCCTGATTTCTATGGGATGGTTTACGCAGACGATGGATAGTAGAGAATGGTTGTCACACGTTTACGTGTTGGCCTGCTGATATTGAGATGCGGGTGCCGGTATGCCCCGTCAGCCATTTGTTCTACTGTTTAGCGGACTGTGAGTATCCTCTAGAAGTCCGGGTGCGACAAATGGTATCACAGCCTGTCTGCTTGTAGGATCCCTTTTACTGGTCGCAGTTGAGTCTAGAAACTATTTTGTACCTATATAGGAAAAAATGAAACGTGAGAGTAGGAATTCTGTTCTTTTATTTCTTTCCCCACCCACCCTCCCTTTTCTGGTAAGGAAGTGCAACGTTATTTTCTCTCCTCACCTAAACTTTCAAGTTAGGATTTCACGTATCCTGGTTTCTCTAGGATAGTTATATCTACTAGACCATAGGAATGGAGGTGGTTGTGACATGATTTATCATGTTGCCTACTCACGATTGAGAACGGAGGCGTGTAAGCCCCGGAAGCAGATCCTCTATTCCTTAAGAAGTAGATATTTATCCTTTAGAAGCCCGGATGGGTTTTTCCGTAGTACCTCAGGAGTGTTTGGTCTCGTGTTTCCCGATGTTGCTTCGATATCCTGTTCTTCTCAACATCCTTATCGTCCGTTGAAACCTTGTTGTTGCTTGCCACTTCAGTTCTTCTACCGGCGTCTAATCAAACATTCCCCGATCATCTGTAGATGGATCTCAGGTTCTACCCGCAGGTGGTTCGTATGACTCGTTCCGAGAGCACTGCCGGTTATCCGGAGATGCTGAGAGACATGGTCACTTTTCTGGGGTTCCGTTGGGCACCAGAGTACCAGGTCTACGAGCAGCAACGAGAGTTTGACCAGACCTACTACCAGGCTATCGTCTACATTCTGTCAGATGATGGCATGAGCGTTGTCCACCGCTACGAGGCAGTAGGTTCCACAGTGGATATGGCTGTGCAGCAGGCAGCTTATGTGAGTCTCACCGTCCTTCGTGCTGACTACTGGGGATTTGACGATTCTATCTATCGCCACATCCCCCGTGGTTACATCACTTCGGAGGGAGCTCACTTCACTCTCTACGACAACTTGGATGTCTACGAGCATGATAACTCCAGGATGCACACCACCGCTCAGTTTGTGAGGCACAGTGACGCAGTTGCCAGCACACTATCTCAGGAGTTGGCTTCAGTCAGAGAGCAGATCTACCTTGCTTTGACTCGTCTGGCGACGTACACCACAGACTTTGTTGGAGATGAGCGCTTTGCACGTTTCGATCAGCCAGTTGGTCGTCGTCTGCCAGATGCTGGAGGTTACGAGCCGATCAGAGGTCCACTCCTTAACCTCGGTGCTGGTTACACTGGGATTCCACGCTTTGGAGCACTGGGAGTCGACGCTATGTACTTCACCACACATAGAGTCGCTCTCAGACCACGTCAGATCTATGTGGATCGTCGTTCTACCTACTTTCGTGGGCGTGCTCCTCACCGTACCTCTCGCCGTACTCCTAGTCGCCGTCCTGCGTGATGAGCATGGGAGTACTGATGTATCCATTCTTAGCTATGTTTAGTTATCCTTTGACATTCGAACCATTTGTGGTGTGTTGGATATTCTGATGTATTTGAACATGTGATTATGTACCTGTTGGTTATCTATTCATGCGTCGGAATAATCTCTCTTTCAGTTTCCAAGTCTATCCTTTTCTATTATTGTGCTAAAATGCATTTCCATTCAGGATGCCGCCAACAAGGAACAACCCGCCTGAGCCACCGCCAATCACGGAGCTGTTGACTCAGATGACCCAAGTCATGGCACAGATGGCCCAGTTTCAGACTAACCAGCACAACAACCAGAATGCTCCACGGGTCAGCATCAAGGAGTTCCTCAGTCTGGGCCCGAGAGCTTTCGTGGCAACACGCGAGCCTCTGGATGCTGATGACTGGATCCGTGAGATAGCCAAGGCTCTGGACATTGCTCACGTTGCTGAGGAAGACAAGGTCAAGTATGCCTCCTATCTGCTGAAGGGTCAGGCAGCTACTTGGTGGGAAAACTACCAGACCATGAGAGCTGGCTATCCAATCACCTGGGGTTGTTTCAAGGAAGCCTTCCTGAAGCACCACATTCCAGATGGTCTCATGGAAAGGATGCGTGAAGAGTTTTGCTCACTCAAGCAGGGCAAGTTGGACGTCATCGGCTATCAGAGTGAGTTCAATCGCCTCGCTTGTTACGCTGGTGATGAGGTGTCCACTGAGGCTAAGAAGATGGCAAGGTTCCGCAGAGGTTTTAACCCGGAACTCAAGTATGCCCTCACCAACATCAAGGCCAACAACTTCGAGGAGCTCGTTAACACCGCGCTCAATGAAGAAAATGGGCGCAAGGCGTTCGAGGAGTCTCGCAAGCACTCGCGTAAGGGTGGTTCCTCCTCCAACATGACCACCCCTCCGCAGAAGCGCCGCATCTGGGTGCCAAATGGTGCTGTCACTCGGGCTCCATACGCCCAAGCTTCTCCAGGCTTCGCTCCCCGCCCACCCAACCCTGCTCAGATGCATGATCAGAGGGCTTCGATGGGGCAGCCAAGGCCAGGGCCTCCTCGTGTCGTCACTTGCTACAAGTGCAAGCAGACGGGGCACTACGTTGACAAGTGCACGCAGAGGCAGCTACCTCCACCACCACCTTTTAACATCCCAAGTATGAAAACTCCCCTTAGAATGTTTGTTTCATGTTTATTAAAGTATTGCATCATGTCATCATTTTGTTTCCATTTGTTTCATTTAGTTTGCATCTGTTTTTTCCTGTTTTCACAATTCAAATTTAAACTTTATTCAAATGATTATTTCATACTTGCTCTGTTACAATCTTTTCTCTACTACCTAAAAGACCAATTTCGTTCCGTCTTCGCCCCCGTCCGCGATACGTCGCCCGCCTTCGTCCAACTCGCCCATCTGTCTTCGTTAACTTCGTGCATCCTCACGGTTTGTTTCCCATGCCATAGTTTTGCCCCTAAATTTCGGCATCAATTAACGCGGCCCTGGACGGGACTGCCCCTCCCGCACTCCACATCTCCACCACAGGATCCCGCTCTCCCTGTCGACCTCCGCCTCCGTCCATGGCGACCATCTCCGCAGCTCTCTCTGTCTCCTTCCTTCCGCCCGCGACTCGCCGCGCCAGCTCCACCATCTCCTCCCCGCGCGTCAAGGTAAGCCACATCATCTGCACATCCGACGGCCGCGGCCATACCCCTCTGATTCCGTGGTTCCCGCAGAGAGCCGCGCGGTTCAGGTGATGCGCCCAGCCGCCCCCTTCCCCGGAGGAGGAGACCCCGACGTCGCCTTCGTCACTGTGGGGCGTCTCCATGAGCGCCTCGACCGCGGGCGTCGCGGGGCTGGGGCTACTGGAGACCGGCTACCTCAGCTACCTCAAGCTCACCGGCTCCGAGGCCTTCTGCCCCGTCAGCGGCGGAGGCTGCGGCGACGTGATCGACAGCGACTACTCGGTCGTCTTCGGTAATCTCTCCCGTCCACTGCGCCCCTCCCCGGCCAGATCGCCCCCGCAATTTTCCTCTCCACCCCACACACGTCAGATCTCGCGCTGCCTTAGTCCAAGCTCCGTCCCTCCTCCAAGACTTCACCCCACGCCGCGGCACGCCGGTTGCCGCCCGCTGATCCCCCGACCTCGCCGCGACCGCACCACCTCGGCATGAGCATACATCTCCTGCCCTCTCTCTCTGTGTAGCCTCCCACCTCTCCATGGAAACCAGCGCGGTCTCTTCCATCTCCCCTGGTGAAGAGCGGTAAAGGGGATGGGAATTGAGCGGTGACTAGGGTTAGCAGGACGTCCGACTTCTTTTCCGCCGGTCGCTCCCTCCTCTGCTCCTGGACAAAAGACGACGGCAGGTTGGTTGGGTTTCTAGGACTACGCCGCGGCTCCGTCTGCTTGCCTCGGCCATCCCGACGTACGGTCCTCGCCTCCTTCCCCTTGCCGTGGTGAGCTTTTTTCCACCCTGCAATGTTCTGAACTTAACTATAGATTATGGCTTTGACTCCTATTGCTCGCGTTCTGCATTTTGTGCAGTAAACCATTAGATTTTGTGCAGTAAACCTATAGCTGCAGTAACTCTCATGCTATAACATTCATATCTGAATCTAATGGAGAAAATGGACAGTGGAATGAAGTAATTTGATTTTCCTTTACAGTCATCATATATACGACATGGATTTTCTTATTGAAAAATTTAAGATGCAATTGGACGATTTGTGGACTGAAGAAATAAGAGATGCCAACATTGAGCGTCTTATGAAGGCCATATATTCTTTGTTGAGTTCAATCGGTACATGAATCAAATTAAAAACGAATCTGATAAGGTTGCCGAAATTTTAAGATCAAACCCATGCGGCATAGTCAGTAGTCATGCAATATTTAAATCCCAATTTTCTATTGAATGCAATCTCATGGAGATGATCTGAACTGGATGAGGTATTAACAACCGCAGCTATATTTGTTTGATGCACTGCCCTTTGCTACTTTCTTTGTTCTTCACAACCTCGCATTGTGTATTTAGGTGTGTCAGAGTGGTAATCATGATTCCATTTTAGGATAAGCGAAGAGCTCTTCGGGAGGATGAAAACTCCGAAACGCATTTCTGATTAGTAATGACTAGCTTCAGTTATGTTTTATCTGTTCAGAAGTATAAATGGAGTAGCATGAAAATAAATACCTTTTTTTTGCCTCTATATCACTTTATCAATTGAAGTTATGTTGATAGTGTTTATAATCAAGCGGCCCGGAAAAAAGTTGTAGAATAATTCCTTCATCCATTGAAACATGCACAGGAGGTGATGATGAGGATGGGGAGAAGAAGAGCAACAAGGAGCAAAGAGGTGGACTAGAGGTTGAGCGAGGAGTTCAAGAAGTTCATGGGAAACCCATCTATCGAGGCCGCCATCAAGCGCGAGAGGAATTGCGCTGACCAGAAGTTTCGGGAGCTCGACCGCGAGCCCGATGCCAACCAGGTTACAGATATACTCCGGGTGTTTATCAAGGAGACCCTGGAACGGGCGAAGCAGAGGCTGCAAGACGTCGACCAGAGACTCAAGGCAATCGACCTCGACAAGATAACATTTTCATTGTTTCTTCTGCTAACTGAATGGAAATCTCATTTGAATCAAGTACGATTTCATGACGATTTTCGGATGTTTGGGCTAATTAATGGTGCACCGCAGAGATCAATCACACGACGAAGAAGGCGGCCGTGGAGCATGACATGTCTCATATAAGGAAGCATCGTCCGTGGTGCGCCTGTCTGTCTGCGTGCGTTGTCTATGTGGTTTCAGTGCTCGCCGTTGGATACAAAGGTCATTTAATGAATACAACTTTTGATCTTTCTTATCCATATGCAGCTGCATGACCTAACTCTCTAATTTCACAGATACAGATTTTAAATGTCCCTGATTTCTTAGGACGCCATAAATTGTGAATCTTGTACTTAGTTATCTTGGTTGTTTATTCTTTACACTCAACTTTGGTGTCCATATAAATTCAAGGTCATCTTCCCAGACCCTGGAGTGTCTGCCCTTCTGAAGTACCAGTGGAAAGATGCGCAGTTCAAATGTGCTACATATTGTCTTATTTTCAGTAGTCCACCTACACAGGTAGATGATTTACTTATTGAACTGTTCGCGACACCTACTATTCTATTCATGCTACATGCCAGCAGTATTTACACTCCAGATGTTAATTTTGCTGTTAAGATCTGTCTGATAAGCTCTTCTAAAATGTCTAATAGTAAACACCATATTTAACTAGATATGATAGGCACACGATACAGACTAATAAAATAATTGGTGTTCTTATAGAGCAGTAAATCTTAACAGCTGCTTATAGCTTTAAGACATTCGGACATTAAAGATGATTGCCATGCGAGTTTTAGCGATCACATTTTTTAGGATCTAAAATACTTCTATCCTTTTATCTTGTAATTGCAGTTTTAGCGACCAAAAGCCAGTCAATACTTATGATGGAGTTGTTGTTATAATTATCTAGGATGATGAGATGCTTGAATATGTTGAATCCACTCGTTGATGACCTTATATGTAACTTATGATGCTAGATAATTTTTTTGATTCTTAGAAACATGGATTAGTTTATATCAAGGAAAATGAAGTGTCTAAAGAAAACGTTGGTACGATAGGTTCAACATGCACATTTACACAGCATTCGGGCATGCACGTCTCAGCCCGCTGTTCCAATTGCCCTCCTGATGCTGTTTCACAATTGATCGTGTTTTTTATACCAACAGAAATGCAAATCTATATAAGTAAATAATTATTTTTCATTGTGTACATCGAATTGCTTTATTTTGGATTTATGTTTTCTCTTGAGAACCCGAATGAATAATTGAATATGCTAGGTAGGGCGCGCCGGCGGACGTGTCCACAGCGGTGGGGCATGGATTCTGGGAAGACGAACAGTCAGGTTCTCGGCCATTGCGTGCAAGGTGAGTTCGGACTTCTATTTTTGTTTGGTTCAATGGCAGTCAGCTGAGCGAAATTTATCAAACGCAATTTACCAGTCGGGAAATAGTTGTATATTGCATCGATACACTCCTGTTTATTGATAATTAAATAGCTTCAAGGAAATCTTGTTCTAGCTGCTCTTTTATTTCCGTAGTCGTCACAACATCAACTCAATGTTCGTTCAGCCTTTCCGATTATAGATCTTCAAACTGTCAAAAAAATGCTGCAGGCTGACTGACAGGTATTTGATTACTGGCAATAGTGTAGAGCATATCATCTAGGCATGAAGTACCATCTATCCTTCTAGATTACTTCATATCCTTCTAGATTATCCAATGAACTTTTTTGTTAAGCAAGATGAGCTCTTCCGCCACTCTTTATGCAATATCCAGCGCCAACCTTGCTTCTTGCAGGTTTGGTCCTACATACGAAATCTCCCTAGCCATTCTGATGAAACGGAAGAATTAAAATATCAAAGTGAATTGATCTTGGTAGCAACCTGGAAAAACGTTGAGTTGTAGTTCTATGGAAGAACTGGGGTAGCGGCAACGGGCAAGTACGAATCATGACAGGGGAAGAGTATGTTTGGTTGGGAAAATTGCTTATCTCACTTGGGTCACTAGCTTCCTTAAGTGTATAAGTGAATTACTCTAATTTAATAAGAGGCAATTACTTTTGTCCATTCTTTTTATGTATACTATCGTTCACATTACATTTTGTATCGACATTTTAAATGGAGTGGATAAATGAATATTCACAGGAATTATTATGTGTACATGCATCGAGTTAAAAAGCTTTAGTGGCCGTAGCATCGCACGGGCATTCAACTAGTTCAAATTATAATGTCAAATCAAACCCTCATTTGTTTCCATTTTATTCCATAAGGGTCACTTATTAAATTGATGGTTTTAATCAATCATTTGATTCCAAATTGCATTCAAAAGTTCAAATACAAATCTCAAACAGCACTCAATTGGAATTATGCAATTGCCCAAAACAATTTAACCCCTTTGTTCTAAATTAACATAGGGGTCACCCTATTTAGAAGTTTGTTTTTATTAATGACCATTTAATATTAAAATTCATCTAAATTTGGTTTAAATACAAACAACAAGCAAATTTCAAAATTTCTGAAAACAAACTTAGCATTTATTTGCTAATGGCCTAATTAACTCCCCCTAATTTTTCCAAAATTTTTACTAACCTAAAAACCATCTTTTTCTTCCAATTTATTTTTCAGCAAAAAAAAACAGGAGAAAGAAATTTTTAAAATTAAAATCTGGCGCCAAAAGGGGAGTGGGCTGCGCCCAGCCCACCTCTTTCCTTCCGCGCGCAGCCCAGCCCAATCACTTATTCAGCGTAACGATTCGTTTTTTTTTCTTTCTATCTAATCCATCGTCGCCTTCATGTACGGCATCGCATCCGTGAAGCCACGGCAACATCCGCGCCTTCCGACGACCAGGAGGCGATCCCGAGGGCTATAAAGCTGCCCTAGGGCCGCGCGCTGTGCCCTGAGCCCTAGTTCCCCTCTCCCTCGAGCTCCCGCCGCCGTCTACCCCTCTCGCGGCCACCTCCCACTCTCTGTCCCCCTCTCCGGAGAAGAACACGACTGAATCCATGTCAACCGCCGCCGCTCCCGTTCACCACTCACCCACCTAGCCCCTGGAATCGAACGACCACTTCTTCCTCTTCCGATTGCACACCGGAGCCGCCCCGGAGAGCATCTGTAGCCGCGCCGCCGTCCACGACCACGTCACCGCCGTCTGCCCCGAGCTGCTGCAACGCCTGCAATCGCCGGTGAGCCTCCACGGTGCCTCCTCCCTCTCTGTTGTTCGCCATCACCACCGCACCCGTGCACATCATCACTGCATCGTCCAGCACACGTTTCCCCGCGGGCAGCACGAGCACGGCCGCGTTGATCCCCGCCGGCGAGCAGAGTTTCGTTCTCTGACAGAGTACAGCGCGCGCACGTTCAAAAATTCAGTTAACGCGTTGTGGAATAATAACCTCACTGCATCGCTGTTCCTATCAAACGACTGAAACTCACCGTACTGGTTCAGAGCTAGCGATGCGCACGGGCAGGTCGCGGGTTCGAGCCGCGACTCCGTGGAATAAAAACCCACGTTTTGCGCGCAGTGCTGACGGGCAGACCCCACCCGTCAGCGACCCTCACTGCCACGCGCGCGCGCGCACGCCACGCTGGCCCCAGGCCCACGGGCAGTGGCTGTGGGTAGTTTGCTGCACGGTAACAAAAGTTTTGCCAGCATGTTTCTTTCAAAACTAGTCCTTTAAAATTACAGATTAGTCCTCTGTTTTAAATTGATAATAACTTTCAAAATATAACTCTAAATAACAAAAGTAAAATATGTTTATTGTTCTAAATTAAATTGTCTATCCATTTATGCCATTTGTGTACTGTTTTGAATTTTCCAAATGCAATTCAAATTTGAATTCAAATAATTCAATTGTAATTTGCTAAATTGCATAACTAAATCATAATTAATCCAAATAATGCAAATAAAATATGTTTTCCATACCATTTTGAACCACCTATTCAAATATAAATTTTGTTTCATGGTTTGAATAATTTAAATTGCTTAAATAATTTAAACCTTGGTTAAATCATTTAAATTTGATAAAATCATAACTTGCTCAATTTAAATTATTTTTGAACATGCAAAATATGTTTTCCAACTAGAAAAACATAACCTTTTCAAATATGAGTTTGAATTTATGGTTTGAACAAATAAAATTCAAATAAAATTCATGCTTGTTTTAAATTCATTTAAAACTTGTTTAATTTTGTTTAAGTCATAATAAATTCATCCTAATTCCTTTTTCAATATCTGAAACATGTAATCCACCCAAAATTTTATGATCTTTTCAAATATGAATTTTGTTATTTATTTTGCACAAGTTAAGTGGCTGAAAACAACAATTACTTGTGTGTCACCTTTAAGGAACCAAAAATTCCTTAACTTAATAAATAAAATTCTAAATTGGTAAACCCTATTTTAAATTGGTTCTATTGTTGTTATTTTGTTGTTTTCCTCATACATGCATCATACTAATCCACCTTCACCTGTTGATTAGTTGGAAAACAAATAATCTAACCAAAATCTATGGGCTTTTCATATGCAACTCAAAATTGCATATGTGTCCATTTAAATTGTGTTACCATGTCAATTAGTTTATTTTGGTGCATCCATTAAACTTGACATGCATCATCCCATGATTGTGCACTATGCCATGATATTGATTGTTTATTTTTCCTGTATTGTTTGTTTGCTTCTTCTCGGATAGACGACGACGTTGAGACCGACGATCTTTACGACACCCCTTCTGAGGATCTAGCCCAGTACCCGGCTACTGAGTTTGCAGGCAAGTTATCACTCACATGAACCATTGTGTTCCTTTCAACATTGGTTACCGATACTTTCCGTTGTCTATTTCTGCTAGCCATATGTATCGTTGCTTCTGTTACGAACCTATCACCTGATCCCCTAAACCCTGATATTGCCTCACATCCAGTCCTATAACCCCGTTGGTTGAGCCCGTGTCTTACTAGCATGCTTAGGGTTGTTTTGCTCGAGTCTGTTATCAGTTACTTTCTGTTACTATATTCTATTATGTTCTGGGGCTCGATGTTAAACAACAACCTGTTAATTTGAGGTAATAATAAATTGCTGATAAGGCACCGACAGGAGGCTCGGCGTGGTTTTGAGGCCTGCTAGTGTCGACCCTAATAGGAAAAGGGTCTTGTCTACTGATCCATGATGAGCGCACTATCCGCATGTGGGAAGCGTGTATGGGCGCCCCCTCAATTTGATTCGATTCGCATCTCGTCAAAATCACCACACTTAGTTCGGGCTTTCCATTTGATGCACGCATATGCAGGTACGAACCCGAGGCCAGGGTGGAACTTTTGTAGTCGGCATTTAGGGCGGCGTGGTCTTCCAGTGCTATGAGGGTCCCCTTTTCTTCGTGGGGCTCGATTAGCCGCGCATGCACAACACGTGGTGCTTTGGGCTTGATGCGAAGAAGAGTTGAGTTGTGTTGAGTGCCCCGCTTGGTGGGAAAGGCCTTCCCATATGGCGGGTTATTCTTACGTGTACGGCCAAATTGGTGACCCCTGCAGGGATAAATCTTCTCGAGAAGCCGTGTTTTCCGCGGTTATGGTTGACTTGGTGAAAGTACTAGCTAACAAGTACTCAGAACAACTTACACCTAACTAATGATAACTTGACTAGTAATAGGCTTATGGACACAACAATTTGATCCATCATTAATCCAACTGTGTGAGTTATCCTCGGATTGCTTCTTTGGATAAGGGGAGAGATCCAGGATGGGTTTGTGTGGTGGTTAGCTATAGTTGGTTACGATACGCTATCTTATCCCCTTTCTGATAGCTGGAAGTTGTAGTTTGTTCTGTAGTTGGTTAGTGCAGCCAGTTGCAGCATCTTTTATATCCCTTCTTTCCGTTGAACCCAAGGCATATGTGCTTGGTGTTGACGGGCTACACTTTGGTGAATTGTGAGTCTTGCTTGCCAGTACGTTTATGTACTGACCCCTTTGGGGCTGTGGTTTCCGCAGACTACGCTTACGAGGATCCCCGTGACGGCTACTACGTGGAGTTTGACGAGACTGCTGACGAGTAGGTAGCGGACCCGGGCAGGATCCGAGACATCGTGGATGGGCTCCGTTTTCTTTTCATTCCCGGCTTCTTAAGCCTATTTGGATTTGTTTGTACTCAGACCCTTTGAATGCTTCCGCTGAGTTGTAATGATGTTATGTTGGGACATGTGTCCTCTGGATGATTGTATTTGCTATTCTCTGCCCTAGTGAGGGCCAGTTGCAACCTATTTCCATCTTTTGTGTCTTAGAGATTTGTTGTGTTATCATCTTGTTCAAAGCCGTTGACGTACCATGTGTGTATGGTATGAAGTACGTCAATGGTAGTGTCCTGATTTCTACGGGATAGTTTACATCGACGGTGAATAGTAAAGATTGGTTGTCACACATAAGTGTTGGCCTACTCGTAAGAGATGCGGGTGCCGGTAAGCCCCGTAATCCAATCAAAATACTGTTCAGTTCGTACGGTGAGTATCCTCTAGAAGTCCGGGTGCGACAAATGGTATCAGAACCTGTCTCGACAAATGGTCTAACAGAAAGGGGATAAGATAACGTATCGTAACCAACTACAACTAGCCACCAAACAAACCCATCCTGGACCTCGCCCCTTATCCAAAGAAGCAATCCGAGGATAACTCACACAGTTGGATTAATGATGGATCAAATTGTTGTGTCAATAAGCCTATTACTAGTCAAGTTATCATTAGTTAGGTGTAAGTTGTTCTGAGTACTTGTTAGCCAGTACTTTCACCAAGTAATCCATAACCGCGGAAAACACGACTTCTCGAGATGATTTATCCCTGCAGGGGTGCACAAATTTGGTCGTACACGTAAGAATAACCCGCCAGATGGGAAGGCCTTTCCCACCAAGCGGGGCACTCAACACAACTCAAATCTTCTTCGCATCAAGCCCAAAGCACCACGTGCTGTGCGTGCGCGGCTAATCGAGCCCCACGAAGAAAAGGGAACCCTCATAGCACTGGAAGACCACGCCGCCCTAAATGCCGACTACAAAAGTTCCACCCTGGCCTCGGGTTCGTACCTGCATATGCGTGCATCAAATGGAAAGCCCGAACTAAGTGTGGTGAATTGGACGAGATGCGAATCGAATCAAATTGAGTGGGGCGCCCATACACGCTTCCCACATGCGGATAGTGCGCTCATCATGGATCAGTAGACAAGACCCTTTTCCTATTAGGGTCGACACTGGCAGGCCTCAAAACCACGCCGGGCCTCCTGCCGGTGCCTTATCATCAAATTATTATTACCTCAAATAAACAGGTTGTTGTTTAACATCGAGCCCCTCAACATAATAGAATATGATAACAGAAAGTAACTGACGACAGACTCAAGCAAAACAACCCTAAGCATGCTAGTAAAACACAGGCTCAACCAAGGGGTGATGGGAGTGGAGGTGAGGCAATATCAGGGTTCAGGGTATCATGTGATAGGTTCGTAACAGAAGCAACGATACATAGGTCTAGCAAATATAGACAACGGAAAGTATCGGTAACCAATGTTGAAAGGAACACAATGTTTCATGTGAGTGATAACTTGCCTGCAAACCCAGCAGCCGGGTACTGAGCTAGATCCTCAGAAGGGGTGTCGTAAGGATCGTCGGTCTCAACGTCGTCGTCTATCCGAGAAGAAGTAAACAAACAATACAGAAAGATAAACAATCAATATCATGGCATGGTGCACAATCATGGAATGATGCATGTCAAGTTAATAGATGCATCAAAGTAAACTAACTGACATGGTAACACAATTTAAATGGGCACATATGCAATTTTGAGTTGCATATGAAAAACCCATGGATTTTGGTTAGATTATTTGTTTTCCAACTAATCAACAGGTTCCAGGGGTTTAGTATGATGCATGCATGAGGAAAACAACAAAATAACAACGATAGAACCAATTTAAAATGAGGTGTAGCAATTTAGAATTTTATTTATTAAGTTAAAGAATTTTTGGTTCCTTAAGGTGACACACACAAGTAGTTGTTGTTTTCACCAATTTAAATTGTGCAAAATAAATAACAAATTTCATATTTGAAAAGATCATAAAATTTTGGGTGGATTACATGTTTCAAACATTGAAAAAGGAATTTGGATGAATTTATTATGACCTAAACAAAATTAAACAAGTTTTAAAATGAATTTAAAACAAGCATGAATTTTATTTGAATTTTATTTGCTCAAAACATAATTTCAAATTCACATTTGAGAAGTTTATACTTTGGTGGTTTGAAAACATATTTTGCATGTTCAAAAATAATTTAAATTGAGCAAGTTATGATTTTAGGAATTTTAATTGATTTAAATAAGATTTAAATTATTTGAGCAATTTAAATTATTCAAACCATGAAACAAAATTTATATTTGAATAGGTGGTTCAAAATGGTATGGAAAACATATTTTATTTGCATTATTTGGATTAAAGATGAATTAGTTATGGAATTTAGAATATTGCATTTGAATTATTTGAATTCAAATTTGAATTGCATTTTGAAAATTCAAAACAGGAAACAAATGATACCAATAGATAGGGAATTAAATTTAGACCAGTGCACCTATTTTATTTTCATCATTTGGAGTTATAAAACTAAAGTTATTATCAAATTACTTACAGGGACCAATCTGCAATTTTATTGGACCTGGATTTAAAAACAGAAACCGTTAAAAACGTTTTATACGCACAGAACCCTACCCCAGTCGCTGCCAGGGGGCCCTTGGTCACTGCACGCTTACGTGGCTTCAGAGTGGCTGACAGGGGTCCCTCCCTGTCAGCACTGCTGGCAAAAAGTTGGGATTTTTATCCCGCGAGCCCAAGGCTCGAACTCGCGATCTCTCCCGAGCGTGCAAAGACTGAAACCAGTTGCGCTGCGCTGCGTTCCTTGTCAGTAGTACACGCGCTAACTGAAATTACTGACGAACGAAACCTTCTGCTCTTCGTCAGAGAAGAGGTCACCGGCGGCGAACGGTGGTGCCGTGCGTGTGCTGAACGCGATCTGGTGGTGCAAGACGTGTGCAGATGTGTGCGCGCAGAGGGTGACAGAGAGGAGGAGGAGACGGTGGCGCTCACCACCGTTGTTGTGGTTGCAGCGGCTCGGTGACGAATCGACGGCGTCAGCTCCGTGGACGGCGGCGACGGTGGGGCGAGTCTCCGTGGCGGCTGCAGTGTCCAATCGGAGGAGGAGGTGGTGGCGAGTCGATCCCAGCGATCAGATCGCGACGAGGGGCCCTGCAATGATGACGACGACCACGGGTTCAGGGATGGCGCCACGGTGGCCGGAGATGTCGATGACCGCGGTGTCAAAACAGAGGCTTACCGAGGCTGAGAAAGTGTTGACGAGGGAGAGGAGGGAACCGTGGTTCGTTTCCCGTAGCTCGGAAGGACGGTGGCGGGCCATAGCGTATGTGGTGGTCGGAGGTTCAGAACGGACGACTCCGGCGAGGTGGTGGCAGAGGGGGAAACGCGGCGAGAGAGAGAAAAAATGTGGCGGCGCCTCGAGGGGAGAGAGACCTAGGGTTAGTCTAGGGCTGCGTGCTGTGCCCTAGGGTTCTTATAGGGTGCACGGGCACCGGATCGGCCGTCGCTGCGGCACGGCTGCCGCCGTGGCACCGCGCGATGCGCGCCGTACACAATGATGACGACGGAACAGAACAGAAAAAAAAACGAATCGTTTTTCTGCGTTAAGTATCGGGCTGGGCTGCCGCGGAAAGAAGACGAGGTGGGCTGGGCGCAACCCACTCCCTGTTGGCGCCAAAACTTTGTTTTTAAATTTGTTCTTTTGTTTTTTTTTGCTGAAAAGGAAATTGGAAGGAAGAGATGGTTTTTAGGTTAGTAAAAAATTTGGAAAAATTAGGGGAAGTTCCTTAGGTCAAAAGCAAACAGATGCTAAGCTTTGTTTTCAGAATTTTTGAAATTTGCTTGCTGTTTGAATTTAAACCAAAATTGAATGAATTTCTTTATTAGATGAACATTAATAAAAACACACTTTTAAATAGGGTGACCCTATGTTAATTATAAACAAAATGAGTTAATTTGTGTTGAAAACATTCATAATTTCAAAGTGGTTCTGTTTGATGCATTTGGTTTGAATTTTAAATGTGATTTGGAATTTAATTGTTTGATTAAAACCATCATTTAAATAAGTGATCATTATGGAATAATATGAAACAAATTGGTTGTTTTTATTTGTGATTTTTATTTCAAATGTTGTAACAGAGCAAGTATGAAACTATCATTTGAATAAGGTTTGAATTTGAATTGTGAAAATAGGGAAAAACAGATGTAACAATTAAGAAACAAATGCAAACAACATGAAAACAATATGATGACATGATGCAATACTTTAATAAACATGAAACAAACATTTTAAGGGGTGATTTTTCATACTTGGGATGTTACAAAACGCCCCCCCTTGAAGGAATCGCGCCCCGAGATTCCTACTGAGAAATGAAAAGGTCCGGATACTTCTTGCGAAGATCCTCTTTGGTCTCCCACGTTGCCTCTTTATCGGAATGATGCGACCACTGCACTTTCAAGAACTTGGTGCTCTTGTTGCGAGTCTTACGCTCGGTCTCATCGAGAATACGAACAGGGTGCTCCTCATAAGAGAGATCATTTTGCAGTTCAATGGAATCATGATCAACTGCACGATCTGGATCTTTGAAACACTTCTTGAGCTGTGACACCTGAAACACATCGTGCACCTTGGATAGTTTTTCTGGAAGTTCAAGACGATAAGCATTTTCTTCCCGCCTTGAGAGAATGTTGAAAGGACCAATGTATCTTGGTGCAAGCTTTCCTTTCACACCGAAACGATGAGTGCCCCTGAGGGGAGTTACACGGAGATATGCCTTGTCACCAGGTGCATAGATCATATCCCTGTGCTTGCTGTCATAGTAGCTTTTCTGACGAGACTGAGCAATCTTGAGATTGTCACGAATGATACGAACTTTCGCCTCGGCTTCCTTAACAATGTCAGGGCCTAAGAGTGAACGTTCACCAGCTCCAGACCAATTGATTGGACTCCTGCATCTGCGGCCATAGAGTGCTTCAAATGGTGCCATGCCTAGGCTTGCCTGGTAGCTGTTGTTGTAGGAGAATTCAGCATGTGGAAGGCAATCCTCCCATTTCATGCCAAAGGAGATACCACATGCTCTGAGCATATCCTCGATAATCTGATTGACTCTTTCGACTTGCCCCTGAGACTGAGGGTGATAAGCTGTGCTGAACAGAAGTTTGGTGCCTAATGCTTCTTGAAAGCTTTTCCAGAAATGAGAAGTGAATATGCTTCCACGGTCTGAGCTTATTTCCAATGAAACACCATGAAGAGGAACAATCTTTGCTGTGTAGAGTTCTGCTAACTGGCTAGCTGAGATTGTTTCTTTTGACAGCAAAGAAGTGAGCTACTTTAGTGAGACGATCAATAACAACGAAGATTGCATCGTTGCCCTTCTTGGACTTTGGAAAACCAGTGACGAAGTCCATTTCAATCATGTTCCACTTCCACTCAGGAATTTTCAGAGGTTGGAGTAGACCGGCTGTTTTCTGATGGACTGCCTTAACACGTTGACAAACGTCGCATTCAGAAACGTATTGAGCAATTTCACGTTTCATGCCAGGCCACCAATACAGAGTCTTGAGATCCTGGTACATCTTTGTACTTCCAGGGTGGATGGAAAGAGGAGTTTCATGAGCCTCCTTGAGAATAACATCTTTGAGGCTTTGAACTTGAGGAACTGCAATGCGTCCTTCAAAGAACACAGTTCCTTTGTCATCAATTGAGAAGGACTTGAATTTATCCTTGCCTTCCTTGATGTGATCAACCATCTTCTTGATTTCAGTATCACGACGTTGTTCAGAACGAATCTTGTCCTCGAGAGTTGGACTGGCTGTCAAGCTAGCAAGATAGCCTTGAGGAACAAGACCAAGGTTCAGCTTCTGGAATTCTTCATGAAGTGGAGGTTGGCTTTCCACGATCATGAAATTATTGCAATATGACTTGCGACTGAGAGCATCGGCCATAACATTAGCCTTGCCTGGAGTGTAAGAAATGGTGAGATCAAAGTCTTTAATCTTTTCAATCCATCTCCTTTGCCTGAGGTTTAGATCTGGCTGAGTGAAGATGTATTTCAGACTCTTATGATCGGAAAAGATTTCAGTTTTGTTACCCAACAAGTATTGTCTCCATTTCTTGAGGGCAAACACAACTGCTGCAAGTTCAAGATCATGAGTGGGATAGTTTTGCTCATGTGCATTCAACTGACGTGAAGCATAAGCCACAACTTGACGTTCTTGCATAAGAACTGCACCTAGACCTTGGAGAGATGCATCGCAAAATATCTGGAAAGGTTTGGTAGTATCTGGGCCAACCAGAACTGGTGTAGAAGTGAGTTTAGTCTTCAGGAGATTGAAACTTTCATCACATTGTGGAGACCAAACGAACTTCTTGTCCTTCTTTGTGAGATCAGTGAGAGGTTTGGCAATCTTGGAAAAGTTTTGAACGAAACGACGGCAATAGCTAGCCAAGCCTAGAAAGCTTCTAACTTGTTTTACCGTCTTAGGAGGTTTCCAATCAACAATTGCTTTAACCTTTTCTGGATCAATGGCTATGCCCTTGGCAGAGATGACATGACCAAGGTAAGCAACTTCTGGAATCCAGAACTCACATTTGGAGAACTTGGCATATAGACGATGCTCGCGAAGTTTCATGAGAGTGAGACGAAGGTGTTCTCCATGCTCTTCCTCAGATTTTGAGTAGACCAGAATATCATCGAGATATACCACAACGAACTTGTCGAGGTATTCATGGAAGACAGAATTCATGAGTCTTGAGAATGTCGCCGGTGCATTGGTGAGACCAAAGGACATGACGGTGTATTCATATAGACCGTACCGAGTGGTGAAAGCTTTTTTTGGAATATCTTCCTTTCTGATCTTTATTTGACGGTAACCCATCCTCAAGTCCAACTTTGAGAATATTGAGGCTCCAGCAAGTTGATCAAAAAGATCATCGATACGAGGAATTGGATACTTGTTTTTGATGGTTTTCTCGTTGAGAGGACGATAGTCAACCACGAGTCTCTTTGTTTGATCCTTCTTAGCAACAAACAGAGTTGGGCAACCCCAAGCGGAGGAACTAGGTTGAATGTAACCTTTCTCCCTGTACATATCGATTTGCTCCTTTAACAATTTCAGTTCAGGAGGAGCTATCTTATATGGATGCTTATAGATTGGAGCAGTACCTGGTTCAATCTCGATCACGAACTCAACTGCTCTGTCCGGAGGCATCCCTGGCAACTCTTCTGGAAAGACGTCAGGGAATTCACAAACCACCGGAACATATTCAAGCAGAGGTAGAGGTTTAGCATCCAGGGTGTACAGCTGAACAGAACTTGATTCATTTGGAGAATAGACTATCTGGCCGGAAGGGTGGAACAGAGTTATCGACTTCTTAGCACAATCAATCGTAGCTTTATTGGCCTTCAACCAATCCATGCCAAGAATGACATCAATGTCAGAATTGCCAAGCAGAATGAGGGAAGCAAGGAATATGTGACCTCCAATTAGAATCTGATTCTCATGACTGATCTTGGAAGTTTGCATAGTTGCTCCAGGGGAGTTTACTACTAGCAGGGAACCCAAACCAACAAAAGGTAGTTTAACTGCTGTCGCAAAGATCTTTGACACGAAAGAATGCGATGCTCCGGTATGAAACAACACTTTAGCTGGGTTAGAGTTTATGGGGAATGTACCGAGAACGACGTCAGCAGCTTCCTCAGCTTTGTCGGCCTTGATATGATTCACCCTCGCGGTCCTCCCGACATGCCTGTTGTTGGAGTTGAAGGCTTTAGCCGGAGGAGCACGCACCATTGCCTGGTTGGTGTTGGGGCGAGGAGGTGGTGGAGGTAGCTGCCTCTGAGTGCACTTGTCAACATAGTGTCCAGTCTGCTTGCATTTGTAGCAAGTGACGACACGAGGTGCATCTGGCCTTGGCTGCCCCATTGAGAACCTCTGAGCCTGCATCTGAGCTGGGTTGGGTGGGCGGGAAGCGAAGCCTTGAGAAGCTTGGGCATATGGAGCCCTAGTGACAGCACCATTTGGCACCCAGATGCGGCGCTTCTGCGGAGGGGTGGTCATGTTGGAGGAGGAACCACCCTCACGCGAGTTCTTGCGGGACTCTTCGAACGCCTTGCGCCCATTCTCCTCATTGAGCGCGGTGTTCACGAGCTCCTCGAAGTCCTTGCACTTGATGTTGGTGAGAGCGTACTTCAGTTCCGGGTTAAAACCTCGGCGGAACCTTGCCATCTTCTTGATCTCAGTGGACACCTCATCACCATCATAACGAGCGAGGCGATTGAACTCGTTCTGGTAGCCAATGACGTCCAGCTTGCCCTGCTTAAGAGAGCAGAACTCTTCACGCATCCTTTCCATGAGACCATCTTGGATGTGGTGCTTCAGGAAGGCATCCTTGAAACAACCCCAGGTGATTGGGTATCCAGCTTTCATGGTCTGGTAGTTCTCCCACCAAGTGGCTGCCTGACCCTTCAGTAGGTAGGTGGCATACTTGACTTTGTCCTCCTCAGCAACGTGAGCAATGTCCAGAGCCCTGGCCATCTCCCGGATCCAGTCATCAGCATCCAGAGGCTCACGTGTTGCCATGAAAGCTCTCGGACCCATACTGAGGAACTCCTTGATGCTGACCCGTGGAGCATTCTGGTTGTTGTGCTGGTTAGCCTGGATCTGGGCCATCTGAGCCACGACCTGAGTCATCTGAGTCAACAGCTCCGTGAGCGGAGGTGGTTCAGGCGGGTTGCTCCTTGTTGGCGGCATCCTGAATAGACATGCATTTTAGCACAACAACAGAAAAGGATAGACTTGGTAACCGAAAGATAGATTATTCCGACGCATGAATAGATAACCAACAGGTACATCATCACATGTTCAAATACATCAGAATATCCAACAGACCAATACATGGTTCGAATGCCAAGGATAACTAAGCATAGCTAGGAACGGATACATCGGTACTCCCATGCTCATCACGCAGGACGGCGGTGAGTAGTACAACGAGAGATACGGTGAGGAGGAATCCCACAAAAGTAAGTAGATCGACGATCCACATACATCGGGACTGCTCTGAGAGCGACTCTCGGTGTGGTGAAGTAGAAAGCGTCGTCTCCCTGTGCTCCAAAGCGTGGAATCCCAGTGTAACCAGCTCCGAGGTTGAGGAGTGGACCTCTGATCGGCTCGTAACCTCCAGCATCTGGCAAACTACGTCCAACTTTCTGATGGAAACGTGCAAAGCGCTCATCTCCAACAAAGTATGTGGTGTACGTCGCCAGACGAGTCAAAGCAAGGTAGAGCTGCTCTCTGACTGAAGCCAACTCCTGAGAAAGTGTGGTGGCAACGGCGTCACTGTGCCTCACAAACTGAGCGGTGGTGTGCAGCCTGGTGTTATCATGCTCGTAGACATCCAGGTTGTCGTAGAGGGTGAAGTGAGCTCCCGCTGAAGTGATGTAACCACGGGGGATGTGGCGATAGATAGAATCGTCAAACCCCCAGTAGTCAGCACGGAGGACGGTGAGACTCACGTAAGCTGCCTGCTGCACGGCCATATCCATTGTGGAACCTACTGCCTCGTAGCGGTGGACAACGCTCATGCCATCATCTGACAGAATGTAGACGATAGCCTGGTAGTAGGTCTGGTCAAACTCTCGCTGCTGCTCGTAGACCTGGTACTCTGGTGCCCAACGGAACCCCAGATAAGTGACCATGTCTCTCAGCATCTCCGGATAACCGGCGGTGCTCTCACAACGAGTCATCCAAACCACCTGCGGGAAGAACCTGAGATCCATCTGCAGATGATCGGGGAAGTTTTCATTAGACGCCGGTAGAGAACTGAAGTGGAAAGTAACAACAAGGTTTCAACGGACGATAAGGATGTTGAGAAAAACAGGATATCGACGCAACATCGGGAAACACTGGACCAAAACTCGTGAGGTACAACGGAAAACCCATCCGGGCTTCTAAAGGATCAATATCTACTGCTTAAGGGATAGAGGATTTGCTTCCAGGGCTTACACGCCTCCGTTCTCAATCATGAGTAGGCAACATGATAATTCATGTCACTACCACCTCCATTCCTATGGTCTAGTAGATATAACTATCCCAGAGAAACCAGGATTCGTGAAATCCTAACTTGAAAGTTTAGGTGAGAACAGAAAACAACGTTGCACTTCCTTACCAGAAAAGGGTGGGTGGGTGGGGAAAGAAGAAAAATGGCAGAATTCCTACTCTCACGTTTCATTTTTCCTATATAGCTACAAAAATAGTTTCTAGACTCAACTGCGACCAGTAAAAAGGGATCCTACAGGCAGACAGGCTCTGATACCATTTGTCGCACCCGGACTTCTAGAGGATACTCACCGTACGAACTGAACAGTATTTTTGATTGCATTACGGGGCTTACCGGCACCCGCATCTCTTACGAGTAGGCCAACACTTATGTGTGACAACCAATCTTTACTATTCACCGTCGATGTAAACTATCCCGTAGAAATCAGGACACTACCATTGACGTACTTCATAACATACACACATGGTACGTCAACGGCTTTGATCAAGATGATAACATAACATATCTCTAAGACACAAAAGATAGAAACAAGTTGCAACTGGCCCTCACTAGGGCAGAGAATAGCAAATACAATCATCCAGAGGACACATGTCCCAACATAACATCATTACAACTCAGCGGAAGCATTCAAGGGGTCTGAGTACAGACAAATCCAAATAGGCTTAAGAAGCCGGAACTGAAAAGAAAATGGAGCCCATCCACGATGTCTCGAATCCTGCCCGGGTCCGCTAACTACTCGTCAGCAGCCTCGTCAAACTCCACGTAGTAGCCGTCACGGGGATCCTCGTAAGCGTAGTCTGAGGAAACCACAGCCCCAAAGGGGTCAGTACATAAACATACTGGCAAGCAAGACTCACAGTTCACCAAAGTGTAACCCGTCAACACCAAGCACAGATGCCTTGGGTTCAACGGAAGAAAGGGGATATAAAAGATGCTGCAACTGGCTGCGCTAACCAACTACAGAGATTCTACCACTTCCGGTCTAACAGAAAGGGATAAGATAACGTATCGTAACCAACTACAACTAGCCACCAAACAAACCCATCCTGGACCTCGCCCCTTATCCAAAGAAGCAATCCGAGGATAACTCACACAGTTGGATTAATGATGGATCAAATTGTTGTGTCAATAAGCCTATTACTAGTCAAGTTATCATTAGTTAGGTGTAAGTTGTTCTGAGTACTTGTTAGCCAGTACTTTCACCAAGTAATCCATAACCGCGGAAAACATGACTTCTCGAGAAGATTTATCCCTGCAGGGGTGCACCAATTTGGCCGTACACGTAAGAATAACCCGCCATATGGGAAGGCCTTTCCCACCAAGCGGGGCACTCAACACAACTCAACTCTTCTTCGCATCAAGCCCAAAGCACCACGTGCTGTGCGTGCGCGGCTAATCGAGCCCCACGAAGAAAAGGGGACCCTCATAGCACTGGAAGACCACGCCGCCCTAAATGCCGACTACAAAAGTTCCACCCTGGCCTCGGGTTCGTACCTGCATATGCGTGCATCAAATGGAAAGCCCGAACTAAGTGTGGTGATTTGGACGAGATGCGAATCGAATCAAATTGAGGGGGGCGCCCATACACGCTTCCCACATGCGGATAGTGCGCTCATTATGGATCAGTAGACAAGACCCTTTTCCTATTAGGGTCGACACTGGCAGGCCTCAAAACCACGCCGGGCCTCCTGTCGGTGCCTTATCATCAAATTATTATTACCTCAAATAAACAGGTTGTTGTTTAACATCGAGCCCCAGAACATAATAGAATATGATAACAGAAAGTAACTGATGACAGACTCGAGCAAAACAACCCTAAGCATGCTAGTAAAGCACAGGCTCAACCAAGGGGTGATGGGAGTGGAGGTGAGGCAATATCAGGGTTCAGGGTATCATGTGATAGGTTCGTAACAGAAGCAACGATACATAGGTCTAGCAAATATAGACAACTGAAAGTATCGGTAACCAATGTTGAAAGGAACACAATGGTTCATGTGAGTGATAACTTGCCTGCAAACCCAGCAGCCGGGTACTGAGCTAGATCCTCAGAAGGGGTGTCATAAGGATCGTCGGTCTCAACGTCGTCGTCTATCCGAGAAGAAGCAAACAAACAATACAGAAAGATAAACAATCAATATCATGGCATGGTGCACAATCATGGAATGATGCATGTCAAGTTAATAGATGCATCAAAGTAAACTAACTGACATGGTAACACAATTTAAATGGGCACATATGCAATTTTGAGTTGCATATGAAAAACCCATGGATTGTGGTTAGATTATTTGTTTTCCAACTAATCAACAGGTTCCAGGGGTTTAGTATGATGCATGCATGAGGAAAACAACAAATAACAATGATAGAACCAATTTAAAATGAGGTGTAGCAATTTAGAATTTTATTTATTAAGTTAAAGAATTCTTGGTTCCTTAAGGTGACACACACAAGTAGTTGTTGTTTTCACCAATTTAAATTGTGCAAAATAAATAACAAATTTCATATTTGAAAAGATCATAAAATTTTGGGTGCATTACATGTTTCAAATATTGAAAAAGGAATTTGGATGAATTTATTATGACCTAAACAAAATTAAACAAGTTTTAAAATGAATTTAAAACAAGCATGAATTTTATTTGAATTTTATTTTCTCAAAACATAATTTCAAATTCACATTTGAGAAGTTTATACTTTGGTGGTTTGAAAACATATTTTGCATGTTCAAAAATAATTTAAATTGAGCAAGTTATGATTTTAGCAATTTTAATTGATTTAAATAAGATTTAAATTATTTGAGCAATTTAAATTATTCAAACCATGAAACAAAATTTATATTTGAATAGGTGGTTCAAAATGGTATGGAAAACATATTTTATTTGCATTATTTGGTCTAAAGATGAATTAGTTATGGAATTTAGAAAATTGCATTTGAATTATTTGAATTCAAATTTGAATTGCATTTTGAAAATTCAAAACAAGAAACAAATGATACCAATAGATAGGGAATTAAATTTAGACCAGTGCACCTATTTTATTTTCATCATTTGGAGTTATAAAACTAAAGTTATTATCAAATTACTTACAGGGACCAATCTGCAATTTTATTGGACCTGGATTTAAAAACAGAAACTGTTAAAAACGTTTTATACGCACAGAACCCTACCCGAGTCGCTGCCAGGGGGGCCCTTGGTCACTGCGCGCTTACGTGGCTTCAGAGTGGCTGACAGGGGGCCCTCCCTGTCAGCACTGCTGGCAAAAAGTTGGGATTTTTATCCCGCGAGCCCAAGGCTCGAACTCGCGATCTCTCCCGAGCGCGCAAAGACTGAAACCAGTTGCGCTGCGCTGCGTTCCTTGTCAGTAGTACACGCGCGGGGAGGATAACGTTACAACGCGCTAACTGAAATTACTGACGAACGAAACCTTCTGCTCTTCGTCAGAGAAGAGGTCACCGGCGGCGAGCGGTGGTGCCGTGCGTGTGCTGGACGCGATCTGGTGGTGCAAGACGTGTGCAGATGCGTGCGCGCAGAGGGTGACAGAGAGGAGGAGGATACGGTGGCGCTCACCACCGTTGTTGTGGTTGCAGCGGCTCGGTGACGAATCGACGGCGTCAGCAGCGACAGCTCCGTGGACGGCGGCGACGGTGGGGCGAGTCTCCGTGGCGGCTGCAGTGTCCAATCGGAGGAGCAGGTGGTGGCGAGTCGATCCCAGCGATCAGATCGCGACGAGGGGCCCTGCAACGATGACGACGACCACGGGTTCAGGGATGGCGCCACGGTGGCCGGAGATGTCGATGACCGCGGCGTCAAAACAGAGGCTTACCGAGGCTGAGAAAGTGTTGACGAGGGAGAGGAGGGAACCGTGGTTCGTTTCCCGTAGCTAGGAAGGACGGTGGCGGGCCATGGCGTATGTGGTGGTCGGAGGTTCAGAACGGACGACTCTGGCGAGGTGGTGGCGGAGGGGGAAACGCGGCGAGAGAGAGAAAAAATGTGGCGGCGCCTCGAGGAGAGAGAGACCTAGGGTTAGTCTAGGGCTGCGCGCTGTGCCCTAGGGTTCTTATAGGGTGCACGAGCACCGGATCGGCCGTCGCTGCGGCACGGCTGCCGCCGTGGCACCGCGCGATGCGCGCCGTACACGATGATGACGACGGAACAGAACAGAAAAAAAAACGAATCGTTTTTCTGAGTTAAGTATCGGGCTGGGCTGCGCGCGGAAAGAAGACGAGGTGGGCTGGGCGCAGCCCACTCCCTGTTGGCGCCAAAACTTTGTTTTTAAATTTGTTCTTTTGTTTTTTTTTTTTGCTGAAAAGGAAATTGGAAGGAAGAGATGATTTTTAGGTTAGTAAAAAATTTGGAAAAATTAGGGGAAGTTCCTTAGGTCAAAAGCAAACAGATGCTAAGCTTTGTTTTCAGAATTTTTGAAATTTGCTTGCTGTTTGAATTTAAACCAAAATTGAATGAATTTCTTTATTAGGTGAACATTAATAAAAACACACTTTTAAATAGGGTGACCCCTATGTTAATTATAAACAAAATGAGTTAATTTGTGTTGAAAACATTCATAATTTCAAAGTGGTTCTGTTTGTTGCATTTGGTTTGAATTTTAAATGTGATTTGGAATTTAATTGTTTGATTAAAACCATCATTTAAATAAGTGATCATTATGGAATAATATGAAACAAATTGGTTGTTTTTATTTGTGATTTTTATGTCAAATGTTGTAACAGAGCAAGTATGAAACAATCATTTGAATAAGGTTTGAATTTGAATTGTGAAAACAGGGAAAAACAGATGTAACAATTAAGAAACAAATGCAAACAACATGAAAACAATATGATGACATGATGCAATACTTTAATAAACATGAAACAAACATTCTAAGGGGTGATTTTTCATACTTGGGATGTTACACCAGATACTACCAAACCTTTCCAGATATTCTGCGATGCATCTCTCCAGGGTCTAGGTGCAGTTCTTATGCAAGAACGTCAAGTTGTGGCTTATGCTTCACGTCAGTTGAATCCACATGAGCAAAACTATCCCACACATGACCTAGAACTTGCAGCAGTTGTGTTTGCCCTCAAGAAATGGAGGCAATACTTGTTGGGTAACCGCACTGAAATCTTTTCCGATCACAAGAGTCTGAAATACATCTTCACTCAACCAGATCTAAACCTCAGGCAAAGGAGATGGATTGAAAAGATTAAAGACTTTGATCTCACCATTTCTTACACTCCAGGCAAGGCTAATGTTATGGCCGATGCTCTCAGTCGCAAGTCATATTGCAATAATCTCATGATCATGGAAAGCCAACCTCCACTTCATGAAGAATTCCAGAAGCTGAACCTTGGTCTTGTTCCTCAAGGTTATCTTGCTAGCTTGACAGCCAGTCCAACTCTCGAGGACAAGATTCGTTCTGAACAACTTCGTGATGCTGAAATCAAGAAGATGGTTGAGCACATCAAAGAAGGCAAGGAAAAATTCAAGTCCTTCTCAATTGATGACAAAGGAACTGTGTTCTTTGAAGGACGCATTGCAGTTCCTCAAGTTCAAAGTCTCAAAGATATCATTCTCAAGGAGGCTCATGAAACTCCTCTCTCCATCCACCCTGGAAGTACAAAGATGTACCAGGATCTTAAGACACTGTATTGGTGGCCTGGCATGAAACGTGAAATTGCTCAATACGTTTCTGAATGCGACGTTTGTCAACGTGTTAAGGCAGTCCATCCGAAAACAGCCGGTCTACTCCAACCTCTGAAAATTCCTGAGTGGAAGTGGGACATGATTGAAATGGACTTCGTCACTGGTTTTCCAAAGTCCAAAAAGGGCAACGATGCAATCTTCGTTGTTATTGATCGTCTCACTAAAGTAGCTCACTTCTTTGCTGTCAAAGAAACAATCTCAGCTAGCCAGTTAGCAGAACTCTACACAGCAAAGATTGTTCCTCTTCATGGTGTTCCATTGGAAATAAGCTCAGACCGTGGAAGTATCTTCACTTCTCATTTCTGGAAAAGCTTTCAAGAAGCATTGGGCACCAAACTTCTGTTCAGCACAGCTTATCACCCTCAGTCTCAGGGGCAAGTCGAAAGAGTCAATCAGATTCACGAGGATATGCTCAGAGCATGTGGTATCTCCTTTGGCATGAAATGGGAGGATTTCCTTCCATATGCTGAATTCTCCTACAACAACAGCTACCAGGCAAGCCTAGGAATGGCACCATTTGAAGCACTCTATGGCCGCAGATGCAGGAGTCCAATCAATTGGTCTGGATCTGGTGAACGTTCACTCTTAGGCCCTGACATTGTGTCGCACCCTGATTTCTAGGGGATACTCACCGTACGAACTGGATAGCAGATGCTTGGATTATGGGGCATAACTGCTCCCACGTCCCAGCTTCCTGGTAGGCCTGCGCTTATGCGCGACAACACAAGCCCTGCTATTCCATCGTCGATGTAAACTATCCACTAGAGATCAAAGGCACTTCCGTCGACGTACTTCAAACCATACACACATGGTACGTCAACGGCGTTTAACAAGTGATATCATAACAGATCTCTACGACACAAAAGATTGAAATAAGTTGCAAATGGCTCTCATTAGAGCAGAGATAGCAAATACAATCATTCAGAGGGCACACGCCCCAACAATACATCATTACAATACAGCGGAAGCATTCAACATGTCTGAGTACAGACAAGAACCAAATAGGCCTAAGAGGCCGGAAACAAACAGACGGAGCCCATCCACGAAGTCTCGGATCCTGCCCGGGTCCGCTATCTACTCGTCAGCAGTCTCGTCATACTCCACGTAATAGCCACCATGTAGATCCTCGGAAACGTCGTCTGCGTAAAACCACAGCCCCAAAGGGGTCAGTACATAAATGTACTGGCAAGCAAGACTCACAGTTCACCAAAGTGTAACCCGTCAACACCAAGCACAGATGCCTTGGGTTCAACGGAAGAGAGGGGATATAAAAGATGCTGCAACTGGCTGCGCTAACCAACTACAGAGATTCTACCACTTCCGGCTAACAGAAAGGAGATAAGATCGAGGATTGTAACCAACTGAAAGATAACTTCAAACAAACCCATCCTGGATCTCGCCCCTTATCCAAAGAAGCAATCCGAGGATAACTCACACAGTTGAAATAATGATGGTTCAAATTATTGTGTCAATAAGCCTATTACTAGTCAAGTTATTAATCATTGGGTGTAAAGTTGTTGATCATTAGTTTTAAGTTGTCCTGAGTACTTGTTAGCTAGTACTTTCACCAAGTAATCCATAACCGCGGAAAACACGGCTTCTCGAGAAGATTATCCCTGCAGGGTTGCACCAATTTGGCCGTACACTCATGAATATCCCGCCAGATGGGATGCCTCCCACCAAGCGGGGCACTCAACACAACCAACCATTCTTCGCATCAAGCCCAAAGAACCTTGGGCGCACGGCTAATCAAGCCCCGAAGAAAAGGGACCCTCATAGCACTCTAAGACCGTGTCCCCCTATATGCCGACTACAAAAGTTCCACCCTGGCCTGGGCTCGCAAAAACATGCATGCGGCAAATGGAAAACACGAACTAAATGAGGCGATTTGGACGAGATGCGAATCAGGTCAAGTTGAGGGGGGCGCCCATACTCGCTTCCCAAATGCGGGTAGTGCGCTCATCATGGATCAGTAGACAAGACCCTTTTCCTATTAGGGTCGACACTAGCAGGCTTCAAAACCTCTCATGGGCCTCCTGCCGGTGCCTTATCATCAAATTTATTATTAATAGTAACATTAGCATGATTGATTGATTAAACATCGAGCCCCCAGAACATAATAGAGATAGTAACAGAAAGTAACGGGTAACAGACTCGAGCAAAACAACCTAAGCATGCTAGTAAGACACGGGCTCAACCAAAGGGGTGATAGGATTGGAGGTGAGGCAATATCATGGTTCAGGGTATCATGTGATAGGTTCGTAACAGAAACAACTACCACTAAGGCTAGCAGAAAAGATTCAACGGAAAGTATCGGTAACCAATGTTGAAAGGAACACAGTGGTTCATGTGAGTGATAACTTGCCTGCAAAACCCAGTAGCCTGGTACTGAGCTAAATCCTTAGAAGGGGTGTCGTAAGTATCGTCGGTCTCAACGTCGTCGTGTATCCGAGAAGAAGCAAACAAACAAGGCAGAAATATAAACAATCAATATCATGGCATTGTGCACAATCAAGATGATGCATGACAGTTTAATTGATGCATCCAAAGGAAATAGTTGACAAGATAGAAACAGGATTAAATGGACCCATATGCAATGGGATTGCATATGGAAAGCCCATGAATTATGGTTGAATTAATTGCTTTACAACTAATCATCATATGAAAGTGGATTAGCATGATGCATGGATGAGGAAAACAACAAAATAACAACAATAGAACCAAATGGAAATAAGGCTTAACAAGTTTAGAAATTCATTTATTAAGTTATGGAATTTTGGTTTCTTAGAGGTGTCACACAAGCATTTGTTGTTTTCACCACTTTTAATTGTTCAAAATAGATAACAAAGTTTATATTTGAAAAGAAAACAAGATTTTAGTTGGAATACATGTTTCACTTGTTGAAAAAGGATTTCAAATAAATTATTTATGAATTAAACAAGTTAAACAAGAATTAAATGAATTTAATTCAAACATGAACTTATTTGAATTTTTATTTGTTCAAAACATTAAACCAAATTCATATTTCAAAAGTTTATACTTTTAGGGCTTGAAAACATATTTTATATGTCCCAAAAGAATTTGTTTTGATCAAGTTATGAATTTAGCAATATTAAATGATTTAAACAAGGTTTAAATCATTTAACCAATTTTAATTATTCAAAACATGAAACAAATTTTATATTTGGAAAGAGGGTTTAATTTTGCATGGAAAACATATTTCATTTGTGGAAATTGGATTTAAAATGAGCAAGTTATTATTTTGGCAATTTTAAATGCAATAAACAAGAAACAATTGTTTTCAGCAATTTAAATTATTCAAAACAGCAAACAAAATTTATATTTGGAAAGTACATGAAAAATTGATTGGAAAACATATTTGGTTTGTGAAATTTGGAATTTTTATGAACAAGTTATGAATTTTGCAAGTTTAAGTGAATTTGACAAGTTTTCAAATATTGCACCAATTTAAAATATTCAAAACAGTAAATAAATTTTATATTTGGATAGAACATTTAATTTGGGACAGAAAACATATTTAAAAAGTTAAAATTGGGGTTAAAATGAATTTGTTATGCATTTTAGAATTATAGGGTGCAAATCTGCCATTTTTAAACCATTAGGGACTTAGAAATAAATATTACAGGGGCTAGAATAACTTGCAAGGGCCTAATGGTGATTATCAGGAAGTTTCTGTACCAATCCATTGGGAAAAAAATGTTTGTTTTAATTGTGGGAGGGGGGATTCGATCCCCCCACCTCCTGGTGGCGCAAGGGAACCTGAACCAGATGGGCTATGCGATGTGTGTTGACAGAGAACGGGCTCGGGGGTGTATGTGTTTCTGTTTTCGGGGTTAACTGAATCTCTAACTGAACCAGGTACCGCACCTGTTAACTGAACCTGTCGCGGTTTTTGGTTTCTGTAACAGATATCGCAGCGAGCAGCAGGGCGATGATCGCCGGTGGCCTGCTTGCAGCGAGCGCGGGAGGGCGGCGCCGTGCTTGCGGGCCGTGGCCGGGGCAGGCCGCCGTGCGAGACGCAGAGAGGAGGAGGGAAACTAGGAAGGGGCGACTCACCTCGGGAGGAAACGGAGGAGGGGGTCGGTGGTGATGGAGGTCGAGGAAGCGACGATGGCCGGCGACTCGGGCACTCTCCCACCTCCAAGCCTTCACCAAACATGACGAGAACGAGGGGATGGTTCCATTCCCCTCGTCGGTTGCTCCTCGAGGTGGCCGGAGATGGAAAAGTGGCGGTGGTCTGACGGCGGTGTGGTGTTGCAGGGTTCAGACAACGAAAAGAAATAGCAGAGAGGTGATCGGGGGAAGAGGAAGAAGGGATGGCGGATGGGGGAGAAGGGTTAGGGTTAGCTGCGATCGGAGGAGGAGGGGGATATATGGAGGGAGTAGTTCCCGTACGGCAAGCCATCGGGAGGGCATGGAGTGATCGGAGGGTTCTCCTGCAGTCGTACAGGTGACATCAGCCAGAGGAGGAAGAAAACAGAGCGAAAGGGGTAATGGGCCAACTGGAAAAAAAAAACGGGCTGGGCTGGCTTTCTCTCTCTCCCTCTAACAGCTTTCTTTTTATTCTTTCTGTTTGTTTTATTTTATTTTTTTTGCAGAAAACAATTGGAAGAAAAAGAAGGAATTTTGAGGGAGAAAAATTATGGAAAATTTTGGGTGGCTTAATTATTATATTAGCAACCATTTGACCACTTTTATTTTTCCATGAATTCAAAAATTGAGTGTTGTTTGGAATTGTTTCAAATGTGGATGATTTGAGTATTAAAATTATTATTGAAACCAAAATTTTAAATAGGGTGACCCAAATTGCTTTAATTGGAAAATAACAGGGTAAACAAAATGTTTTGGTTATTCTTTTCATACTTTCAATTTTGGTTCTGTTTGAAATGCATTCGGTTTGAATTGGAATATTTGCAAATTAATTGGTTAATGATTGAAAACAACAAGTTTAATAGGGTGAGCCCTATTATTAAATGGATAAAACATTAGAATGGTTTGGTAATTTCCATGTCTTGGAATTTGGTGATGTTTGGTGATTGCTTGAATTTGAAACCAAATTGGAATTGATTAATGGAAATAAAAGCACCATTTTATTAGTTGATCAACATGGAATAAAATGAGAACAATTTGGTTGTTTTCACTTGTTATTTTTATTCCAAAAGTTGTAACAGAACAAGTATGAAAACATTGTTTGAGTAAGGTTTGAATTTGAGTTGTGAAAACAGTGGAAAACAAATGCAACAATTTAGAAACAAAAGCAAACCACATGGAAACAATATGATGACATGATGCAATACTTAAATAACAAGAAATCAAACATTCTAAAGGGTAGTTTTCATACTTGGGCTGTTACAAAACGCCCCCCCTTGAAGGAATCGCGCCCCGAGATTCCTACTGAGAAAAGAAAAGGTCCGGATACTTGTTGGGAAGATCCACTTGAGCTGTGACACGTGAAACACATCGTGCACATTGGATAGACGTCAGGGAATTTGCAAACCACCGGAACATTTTCAATTGAAGGAAGAGGTTTTTGTATCGAGGGTGTATAGCTGGATAGAATTTGATTCATTTGGAGAATAGATTATCTGGCTAGAATGGTGGAACAAAGTTATTGACATCAATGCAACACCAAGAATAATCATCAATGTCAGAATCAGCAACATGAGAGTAACGAGGAAATATGTGGCCTCCCATTAGAATTGGATTGTTCTTACTTATGTTGGAAGTCAACATTTGAGATCCCGAAGAGTGAACGGTGTTTTGATTGCTTAGTGGAACCAGAAATAGGTTGTGTGTTATGGAAAAGATTGTTGACACAAAGGAATGTGATTCTCCGGTATGAAATAACACTTTAGCTGGAATAGAGTTTAGCAGATGAACGGGGAAACTTTGATTAGACGCCGGTAGAAGAATTGGAATGGAAAACAACAACAAGATTTCAACGGACGAAAAGGAAATGTTTAGAAGAACATGATATTGAAGCAACACCGGGGAAAACGAGAACAAAACTCCTGAGGTACTACGGAAAACACAAAACACGTGAAATCCTAACTTGAAAGTTTAGATGAGAAGGGAAAAATCAATGTTGCACTTCCTTACCAGAAAAAGGGAGGGTGGGTGGGGAAAGAAGGAAAATGACAGAATTCCTACTCTCACGTTTCATTTTTCCTGTATAGCTACAAAATAGTTTTCTAGACTAACCTGCGACCAGTAAAAAGGGATCCTACAGGCAGACAGGCTCTGATACCATTTGTCGCACCCTGATTTCTAGGGGATACTCACCGTACGAACTGGATAGCAGATGCTTGGATTATGGGGCATAACTGCTCCCACGTCCCAGCTTCCTGGTAGGCCTGCGCTTATGCGCGACAACACAAGCCCTGCTATTCCATCGTCGATGTAAACTATCCACTAGAGATCAAAGGCACTTCCGTCGACGTACTTCAAACCATACACACATGGTACGTCAACGGCGTTTAACAAGTGATATCATAACAGATCTCTACGACACAAAAGATTGAAATAAGTTGCAAATGGCTCTCATTAGAGCAGAGATAGCAAATACAATCATTCAGAGGGCACACGCCCCAACAATACATCATTACAATACAGCGGAAGCATTCAACATGTCTGAGTACAGACAAGAACCAAATAGGCCTAAGAGGCCGGAAACAAACAGACGGAGCCCATCCACGAAGTCTCGGATCATGCCCGGGTCCGCTATCTACTCGTCAGCAGTCTCGTCATACTCCACGTAATAGCCACCATGTAGATCCTCGGAAACGTCGTCTGCGTAAAACCACAGCCCCAAAGGGGTCAGTACATAAACGTACTGGCAAGCAAGACTCACAGTTCACCAAAGTGTAACCCGTCAACACCAAGCACAGATGCCTTGGGTTCAACGGAAGAGAGGGGATATAAAAGATGCTGCAACTGGCTGCGCTAACCAACTACAGAGATTCTACCACTTCCGGCTAACAGAAAGGAGATAAGATCGAGGATTGTAACCAACTGAAAGATAACTTCAAACAAACCCATCCTGGATCTCGCCCCTTATCCAAAGAAGCAATCCGAGGATAACTCACACAGTTGAAATAATGATGGTTCAAATTATTGTGTCAATAAGCCTATTACTAGTCAAGTTATTAATCATTGGGTGTAAAGTTGTTGATCATTAGTTTTAAGTTGTCCTGAGTACTTGTTAGCCAGTACTTTCACCAAGTAATCCATAACCGCGGAAAACACGGCTTCTCGAGAAGATTATCCCTGCAGGGTTGCACCAATTTGGCCGTACACTCATGAATATCCCGCCAGATGGGATGCCTCCCACCAAGCGGGGCACTCAACACAACCAACCATTCTTCGCATCAAGCCCAAAGAACCTTGGGCGCACGGCTAATCAAGCCCCGAAGAAAAGGGACCCTCATAGCACTCTAAGACCGTGTCCCCCTATATGCCGACTACAAAAGTTCCACCCTGGCCTGGGCTCGCAAAAACATGCATGCGGCAAATGGAAAACACGAACTAAATGAGGCGATTTGGACGAGATGCGAATCAGGTCAAGTTGAGGGGGGCGCCCATACTCGCTTCCCAAATGCGGGTAGTGCGCTCATCATGGATCAGTAGACAAGACCCTTTTCCTATTAGGGTCGACACTAGCAGGCTTCAAAACCTCTCATGGGCCTCCTGCCGGTGCCTTATCATCAAATTTATTATTAATAGTAACATTAGCATGATTGATTGATTAAACATCGAGCCCCCAGAACATAATAGAGATAGTAACAGAAAGTAACGGGTAACAGACTCGAGCAAAACAACCTAAGCATGCTAGTAAGACACGGGCTCAACCAAAGGGGTGATAGGATTGGAGGTGAGGCAATATCATGGTTCAGGGTATCATGTGATAGGTTTGTAACAGAAACAACTACCACTAAGGCTAGCAGAAAAGATTCAACGGAAAGTATCGGTAACCAATGTTGAAAGGAACACAGTGGTTCATGTGAGTGATAACTTGCCTGCAAAACCCAGTAGCCTGGTACTGAGCTAAATCCTTAGAAGGGGTGTCGTAAGTATCGTCGGTCTCAACGTCGTCGTGTATCCGAGAAGAAGCAAACAAACAAGGCAGAAATATAAACAATCAATATCATGGCATTGTGCACAATCAAGATGATGCATGACAGTTTAATTGATGCATCCAAAGGAAATAGTTGACAAGATAGAAACAGGATTAAATGGACCCATATGCAATGGGATTGCATATGGAAAGCCCATGAATTATGGTTGAATTAATTGCTTTACAACTAATCATCATATGAAAGTGGATTAGCATGATGCATGGATGAGGAAAACAACAAAATAACAACAATAGAACCAAATGGAAATAAGGCTTAACAAGTTTAGAAATTCATTTATTAAGTTATGGAATTTTGGTTTCTTAGAGGTGTCACACAAGCATTTGTTGTTTTCACCACTTTTAATTGTTCAAAATAGATAACAAAGTTTATATTTGAAAAGAAAACAAGATTTTAGTTGGAATACATGTTTCACTTGTTGAAAAAGGATTTCAAATAAATTATTTATGAATTAAACAAGTTAAACAAGAATTAAATGAATTTAATTCAAACATGAACTTATTTGAATTTTTATTTGTTCAAAACATTAAACCAAATTCATATTTCAAAAGTTTATACTTTTAGGGCTTGAAAACATATTTTATATGTCCCAAAAGAATTTGTTTTGATCAAGTTATGAATTTAGCAATATTAAATGATTTAAACAAGGTTTAAATCATTTAACCAATTTTAATTATTCAAAACATGAAACAAATTTTATATTTGGAAAGAGGGTTTAATTTTGCATGGAAAACATATTTCATTTGTGGAAATTGGATTTAAAATGAGCAAGTTATTATTTTGGCAATTTTAAATGCAATAAACAAGAAACAATTGTTTTCAGCAATTTAAATTATTCAAAACAGCAAACAAAATTTATATTTGGAAAGTACATGAAAAATTGATTGGAAAACATATTTGGTTTGTGAAATTTGGAATTTTTATGAACAAGTTATGAATTTTGCAAGTTTAAGTGAATTTGACAAGTTTTCAAATATTGCACCAATTTAAAATATTCAAAACAGTAAATAAATTTTATATTTGGATAGAACATTTAATTTGGGACAGAAAACATATTTAAAAAGTTCAAATTGGGGTTAAAATGAATTTGTTATGCATTTTAGAATTATAGGGTGCAAATCTGCCATTTTTAAACCATTAGGGACTTAGAAATAAATATTACAGGGGCTAGAATAACTTGCAAGGGCCTAATGGTGATTATCAGGAAGTTTCTGTACCAATCCATTGGGAAAAAAATGTTTGTTTTAATTGTGGGAGGGGGGATTCGATCCCCCCACCTCCTGGTGGCGCAAGGGAACCTGAACCAGATGGGCTATGCGATGTGTGTTGACAGAGAACGGGCTCGGGGGTGTATGTGTTTCTGTTTTCGGGGTTAACTGAATCTCTAACTGAACCAGGTACCGCACCTGTTAACTGAACCTGTCGCGGTTTTTGGTTTCTGTAACAGATATCGCAGCGAGCAGCAGGGCGATGATCGCCGGTGGCCTGCTTGCAGCGAGCGCGGGAGGGCGGCGCCGTGCTTGCGGGCCGTGGCCGGGGCAGGCCGCCGTGCGAGACGCAGAGAGGAGGAGGGAAACTAGGAAGGGGCGACTCACCTCGGGAGGAAACGGAGGAGGGGGTCGGTGGTGATGGAGGTCGAGGAAGCGACGATGGCCGGCGACTCGGACACTCTCCCACCTCCAAGCCTTCACCAAACATGACGAGAACGAGGGGATGGTTCCATTCCCCTCGTCGGTTGCTCCTCGAGGTGGCCGGAGATGGAAAAGTGGCGGTGGTCTGACGGCGGTGTGGTGTTGCAGGGTTCAGACAACGAAAATAAATAGCAGAGAGGTGATCGGGGGAAGAGGAAGAAGGGATGGCGGATGGGGGAGAAGGGTTAGGGTTAGCTGCGATCGGAGGAGGAGGGGGATATATGGAGGGAGTAGTTCCCGTACGGCAAGCCATCGGGAGGGCATGGAGTGATCGGAGGGTTCTCCTGCAGTCGTACAGGTGACATCAGCCAGAGGAGGAAGAAAACAGAGCGAAAGGGGTAATGGGCCAACTGGAAAAAAAAAACGGGCTGGGCTGGCTTTCTCTCTCTCCCTCTAACAGCTTTCTTTTTATTCTTTCTGTTTGTTTTATTTTATTTTTTTTGCAGAAAACAATTGGAAGAAAAAGAAGGAATTTTGAGGGAGAAAAATTATGGAAAATTTTGGGTGGCTTAATTATTATATTAGCAACCATTTGACCACTTTTATTTTTCCATGAATTCAAAAATTGAGTGTTGTTTGGAATTGTTTCAAATGTGGATGATTTGAGTATTAAAATTATTATTGAAACCAAAATTTTAAATAGGGTGACCCAAATTGCTTTAATTGGAAAATAACAGGGTAAACAAAATGTTTTGGTTATTCTTTTCATACTTTCAATTTGGGTTCTGTTTGAAATGCATTCGGTTTGAATTGGAATATTTGCAAATTAATTGGTTAATGATTGAAAACAACAAGTTTAATAGGGTGAGCCCTATTATTAAATGGATAAAACATTAGAATGGTTTGGTAATTTCCATGTCTTGGAATTTGGTGATGTTTGGTGATTGCTTGAATTTGAAACCAAATTGGAATTGATTAATGGAAATAAAAGCACCATTTTATTAGTTGATCAACATGGAATAAAATGAGAACAATTTGGTTGTTTTCACTTGTTATTTTTATTCCAAAAGTTGTAACAGAACAAGTATGAAAACATTGTTTGAGTAAGGTTTGAATTTGAGTTGTGAAAACAGTGGAAAACAAATGCAACAATTTAGAAACAAAAGCAAACCACATGGAAACAATATGATGACATGATGCAATACTTAAATAACAAGAAATCAAACATTCTAAAGGGTAGTTTTCATACTTGGGCTGTTACAAAACGCCACCCCTTGAAGGAATCGCGCCCCGAGATTCCTACTGAGAAAACAAAAGGTCCGGATACTTCTTGGGAAGATCCACTTGAGCTGTGACACGTGAAACACATCGTGCACATTGGATAGACGTCAGGGAATTTGCAAACCACCGGAACATTTTCAATTGAAGGAAGAGGTTTTTGTATCGAGGGTGTATAGCTGGATAGAATTTGATTCATTTGGAGAATAGATTATCTGGCTAGAATGGTGGAACAGAGTTATTGACATCAATGCAACACCAAGAATAATCATCAATGTCAGAATCAGCAACATGAGAGTAACGAGGAAATATGTGGCCTCCCATTAGAATTGGATTGTTCTTACTTATGTTGGAAGTCAACATTTGAGATCCCGAAGAGTGAACGGTGTTTTGATTGCTTAGTGGAACCAGAAATAGGTTGTGTGTTATGGAAAAGATTGTTGACACAAAGGAATGTGATTCTCCGGTATGAAATAACACTTTAGCTGGAATAGAGTTTAGCAGATGAACGGGGAAACTTTGATTAGACGCCGGTAGAAGAATTGGAATGGAAAACAACAACAAGATTTCAACGGACGAAAAGGAAATGTTTAGAAGAACATGATATTGAAGCAACACCGGGGAAAACGAGAACAAAACTCCTGAGGTACTACGGAAAACACAAAACACGTGAAATCCTAACTTGAAAGTTTAGATGAGAAGGGAAAAATCAACGTTGCACTTCCTTACCAGAAAAAGGGAGGGTGGGTGGGGAAAGAAGAAAAATGACAGAATTCCTACTCTCACGTTTCATTTTTCCTGTATAGCTACAAAATAGTTTTCTAGACTAACCTGCGACCAGTAAAAAGGGATCCTACAGGCAGACAGGCTCTGATACCATTTGTCGCACCCTGATTTCTAGGGGATACTCACCGTACGAACTGGATAGCAGATGCTTGGATTATGGGGCATAACTGCTCCCACGTCCCAGCTTCCTGGTAGGCCTGCGCTTATGCGCGACAACACAAGCCCTGCTATTCCATCGTCGATGTAAACTATCCACTAGAGATCAAAGGCACTTCCGTCGACGTACTTCAAACCATACACACATGGTACGTCAACGGCGTTTAACAAGTGATATCATAACAGATCTCTACGACACAAAAGATTGAAATAAGTTGCAAATGGCTCTCATTAGAGCAGAGATAGCAAATACAATCATTCAGAGGGCACACGCCCCAACAATACATCATTACAATACAGCGGAAGCATTCAACATGTCTGAGTACAGACAAGAACCAAATAGGCCTAAGAGGCCGGAAACAAACAGACGGAGCCCATCCACGAAGTCTCGGATCCTGCCCGGGTCCGCTATCTACTCGTCAGCAGTCTCGTCATACTCCACGTAATAGCCACCATGTGGATCCTCGGAAACGTCGTCTGCGTAAAACCACAGCCCCAAAGGGGTCAGTACATAAACGTACTGGCAAGCAAGACTCACAGTTCACCAAAGTGTAACCCGTCAACACCAAGCACAGATGCCTTGGGTTCAACGGAAGAGAGGGGATATAAAAGATGCTGCAACTGGCTGCGCTAACCAACTACAGAGATTCTACCACTTCCGGCTAACAGAAAGGAGATAAGATCGAGGATTGTAACCAACTGAAAGATAACTTCAAACAAACCCATCCTGGATCTCGCCCCTTATCCAAAGAAGCAATCCGAGGATAACTCACACAGTTGAAATAATGATGGTTCAAATTATTGTGTCAATAAGCCTATTACTAGTCAAGTTATTAATCATTGGGTGTAAAGTTGTTGATCATTAGTTTTAAGTTGTCCTGAGTACTTGTTAGCCAGTACTTTCACCAAGTAATCCATAACCGCGGAAAACACGACTTCTCGAGAAGATTATCCCTGCAGGGTTGCACCAATTTGGCCGTACACTCATGAATATCCCGCCAGATGGGATGCCTCCCACCAAGCGGGGCACTCAACACAACCAACCATTCTTCGCATCAAGCCCAAAGAACCTTGGGCGCACGGCTAATCAAGCCCCGAAGAAAAGGGACCCTCATAGCACTCTAAGACCGTGTCCCCCTATATGCCGACTACAAAAGTTCCACCCTGGCCTGGGCTCGCAAAAACATGCATGCGGCAAATGGAAAACACGAACTAAATGAGGCGATTTGGACGAGATGCGAATCAGGTCAAGTTGAGGGGGGCGCCCATACTCGCTTCCCAAATGCGGGTAGTGCGCTCATCATGGATCAGTAGACAAGACCCTTTTCCTATTAGGGTCGACACTAGCAGGCTTCAAAACCTCTCATGGGCCTCCTGCCGGTGCCTTATCATCAAATTTATTATTAATAGTAACATTAGCATGATTGATTGATTAAACATCGAGCCCCCAGAACATAATAGAGATAGTAACAGAAAGTAACGGGTAACAGACTCGAGCAAAACAACCTAAGCATGCTAGTAAGACACGGGCTCAACCAAAGGGGTGATAGGATTGGAGGTGAGGCAATATCATGGTTCAGGGTATCATGTGATAGGTTCGTAACAGAAACAACTACCACTAAGGCTAGCAGAAAAGATTCAACGGAAAGTATCGGTAACCAATGTTGAAAGGAACACAGTGGTTCATGTGAGTGATAACTTGCCTGCAAAACCCAGTAGCCTGGTACTGAGCTAAATCCTTAGAAGGGGTGTCGTAAGTATCGTCGGTCTCAACGTCGTCGTGTATCCGAGAAGAAGCAAACAAACAAGGCAGAAATATAAACAATCAATATCATGGCATTGTGCACAATCAAGATGATGCATGACAGTTTAATTGATGCATCCAAAGGAAATAGTTGACAAGATAGAAACAGGATTAAATGGACCCATATGCAATGGGATTGCATATGGAAAGCCCATGAATTATGGTTGAATTAATTGCTTTACAACTAATCATCATATGAAAGTGGATTAGCATGATGCATGGATGAGGAAAACAACAAAATAACAACAATAGAACCAAATGGAAATAAGGCTTAACAAGTTTAGAAATTCATTTATTAAGTTATGGAATTTTGGTTTCTTAGAGGTGTCACACAAGCATTTGTTGTTTTCACCACTTTTAATTGTTCAAAATAGATAACAAAGTTTATATTTGAAAAGAAAACAAGATTTTAGTTGGAATACATGTTTCACTTGTTGAAAAAGGATTTCAAATAAATTATTTATGAATTAAACAAGTTAAACAAGAATTAAATGAATTTAATTCAAACATGAACTTATTTGAATTTTTATTTGTTCAAAACATTAAACCAAATTCATATTTCAAAAGTTTATACTTTTAGGGCTTGAAAACATATTTTATATGTCCCAAAAGAATTTGTTTTGATCAAGTTATGAATTTAGCAATATTAAATGATTTAAACAAGGTTTAAATCATTTAACCAATTTTAATTATTCAAAACATGAAACAAATTTTATATTTGGAAAGAGGGTTTAATTTTGCATGGAAAACATATTTCATTTGTGGAAATTGGATTTAAAATGAGCAAGTTATTATTTTGGCAATTTTAAATGCAATAAACAAGAAACAATTGTTTTCAGCAATTTAAATTATTCAAAACAGCAAACAAAATTTATATTTGGAAAGTACATGAAAAATTGATTGGAAAACATATTTGGTTTGTGAAATTTGGAATTTTTATGAACAAGTTATGAATTTTGCAAGTTTAAGTGAATTTGACAAGTTTTCAAATATTGCACCAATTTAAAATATTCAAAACAGTAAACAAATTTTATATTTGGATAGAACATTTAATTTGGGACAGAAAACATATTTAAAAAGTTAAAATTGGGGTTAAAATGAATTTGTTATGCATTTTAGAATTATAGGGTGCAAATCTGCCATTTTTAAACCATTAGGGACTTAGAAATAAATATTACAGGGGCTAGAATAAGTTGCAAGGGCCTAATGGTGATTATCAGGAAGTTTCTGTACCAATCCATTGGGAAAAAAAATGTTTGTTTTAATTGTGGGAGGGGGGATTCGATCCCCCCACCTCCTGGTGGCGCAAGGGAACCTGAACCAGATGGGCTATGCGATGTGTGTTGACAGAGAACGGGCTCGGGGGTGTATGTGTTTCTGTTTTCGGGGTTAACTGAATCTCTAACTGAACCAGGTACCGCACCTGTTAACTGAACCTGTCGCGGTTTTTGGTTTCTGTAACAGATATCGCAGCGAGCAGCAGGGCGATGATCGCCGGTGGCCTGCTTGCAGCGAGCGCGGGAGGGCGGCGCCGTGCTTGCGGGCCGTGGCCGGGGCAGGCCGCCGTGCGAGACGCATAGAGGAGGAGGGAAACTAGGAAGGGGCGACTCACCTCGGGAGGAAACGGAGGAGGGGGTCGGTGGTGATGGAGGTCGAGGAAGCGACGATGGCCGGCGACTCGGGCACTCTCCCACCTCCAAGCCTTCACCAAACATGACGAGAACGAGGGGATGGTTCCATTCCCCTCGTCGGTTGCTCCTCGAGGTGGCCGGAGATGGAAAAGTGGCGGTGGTCTGACGGCGGTGTGGTGTTGCAGGGTTCAGACAACGAAAAGAAATAGCAGAGAGGTGATCGGGGGAAGAGGAAGAAGGGATGGCGGCTGGGGGAGAAGGGTTAGGGTTAGCTGCGATCGGAGGAGGAGGGGGATATATGGAGGGAGTAGTTCCCGTACGGCAAGCCATCGGGAGGGCATGGAGTGATCGGAGGGTTCTCCTGCAGTCGTACAGGTGACATCAGCCAGAGGAGGAAGAAAACAGAGCGAAAGGGGTAATGGGCCAACTGGAAAAAAAAACGGGCTGGGCTGGCTTTCTCTCTCTCCCTCTAACAGCTTTCTTTTTATTCTTTCTGTTTGTTTTTTTTTTTTTTTGCAGAAAACAATTGGAAGAAAAAGAAGGAATTTTGAGGGAGAAAAATTATGGAAAATTTTGGGTGGCTTAATTATTATATTAGCAACCATTTGACCACTTTTATTTTTCCATGAATTCAAAAATTGAGTGTTGTTTGGAATTGTTTCAAATGTGGATGATTTGAGTATTAAAATTATTATTGAAACCAAAATTTTAAATAGGGTGACCCAAATTGCTTTAATTGGAAAATAACAGGGTAAACAAAATGTTTTGGTTATTCTTTTCATACTTTCAATTTGGGTTCTGTTTGAAATGCATTCGGTTTGAATTGGAATATTTGCAAATTAATTGGTTAATGATTGAAAACAACAAGTTTAATAGGGTGAGCCCTATTATTAAATGGATAAAACATTAGAATGGTTTGGTAATTTCCATGTCTTGGAATTTGGTGATGTTTGGTGATTGCTTGAATTTGAAACCAAATTGGAATTGATTAATGGAAATAAAAGCACCATTTTATTAGTTGATCAACATGGAATAAAATGAGAACAATTTGGTTGTTTTCACTTGTTATTTTTATTCCAAAAGTTGTAACAGAACAAGTATGAAAACATTGTTTGAGTAAGGTTTGAATTTGAGTTGTGAAAACAGTGGAAAACAAATGCAACAATTTAGAAACAAAAGCAAACCACATGGAAACAATATGATGACATGATGCAATACTTAAATAACAAGAAATCAAACATTCTAAAGGGTAGTTTTCATACTTGGGCTGTTACACATTGTTAAGGAAGCCGAGGAGAAAGTTCGTATCATTCGTGACAATCTCAAGATTGCTCAGTCTCGTCAGAAAAGCTACTATGACAGCAAGCACAGGGATATGATCTATGCACCTGGTGACAAGGCATATCTCCGTGTAACTCCCCTCAGAGGCACTCATCGTTTCGGTGTGAAAGGAAAGCTTGCACCAAGATACATTGGTCCTTTCAACATTCTCTCAAGGCATGCGGAAAATGCCTATCGTCTTGAACTTCCAGAAAAGCTATCCAAGGTGCACGATGTGTTCCACGTGTCACAGCTCAAGAAGTGTTTCAAAGATCCAGATCGTGCAGTTGATCATGATTCCATTGAACTGCAAGATGATCTATCTTATGAGGAGCACCCTGTTCGTATTCTCGATGAGACCGAGCGTAAGACTCGCAACAAGAGCACCAAGTTCTTGAAAGTGTAGTGGTCGCATCATTCCGATAAAGAGGCAACATGGGAGACCGAAGAGGATCTTCGCAAGAAGTATTCGGACCTTTTCCTTTCTCAGTAGGAATCTCGGGGCGCGATTCCTTCAAGGGGGGGCGTTTTGTAACATCCCAAGTATGAAAACTCCCCTTAGAATGTTTGTTTCATGTTTATTAAAGTATTGCATCATGTCATCATTTTGTTTCCATTTGTTTCATTTAGTTTGCATCTGTTTTTCCCTCTTTTCACAATTCAAATTTAAACTTTATTCAAATGATTATTTCATACTTGCTCTGTTACAATCTTTTTCAAATTATAATGTCAAATCAAACCCTCATTTGTTTCCATTTTATTCCATAAGGGTCACTTATTAAATTGATGGTTTTAATCAATCATTTGATTCCAAATTGCATTCAAAAGTTCAAATACAAATCTCAAACAGCACTCAATTGGAATTATGCAATTGCCCAAAACAATTTAACCCCTTTGTTCTAAATTAATATAGGGGTCACCCTATTTAGAAGTTTGTTTTTATTAATGACCATTTAATATTAAAATTCATCCAAATTTGGTTTAAATACAAACAGCAAGCAAATTTCAAAATTTCTGAAAACAAACTTAGCATTTGTTTGCTAATGGCCTAATTAACTCCCCCTAATTTTTCCAAAATTTTTACTAACCTAAAAACCATCTTTTTCTTCCAATTTCTTTTTCAGCAAAAAAAAAAAAACAGGAGAAAGAAATTTTTAAAATTAAAATCTGGCGCCAAAAGGGGAGTGGGCTGCGCCCAACCCACCTCTTTCCTTCCGCGCGCAGCCCAGCCCAATCACTTATTCAGCGTAACGATTCGTTTTTTTTCTTTCTATCTAATCCATCGTCGCCTTCATGTACGGCGTCGCATCCGTGAAGCCACGGCGACATCCGCGCCTTCTGATGGCCAGGAGGCGATCCCGAGGGCTATAAAGCTGCCCTAGGGCCGCGCGCTGTGCCCTAAGCCCTAGTTCCCCTCTCCCTCGAGCTCCCGCCGCCGTCTACCCCTCTCGCGGCCACCTCCCACTCTCTGTCCCCCTCGCCGGAGAAGAACACGACTGAATCCATGTCAACCGCCGCCGCTCCCGTTCACCACTCACCCACCTAGCCCCTGGAATCGAACGGCCACTTCTCCCTCTTCCGATTGCACACCGGAGCCGCCCCGGAGAGCATCTGTAGCCGCGCCGCCGTCCACGACCACGTCGCCGCCGTCTGCCCCGAGCTGCTGCAACGCCTGCAATCGCCGGTGAGCCTCCACCGTGCCTCCTCCCTCTCTGTTGTTCGCCATCACCACCGCACCCGTGCACATCATCACTGCATCGTCCAGCACACGTTTCCCCGCGGGCAGCACGAGCACGGCCGCGTTGATCCCCGCCGGCGAGCAGCGTTTCGTATCTGACAGAGTACAGCGCGCGCACGTTCAAAAATTCAGTTAACGCGTTGTGGAATAATAACCTCACTGCATCGCTGTTCCTGTCAAACGACTGAAACTCACCGTACTGGTTCAGAGCTAGCGATGCGCACGGGCAGGTCGCGGGTTCGAGCCGCGACTCCGTGGAATAAAAACCCACTTTTTGCGCGCAGTGCTGACGGGCAGACCCCACCCGTCAGCGACCCTCACTGCCACGCGCGCGCGCGCACGCCACGCTGGCCCCAGGCCCACGGGCAGTGGATGTGGGTAGTTTGCTGCACGGTAACATAAGTTTTGCCAGCATGTTTCTTTCAAAACTAGTCCTTTAAAATTACAGATTAGTCCTCTGTTTTAAATTGATAATAACTTTCAAAATATAACTCTAAATAACAAAAGTAAAATATGTTTATTGTTCTAAATTAAATTGTCTATCCATTTATGCCATTTGTGTACTGTTTTGAATTTTCCAAATGCAATTCAAATTTGAATTCAAATAATTCAATTGTAATTTGCTAAATTGCATAACTAAATCATAATTAATCCAAATAATGCAAATAAAATATGTTTTCCATACCATTTTGAACCACCTATTCAAATATAAATTTTGTTTCATGGTTTGAATAATTTAAATTGCTTAAATAATTTAAACCTTGTTTAAATCATTTAAATTTGATAAAATCATAACTTGCTCAATTTAAATTATTTTTGAACATGCAAAATATGTTTTCCAACTAGAAAAACATAACCTTTTCAAATATGAGTTTGAATTTATGTTTTGAACAAATAAAATTCAAGTAAAATTCATGCTTGTTTTAAATTCATTTAAAACTTGTTTAATTTTGTTTAAGTCATAATAAATTCATCCTAATTCCTTTTTCAATATCTGAAACATGTAATCCACCCAAAATTTTATGATCTTTTCAAATATGAATTTTCTTATTTATTTTGCACAAGTTAAGTGGCTGAAAACAACAATTACTTGTGTGTCACCTTTAAGGAACCAAAAATTCCTTAACTTAATAAATAAAATTCTAAATTGGTAAACCCTATTTTAAATTGGTTCTATTGTTGTTATTTTGTTGTTATTTTGTTGTTTTCCTCATACATGCATCATACTAATCCACCTTCACCTGTTGATTAGTTGGAAAACAAATAATCTAACCAAAATCTATGGGCTTTTCATATGCAACTCAAAATTGCATATGTGTCCATTTAAATTGTGTTACCATGTCAATTAGTTTATTTTGGTGCATCCATTAAACTTGACATGCATCATCCCATGATTGTGCACTATGCCATGATATTGATTGTTTATTTTTCCTGTATTGTTTGTTTGCTTCTTCTCGGATAGACGACGACGCTGAGACCGACGATCTTTACGACACCCCTTCTGAGGATCTAGCCCAGTACCCGGCTACTGAGTTTGCAGGCAAGTTATCACTCACATGAACCATTGTGTTCCTTTCAACATTGGTTACCGATACTTTCCGTTGTCTATTTCTGCTAGCCATATGTATCGTTGCTTCTGTTACGAACCTATCACCTGATCCCCTGAACCCTGATATTGCCTCACATCCAGTCCTATAACCCCGTTGGTTGAGCCCGTGTCTTACTAGTATGCTTAGGGTTGTTTTGCTCGAGTCTGTTATCAGTTACTTTCTGTTACTATATTCTATTATGTTCTGGGGCTCGATGTTAAACAACAACCTGTTAATTTGAGGTAATAATAAATTGCTGATAAGGCACCGGCAGGAGGCCCGGCGTGGTTTTGAGGCCTGCTAGTGTCGACCCTAATAGGAAAAGGGTCTTGTCTACTGATCCATGATGAGCACACTATCCGCATGTGGGAAGCGTGTATGGGCGCCCCCCTCAATTTGATTCGATTCGCATCTCGTCCAAATCACCACACTTAGTTCGGGCTTTCCATTTGATGCACGCATATGCAGGTACGAACCCGAGGCCAGGGTGGAACTTTTGTAGTCGACATTTAGGGCGGCGTGGTCTTCCAGTGCTATGAGGGTCCCCTTTTCATCGTGGGGCTCGATTAGCCGCGCACGCACAGCACGTGGTGCTTTGGGCTTGATGCGAAGAAGAGTTGAGTTGTGTTGAGTGCCCCGCTTGGTGGGAAAGGCCTTCCCATCTGGCGGGTTATTCTTACGTGTACGGCCAAATTGGTGCACCCCTGCAGGGATAAATCTTCTCGAGAAGCCGTGTTTTCCGCGGTTATGGTTGACTTGGTGAAAGTACTGGCTAACAAGTACTCAGAACAACTTACACCTAACTAATGATAACTTGACTAGTAATAGGCTTATGGACACAACAATTTGATCCATCATTAATCCAACTGTGTGAGTTATCCTCGGATTGCTTCTTTGGATAAGGGGCGAGATCCAGGATGGGTTTGTGTGGTGGTTAGCTATAGTTGGTTACGATACGCTATCTTATCCCCTTTCTGATAGCTGGAAGTTGTAGTTTGTTCTGTAGTTGGTTAGTGCAGCCAGTTGCAGCATCTTTTATATCCCTTCTTTCCGTTGAACCCAAGGCATCTGTGCTTGGTGTTGACGGGCTACACTTTGGTGAATTGTGAGTCTTGCTTGCCAGTACGTTTATGTACTGACCCCTTTGGGGCTGTGGTTTCCGCAGACTACGCTTACGAGGATCCCCGTGACGGCTATTACGTGGAGTTTTACGAGACTGCTGACGAGTAGGTAGCGGACCCGGGCAGGATCCGAGACATCGTGGATGGGCTCCGTTTTCTTTTCATTCTCGGCTTCTTAAGCCTATTTGGATTTGTCTGTACTCAGACCCTTTGAATGCTTCCGCTGAGTTGTAATGATGTTATGTTGGGACATGTGTCCTCTGGATGATTGTATTTGCTATTCTCTGCCCTAGTGAGGGCCAGTTGCAACCTATTTCCATCTTTTGTGTCTTAGAGATTTGTTGTGTTATCATCTTGTTCAAAGCCGTTGACGTACCATGTGTGTATGGTATGAAGTACGTCAATGGTAGTGTCCTGATTTCTACGGGATAGTTTACATCAACGGTGAATAGTAAAGATTGGTTGTCACACATAAGTGTTGGCCTACTCGTAAGAGATGCGGGTGCCGGTAAGCCCCGTAATCCAATCAATGAACTGTTCAGTTCGTACGGTGAGTATCCTCTAGAAGTCCGGGTGCGACACACCTCGTGCCAACACAAACCAGGCAATGGTGCGCGCTCCCCCGCCTAAGGCCTTCAACTCCAACAACAGGCCTGTCGGGAGGACCGCAAGGGTGAATCATGTCAAGATCAACAAAGCTGAGGAAGCTCCCGACGTCGTTCTCGGTACATTTCCCGTAAACTCTATTCCAGCTAAAGTGTTGTTTGATACCGGAGCATCAGATTCCTTCGTGTCAAAGATCTTTGCGACAGCAATTAAACTCCCTTTTGTTGGTTTGGGTTCCCCGCTAGTAGTAAACTCCCCTGGAGCAACTATGCAAACGTCAAAGATCAGTCACAGAAATAAAATTCTAATTGGAGGCCACATATTCCTTGCTTCTCTCATACTGCTTGGCAATTCTGACATTGATGTCATCCTTGGTATGGATTGGCTGAAAGCTAATAAAGCTAGGATTGATTGTGCTCAGAAGTCAATAACTCTGTTCCACCCCTCTGGCCAGATAGTCTATTCTCCAAATGAATCAAGTCCCATTCAGCTATGCAACCTCGATGAAAAACCTCTACCTTCAATTGAAAATGTTCCGGTGGTTTGCGAATTCCCTGACGTCTTTCCAGAAGAGTTGCCAGGGATGCCTCCGGACAGAGCAGTTGAGTTCGTGATCGAGCTTGAACCAGGTACTGCTCCAATCTCTAAGCATCCGTACAAGATAGGAACTCCCGAGCTGAAGTTGTTGAAGGAACAAATTGACATGTACATGGAAAAAGGTTACATTCAACCTAGTTCCTCGGCTTGGGGTTGCCCAACTCTGTTCGTTGCGAAGAAGGATCACACAAAGAGACTCGTTGTTGACTATCGTCCTCTTAACGAGAAAACCATCAAAAACAAGTATCCAATTCCTCGTATCGATGATCTTTTTGATCAACTTGCTGGAGCCTCAATATTCTCAAAGTTGGACTTGAGAATGGGTTACCATCAAATAAAGATCAGAAAAGAGGATATTCCAAAAACAGCCTTCACCACTCGCTACGGTCTATATGAATTCATCGTCATGTCCTTTGGTCTCAGCAATGCACCAGCGACATTCTCTCGACTCATGAATTCTGTCTTCCATGAATACCTCGACAATTTCCTTGTGGTATATCTTGATGACATTCTTGTCTACTCAAAATCCGAGGAAGAGCATGAAGAACATCTTCGTCTCACTCTCATGAAGCTTCGCGAGCATCGTCTATATGCCAAATTCTCCAAATGTGAGTTCTGGATTCCAGAAGTTGCTTACCTTGGTCATGTCATCTCAGCCAAGGGCATAGCCATTGATCCAGAAAAGGTTAAAGCAATTGTTGATTGGAAACCTCCAAAGACGGTGAAGCAAGTAAGAAGTTTTCTTGGCTTGGCTAGCTATTGCCGTCGTTTCGTCCAAAACTTCTCCAAGATTGCCAAACCTCTCACTGATCTCACAAAGAAGGACAAGAAGTTCGTCTGGTCTCCACAGTGTGATGAAAGTTTCAATCTCCTGAAGACTAAACTCACTTCTACACCAGTTCTGGTTGGCCCAGATCCTACCAAACCTTTCCAGATATTCTGTGACGCTTCTCTCCAAGGTCTAGGTGCAGTTCTTATGCAAGAACGTCAAGTTGTGGCTTATGCTTCACGTCAGTTGAACGCACATGAGCTCAATTATCCCACTCATGACCTTGAACTTGCAGCAGTTGTGTTTGCCCTCAAGAAATGGAGACAATACTTGTTGGGTAATCGCACTGAAATCTTTTCCGATCATAAGAGTCTGAAATACATCTTCACTCAACCAGATCTAAACCTCAGGCAAAGGAGATGGATTGAAAAGATCAAAGACTTTGATCTTACCATTTCTTACACTCCGGGCAAGGCTAATGTTATGGCCGATGCTCTCAGTCGCAAGTCGTATTGCAATAATCTCATGATCATGGAAAGCCAACCTCCTCTTCATGAAGAATTCCAGAAGCTGAACCTTGGTCTTGTGCCTCAAGGCTATCTTCCGAACTTGACAGCCAGTCCAACTCTCGAGGACAAGATTCGTTCTGAACAACTTCGTGATGCTGAAATCAAGAAGATGGTAGAACACATCAAAGAAGGCAAGGAGAAATTTAAGTCCTTCTCAATTGATGACAAGGGAACTGTGTTCTTCGAAGGACGCATTGCAGTTCCTCAAGTTCAAAGTCTCAAAGATGTCATTCTCAAGGAGGCTCAAGAAACTCCTCTCTCCATACACCCTGGAAGTACAAAGATGTACCAGGATCTCAAGACACTGTATTAGTGGCCTGGCATGAAACGTGAAATTGCTCAATACGTTTCTGAATGCGACGTTTGTCAACGTGTTAAGGCAGTCCATCAGAAAACACCCGGTCTTCTCCAACCTCTGAAAATCCCTGAGTGGAAGTGGGACATGATTGAAATGGACTTCGTCACTGGTTTTCCAAAGTCCAGGAAGGGCAACGATGCAATCTTCGTTGTCATTGATCGTCTCACTAAAGTAGCTCACTTCTTTGCTGTCAAAGAAACAATCTCAGATAGCCAGTTAGCAGAGCTCTACACAACAAAGATTGTTCCTCTTCATGGTGTTCCATTGGAAATAAGCTCAGACCGTGGAAGCATATTCACTTCTCATTTCTGGAAAAGCTTTCAAGAAGCATTGGGCACCAAACTTCTGTTCAGCACAGCTTATCACCCACAGTCTCAAGGGCAAGTCGAGAGAGTCAATCAGATTCTCGAGGATATGCTCAGAGCATGTGGTATCTCTTTTGGCATGAAATGGGAGGAATGCCTTCCATATGCTGAATTCTCCTACAACAACAGCTTCCAGGCAAGCCTAGGCATGGCACCATTTGAGGCTCTCTATGGCCGCAGATGCAGGAGTCCAATCAATTGGTCTAGAGCTGGTGAACGTTCACTCTTAGGCCCTGACATTGTTAAGGAAGCCGAAGAGAAAGTTCGTATCATTCGTGACAATCTCAAGATTGCTCAGTCTCGTCAGAAAAGCTACTATGACAGCAATCACAGGGATATGATCTATGCACCTGGTGACAAAGCATATCTCCGTGTAACTCCCCTCAGAGGCACTCATCGTTTTGGTGTGAAAGGAAAGCTTGCACCAAGATACATTGGTCCTTTCAACATTCTCTCAAGGCGTGCAGAAAATGCCTATCGTCTTGAACTTCCAGAAAAACTATCCAAGGTGCACGATGTGTTTCACGTGTCACAGCTCAAGAGGTGTTTCAAAGATCCAGATCGTGCAGTTGATCATGATTCCGTTGAACTGCAAGAAGATCTATCTTATGAGGAGCACCCTATTCGAATTCTCGATGAGACCGAGCGTAAGACTCGCAACAAGAGCACCAAGTTCTTAAAAGTGCAGTGGTCTCATCATTCCGATAAAGAGGCAACGTGGGAGACCGAAGAGGATCTTCGCAAGAACTATCCGGACCTTTTCTCTTCTCAGTAGGAATCTCGGGGCGCGATTCCTTCAAGGGGGGGCGTTTTGTAACATCCCAAGTATGAAAACAACCCCTATAATGTTTGTTTTCTTGTTTTATTTATGGTTTGCATCATGACATCATCATTGCATTTGTTTTGCTTTGTTTTCCATCTGTTTTTCTTTGTTTTCCATCTGTTTTCCCTTGTTTTCCATTGGAATTTTCAAATCAAATTTCAAATATTTGTTCATACTTGTGCTGTTACAATTTTCAAATAAAAATATTCAAATAAAAACAACCATTTGTTTCCATCAAAATAGAAAGCTCAAACTATTAACTTGTTCTTTTTAATAATTCACTTAATTCAAATTTCATTCAAATACAATTAAAATTCCAAACAGCAACCATTTGAAATTTATGAAAATTACAAAACACTTCCAATCATTTGTTTCAAATAAACTTGAATTTAAAAACTGTTAAGTTGCTTAAGTTCAATTATTCAATTAATATTAAATTCAATCAAATTCAAACAAAATTGCAAACAGCAACATAGTTTCAAATTTTTGGAAAACAAAAGTTTGTACTATGGTGCTGTTACAAAATTTAATCAATACAATTTTTTTCCCTAATTTTCTAACCCTAAAAACTAACCTTTTCTTTCCTTTTTCAAATCTGCAAAAAAAAAACAGAAAGAAAAAAAAAACAAAACGCACAGCAAGGGAGGCAGCAGGCCCAGCCAAACTAAACCCACGGCCTGCTACCCCCCTCCCCTTTCTCCCTCCTGTACGGCAGCTCATCCGCCGTGTCCACGTCGCCGTACGGTGGATAGGACGGCCGGGAGGCGCTCCCCTCCTCCTTAAAAACTGCCCCGAGGGCTCCTCCCGTGCCCTAGACCTCCCTCCTTCCTTCCACCTCGCCGCGCCGCCATTTTTCTTCTCCCTCTGCGCCACCTCCTCTCTCTGAACCTCACCACCCCGAGCGCCACCGTCTGAAACCTCGATGATCGCCGTCGTGCTGCCTCTCCTCCCCTCGGGCTAACCACGGGAATCAAACCCCCTCCGTTCCCTCTACTTCCTCGACACCACCGCGGGCACGGAGACCCTCTGCAACGCCGCCGCCATCCTCTTCCCCTCGCCGGTGTCCACCTCCTCCCCGAGCCTCTGCTTGACCTACAAAAAGCGGTGAGCTCCACCTCTTTTCCTCCCTCTTCCTCTCTGCACATGCGCACGCACCACCACGCAGCACCACACGCATCCCTGCACTCCCCCACGAGCACAGCAGCAGCAGCCACGACGATCACCGCCGGCGACTGCCTCTGTCAGTTTCAGAAACTGAAACTTGTTCAGTTTCAGTTAGCTGCGCGCTAACTGAACCTCAACCTTCCCCGTGCACCTTACCTGACAAGAATCGAATCACAGCGCAGTGGCACTGCACTGCGAGCGCGCACACGGGGTCGAGGGTTCGATCCCTGCCCCCCGGGATTAAATCCCACCTTTTTTCGCGAGGAGCACTGACAGGAGGGGCCCCCTGTCAGCGGCTATGCACGCACACACGCCACCGTGGCCCCAGGGCCCCCTCGTCAGTGGCCCAGGCTAGGACACTGCAAGGTAGAAAATGTTTTCTGCCTTTATCTTTTTAATTTAAGTCCAAAGTATTTACAGATTAGTCCCTAAAATCAAAATGCAAATAACTTTTGATTTTCAAATCCAAATAATACAAATGAAATATGTATTCTGCACCAAATTAAGTTCTCTACATGATTAAAGCAATTGTTTTGTGTTTTGAACATTTCAAATTGTTTCAAAATTCAAATTCAACCAACTCCTTTTAAATTTGGTTAATTCCATAACTAATTCAAACTTAATTCAAATGGCCCATATAAAATATGTTTTCCATGTCAAATTGAACCACCTTTTCAAATATAAACTTTGTTTTATGTTTTGAATAATTAAAATTGGTTAAATAATTTAAACCTTGTTTAAATCATTTGAAAATTGCTAAATTCATAACTTGGTCAAATTAAATTCTTTTTGAACAAATAAAATATGTTCTCAAACCAGAAAAGTATAATCTTTTCAACTATGAATTTTATTAAATGTTTTGAACAAATAAAAATTCAAATAAATTCAAACCAATAAAAATCCTTTTCAACAAATGAAACATGTATTCCACCTAAAATTTTGTGTTCTTTCTAAATATGAATTTTGTTATCTATTTTGAACAATTAAAATTGGTGAAAACAACAAATGCTTGTGTAACTCCTTTAAGAAGCAAATTTTCATAACTTAATAAATAAAATTCCAAACTTGGTAAACTTCATTTCAAATTGATGCTATTGTTGTTTTCTTTCTGTTTTCCTCATCCATGCATCATGCTAATTTACTTTCACCTGTTGGTTAGCTGTAGAACAATTATCTCAACCTTAACTCATGGGCTTTCCATATGCAATCCAAATTGCATATGGGTCCATTTAATTATTGTTACCATGTCAACTAGTTTATTTTGATGCATCAGTTAAATTGTCATGCATCATCCCATGATTGTGCATTATGCCATGTTATTGATTGTTTGTCTCTCTGCGTTGTTTGTTTGCTTCTTCCCGAATAGACGACGACGTTGAGACAGACGAGGTTTACGACACTACTTCTGAGGAGTTAGCTCAGTACCAGGCTGCTGAGTTCGCAGGCAAGTATTCACTCACATGAACCATTGTGTTCCTTTCCACACTGGATACCGATACTTTCCGTTGTCTATCCTGCTAGCCTTATGAATCGTTGCTTGTGTTCGATCCTATCACATGCTATCCTTTAACCCTGATATAGCCTCACCTCCACACCTATAACCCCGTTGCTTGATGCCCGTGTCTTACTAGCATGCTTAGGGTTGTTTATGCTCGAGTCTGCTGTCCGTTATTTATGTTACCATATTTATTATGTTCTGGGGCTCGATGTTTAAACAATTAACCTGTTAATGTTTGAGGTAATGCTAATTTGATGATAAGGCACCGGCAGGAGGCCCGGCGTGGTTTTGAGGCCTGCTAGTGTCGACCCTAATTAGGAAAAGGGTCTTGTCTACTGATCCATGATGAGCGCACTATCCGCATGTGGGAAGCGTGTATGGGCGCCCCCCTCAATTTGATTCGATTCGCATCTCGTCCAAATCGCCACACTTAGTTCGGGCTTTCCATTTGATGCACACATATGCAGGTACGAACCCGAGGCCAGGGTGGAACTTTTGTAGTCGGCATTTAGGGCGGCGTGATCTTCCAGTGCTATGAGGGTCCCCCTTTTCTTCGTGGGGGCTCGATTAGCCGCGCACGCACAGCACGTGGTTCTTTGGGCTTGATGCGAAGAAGAGTTGAGTTGTGTTGAGTGCCTCGCTTGGTGGGTTTGATTCCCGTATGGCGGGATATTCTTACGTGTATGGCCAAATTGGTGCACCCCTGCAGGGTTAAATCTTCTCGAGAAGCCGTGTTTTCCGCGGTTATGGTTGACTTGGTGAAAGTACTGGCTAATAAGTACTCAGAACAACTTACACCTAACTAATGATAACTTGACTAGTAATAGTCTTATTGACATAATAACTTGAACCATCATTAATCCAACTGTGTGAGTTATCCTCGGATTGATTCTTTGGATAAGGGGCGAGATCCAGGATGGGTTTGTTTGAGGTTAGTTATAGTTGGTTAAGATACGCTATCTTATCTCTTTCTGTTAGCCGGAAGTTGTAGCATGTTTCAGTAGTTGGTTAGAGCAGCCTGCTGCCGCATTTTTGTATCACCTATTCTTCCGTTGAACCCAAAGCATCTGTACTTGGTGTTGCCGGGTACACTATGGTATCTTGTGAGTCTTGCTTGCCAGTACTTGTCTGTACTGACCCCTTTGGGGCTGTTGTTTCCGCAGACTACGTTTCCGAGGATCCCCATGGTGGCTACTACGTGGAGTATGACGAGGCTGCTGACGAGTACATAGCGGACCCGGGCAGGATCCGAGACATCATGGATGGGCTCCGTCTTTTCATTTCCGGCCTCTTAGGCCTATTTGGATCTTGTCTGTACTCAGACACTTTGGATGCTTCCGCTGTGATGTAATGATGAATTGTTGGGACATGTGTCCTCTGGATGATTGTATTTGCTATCTCTGCTCTAGTGAGAGCTATTTGCAACTTACTTCAATCTTTTGTGTCTTAGAGATATGTTGTGATATCAGTTGTTCTAATGCCGTTGACGTACCATGTGTGTATGTTATGAAGTACGTCAACGGAAGTGTCCTGATTTCTATGGGATGGTTTACGCAGATGATGGATAGTAGAGAATGGATGTCACACGTTTACGTGTTGGCCTGCTCATATTGAGATGTGGGTGCCGGTATGCCCCGTAAGCCATTTGTTCTACTGTTTAGCGGACTGTGAGTATCCTCTAGAAGTCCGGGTGCGACACCCTCCACAGTGTTCGTCCGCCCGACCCTGGTTTCCCTCAGCGTGTTGCTGCATGGCAGCGTTCACCTGAGGCGCGGGTGGGTTGGGACACTGCAGCTGCTGTGAGGGTGGTTGTTGTGGGGGAAGCTGGTAACCACCGTTGTTGTAGCCACCCGTGTTGTTGTTGTCGTACCCATTGTTGTGGTTTGGGCCGCGCTCCTCCCATCTCCCTCCAGCGCGGCCTCCCCCTCGCCCAGGATTGCGCCAGCCGCCTCCTCGAGCGTAGACCTCCTGGCTACCCCTAATGAGGAGGTCTCCCCACATCCTCTTTAGATCGAAACAGTCCTTTGTGGCGTGTGACTACATATGGTGGAACTCATAAAAAGGGCGGTTGTCCGCCACGGGTGCGGCGTCGCTATAGCCTTGCTTGCATTCTGGCTCGGCAGCCAGAACGGCCGGAGCTTTCCATTTGGCATCCACGTCGTCGCTTCGTGCCTTAGTCCTTGTGTTGGGGGCCACCGGCTTGGATTCGTCGGCAGGTGTGCTGTGTCTGAAGAGGCGTGCCTCCTCAGCCTTAGCACACCTGTCGTCCATGTCCACGAGCTCGATGGTGGAGGTGAGGTCGTCCCTGATGCCGAGCTCTTCGAGCATGCGTCATTGGTGACCCCTTCCCAGAAGGCGGCGATGACGTTCGCGTCGGCGATGCAGGCAATCTTGTTGCGCATCTGACTAAAACACTACAGGTACTGACGAAGCATTTGGCCGGGGCGATGGCGTATGCCGTGGAGGTCGTTGTAGGATAGGGGGCACTCGTAGGAGCCCTTGAAGTTGGCGATGAAGTGGAGGCACAACTCCTCGAATGACCCGATGGAGCCCTCCGGCAGATTCATGAGCCAGACGAGGGCAGGACCCTTGAGGGCCATGGGCAGCCAGTTTGCCATGCACTTGTCGCCCCCTTTAGAGCTCCTACACTGAGGCAGTAGAGCTGCATGAAGTCGAGGGGAGGGGTAGTGCCGTCGTGGCGAGATGGCAGCGTCGGGTTGAACTTCGGTGGCCAGGATACCGTGCGAAGTTGCTTGGTGAATGTGAGGGCGCCGCCGACGTAGACCGTGGCACGGGCGTCGAGATCCGCCGGGCGGTTGGTGCCGCTGGCTTTGGCGAGGTCGCGGATGGTGCGCCGCTCGCGCTCATGGCAGCATTCGATCTGTACACGCGCATCTGGTGGAGTGCACAAAATCTGGCAGCTGTTGCTGCTTTCCCAGGCACCTTAGTGGTGGCTGCCTTGTCATGGAACTTGGTGCGGGGATCACCTTGCACCAGCGAGGTTACACCGTGAGAAGGGGGCGTCACATCATGGGCTGCCGCGCTCCTACGCTGACCAGTATCACCTCCCTGCGGCTCCTGCGGGGGACGTTTGCGACGCTGGCGAGCTCCTGGAGGCGGGTGAGCAATGCAACATTTCGTTCCAGTGCAGGCGGGTGCCCAAGCAGCTCCCCGACCAGCAACAGAGCTGCTGCAGGAGTTGGTTTCTCCTAGCGTCCTTGCGTTCCTCACGGTAGTGGGGGCGGATGCTGAAACGCAGGCGTGTCTTAATGCGGCATGTGGGGGGGAGCTTCCTCCTCGGCGCCGTGTTCGCCCTCCATGCTAGCGGTGTTGCGCCGCGTTGCATCATTGTCGTTGTTGTTTCCAGTCGGCTCGACCTGCCCCCGGTGGCGAGCGCGCTCGAAGCAGGTTAGGCGTGGGCTGGTCCGGGTGGCAAGGGCCATGGCGACGTGGAAGCGAAGGAGTGCCTTAGCCCCCTACCTGGCGCGCCAAATGTCGGAGTAGCTCGTCTGTCCTAGATAGGATAGCTTCCAGTGGTTCGAACACTAGGGGCCAAACACATTTCCTTCGCCCCTTGAGGAGGCTTCGAGAGGGAAGCTTGACCACGACAACAATGGCGACATAGAGAGTTTAGCCAGGATCAGGCCACTAGTGTGGTGTAAAACCCTACTCCTGCTTGTCTGATGGATTGCACTACGGTGACTACAGTACAAATGCGAGCTTGTGCTCGGAACATACTACTTGGGATCTATGATGATTTGAGCTCCCCTTCTACAAGGGCGGGAGGGGCCCTTCTTATACCAGCGTTTGGACCTCCTTCCCGCTCATTTGGCGGGAAAGGGTTACCACAAGGTGCCAAAGAGAGGAGCGTCCCGTACTTATGTGCCTCCTGCGCGGTCTTGGTCATCGAGGAAAGCTCCACCATCCATGGCGTCACATTGGGGGCGTCCGGTGACGCTGCCTCCGTCTTGTAGTGTAGACTTGGTCTCCTTCCAACGAAGGGGTAATCTTGGGGGGTCGCTTTGGCGCCCACAATGTCTGCCCTCGATTTATACACGAGAACGGAAACTGCGGCCAAAGAGGCTGTGTGATTCTTCGGCGCCTTTGCCAATGCTCAGAGGAGTGTTCATCAGCGGTACATGGGAAGTCCCCTCTTGAAGGGAGGAGAAGAGGTCCTCTCTAAGGCGCAAGCCCCCAGCGCAGAATAATCCCCCTTGATTAGGCCCACCTAGTGTCTAGGCCCAAAGGTGGCTCCATCACCACGGACGGAGCCCTTGGCCTTGAAATCGCATGTCGGGCTCATCCGCAGCTATCTCCTCAGGGTACACTGGTATCCAGAGGCCCGACAAGCACCAGCTAGCCGAACCCGAAGTGGACTCAATGTTTGGACTCAACCGGATACAAACCGACCCATGAAGGGTTCGTCCATAATAGGACACGCAGGCCCTTTCCTACACATAGTAGGACTCCTCATTAGGCACAACAACATCTTGTTGGGTGCCCTCTCCATACTTCCGCTCACTTGAGTACTTGCGGAAAACAACCTCCTCTTCTTCCTCCATGTGTGTATGCTTGTTTTCCACCATAGAATGTTTGTTTTCCAGCTTGTAATGTTTGTTTTCCAGCTTGTAATACTTTTTTCCAGCAACTCCCTCTTGTTTTCCAACTCCTCTGGATGTTCTCCTCCACACGTGTTTGTGTTATCAATAAACCTGATCATACATAAATGCATATACTTAGGTAGTATAAAATTCTCATGAACAAAAACATCATATTATAATAAGAGTGAGTTCACCTGTTGTTCTAGTAACTTGGTTCTTGATCTTGTCATTGGACCAATTCTAAAATTCATTGAGTTTTTCTTGCACAACAGCATCTTGAACAGGAGAAAGTGTAGAAGAACTAAGGATGTCCTCATCATCCTCTTCCCTTGGAAAGGTGTCGTCCTTAACGTATCAAGGTCCTCACCATGATATGGTGTCAAATCAGCAACATTAAATGAATTACTCATACCAAACTCATCACTAGGAAGATAAATCTTGTAGGCATTATCATTTACTCTTGCAAGCACTTTATATGGACTACCACCTCTAGGCATCAATTTGGACTTGTGCAATCTGGGAAACCTGTCTTTGCATAAATGCACCCACACCATGTCTCCTGGTCGAAATATGACTTCCTTTCTCTTCTTGTTAACTCTCTTAGCTACATATCTTCCCTTCTTATCTAGTGCTTGCTTTGTTTTCTCATTGATCTTCCTCATGGAATCATCTCTTTTTGATGTTTCCATGTTCAATCTTTCTTGTATGGGAAGTGGCAAAAAATCAAGTGGTGTGATGGGTTTAAAAACATACACCACCTCAAAAGGGCACAATTGAGTACTAGAATGCACCGCTCTATTATAATAAAAATTCACATGCGGCAAACAATCTTCACACTCTTGCAGATTCTACTTTATCATAGCTCTCAATAAGGTGGATAATGTGCGATTTACCACCTCCGTTTGTCCATCAGTTTGGGGCTGACAAGTAGTAGAAACCAACAACTTTGTCCCCAGTTTCCCCCAAAGTGTCTTCCATAAGTAGTGTAAGGTCCCCCAGAACAACTGTTCAAGGACACCTCCGATATGCATACATTCACGATCCACGATCACACCAGTCGTGAACAACATATCAAGTTGGTACACAGATACAATATCCATTACACGATTACACAAAACACTTACAAAGGGACATGGTCACATGACCAAGTCTAACACAACTGCCACGCATGGCAAACACACAACACCGTAACACCTGGGGTGTTCCCCCTAAGTAGAAATTGGTTGCTTTCCTTTTTCTTTTTGCATCACATGCATCATATGCATTGCATCATGTTCTTAAAACCACTCAAAAATTCAAACCAATTTAAACTTTCAAAACATGTCTACAATTTCCAATTAAAAGTTACAACCTAAACAACTCAACTTGTTTTCAAATAGTTTGAAGTTGAAATTTATTTAAAATTGCTTGTTAATGAAAATTTCCCTTTTGTTAAAACCCTAATGGTAATTTCAAATTCAAATCAAATCAATCACGCTTGACATGATCCAATTGAGGTTTAAAATTAAATTCTTGCAAATAATTAAATTCAATAAGGTTTCATAATTGTTTGGGTTTATTGAATAAATTGTTTAAAAAATCAAATCTTTATGAAATACTAATGGAAATTCAAATAGCAACTTAAAACTCAAATTAATATTTCAAATATTTGGACATAATGTTAGCATTGCTTTGAATGGCTGTTTTGCAAATTAATAAAATTCATTCATAAAATAAAAACCCAAATCTCTATCCTTTTCTCTCCCTCTCTCTCTTTTCTACAAAAAAAATGTGTGTGCAAACAAAAAAATTAAAAACCAACAAGAGAGGCAGACCAGCCCATTCTTCTTTTCCCCTCTAGCCCACCTGGCCAAGCCCAAGGCCCAACCACCTCATCCCCCACCTCCGTACGAACCCCCTGTCGTTTTCTCTGCAGAAAAGCAACAGCACCACCACCTTCCCCCCCCCCCATGTGCACCTGCCCCTTTATCATCCCCTCCTCCAAGCCTTTCCCCCAAACCCTAACCACCCCATCTCCCTCTCCTACCTCCTCCCTAGCGCCGCCGTTCCCTCCTGTTTCTCCTCCGATCACCTCCCTCCCTCTGTATCTTTTCTCTGAACCGAAACCATGGCTGAATTTGGAGCTCCCCAAGGTGGCCACCGTGGTCGTGGTCTTCGCCTCCCAGCCACGGGAATGGAACCGTGGTGGCTCCCTCTACATCCTCGCTTCCTCGCCGGGTGCTGGGAGCCACCAGGGGGGCCGCGCCGTCGCCGGAAAGCCCCTCCGCTGCTGCACGTCGACACCGCCGCCATCTGCTTCCTCGACGGCAGCAGGTGAGCGCCTCCCTCCTTCCTCTCTCCCTCCCGCTCCGGTCTGCCGCCTCCACACGCAAGCGCACGCCCCAGCAAACCCACCGCACCGCCAGCCACCGTCGCCTTCCGATCACCGTCGAGGAACTGCCTGCACACGCGTAGACTGAACATCTCCTTCAGTTCGACAGAACCTGTTCGGGTTCAGTTAATCGGGCAGATGTGCCTCAAAACCACACCCTACACTTACCTGACAACAGCTCGCAGAGTAGCCCAGTGGCTAGGCAGTGTGTGCTCGCAGCCCCAGGTCCTGGGTTCGATCCCCCCAAGCCACACCCTTTTATTTCTGCCCGAATTTCAGAAACATAGATCTAAGCAATTAATTCTAAAATCCATATAAAATTGAATTTTGCTCCAATTTGAATGATTCAAATTCCTGTGGATTCAAATCTTGTGCCCATTCCATTAGTAACAAAATTGCAACATGTTTCTGTACTAATTTTTGCACTAAATAATTAATTACTGAAAATGCAATAAAAATTGGAAACTTTGGAATTTCATAACTTGAGTTTGGTTCACCCAAATTGAGCAAACTTGGGCTCTAAAAATTGGTCTTAACAAACTCTACACATTGGTATTTTATTTGGACACAATTGAATTAATTTTGAACATGTTTCCCTCTGTTTACTAAAAAGGGCAGAATAAGAATGATTATAAAAACTTGCATAATAAATTCATTAATAACCCAAAAATTATGTTTAATAGCTCAAAATGTTCAGTGAAACATTTGCTACATGTTTTCAACCTTTTCAATGCAATTTGTTTACTGTTTTCCCTAATTAAAAGTGGTGCAATAATCCAATGCTTTAATTAAACCTTTTAAATTGCAAAATTCATAACTTGGGCAATTCAAATCCAATTCCAACATGTAAAATATGTTTCCATGCAAAATTGAATAAGATTTCCAAATATGAACTTTTTTTTTCTGTTTTGAATAATTTAAATTGCTGAAAACAACTGTTTCTTATTTAATGCAATTAAAATTGCCAAATTAATAACTTGCTCATTTTAAATCCAAATTCAACAAATGAAATATGTTTTCCATCTAAAATTTTGTGTTCTTTCCAAATATGAATTTGGTTATCTGTTTTGAACAATTAAAATGGGTGAAAACAACAAATGTTTGTGTAACTCACTTAAGAAGCCAAATTTCATAACTTAATAAGAAAAATTCCAAACTTGGTAAACACCTTTTCAAATTGAAGCTATTGTTGTTTTCTTTTTGTTTCCTCATCGATGCATCATGCTAATCCACCTTCACCTGTTGGTTAGTTGTAAAACAATTATTTCAACCTTAATTCATGGGCTTTCCATATGCAACCCAAATTGCATATGGGTCCATTTAATTATGTTATCTTGTCAACTAGTTTATCTTTGATGCATCCTTAAACTTGTCATGCATCCATATCTTGATCATGCTGGATCTTTTGCCGTAGTAGTAATTGTTGCATCCGGTGTTTGTTCGAGGTTCATTGCTTCTTCCCGGCTAGGACGTTGAGATGATGTGAGCAACGACAAGTTCTTCGGATGTACCTCTACTTGCTGGATTCCAGGCAAGTATACTCACTTGCTGCCAATGGCTGCCTTTCATCACTTGTTACCGATTCTTTCCGTTGTTCTTATTCTAGCCTGTTGATTCGATGCTTGTGTCTCGATCCTATCATATGTTTACCTTGCAACCATGATATAGCCTTCCTTCCACTTCCTATTAACTGTTGTTTGTTTACCTTGTTGGCCCTCGTGTCGTAGCCGCATGCTTAGTGTTGTTTGCGCTCAAGTCTTGTGGTCCGTCTTATCACCTGTTTAGTTGATAGTTGGGTTTCAATTCAATCAACAACATGTTAATGTTTTGGGTAATAATAATTTGATGATAAGGCACCGGCAGGAGGCCCGGGTTAGGGTTTTGAAGCCTGCTAGTGTCGACCCTAATTAGGAAAAGGGTCTTGTCTACTGATCCATGTTGAGCGTGCTCACCGCATCCGGGTGGTGGTATGGAACCCCCCTCGACTTAGACCTGATTTGCAGCTTGTCCGAAGAGCCACACTTAGTTCGGGTGTTCCATTTGCTCCTTGCATAATGGGTTGCCCCCCTTTGTTACTGATGATGATGATGATGATGATGATGCATATAGGGCGAGGCCTGTATTGCCGGGGTGTTGCGTCCTGCGGGAGTTTTGCACACTTGCGCTGAGTATTCGGCTGCGTGGCTGGGACCTTATAGCTCCGTGGCTCCTAGGATGGGTTGTAGAGACGGTTTGGGTCGTGTCGAGCCAACCTGAGTTTTAGTTGGTGGCTCGAGTGTGTACGGGTACTGGAGCACACCCTGCAGGGATAAATCTTCTCGAGAAGCCGTGTTGTCCGCGGTTATGTGACGACTTGGTGAAAGTACTGGCTAACAAGTACTCAGACAACTTACACCTAACTATAACAACTTGACTAGTAATATAGATTACTTCCACCGTCAAAATGAATGTCACCTTAACCAACAATGTGAGTTATCCTTGGGTTGCTTCCTTAGTAGGGGGTAACATTGGATGGGTATTGTTTGGTGAGTAGTTGTAGTTGGTTACGATACACTATCTTATCCCCCTCTTTTAGCCGGATGTTGTAGTGAGTTTCTGTAGTTGGTTAGTGCCGCCCGCTGCCGCTTATTTGCTACAACCCCTTCCTTTCCGTTGAACCCAAATTATTTGTATCTTGTGATGACTGGTTACGTCGGTATCTTGTGAGTATGGTTTATCCACTTGCCAGTACTTAACCGTACTGACCCACGAATCCTTTTTCGTGGCTGCATATTCAATATTGCAGTCAACAGGTTTGAAGTCTGACGACGTTAGCTTGGGAATCCCTCCGGCTTGGCCTGGGCAGGGATTGGACGCTCTCGGTTATGTTCAGGACTCTTAGTCCAATTTGTATCTTGTCCGTAGTCGGACACTATGTTGTTTCTTCCGCTGTTATTTGGATCTTTGTATTGTATCAGTTGTATCCTTGGATCGTTTGAGTCCTCTTGTATATATCTTTTCTGTTGTTGTTGTGGATTATTCATGAACCGTTGTGATGTTATCAGACGTGGCAACCTGGAATCGGTTATTATGTGGATTTTGGCGGGAATGCTGAAATCTGCATAGTGCCCGATCTTGGGGGCGTCACAAATGGTATCAGAGCCTTGGTTCCGATTCCCGAGATTGTTTCGATACGAATGGTTATCGAAGCAACGGGTCCGCAAAGCCTGTAGGATAACCTAGCTAACGGTCGTTGTTTCTAGAGTGTCAAAAACTATTTCTGCTAAACTATTTTGGAAACATCTCAATAGGATTCTTGTTTTCTCCTTATCTCTATTCTACTTCCCCTCCCATCTTATTTGTTTTGGAGTCTCCCCCCTTGTCTATCTTTCAAAGTTTTAGGATCCTACGTGGGTGGACGTTTTCTGAGCCTTTAACCTAATAGGTTCGATCATCGGAAGATTCCTGGTGGAAGAACATCGTTGTCACTCGGAGCAATAATCTCTTGTTAGTGGTGTCGAGAATCCCTTGTTAGTGGTGTCGAGGAGATCAGCTGGAAGCATGAAGAATCGATAGTTGAACTTATTTCCCCTCCCGGGTTAGCAGGTGGATTGCGAGGGTGCAATCCCTTGTTAGTGGTGTCGTCTGTAACACCTGGGGTGTTCCCCCTAAGTAGAAATTGGTTGCTTTCCTTTTTCTTTTTGCATCACATGCATCATATGCATTGCATCCTGTTCTTAAAACCACTCAAAAATTCAAACCAATTTAAACTTTCAAAACATGTCTACAATTTCCAATTAAAAGTTGCAACCTAAACAACTCAACTTGTTTTCAAATAGTTTGAAGTTAAAATTTATTTAAAATTGCTTGTTAATGAAAATTTCCCTTTTGTTAAAACCCTAATGGTAATTTCAAATTCAAATCAAATCAATCATGCTTGACATGATCCAATTGAGGTTTAAAATTAAATTCTTGCAAATAATTAAATTCAATAAGGTTTCATAATTGTTTGGGTTTATTGAATAAATTGTTTAAAAAATCAAATCTTTATGAAATACTAATGGAAATTCAAATAGCAACTTAAAACTCAAATTAATATTTCAAATATTTGGACATAATGTTAGCATTGCTTTGAATGGCTGTTTTGCAAATTAATAAAATTCATTCATAAAATAAAAACCCAAATCTCTATCCTTTTCTCTCTCTCTCTCTCTCTCTCTCTCTCTCTCTCTCTCTCTCTCTCTCTCTCTCTCTCTCTTTTCTACAAAAAAAATGTGTGTGCAAACAAAAAAATTAAAAACCAACAAGAGAGGCAGACCAGCCCATTCTTCTTTTCCCCTCTATCCCACCTGGCCAAGCCCAAGGCCCAACCACATCATCCGCCACCTCCGTACGAACCCCCTGTCGTTTTCTCTGCAGAAAAGCAACAACACCACCACCTCCCCCCCCCATGTGCACCTGCCCCTTTATCATCCCCTCCTCCAAGCCTTTCCCCCAAACCCTAACCACCCCATCTCCCTCTCCTACCTCCTCCCTAGCGCCGCCGTTCCCTCCTGTTTCTCCTCCGATCACCTCCCTCCCTCTGTATCTTTTCTCTGAACCGAAACCATGGCTGAATTTGGAGCTCCCCAAGGTGGCCGCAGTGGTCGTGGTCTTCGCCTCCCAGCCACGGGAATGGAACCGTGGTGGCTCCCTCTACATCCTCGCTTCCTCGCCGGGTGCTGGGAGCCACCAGGGGGGCCGCGCCGTCGCCGGAAAGCCCCGCCGCTGCTGCACGTCGACACCGCCGCCATCTGCTTCCTCGACGGCAGCAGGTGAGCGCCTCCCTCCTTCCTCTCTCCCTCCCGCTCCGGTCTGCCGCCTCCACACGCAAGCACACGCCCCAGCAAACCCACCGTACCGCCAGCCACCGTCGCCTGCCGATCACCGTCGAGGAACTGCCTGCACACGCGTAGACTGAACATCTCCTTCAGTTCGACAGAACCTGTTCGGGTTCAGTTAATCGGGCAGATGTGCCTCAAAACCACACCCTACACTTACCTGACAACAGCTTGCAGAGTAGCCCAGTGGCTAGGCAGTGTGTGCTCGCAGCCCCAGGTCCTGGGTTCGATCCCCCCAAGCCACACCCTTTTATTTCTGCCTTTTTCTTTTTCTGCCCGAATTTCAGAAACAAAGATCTGAGCAATTAATTCTAAAATCAATATAAAATTGAATTTTGCTCCAATTTGAATGATTCAAATTCTTGTGGATTCAAATCTTGTGCCCTTTCCATTAGTAACAAAATTGCAACATGTTTCTGTACTAATTTTTGCACTAAATAATTAATTACTGAAAATGCAATAAAAATTGGAAACTTTGGAATTTCATAACTTGAGTTTGGTTCATCCAAATTGAGCAAACTTTGGCTCTAAAAATTGGTATTAACAAACTATACACATTGGTATTTTATTTGGACACAATTGAATTAATTTTGAACATGTTTCCCTCTGTTTACTAAAAAGGGCAGAATAAGAATGATTATTAAAACTTGCATAATAAATTCATTAATAACCCAAAAATTATGTTTAATAGCTCAAAATGTTCAGTGAAACATTTGCTACATGTTTTCAACCTTTTCAATGCAATTTGTTTACTGTTTTCCCTAATTAAAAGTGGTGCAATAATCCAATGCTTTAATTAAACCTTTTAAATTGCAAAATTCATAACTTGGGCAATTGAAATCCAATTCCAACATGTAAAATATGTTTTCCATGCAAAATTGAATAAGCTTTCCAAATATGAACTTTTTTTTCTGTTTTTAATAATTTAAATTGCTGAAAACAACTGTTTCTTATTTAATGCAATTAAAATTGCCAAATTAATAACTTGCTCATTTTAAATCCAAATTCAACAAATGAAATATGTTTTCCATCTAAAATTTTGTGTTCTTTCCAAATATGAATTTGGTTATCTGTTTTGAACAATTAAAATGGGGGAAAACAACAAATGTTTGTGTAACTCACTTAAGAAGCCAAATTTCATAACTTAATAAGAAAAATTCCAAACTTGGTAAACACCTTTTCAAATTGAAGCTATTGTTGTTTTCTTTTTGTTTTCCTCATCCATGCATCATGCTAATCCACCTTCACCTGTTGGTTAGTTGTAAAATAATTATTTCAACCTTAATTCATGGGCTTTCCATATGCAACCCAAATTGCATATGGGTCCATTTAATTATGTTATCTTGTCAACTAGTTTATCTTTGATGCATCCTTAAACTTGTCATGCATCCATATCTTGATCATGCTGGATCTTTTGCCGTAGTAGTAATTGTTGCATCCGGTGTTTGTTCGAGGTTCATTGCTTCTTCCCGGATAGGACGTTGAGATGATGTGATCAACGACAAGTTCTTCGGATGTACCTATACTTGCTGGATTCCAGGCAAGTATACTCACTTGCTGCCAATGGCTGCCTTTCATCACTTGTTACCGATTCTTTCCGTTGTTCTTATTCTAGCCTGTTGATTCGATGCTTGTGTCTCGATCCTATCATATGTTTACCTTGCAACCATGATATAGCCTTCCTTCCACTTCCTATTAACTGTTGTTTGTTTACCTTGTTGGCCCTCGTGTCGTAGCCGCATGCTTAGTGTTGTTTGCGCTCAAGTCTTGTGGTCCGTCTTATCACCTGTTTAGTTGATAGTTGAGTTTCAATTCAATCAACAACATGTTAATGTTTTGGGTAATAATAATTTGATGATAAGGCACCGGCAGGAGGCCCGGGTTAGGGTTTTGAAGCCTACTAGTGTCGACCCTAATTAGGAAAAGGGTCTTGTCTACTGATCCATGATGAGCGTGCTCACCGCATCCGGGTGGTGGTATGGAACCCCCCTCGACTTAGACCTGATTTGCAGCTTGTCCGAAGAGCCACACTTAGTTCGGGTATTCCATTTGCTCCTTGCATAATGGGTTGGCCCCCCCCTTGGTTACTGATGATGATGATGCATATAGGGCGAGGCCTGTATTGCCGGGGTGTTGCGTCCTGCGGGAGTTTTGCACACTTGCGCTGAGTATTCGGCTGCGTGGCTGGGACCTTATAGCTCCGTGGCTCCTAGGATGGGTTGTAGAGACGGTTTGGGTCGTGTCGAGCCAACCTGAGTTTTAGTTGGTGGCTCGAGTGTGTACGGGTACTGGAGCACACCCTGCAGGGATAAATCTTCTCGAGAAGCCGTGTTGTCCGCGGTTATGTGACGACTTGGTGAAAGTACTGGCTAACAAGTACTCAGACAACTTACACCTAACTATAACAACTTGACTAGTAATATAGATTACTTCCACCGTCAAAATGAATGTCACCTTAATCAACAGTGTGAGTTATCCTTGGGTTGCTTCCTTAGTAGGGGGTAACATTGGATGGGTATTGTTTGGTGAGTAGTTGTAGTTGGTTAGGATACGCTATCTTATCCCCCTCTTTTAGCCGGATGTTGTAGTGAGTTTCTGTAGTTGGTTAGTGCCGCCCGCCGCCGCTTATTTGCTACAACCCCTTCCTTTCCGTTGAACCCAAATTATTTGTATCTTGTGATGACTGGTTACGCCGGTATCTTGTGAGTATGGTTTATCCACTTGCCAGTACTTAACCGTACTGACCCACGAATCCTTTTTCGTGGCTGCATATTCAATATTGCAGTCAACAGGTTTGAAGTCTGACGACGTTAGCTTGGGAATCCCTCCGGTTTGGCCTGGGCAGGGATTGGACGCTCTTAGTTATCTTCAGGACTCTTAGTCCAATTTGTATCTTGTCCGTAGTCGGACACTATGTTGTTTCTTCCGTTGTTATTTGGATCTTTGTATTGTATCAGTTGTATCCTTGGCTCGTTTGAGTCCTCTTGTATATATCTTTTCTTGTGTTGTTGTGGATTATTCATGAATTGTTGTGATGTTATCAGACGTGGCAACCTGAAATCGGTTATTATGTGGATTTTGGCGGGAATGCTGAAATCTGCATAGTGCCCGATCTTGGGGGCGCCACTCAACACAACTCAACTCTTCTTCGCATCAAGCCCAAAGAACCACATGCTGTGCGTGCGCGGCTAATCGAGCCCCACGAAGAAAAGGGGACCCTCATAGCACTCTAAGACCACGCCGCCCTAAATGCCGACTACAAAAGTTCCACCCTGGCGCCAAGGGTTCGCACCTGCACATGCATGCATCAAATGGAAAGCCCGAACTAAGTGTGGCGATTTGGACGAGATGCGAATCGAATCAAATTGAGGGGGGCGCCCATACACGCTTCCCACATGCGGTTAGTGCGCTCATCATGGATCAGTAGACAAGACCCTTTTCCTAATTAGGGTCGACACTAGCAGGCCTCAAAACCACGCCGGGCCTCCTGTCGGTGCCTTATCAGCAAATTATTATTACCTCAAAATTAACAGGTTGTTGTTTAACATCGAGCCCCAGAACATAAAGATGTAGTAACAGAAAGTAATGGGTAACAGACTCAAGTTATTGCGTACCAACTTTATGGATTCCCCAGCTTCCCCCAAAGTGTCTTCCATAAGTAGTGTAAGGTCCCCCAGAACAACTGTTCAAGGACACCTCCGATATGCATACATTCACGATCCACGATCACACCAGTCGTGAACAACATATCAAGTTGGTACACAGATACAATATCCATTACACGATTACACAAAACACTTACAAAGGGACATGGTCACATGACCAAGTCTAACACAACTGCCACGCATGGCAAACACAAAACACACACCACGGAAGAGTAAACACACACAACGTAGTAGAGCCCAATTCATGCCTTAACCTACAGGCTGCTGACCGGGAGACGATCCTAGTTCGCAAGTCCATGAATGCAATACTCCTCCTCGTAGATCTCCTCCTGAGATTCCTTCTCGATGTCTGGCAAGTTAATACCAGGGACGAAACCAATATGAGTACATTTGAATGTACTCAGCAAGACACCCATCATGTAGCTTACCGAAATGCAAGTATGCTTATATGGTGTAATACTAGTGCAAACAAACAACAAATGTTACACATGCTTGGCTACAAAATAAAGTGCAAGCTAACAGAGATACTACCATCCTAATATCAGTACCAAAATGGTACTGGACTCAAATCAAACACATCAAAGACTTAGGTTCACAATCACACAAAGTTTTGCTCACACAACCTAGTCAAAACTGAATACTAGAACACACACAAATGCTATTTCTATATCCAAATGATTTCCAATCATGCATACACTTCCAAAGGTAGTTTTACTGCAAGAAAACAACCTAATAACAAGTGGTGACACATCTATACATGCGAGTAACAAAGTCTCAAACAATCAAACATTTTATTTCAAACAAATACACACATAACAAAGAAAACAGAAAAGATGCTGCATCTAAAAATTAATCCAATCTAGGATTACATAGATCTAGACATCTACAAACCCATCCAATTGGATTCACCTCAAAAATCATTTTTAACTCCTTATAAAAATCCTAGAAAAACCTACTGGTCATTTACCAAAATAGATGGCATACCCATTTGGTAACTCACCTTGATGTGAGGTCAAGCCCTATTGATAGACCTAATCATAAGCTATCCAAAACAATTTGGTTTGAACAAAATGGATACACACACAAAATGTTATGCTCCAAAAGGTGAAACAGACACTATGTGGAAAAACAATTATCCTGACAAAAATAAAAGTGCAAAACTAGATCTACCAACTGGACATGGTTAAGAAAATAATAAACTACTGCTGTGAATTTTTGTTGATTTTAATTTGCATGAAATCTATTTTTAAGAGGGCAAAAGCAATGATCAATTTATCTGCTAGATCCAAAAGGAAAATAAAAGTAGAACGCGGGATGGCTTTACTCGGGGCGCGGCCCAGCTAGTGGCCAAGGCGACCCAGTGTGGCGCGCGCGCAGTCTTGGCGCGGGAAAACATCGGTCAACCACGGCCGTTCATCTCCGGATCGATGGCCCGCAGCCTCTCTTCCTCCTCACCCCCCCTCTCTCTCTCTCTCTCTCTCTCGGACGAACACGACGGCGCGGGGAGGATGGGTGGCTCACCGTGGGGCGGTGGGAAGGGGCGGCGAGGGCTCGGGGGAAATGCAGGTGTATAGGGGTGTCGAGGGTCACGGAGTTGGCGGTCAGGCGCGGTTGCAAACGACAAAGGACGGCTGCACGGCCGCGGCAGCGACCACGACGGCGGCGGCGTCCCTGTACACAAGAGGGAAGGGATCATGTTAGGGAGGGTCTAGGGTCCACGGGGAGTCCAATGGAGGTGGTCACGCGGAATGGGAGAGTACGGGGGAGAGGAGAACCACCTCGGCTGAAACAATGGCCGGCGGCGGGTTTGAGCTCGGGGCGTGCTCGAGGAGGATCCTGGGCTCCTCTGGCTGCTCGAAGGGGGGTGTGGGAGTGTGAGAGGTTAGAGGCGAGAGGGACTCGAGGGTAGAGGCTTATAGCCTCGGGGGTCAGTGAAAGGGAAAGGGTGGGCTCGGGTTGATGTCAATGGTTGGCAAGGGGGCGATCTAGGGGTGTTTTCGACATTGCAAAGGCATGGCATGTTGCCAAGGGGAAAGATAAGACAAGGGGCAAGTCAAACATGGCTCCTGGGGGTTGGGAAAACCAAATCCAAGACCACAAGGGTCAAGGTATGGAGGCCCGTACCTAGCCACATCATCTTGTTCCCCCTCTCTTTCTCATTCTATTTCTTTCTCCACAAACCTTCTAGAAGCCAATCAAGGGATCCTAGGTGGAGTCCAAGTAGCAATGAATCGAAATGGCAAAGTGGTGTTTCCAAATTTGAAAAAAAAACTAAAAGAAAACATCCGTCCAAAACTATAACTGCCACTGTTCCAAAAATTAAGAAAATTCAGTTAACACTTAGCAATTTTCTAAGTGTTGGAAAACAGAAGAAATGAGCAAAAAGTTTGGAATGTTTTCAGAGGGTAAAAGGATTCCAATTTTTGTTTTAAAAGTTGTAACTTGTTAAAAATGTTTTAAACTTTCAGAAAGATCTTTTGGAAACAAATTTGGAATAGTGGAAGGCTATGAAAACATAGTGGAAAAAGCTGTACTTTCTCATTTTCTCTGTTTTCTAAAAATGCAACTTTCTGCCTTATTTTTCTTTCACAAAAACAACAAGCAAAAGATCATTTTTAATGTTCCAAAAATCAATCCAAGCTTATAGATTTGTAGTCCATATAACAAGGAACAAATACAAGTCAGGAAAACACAAAATGGGATATGATAGCCTAGTGAAAACAAGTGTGGAAAACAGGTACTTGGCTATATTTTCAGGGAATCCTTTCTATAGGAAACTTAGAAGAAAACTTCCATCAATCATTTTTGAAACTTTGTTTTCTTGGATCCAACAAAGCTAAAAGTTTATTTTAAGATGAAATCAAGAATGATCCAAGTCTTGGAATAAAAGTTCACTCAAGTAACATCAGGGAAAGAATTATAGAATTGTTTTCATGAAAATTTGATATTGGTTTTTATAAAGAATCAAAACTTGCATTGCAAATATGATTAAGATCATAAAAACATGTTGGTTCAAACAAGAATGTTGTTAGAAAAAAATTTGTTCGTCCTAATTTTTGCCTCCTTGAACTACAGTACAAGGTTCCAAAAACTGGGGTGTGACAAGTAGCTCATAAACTTCATGTCACAGTCAGACACAATAGTTCTTGGTACTCCATGTAATCTCACTATGTCCTCGAAAAAAAAACATCAATATGTGACGCATCGTCGCTCTTGTGGCATGCAAGAAAGTGTGAAATTTTAGAAAATCTATCCACTACCACAAATATAGAATAATTTCCTCTTCTTGTTCTTGGTAATCCTAGCACAAAATCCATACTAATATCCTCCCATGGAGTAGTAGGTGCAGGAAGAGGAGTATACAAACCATGAGGATTTAATATTGATTTAGCCTTGTTGCAATTGATGCAACGCCTCACAAACCTATCCACATCTCTCCTCATGTGTGGCCAGTAGAAGTGATCAGCCAACATGAGTAATGTTTTTTCACGCCCAAAGTGGCCCATCAAACCACCAGTATGTGATTCCTGCAATAATAAATGCAAGTACGACTCGGGTACACATAATTTGTTAGATCTAAACAAATATCCATCATGCACAAGAAATTTATCCCATGCTTTCACATTAGAACAATTCACACATGCAACCGTGAAATCATGATCATGAGCATACAAATCTTTCAAACTCTCTAAACCAGGAACTTGCACATCTAGTTGTGTTAATAACATATTTTTCCTAGATAGAGCATCAATAGCTACATTATCTTGGCCTTTCTTGTACCTAATGATGTATGGGAAAGATTCAATGAATTCAATGCAATTAGCATGACGTTTATTAAGACTAGATTGGCTCTTTAAAAATTTCAAAGCCTCATGATCAGAATGTATGATAAATTCTTTTGGCCACAAATAATGTCCCCAAACCTCAAGAACTCTAACAAGCGCATACAATTCCTTATCGTAAACAGAATAATCCAATTGGGCACCATGTAACTTCTCAGAAAAATAAGCCGCGGGTTTGTTTTCTTGCATAAGCACTCCACCAATTCCAACACCACTAGCATCACATTCAATTTAGAATTGTTTATTGAAATGAGGAAGTATTAACAATGGGGCAGAAATCAAATGTTTCTTAATATCATCAAAAGCAATATCTTGTGTAACACCCCATTCTAATTTAACACCTTTTTTAGTTAGATCATTTAAAGGTGCAGCAAGTGTACTAAAGTCTTTCACAAATCTTGATGGAGGGATGATAACCCGGTAGGCTAACACCAAGGGGAAACCCGGCCCAAAGGTAATCGTACAAGACCCGGCTCAAGGAAGAGGAGCTTCTAGAAGGCCCAAGAAGGACGTAGGCCTTGTAACCCGGCCTTTGGGGTTACTATTAGGAAACTTAGGGTTGTGTGCGGTTTCCGGGTAGGATTCCGAGTGTGCCTTGTATAGGAAGCCAGGGAGCCGGGTAAGATATAAGCCGGCTCCTAGGGTTAGGAAAAGAGAGTTTCACCAGATATTCGAGTATCCCTGTAATACGGGAGCTGATAGTTGTAACCCTAGATCGGAGACTCGGTGACATTATTGCCAGAGCTACCAGATCGATTGATAGCATGATTTCCCCTGAGCTAAACCCTCTCCCAAACACCAGAGTCGAATTGCCCCAAGATAAGTTAGCCCTGGTAACGCCTGCCGTGATTATCCCACAACAGTTGGCGCCCACCGTGGGGCCTACGTACAAGGGTGTTTTCATCACGGGAGAAGCTCGGGAAAGCATGAAGAACCTCGTCGTTGGCGAGATCTACACAAACCCCGAAGGAGAGAAGATGGTAGACGACTTTGGTTGGGGACCAGAGTCGGATCTGCTAGGAACCGGATCTATCGTCACGATCGGCCGAGTCAACGTATTCGTCGGCATGGTACGTACGTCCGGTTCTATTCCTGATGATATTGAATATGATTCTGTGTCAAGAGAAGCGACCTGCGTTCAGTCAGACGGAGAAGAATCGGTCGGGACAGCCGATCCGGTAGAAGAGCCCACCACGAAGAGGGAACAGCCGGAGGAGCCTGTATGGACCCCGCGTGGCCGGGTCATGAGAGAACATGACACCGAGTCTATCCTGCACCTGCTGGAAGATCGATACGAGGAGGATAGCTGCGATGAGGAAGAATACGAGTCTTCGCCAGGCATCGCGCGCCAGGTCGCGGTCTACACAGCCCCTGCAACCAATCTCAATCAGGGAGATGTGACAACGGCCGCGATCGGAGCGGCGCGAGCGCTGGCCCAGCAGCAAGTTCCGGCTGATGGAAACCCGGTTATAGCCCGGGTTGACGGAGAGTCGGCTTCAGTCACCAGCCGTACCGGGGAAAGCGAGCGGCAGAGAAACATGTTTGGGTTTATGGCGAACAGAACACCAGGAGCGGGACCTTTGAATCCGGGAAACCCGGCTCTGTTCAACAACAACCTGATCTTAGATCCCATGGTGCTAGAAATGGTGATAACCCCAAAAAATGCGGCAGAACGCGCCCGAGATCTGGATGTAGCTCGCCGTGCATTGGATCAACAAAGGAGAGATGTTGAAGCTGAGAAACAAGGGATAGCCGCGCGCCAGCGCGAGCTAGAAGAATTGGAGAACCGGCTGCAGGTACAATCGACCAGGATCTACAATCAGAGGCACCAGACGAGATTACCGGCTACAGGTGGAAACCTGCAACCAGCCGCACTGTTCATTACCCCTCAGGATCAACCAATTCCGGCTGTGAATAAGGAAACCGGACATCAAGCTGTAACCCTGGGAGGACAGCCGGCAAACGTGCAAGCCGGGTTACCCACGTTGCAAACAGGAATCGCCACTGGCAATGCAGCTCCACCACCACCACCACCACGATTTCATACTCCACCAGGTCACTTCAACAACGCCATGGATAATGTATATGCAGCAACGTTGGCACTTGATCGCATCCCCGTAGGAGAGTCACCCCATGCAGCGGAGACCCGGCGGGCAATAGATTTGCTGCGCACAGCAATAGTTTAGCAGGCCAATTACCCGGATAACATGAGTGGAATGCACGGAACACCATATGTAAGCCGGCAGAACGGAAATACCGGCCATATCCAGTCTAGTTCGGCGCAGCGGAGGGCAGAGCAGCAGCAAATGCCGCCTCCTCCCCGTAGGCCGGCAACACCTGCAGCATCAGCAACACAAGCTATTGTGGACAGTTCTCGAGCCAGGTGTGCAGCGGTCGGGTCTGCGGTACGAGGGCCGGTAGCGGTTGCACCCCCAGCCGTACCCGCTGCGGGATCGCACGTTTCCCGGGTGAGGCCAGTACGGGCAAACCTAGCCGGGCCCAAGTGTTTGTCGGACGCGATTAGGGCCGAGCCTTACCCGGATAAATTCAAGGAACCACGTAAAGTGGTTAATTATGAGCCGACCATGGACCCGGGAACCTGGTTGAGCAGTTATGAGATGGCCATGTCCATTCGCAACGCATCTGAGAATCTTCAAGCCAAATTTAAGTACCTAATGATGTCAAAGGGAGCAGCAAAGTTATGGTTCAATAACCTACCCGAGAAATCCGTCAATTCCTGGGGTGAGCTGAAAACTGCCTTTATCAAGCACTTTCATGGAACGTGCAGGAAGTTGTTTACGATCGATGATCTAGAGCGATGTGTCCAGAAGAAGGGAGAGTCGGCACGCAGTTGGGTGCGCCGGGTTATGGAAATTCTCCACTCGTCCACTGATATCCAGCCAAAGGATGCATTACAAGCTATGGCGAAAACATGCAAGTACATACCCTTAGTACAAAAACTGAAACGCATGAAGTCTAGCCGGCACGCTTCAGAGGTTACAATGGGAGAGTTGATGGACGCATGCAACAAGCACGCCGCCACAGATACCACAGAGGAGGACGTCGATGATAAGAAAGCAAAAGCCAACGCGAGTAATAATGGAAGACCCGGCAATGGAGCTGCACCGGGTAATAATGGAGGAAATAATGGAAACAACCAGCACAAGCGCCCATATGAAGGAAACTCCGAGATTGTCGCCAATAAAGAAGCCGGGTTTGCGAGACCCAGAGCTGAGGGAAATTTCAACGGAGCAAACTTCAATGGAGGAAATTACCAAGGACCACTAAGGCCTGCTAATCATATAGAGGCCTTCAGGATGCCCTGTCCGCGTCATAGAAGGAACGGCAGGCCGGCTAATCATTCATTGGAGCAGTGCGTAGATTTACAAAGATGGAAGAACGTGGAAATACAAAAGTCCATGCGAGGCACAGGCCGAGGAGCAGGACCGGGTCCAGGCGGAAACCCGGGCAATGGCCCACCCCCGGCTGGCAACGCAGGAGGTGGTAATCCGGGTAACAATCAAGGAGGCGCTGGAGGTTTCCAAGCCAACCCAAAGCAGCTAGGGCAGTACCACGTCCATAGTACGGGGACTTCCAATAAAGATAGAAAGATACTCAAAAGAGCAGTAAACTCGGTTTCTTCAGCTGTTCTGAGATACTTGAGATGGTCAGACCAAGAGGTCACATGGAGCAGGAGGGATCACCCGGAAACAATAGAACATCCGGGTGTGCTGGCTTTGGTAGTTGCACCACAGGTCAATGGTTACGAGCTGAAAAAGGTTCTGATGGATGGTGTGAGTAGCATCAATATCTTATATTGGGAAACTTTCCTACGCATGGGGCTCAAGGAGTCTCAGTTGCAGAAAAGTTCTACAGTTTTTCATGGGATCGTGCCGGGTCACTCAGCGTGCCCAGAAGGAAAGATAACACTAGAGGTTGCTTTTGGAGAATCGAAGGACAATTTCCGAGTGGAGTGGCTCACGTTCGAGGTGGTAAAATTGCGCAGTCCTTATCACGCTCTGTTCGGAAGGCCGGCTTACGCCAAGTTCATGGCCAGGCCGTGTTACGTGTACCTACAGCTAAAGATCCCGGGTCCCAAGCAAACCATTACCATACATGGCAACCGGGTTATAGCAGCTGAGTGTGACGAAGGAGACGCGGCAATGGCAGAACATGCGTGCGGGAAGGAAGAGCTCAAGTATTACCGGTCTCAGGTAGACCCGGAAGATAGAACAGCACTGAAAAGACCGAATACGGAAGATGAGAGAGCAAAATTCAAAGCAGCACAGGATACAAAGATGGTGGCTTTTGTCGAAGGCGATCCCTCCAAGCAATTTGCTATAGGATCTAACCTAGACAGTAAGCAGGAAGAAGCACTCATTGAGTTTATTCGTGGTAATCAAGATGTTTTCGCTTGGATGCCTAGCGATATGCCGGGTATCCCGACCGAGTTAGCTGAGCACAGTTTGAATGTTGACCCCAAGTCCCGGCCTGTGAAGCAGGGCCTGAGGAAAATGAACGAGGAAAGAAGAAAGGCTATAGGAGCGGAGATAGCTCGGCTCCTTGCAGCCGGCTTTATCATGGAGGTCTATCACCCGGATTGGCTGGCAAATCCGGTTCTGGTGATGAAAAAGAGGAACGAGTGGAGGATGTGCATAGATTACACGAGTCTCAACAAACATTGCCCAAAGGATCCGTTTGCCCTTCCAAGGATAGATCAGATTATAGACGCAGTGGCTGGAAGTGACCTGTTGTGTTTTCTGGACGCCTATTCCGGGTATCACCAGATCAAGCTCAAGAAGGAAGATTGGGAGAAAACATCGTTCATAACCCCCTTTGGAGCTTTCTGTTACAAAACCATGACTTTTGGGCTAAAGAACGCTGGCGCAACATACCAACGGTGCATTCAGAAGTGTTTTTAGGATCAGATTGGACGCAACGTTCATGCTTATGTTGATGATGTGGTGATTAAAACCAGGAAGGCAGAAACATTCATTGAGGACCTAAAGGAAACGTTCAGAAATTTGAGAAGATATCAGATGAAGCTTAACCCCACAAAGTGTGTGTTTGGAGTTCCAGCAGGAAAATTACTCGGTTTCATTGTTTCCGAGAGAGGAATTGAGGCAAACCCGGACAAAATTAAATCTATTCAGAATCTGAAAAAGCTCGAAGGCCTGAAGCATGTTCAAAAGCTTACAGGATGTTTAGCAGCATTAAGCCGGTTTATATCCAGGCTTGGAGAGAAGACAATACCTTTATACCGGCTCTTGAGGAAAACCTACAAATTTGTTTGGGACCAAGAGGCGGACGAGGCGTTCGAAACTCTGAAAAAGCAATTATCTGAGGCACCGATTCTGGCGGCACCGGGTCCTAAAGAGCCCATGTTGTTATACGTTGCGGCCGGGCCCCGGGCGGTTAGCGCCGTGGTTGTTGTTGAGCGCAAAGAGGATGGAAAGGATCATCCGGTACAAAGGCTGGTTTATTATGTGAGTGAAGTACTATCGGAAGCGAAGAAGCGTTACCCACATTGGCAAAAGTTAGTTTTCGGGGTATTCATGGCCAGCCGGAAATTGAAACCATATTTTCAGGAACACCCCATAACAGTGGTTAGCTCTATACCAATGGCAGATATTATCAGAAATTCAGACGCGACAGGTAGAATAGCCAAGTGGGCCATTGAGATGGGAGATTATCACATCAACTACGAGCCCAGGTCTGCAATTAAATCTCAAGCTTTAGCTGATTTTATCAATGATTGGACTCACACAAGCATGCCCACAATGACGCCAAGTTCCGAGTCTTGGGTGATGCACTTTGATGGTTCTAAACAGTATGAGGGGTCAGGAGCTGGGGTGGTACTCACATCACCCAAAGGAGACAAATTGAGCTACATGTTGTAGATTCACTTCGATTGCTCCAACAATGTGGCCGAGTATGAGGCATTATTACATGGATTGAGAGTAGCAAAGGAGATGAACATTAGGCGAATATGGTGCTATGGAGACTCGGATCTTGTGGTACAGCAGGTCTCAGGAACTTGGGATAGAAAAGATGCAACAATGGCAGCATATCGCAGAGAGGTGGACAGGGTTGCCGGGTCTTTTTTCGGGTATGAGGTGGAACATATTGACAGGCGAAAAAACGAGGCAGCAGATGCGCTCGCAAGACTCAGCTCGCGCAGAGAGCCGGTTCCACCTAATGTTTTCCTGGACGAGCTATGGCGGCCATCTGTTAAAACCGAGTCTGAGGAAGAGGTGGCTAATCAAGACCCGGATTTGGAACTCGTGGCCACAGTACGTGCCATTCCCGAGTGGACAGAGCCGTTTTTTGGCCTACCTATCACGGGGCGAGTTACCATCGCAGGAAGTTTTAGCAAGGCCAATTCTGAGACGAGCAAAGGGCTATTCTATTATCAATGGGGAGTTGTATAAAAGAAGTGCAGCATGAGTCTTTTTGCGCTATGTAGCACCAGAAGAAGGCCAACAGATTTTGAAGGAGATCCATGAAGGTGATTGTGGGCATCATGCCTCCACAAGATCCCTTGTGGCCAAAGCATATCCACACGGTTTCTTCTGGCTCACGGCCTTAGCGGACGCGGAGCGCTTGGTGGCAAGGTGTGATGGATGTCAAAGGTACGCTCGCCAAACCCATGTGCCGGCTATGGAGTTGCAAACAATCCCATTGACCTGGCCGTTTGCTGTTTGGGGTATGGATATGGTGGGCCCCTTCCACATGTCACCTTGCAAAAAGACTCATCTTTTGGTAGCTATCGATAAGTTTACGAAGTGGGTTGAAGTCATGCCAGTTAACAAATGCGAAGCAATCACAGCACTCAAGTTCCTCAAAAGGATTATATACCGGTTCGGATACCCCCACAGCATAATAACAGACAATGGAACCAACATGTCCTTAGGTGAGATGGAGAAATTTTGCGGGAACAATGGCATACGCCTTAACATAGCTTCGGTAGCCCACCCACGAGCCAATGGACAGGTGGAGAGGGCAAATCAGGAGTTACTTCGTGGGTTAAAACCACGGCTGCGAGTCCCGTGCATCAGAGCTGCTGGAGCATGGGTTGAGGAGTTACCATCGGTAGTTTGGGGAATTAACACTACACCTAACAGATCTACTCAGATGACCCCGTTTTTTATGGTTTATGGTGCAGAGGCAGTGTTGCCGAGTGACATTATTCATGACTCGCCCCGAGTGTCGGCTTATGTCGAGGTGGATAATGAGAAGACCCGGCAGGATGCTGTGGATATGCTAGAAGAACACAGAGAGCAAGCCTTGGAAAGATCAGCCATATATCAGCAGGATCTGAGGAGATACCATAGTCGGCGAGTCAAAACCCGGGTCTTCCAGGAAGGGGACCTGGTATTGCGCTTGGTACAATCAAAGGAGGGAAAGCACAAGTTATCTCCACCATGGGAAGGACCGTTCATCATAAGCCGGAACCTGCACAATGGATCATATTACTTAGTAGATGCAAGGGAAGAGTCGGATAATGTCAATGACACCGCCCACACCACTTCATCTATGCAAGAGAGGGAAAGACCATGGAATGTGGCTCAGCTACGTCCCTACTACACCTAGCATAGGCTAGATTTACAAGTGAATTACACGATGTAACAAGCAGCAGGTTTCAGACGCACTCTTTTCCTATCCAGGGTACCTAAGGGTACTGGAGGGTTTTTAATGAGGCGGCTTTCCGACCTAACTTTTCTCATATCAATAAAGAGATGGTTAAACTATGATATTGTTTCTTTCTTGTTTATTTCTATTAAGTTGTTATCTTTCTGTTTTTTACCTTCTGTTTTTTACTTTACCAGGTAAGTATTAGTTGTTTGCTTATAGTACATTAGTTTTATATTATCTCCTAGATTGTATATATAGGTCTTGGGGGCTGATTGCTTGAATAGCACAGTTACAAACTCAAAGACCCGGCCACGATGCCATTAAGTTATAAGGACCGATTACTTGCAATAAGTACGGTTACAATCTTATAACCGGACAATAGAGCCAAATTTTCTTGGTTTTTCTTGTTTAAGCTTGATGTGACTCGCAATAATGTGGCGTGCTTTGCTAACATATAATCACAATCAGTCATGATGCCCAATGAGACTTGCCTGACCCTGTTTTTATAAAGTTATAGCAGCACTGAATATCCACGCGAAAGTCGGCTTACAACAAAGAGGATCAAAAGGGTCATCTAAACCACAAGTTATGCAGAGTACAAGGTTGACAGCCGGAAACTCACGATATATTAAGCATAACTTCAAACCTACGTGAGTAACTCTAGGTTTTGGGCCTTAGCAAAAACAATTTGCCTTCTTGAAAGCTACAAATCCCTAGACTCGGAAATTCGGGCCTTGGGGACTTGGGAATTTGAGAAAAGCAACAAATTATTTAGCTATTAACCTTAAAAAACCCAAAAATCCGATTCTTGGAGACTTAAGAAATAAAAGTCCACTTGGTCAAAAATCCCGAGACCCGGAAACCGAGTCTCACAGGAGGAAAAAGAGTGAAAATCAGAAAAGCAGCAAAGAAGTTCAAAACTAGGAAATAAACATATCAAGGTGAGGGGCCAGAAGGGCCACCATAGCTATTAAAGTTTAAACGTACTACAAACCAGGCACATAGTATCGAAAAGTGCACAGGCGCACTATTAAAAGAATAATTGTATCAGGCATATTACATAATGCCTATTGGCCGAATAAAGTGTTTGGGGCGAGAAACAAATAAAACCTCACTCGGCATCCATGGCCGAGTCATCAGCAGTGTTCTTCGCGGCCGGGTCTTCCACATGCTCCTCGGTGGTCTTCCCCGCCTCCATGTCCGGGTTAGACGCAGTGTCGGCGCGAGCTGGAGGAGGAACAGCCGGAGTAGATGTAGATGGCGCATTTTCGGCCTCGGCCTTCCTCTTGGCAGCTTCCTCCTTCCACCGTGCCAGCATGTCGAAGGGCTTGGGGAGTTCAGATTGAACCGTCTTGTCATTAGCATGGTAGGGCGGAGTAATCTTGCTCATGTCCAGACTGTCGGCTATCAAGCCCGCCGAGTGACGCGGTTGAGTATGAATGGACTTGTAATCCTTGGCAGTGAACTTGGAGCCGTCGTTGTTGAACTCGGGAAACCCGCCCACGAGCTTTGCCGACTCAAGCCTAGGAAAATAGGCCTTGGCCAGAGCAAGCCCGCGGGTTACCCCAACCCGGCACGCTGAACGCTTCCAGTGCTCGATCCAGGCGGGGATAGTTGAGCACGCCTCAAGCATCTTGTCCACGCCGCCAGGAGCCCCAGGCCACTTCAAAGCCTCCAAGGTCCATTTGGTCCCCACTGAGAATTGCCGGATCACGGCCTTCATCGTCTTTAGCTTTTCAATATCATCGTCATCCATAGCCTGCTCACCCTCCGGCTGTTCCTCCTCCAGCTCGTGCCGACACTGCGTCTAACCCGGACATGGAGGCGGGGAAGACCACCGAGGAGCATGTGGAAGACCCGGCCGCCAAGAACACTGCTGATGACTCGGCCATGGATGCCGAGTGAGGTTTTATTTGTTTCTCGCCCCAAACACTTTATTCGGCCAATAGGCATTATGTAATATGCCTGATACAATTATTCTTTTAATAGTGCGCCTGTGCACTTTTCGATACTATTTCCCTGGTTTGTAATACGTTTAAACTTTAATAGCTATGGTGGCCCTTCTGGCCCCTCACCTTGATATGTTTATTTCCTAGTTTTGAAACTTCCGAGGAACATAAGATGAATGAGTTTGGGGAATACCGGCTCGGCGAGCGGGGGATGAAGGGATGCCCGGGTTAAGAGGATCGTCACCCGGAGAGTTCCGGGTTACCCTACGTTTGACTGGGGCAGGTTCCTTCAAGTTTGATGAATCGATTAAGCGTTGGTTAAGTTCGCACATGTTAGCGTACGAATATGGTTTGGAGGCAATAGAGGAGTAAGGCACCTTGAAGACAACTCCCCGGGTCCTCCTCTTCGCCCCAACCTCTACTTCTGGTTCAACCTCTCTCTCATCCGACTGTATATCCTCTTTGTCCTCCAGCCCTGGAAACAAGGTACGTTGTTGGAAAAGGGGAAAAGGTTGATCTAAAAAAGTTAACAAAAGAAAGGATGTGAATGAGACTCGGGTTTACCTTCGTCGCTATCAACCGGCTCCTCGTCTTCTTCCGAGTTTTTGGAAGGGGGAGGAGTAACTATCTTCCAGAATGCGTCATCTTCCTGAGAGAGAAACACCATGACAAGGGTTAGTAAATGTACATAAGGAATATTAGTCGAATGAAGGGATAATCTCTGTGTCTTACTGGAGGAGCCGGGTTATCTCGCGTGAAGGGGTTAAGCCCAGCTATATTCTTGATGGTGTCGAGTTCCTCGGCTAAGATGGTCTTCATGAGCTTGTTTATGTCACCAGCCGGGTAATTCTTCTCCGAGTATCGGAGAGAGTCGGTAAGGTGCCCGGAGTAGTGACACATGAGTTTTGCCCGGGTGCTGTTAGGTTGAATCCGGCAGCTTATCCTAGTTTTAATCAGATTGAGCCCAAGGAGACCATGGGCCGAGAGTACGGCAAATTTGTGGAGGAGAGGCTGGATAGACTGCCTCTCGGCCTCAGAAGCAAAAGAGCTGAGATTATCGGAAAGATTGAGGAGATCGTCGGTGAAACTCGGCAATGGCTTTTCGCCGGCTAAGGAGGTGTCCTGACAGTAAAAATAAGTTTTCTGCCAGTGTTTGACGTGCGAAGATAGGCTCAAAGTCGGCATAAGGGAGTTTTTCCGCCTCTGGATGGAGACCCCTCCACAGACTAGGGGGGCCCCATCGCCGCTCTCTCGGCACGGCTTACATTGGAAGAGTTCGAGGAACAAAGCTAAATTTGGAGGAATGCACCGATACGATTCACACAAAACTATGAAGTGAGTGATGTTAAGCATGGAGTTGGGGCCGATGTCAAATAACCGGAGCTTGTAGTGGTCCAGGAGTTCACAGAAGAAAGGGTGACCCGGGGGGCGGAAACCCCGGATCACATGTTCGACAAAGAACACCACCTCGTCAAGACCCGGAGAAGGCCGAGTCTCCTCGCCGGGTATCCTCCAGTGGATCTCCTCCCTGGTGGGCAGAACACCCGACTCCGTAAGCTCGTCAAGCTTAGCCTTTGTAACAGCCGATCTCGCCCAGTTGGCGGAGATCGATTGACTCGGCTTTTGCTTTCCGGCCGGGTGTTTTCCCTTCAGCATAGCGCTGGCCTTAGGAGCCATTTGTGAAGATCTAAAAAAGAGGCAAATGCAGAGTATGAATATCGAGAGATCCGGAAACTACACCTATCCGACTTATTGAGAAGTACTTGCAAAAATTTGGTGGATCGGATCCAGTCAAGAACACATAGAGGAAAGGTACGCGATTACTAATGGAGAAAGTGTATTGAAAGGCATGCACGTGGATATAACTAAGTGTGAGTTGTGGAAAGTGTGAGATTGCGAAAATGTGATGATCTAGTGAGAAATAGCGAGGAACTATAGGATAAAGCTAGATCCAATCTATCCGCGCGAAATCCAGATTCAAGATCCAAGAAATAGAGGGAGCTCACCGGAGGGGTTGAAGGAAACGTGCGACGAAGGGGTCAGCCTCGACGGCGGTGGCGTTTTCGGATTCCCGGCGGCTCGCTTGCGGGCGCTGCGGCGGAGATTGACGGCGGCATCACGGGTCCGGGCGGCGGCGGCGCGATTCCGGTAGGCTCGACGGCGGTGTGGTTCCGCTGGGTGCGGGCTGGAGCTCGGGCTCGCACACGCAGGAATGAAGTGGAGAGAGGAGGGAGATGAGAAATGGATATTGGATCTAGGGTTACCCCTTGGATGCCTATTTATAGGTGAGGGGAGGAAAAATGCCCTAGGTTTAGGCGGCAAGGGCCAGATTTTCGGAAAAATATTATTCGGCCGGATATTTTGGGATAAGTATTAAAGCGCCCGTTGCGGGATATCCGGAAAGGGATTAAAATGGATTGCGAGCGTGATATCCAGACTGATTGGCAACGGTGCGAATCCGGGTCTTGTCACATTTCCTCGGAGTGTTGACCCGGGAAAATGATGTTTGACTCGGGAAAAACCGGGTTATTATATGGACCGCCTATGGAGCAAGGCCTAGCTATTATCAAAGAATACTAACCCGGTATCTTGTGAATTTGAATGTTTATTGTTTTGCAGGGAATAGCGTGCGCTTCATGGTTGATCCCGAGAAGCCCAAGCTATTTTGGGGACTACTGATGGAGGGATGATAACCCGGTAGGCTTACACCAAGGGGAAACCAGGGCCAAAGGTAATCGTACAAGACCCGACTCAAGGAAGAGGAGCTTCTAGAAGGCCCAAGAAGGACGTAGGCCTTGTAACCCGGCCTTTGGGGTTACTATTAGGAAACTTAGGGTTGTGTGCGGTTTCCGGGTAGGATTCCGAGTGTGCCTTGTATAGGAAGCCAGGGAGCCGGGTAAGATATAAGCCGGCTCCTAGGGTTAGGAAAAGAGAGCTTCACCAGATATTCGAGTATCCCTGTAATACGAGAGCTGATAGTTGTAACCCTAGATCGGAGACTCGGCGACATTATTACCAGAGCTACCAGATCGATTGATAACATGATTTCCCCTGAGCTAAACCCTCTCCCAAACACCAGAGTCGAATTGCCCCAAGATAAGTTACCCGTGGTAACGCCTGCCGTGATTATCCCACGACAAATCTCCTATAAAAACCAGCCAAGCCATTAAACTTCTTATTTGATTAACTTTTATTGGAATAGAATTTTTTTAATAGCTTTAATTTTAGATTCATGAACTTCAATACCATGCTAAGAAACAACATATCCCATAAATATGACCTTATATTTGCAAAATGTGCACTTAGCAAGATTACCATAAAGTTTATTTTCACGTAATACATGCAAAACTTGTCTAATATGATCCACATGCTCATAGTTATTGCGGCTGTAAATTAATATATCGTCAATACACAACCACAACTTGCCAAAAAAATATCTCAAAACATGTTTCATTAGTCTCATGAAAGTACTAGGTACATTAGTTAAACCAAAAGGCATCACTAACCATTCATATAAACCAAATTTTGTCTTAAAGGATGTTTTCCACTCATCCCCCTCTTTTATCCTAATTCGATGATAACCACTATGCAAATCAATTTTAGAGAAAATATCAGCACCACTTAATACATCTAACATGTCTTCCAAACATGGTATAGGATGAAGATAACGAATAGTGATGTTGTTAATTGCTCTATAATCTACACACATGCGCCAAGTACCATCTTTCTTAGGCACTCAAATAACAGTAACATCACAAGGAGATAGGCTAATGCGAATATACCCTTTATCAAGAAGCTCATACTTGTTGTTGAATTTATTTTGTTTATTGGATATTGGTCATATAGGGGGCTCGGTTTGGCAATGTTGCTCCAGGTATCAAATCAATTTTATGCTCAATGCCACGCAATGGTGGCAACCCTGCTGGTACCTCCTCTGGAAAAATATCATCAAACTCGTGCAACACATCAGAAACACCAATAGAGAGAGGGGTCATGTAATTAGAAACCAAAATTTCTCCCTTGTGCATTAGCACTATAGTGACTAAACTAGGATCCTCACTAAACTCTCTCAATTCCCTTTCTGGCTAACATGCATAGTAGGGTCACTCCCTCACTTTTATTTTTACTACTCAGATTAGTTTTGCTATTTTCACTCACAGAAATATTATTCTCTCGATCCTTCTCAAGATTTACTTCTATTTTTTGACGAGACTCATTTACAATTTGCTGTGGTGTCATAGGCCTCAAAATTATGTTCTTCTCATGCCAATTCAACTGATAAGTATTTGCGCTCGCATTGTGTATAGCACTAGTGTCAAACTGCCATGGTCTCCCAAGCAACATGTGACAAACATACATAGGCACCACATGACACTCAATGGTGTCCTTATATGGTCCAATTTGAAACTCAACTCTCACCATGTAGCTTTGAAACTCAACTCTCACCATGTATCTCACCTTTCATCTCTCCTTTGTCACTCATCCACTGAATATAAGAAGGATGAGGGTGTGGGATATATCTCAATTTCAGCTTTGCACATAAATCTTTGCTTGCTAAATTTCTGCAACTTCTTCCATCAATAATAACTTTGCAAGCCATTTGAGGGTCTACAATTGCTTTAGTTTGGAATAGATTGCATCTCTGATTTTATGGACTTGGAACAACACTCAAAGCTTTTTTTGTGCAAATAATAGAAGGATAATGTGTAGCATATGCATCAAGTGGGCCATCATCATCACAACCATCCTTCTCATTAGGATCAACATCATCACCTGTTTCATACTCATTATCCTCATTAAAAAGCATGATCTTCTTATTAGGACAATCTCTCTTGAGGTTCCCTTTCCCTCCACATGTATGGTAGCTCATATCTCTATTTCTTGCCATAGACATAGTAGATCCACTAGAACTTTCTGCTGGTTGTACTGTTTTTTTGTGTTAGAGGTACTAGTCTCGGGTTTAGAAGGGGTAACACCAAAAAAGTGAGATGTTTGTGGTGGTGGTGACGAAAAGGCAGAATTTATAGCATTAAATGTCCTCCTAGAACTCATCCTTGCCTCCTCGACCAGCTATGCCTCAGCTTCTCTTGCATGATGTAACAATTCATTCATGTCATTATATTGAAGATGCCTCACAATGATCTTGATTTTAGATTGCAAAACTGAGAGAAAATGTTGCATAGTATGTTCTGGTTCCTCTCTAACCCGAGCTCTTTGGAGAATCAACTCCATCTCTCTATAATATGCATCCATTGACAATGTGCCTTGCTTCAATTGTTGGAATTTATCATAAAGAGTTATAATGTAATTCTTTGGCACAAATCTATCCCTCATAACTTGCTTCATTGTCCTCCATGTAACAACTTATGGATTACAATTTTCTGCCCTCAATTGTGTAATATTATCCCACCACAAAAGAACATAGCCATCAAACCCAGAAGATGCAAGTTTATCTTCCTATCCTCAGTGTAGTCATGCAATTTCCAAAGCTTCTCAATTTTCAGCTCCCACATCAAATATTCCTCCACATCATCAGTATCAAAAGTGAAAGGAGGGATATAAAATTTTGGTTTTCCCAAACCACCATCTTCTCTATTGTTTTTTTGGAGATTGTACTCTTCTAACATATGCATTACCCCCACGGCCATGGAGGGCATTACCTCGACCACCCTCCAAATTAGCATCATCATTAGCATTGGGATTAATATGGCCTTCATGAGCTCTTTGTTGTTGCACTAGAGTAGCCAAATTAGCAATCTGTCTTGTCAAATTTGTCACAGATTCTTGCAAAACATCAACACATTCTTGAGTAGCAGCATCTTCTATTTTCATATCCAAAGTGTTCAATTTTTCCTCAAAGCATCATCATTTTTCTATATTTAGGATGCAATCCTTTTGTACATTGTATCTCTCAAATCCTCATACTAATTCCACTTCACAATATGCTCAAGTTTCTTCTTAGTCTGCACATCAAAATCATTAGAAGAATCCATGATTAATATGTTAGTTAAATAAAACAAATATAGGATGTGGTGTTCTCTCACAACTCACTCAAAACATAAAAGAAAGGTGTATCTGACTGTTCCAAAGTGAATACTTACCAACACGTAATAGTAACTAGTGTGACTTGGTGTGAAGAATAGAATACCAAGGAGTTTTAGATATCACTAAGGCAGAACATGGTATATAGTGGGGCTTGGTATGGATACCTAACAACACCAAATTACAAACCTATTTGTTGTTTGTGTGATACAAAAATTCACCTAGCAAACACACACCAATATGGAGACAAATGTGGCAAGCAACTATATGGATGAAAAAGTTGCAATGCACTCGAAAGACACTAGCCAAGCTCAAGGAAAACGTGCACAAGATTGCTCAATTATAGTGTCAATGTATAGCAATGATCAAAATAGCCCCAATCACAAATGATGATATAGTACTCTCGGCCTCTTTTGATATTTTTCTGTTTTCTGTTTTCTATTTTTTTATACTTTTTCAATGTCCAATAACAACTATGACCAAAAATAAAAGATGATAAAAAAAAGACACACTGATATGATGATATTGAGCATCCTGTAAAGAGCACAAAAAGAGCTAGGCTTGTAGGCAATGTACCTAATTTTATGCTGTAGAAAGGTACTGTCTATGTCTCACGAGTTTAAGAATGGAGATCCTAACGAAATTGCAAAAGAAAACAAAAATAAAAACACTAAGACTCACCAGATAGCTCACGATAGAGCTGCGAGTTTTTGTTCCGGGCAATAGAGTGGCGCGGTTGTATTTGTAGGTGGGCGCACATGGCAGCATTTTAATTGATTCTATGCCGGGCAGAGCAGGACACCGAGTCCTACTAGAGCTAGGATGCGCGCGACAGCGTTTTCCACAAATCCATGCTGGGCAGGAGACTGACTCCGATTGCAGCTAGGCGCGACAGCGTTTTGCTATGTTCTTTGTCGGGCGGCAACATAGATCCGATACACACTAGAACAAAGGCGGCAGCGGTTTGGAAACTTTTGGTGCCGCGGCAGCAACTAGGAACCAAATCAAATTAGGAGATCCATGACAGGGATTTGGAGGAAACCGTGCCACGGTAGAAATCTATCCCAACTCGATAGGAACTAGAGAACATAACTCAGATAGGATCTGTTTTCGATAATTTTTGGGTGGACACTTGAACTAAACTCGAAGAACAACTAAGATCCCTAACCCTAAATGAAACTAAATAGACTCAAAAAGAAAAATAGAAATGCAAGATCAACACAAAACATCAATTAGGGATTACAAAATTGGGATGATCTAGGCTTTGGCAATGATCTAAACAACTATTTTTGTGGGGATTTTTATGTATAGGTATGAAAAACAACTAAACTACGGGGATGAAATTATCTCACTGAGGCAACCTAGAAATCTTATATCAATATGATGAGGGGTGACCAGATCTTCTCAATGGGCTCACTGATAATTTGTGGATGATAACTAGTGTCTTGCAACCAACTCTCCAGCTATTCCCTGTCACCAATTGCAACAACTCGTAACCCCTTGGATATTCGAAAATCTACACTCTTGCATGAGTAGCCATCGACTACAAGTGGTCCTATATCTTCTAATTCCCAATGGAACATCAGATGACACGTAGAATTTGCAAGTTGGTATACTTCAAGATGAATGCTTCTTGCAATCAAACAAGAGGTTCTAGTTATCCTTTTCTTGAACAACAACATCATTATGTGTAGAAACTAGTAGAGAGCTAGGGATGCCCTTATCATCCTCCCCTTGAAAAGGCGTCGACCTCGACCCATCAAGGTCATCTCCATAGTATGGTGTCAAATAGGCAACATTGAAGGAATTACTAACACCAAACTCATTTGTGGGAAGATCAATCTTGTATGCATTATTAAATTCGGCCAAGCACTTCATATAGACCAGCACCACGTGGCATCAACTTGGACTTGCGCAATGTAGGAAATCTATCCTTGCAAAAATGCACCCATACCATATCACCGGGCTGAAATAACACCACCTTGCGCTTCTTGTTAACATGGTCAGCCACATGTTTTCCCTTCTTCTCAATTTCTTCCTTGGTATTCTCATGAATTTTCCTCACAAAATTTGCACACTTAGATGCCGCCATATTAACTCTCTCTTGTATAGAGGTGACATCAAATCAAGTGGAGTAATGGGTTTGAAACCATAAACCACTTCAAATGGAAAAAAATGAGTAGTTGAGTGTACAACCATGTTATAAGAAAACTCCACATGTGGCAAACACTTCTCCCACTCTCGCAGATTTTCTCTTGATCATGGCTCGCAGTTGTGTTGATAATGTGTGATTTACTACCTCTGTTTGTCCATCAGTTTGGGGGGTGAGAAGTAGTACTAAACAACAAATTTGTTCCCAGCTCCCCCCATAGTTTCCTCCAAAATTAGCTCATAAACTTCACATCACAATCAGAAACAATATTCTTGGGTACTCCATGCAATCTCACTATGTCCATGAAAAAAAGATTAGCAATATGCGACGCATCGTAGCTCTTGTGGCATGCAAAAAATGTGACATCTTAGAAAATGTACCCACTACCACAAATATAGAATCATATCCTCTCTTAGTCCTAAGTAATCCTAACAAAAAATCCACACTAATATTCTCCCATGGAGTAGTAGGTGCAGGAAGAGGGTATATAAATTGTAACATCCCTGTTTTGTAAACTAGGGTGTGTGGTGTTGTGTTCATCTCATACATGCATGGAAACAAAAATTTAAACCATGTTCGAACCAATTTAAAACTTGAATTTAAATGGTTTGAGAAAATACCACAAATAGTACTTAATTTGGTTTCCAAAATCTTGTACTGGAAAATATTTCAAATACACCAAAGAAACACATGGGTTTGTTGGAAATTTTATAAGCTTTCCAAAAAGTATTTTTGCTAAATTTTCTGTTCACAAAAAGGCCCTCAAAACAGGGATTTCTGTCCTGTTTTTAAATAGAAAAGGACTTTTCTATAAATCCTCAAAAGTTCCAGGGGGTTTTCCTGGAAATTCCCCTTTTGTCGTCTTCATCCTCTGCCAGGAGGAGAAGCAGGCAGCTCGCCGGAACCTCTGCCACCTCCTGCTTCTCTCACCCGCAAGGATAAGAGGGAGCCTATGTCTGCATCTTGCCCTCCTCCCTCTCCTCTCGTAACCCCTCTTCCCCTGTCCCTCTCTCTGCCCCGGAAGAGGAAACCCTAACCCTACCCAACGAGTCATCGGTCGCCGCCATCGCTCGAGGCCTCCCCGCGATAAGCCAAGGTCTCCTTCGAACTCGTCATCCTCTCCTCTGTTCCGTCATGGAAGCAATCGAGCTGGGGTGGCTGGGATCCTCGCCGTTGTCCGCATGTTCTCCGCGGCCGGCCGAGCTCCGCCGTGCACGATTCGCCGCCGTCTGGGCCTCTCCGGCCTCGTAGACCCCTTCATGATGCTCGTGGTGAGATGCCCTTCCTCCCGGTGCCCTCCGATTAATTTTTGGTGCACGGTTTCGCGCTCGCTGTCGATCACCACCGTGGGCCGCCACCGCGCAAGCTCGCCGGCGAGCTTCCGGCGACAGCTAGCAAGCGGCGCCGCCACCAAAAGGTCGGGCTCGGCCTCCTCTAGCCCGTGGAGCGATTGGATTCGGGAGATTCGCGATCAATCCATCGATTGCTTCCACAGCATGGCCTCTGTGCCATTGATGACGTCACCTGGACGTCATGACGACGTCATAATCCTGTTTTTTTCTATTTATCCAGAAAATGGTTATTAATTACAGAAATAGAATAAACTTGAATAATTAATATCTCCCAAAATAAGTCAGAAAAATATGGTTTTGATCAGAAAAATAAACTCTACATGAATATGTCATTTTCACACATGTTTGAAAAAGTAAAAAAATGAACATTATTTAATATTGTTTACTCATTTAAATTGGAGAAAATAGTTTTTATTCACTAAAATTGGAAAATTAAAAGTTATATACCAAATTGCTCAAAATGACAAATGCAATCCATTTATGATGTTTTCAAACCCATTTGAGAACTTTAACTTGTACTCACTTTCATAACCGCCCGAAACCCCCTCTTGGGTCTATTTCGGACTAATTTCAGCAAAAGTGCCTAACTGACATATGAACCCTAGCAACCCAACGATCATGCTTAGGGCTTTATCTCAGTGCATTAACTTGCTCATGCATACATATTGAATATTGAATCAATGCAATGTGTTGAATGTTCTCTTTCTTTTCGGTGTTGTTTCCCCTCGGTAGAATGCGACTCCAAAGTGAAGGCCATCAACTCCAATGGCGAATACTTGATCCTAACCGACAAGTCAAGCACTTATCCGAGAAGATATTTTTATTGGTTTTCTTATAACCAAGGCAAGCATAACCTCTTATCTGCTCATATATGTTTTCCAACGTCATTTGATTCTCGTACTTTGCATTCGATTCTAAAGTATTTGATGTGAGTAGATATAGTTCACCTATATACTGCATTGCCTCAATATCCTGATCCACTGCTCCTAGCCGCCATAGATTTGCTTGTGCGCATCGCCAGAGCCTCACACCTGCTTCGCTTAGCTTTACATGCTTTCTTACCTCTGCTCCATCCGGTTGATGAATCAGAGCTGCGATAACCTAGTATGATATGATGACGTGGTAAGATGAGCATTATGTGGTTAACCTGACTAAGGCTTGGACGGGAGGCCACTTGGGAAGTGGTTGTTCGTTCCGTACTTGCCACCCCTAGGAGTAAGGTCAGGCGCAGAAGCCAAGACTGAGCGTACAACCACGCGCGATGGCCATCAGCCTTGCCGATCGACTAACTTAGCTGGCTTTATCCATGACTACGTAGTTTTAGATTTCCATTCGGCAACGCAAATAAAACCTTTTAAACGGTTTTGAAAACAAAATGCTCCGCTAGGGCGTGGCCGGGGCCAAGTGATGGACGTACACGGATCTTGACCCCGCCTCACAGAGACAGGTGCCGTCAGGAGGATGGCCAACTCCCTGTTGACGGGTGGCCCTGTCTTGGGTTGACTCATGGATAGAGTCGGGTAAGGTAAAGGTCGTGGCCGACCACACTCTGCCGGCACATCGACGGAATTGTGCCAATAGCTTGGCATTAAGAGTCGGTTGGTACGTGTGGGTGAAGATCTCACGTCGGTGGTGCTTCAACGTGGACATCGTCGAGTAGTTCGGGGTTCCCAGGTAGCAGCCTGGAATCTACGGGCTGGGACATCGCCTTATGTTGCGGCCTCTTAGGCCTTTTTGGTTCTTGTTGATTAGCAACATAATTCGCCTTCCGTTGTCTGATGTAATGTTGGTTCGTGTGACCTATGTTTGTAAAGATATACTCTAGTAACACCTTTTTAATGAAGCTTCATGTCTAGAGTGTTGCTTTGATCGGTTGTTGGTTTCGAGCTCATCGTTATACAGTTTTGGCTATGTCTGCATAGTTGTCGCAGTCGAGGGGTTGTCGAGCCGATGATCCATGTCCGAGCCCGCCTGCCGATGTGATTCGGCCTGGGGCTAGGTAACCCCAGTAACACTCGATTGTTGTTGCACTTTCTGGACACATAGCAGGGAAGGCTAAAGATTTGATCTCCAAGCCAAAGCCTAAGCCAAAGGACGGACCCAAACCTGACACAGAGTGGTTCTACTGTCATGAGACTGGACACTAGAAGAGAAATTGCAGCAAGTACCTTGCTTCAGTGAAGACGAGTGGAAGTACGACTTATAGCTAAGGTACGCTTGTAATGTTATAGACATGTTTCTCGCTGACTCTATTATTGACTCTTGGGTATTTGATACCGGATCAGTTGCTCACATTTGCAAATCGATGCAGGGGCTAGTAAGGAGTAGAAGCGTGAGACAAGGAGAAGTTGATCTTCACGTCGGAAATAATGCAAGGGTTGCTGCGTTATCCGTTGGCTTCTACCAACTGCACCTCCCTTCAGGAATTATTCTGGAATTGAATAATTGTTATTACGTTCCTAGTTTTAACCGAACCATTATTTCTCCTTCATGTTTGATGAGATATGGTTATTTGTTTGCGAGTAAAGACAATGGTTGTTTAATCTCCAAGAATTATATGTTTGTGGCTTTTGCTTCCATTGTGAATGCGCTTTTTATTATAAATCCTGCTGATGCTCATGATGATGCGCATGTTTATAACGTAAGTGCTAAAAGGCTACAGCCAAATGATTTGAATCCCACCTATTTTTGGCATTGTCGGTTGGGTCATATAAGTGAAAAGCGTATGAAGAAACTCCATAATGATGGTCTTCTAACTTCGTTTGATTTTGAATCATACGAGACATGCGAAGCTTGTTTACTTGGAAAGATGACCAAGTCACCTTTCAACGGTTCTCCTGAGAGGGCAACAGACTTATTGGAACACGTACATACTGATGTATGCGGACCGATGAGCACGACAACAAGAGGTGGTTTTCACTACATCATAACTTTCACTAATGATTTTAGTAGATACGGTTATGTCTACCTAATGAAGCATAAGTCTGAAACTTTTGAAAAGATCAAAGAGTTCCATAATGAAGTAGAGAATCAGCATGGCAAAAAAATTAAGGATCTACGATTCGATCGTGGAGGAGAATATTTGAGTCACGAATTTAGCGATCATCTGAAGAGTTGTGGAATTGTTCCTCAACACGCCGCCTGGAACGCCTCAAAGAAATGGGGTTTTCGAACGGTGTAATCGAACCTCGTTGGACATGGTTCGATCAATGATGAGCCAGTCAGATCTTCCATTGTCATTTTGGGGTTTTGCTCTAGAAACAACAGCACCCACACTAAATAGGGTACCGTCTAAATCCGTAGTTAAGACGCCATATGAGACGTGAAATGGGAAGAGTCCCAACTTGACTTTTCTAAAGATTTGGGGCTGTGACGTGTTTGTCAAGCGACTTCAGTCGGACAATCTCACATCCAAGTCGGATAAATGCATTTCGTGGGATATCCAAAGGAAACATTTGGGTATTACTTCTACAACCGAGAAGAGGACAAAGTGTTTGTCGCTCAGAATGGTCTTTTCTTAGAGAAAGAGTTTCTCACAAAGGAGACAAGTAGAAGAATGGTGCAGCTTGATGAAGTTCAAGATGAGCCTACCGGGGAAGACTCAATGAGTGATGCTATAATGGCAGAACGAGTTGAAGAACCTGTGAAAAGAGAAGCACCACCACCAAGAAGGTCGGAAAAGCTCCGTATCTCGCGAGAGATATTATTGTTAGACAATGATACACGTGACATATTATTGTTAGACAATGATGAGCCTACGACCTATACGGAAGAAATGATGTACCCAGACTCCGAGAAATGGCAAAGTCCCATGAGATCCAAAATAGATTCCATGCGTGACAATAAAGTTTGGAACTTGGTTGATCTGCCTGATGGTCATAAGACCATAGAGTGCAAATGGATCTATAAGATAAAGATTGATATGGACGGAAATGTTCATTTCCATAAAGCTCGACTTGTCGCAAAAGGTTTTCGGCAAGTTCAAGGAGTTGACTACGACGAGACCTTCTCTCCCGTAGTGATGCTTAAATCTATTTGGATAATTCAAGCTATTGCTGCATATTTCGACTATGAGATATGGAAAATGGACGTCAAGACGGCAAAAACAAATCAGAGTCTTGTGTTTACAAGAAATAAAGTGGGAGCCCACTCGTATTTCTAATCTTATATGTGGATGACATACTACTGATTGTAAATGACATTCCTATGCTCGAGTCCATTAAGACCTCATTGAAAAGTAGTTTTTCCATGAAGGACTTAGAGGAAGAGACATACATTATGGGTATTAAGATCTATAGAGATAGATCAAGGAGGCTTATAGGATTAAGCCAGAGTACTTACATTGAAAAGTGCTGAAACGATTCAGCATGGAAGAGGCCAAGAAAGGGTTCTTGCCCATGTCACACAGCATAAATCTTAGCAAGACTCAGTTTCCTTCGACAACTGTTGAGCGAGAGCGCATGAGTAGGATTCCATATTCTTCGGCAATTGGTTCTATCATATATGAAACTAGATGATACCCCGCGCGTTGCTGCGGGGCTTCATAAAGACATGATGTTATAATACGGCAAAATTGAATAATAGTTTCACATGTGTGATGATAAATTTGAATACAATTATGATGATAGAATATATCACCATGGTAGCTAGTTATAAAATTGTTACATATACTAATAGATAACAAAACACTCTATGTGAGTATATATGTTTATAAAAAAAAGAATTTAGAATCTTAGGTGTAATCCTTGTGTCGTTTCAACTGTTTGTAGATGATCCTTTTCCTTCATTTTTCTTAAAAATTGGAGCATCGCCCAGCCTCTGCATCGATCGATGCACACAGTTGTAGACGATCCTTTTCCTTCATATTACTAACACAAAACAAAACAGAAAATGTGAGAAGGTACTAAACTATTAGTAAAACAAATTGTTACATACAGATTACAATTCCGTGTCTTGTTGTCTATTGGTTTTTCCCTCTGTATAGTAAAATCTTGGTCAAAAAATAGGAAACACACTTGTAGGGTCAGTAATGTAGCAAATAGCAAATTAATGTAATGGATTTGAGCATGTGTTCTTTCATGGTGCTCAGACCTAGATAAAGGTGGAAATGAGTTTCGAAGATGAGCTGAAATATTTAATCTGAATTTTGATAGTAAAAAACTATTGACATGTTATAAATCTTGTGATAGCAACTGAAGAGAAACTTAAGAATAGAAAAACTATGAGCTGCCAAGACAATGGTAAGCATTAGAAAAAAACTGCAAGGAAATATATATGGTATAAATATAGATGCGGACATATAACTCTCAAATCACAACACAGATTGCCGAAGTATGTCATGCCAAAACCTACAGGGTGAGATGAAAAGAGAGGTCATATGGTTGGTCCTTGCATGTAAATGTACTACTACTAGCTGAAGCTGCGGTCTAAGCTAAACAAATCAGTAGACGGATGCAATAGTATTGTATTTTTTTTTCAATATAGATTACTTTATCAGTCTACATCGTTGTCCTATTTTGCATGGATTGTTGTATTTTCAGCAACGCGCGCACACGGTATTGATTCCTCTAAGTATTCATGAATAAATTGTAATATTTTTATTGACAGAGAAATAGAGCGTGCCCTCAATCTTATTAAAGTGCTCATCCTTACAAATATGTTGGAGGGAGGTCGATGCAAAGTTCTTGATGTTCTGAAGGTGACCGAATATGAACCTGCATGTAGTATCGAATTGTGCCGTTAAACCCAAGAATGTATTAACAGCGTGTGTACTTCTGAATCCAGGTATCTAACCGTGGCATACATATATAGTCATCCGTAACGTAAATCAACATGCTGAAAAGAGAGAGGAAATAAACAATCAACAGGGAAACTCAGCAGTCAGCACATGATGACAGGGATTGAGAGAAACTTTGACTGACCAAATGGGTGTTTTTGAAGTCCACATAACATGTTCTAACGACAGTGTCCTGTAATGAACATACTGAATAGAGAGGTAAACTCAGTGCATGAAGACATGGATGGGGGTAACTTGGACTGACCTGATACGGAGAACAGGTGGAAGTAGATCGCCGGCGCCCGTGCTTGCAAGTGCTTGAGATTAGTCCCGTCAATCGAAAACCTGCTAAACTGGGGATCTCAAGAGAAAAAGCCCATAGAGTTATTGAGGTTAGATTAGGGGCACTGCCTCCCAAGCCCTAGCTAAAGTTGAGATGACAGGTACAACAAATGTGAGGAAGTGGATGGCTTACAGGTGGGAATTTTAGATAGCAGCAGGAGCACTCCCTCCCAGCCATGGTTGAGACGACGGAGGCATCAAACATGCACATGTTTAAGGGAAGAGAAGATGTGGTATGGTTCCATATGTTACTGCAGTTTGGAGGAAATAAAATAAAAAGATGGAATCCACCAATACCGAGCATATATGACTGGAGTTGAAGAGGAAAGGAAGAGAAGACGAAAAGGATTGTCTTAAAAGAGGAGACGAATGGTGAGGGAGGCATGGAAAAAATAACGTGATGTCATCTTTTAATGAGGATGCGCAAATAACGGCATGGATTTGAGATTTGCAGGATGGTCGGTGCTGGAGAGCGACTTGCCCTTGCGTACTTCCTGCAGCATACCTCGCGATAGCGTCTGTGAGTCGTGAACTCGGATATGGCGAAGCCGCGTGGTGAAACGCGATGAAGGCCCGTGGAGAAATATTGAAGCACGGATGGGGAAGATGGCGGTGTTGCAAGCCGCAGAGAAGTTGATGGAGTATAAAAGGGGAAAAAGTCGGCGCGAAATCATCATACGCCTCCATCAGTTTCTGTTTCTCACGAGATCGTGGGGGAGAGGAATACATAGCGGCAATCGTGGGATTTATGGGGAAGAAGGAGAGCCTACAGGAGTCAATGGTCGTAAGGGGGTGGCACGATTTGTTTGGTGTCTCACGTGTCGATGGAGATTCGAGAAGACAAACAGTAGTGCTGTGGTGGGCTGGATGTGGGCTAAAGAAATGTGATGGGCTGCTTGAGATGGTGTTCTTTTGCCATATGATTCTTGTGATTCGCTGAAGGCCAACAATACCAAACTGGATCGGAAAATACGATAAATAGTTAGTGGGGCCTGAAACTGACTAAGGATGAGATGGACAAAATGATGAGGTGGACCAATTACATGATTCCTGATGTGTATGCCTTGCATGTTGAGAGAAATAGACATAGTGGGTTGCTCCCATTTAGATATTATAGATTATAGATGATATGTACTTGCCCAGATGCCTCATATGCTCTAAGTGTTACGAGCAGGTACCAAGCTGATCCCGGTGAGAGTCACTTGACAGCAGTAAAGAATATCCTTAAGTACTTGAGAAGAACTAAAGATATGTTCCTAGTTTACGGAGGTGAGGAGGATCTCGTTGTAAATGGTTACAACGATGCTATTTTCCAAACCGATATGGATGATTCCAAATCGCAATCGGGCTATGTGTTCATGTTGAACGGTGGAGCGGTTAGCTGGAAGAGTTCCAAGCAGGACACGGTTGCTGGTTCTACAATGGAGGCCGAGTACATCGCGGCAGCTGAAGCCGGCATGGAAAGTGTTTAAATGAAGCAGTTCATTATTGATCTAGGTGTTGTCCCTAGTTCGTCCAATCCATTGGATCTCTACTGTGAAAATAGTGGGACCATTGCGATAGAAAAGGAGCCAAGGAGTCACCAGAAAATCAAACACTTTATGCGGCGCTATCATCTCATTCGACATTTCATCGAACGAGGAGAGTAAGCTTATGCAAAATACATACGGATCTGAATGTTGCTGATCCTTTGACAAAACCTCTCCCAAAGCCTAAACACGGGGCGCACACAAGAGCTATGGGTGTTAGATATCTTCTAGATTGACTCTAGTGCAAGTGGGAGACTGTTGGAGATATGCCTGAGAGGCAATCATAGATATGATGATATATCTATGTATCCATGATTTGTAACAATGTGCCTTGAATAATGTCTTTGTATTGATTGGAAAGTATGTGACTTGTCTGTGAAACTCTTTACTTATATGGTTATTCTAAATATGTCCCTAGTCGGAGTTCATGTGAGGACACACCTAAACATTAGACTAGCACATGTATTGGTTGATGGCTATGTTCCGCAAGTCATAGACATGGCGATGTCAAACTAATAATGTGAACTCATGTTACGAACATGGTGTTGGACTGACCTAGCTTGAGACATTACAAAAATGTTAATAGTTCTCTCTCTACACACTGTGCTTGCTTTGTCCTTAGACCTGAGATTGTCGCACGTTCTTGAGATGTGAATTGACCTACTTTGGGGCTGTCAAACGTTACACCGTGACAAGGTAGTTATAAACGTAGCTTTTGGGTTTGTCATGAAGCGTGCTGCAAGGCATGGTTAGTCAAGATGGGATTTGCCCCTCTCTTCACTAGAGAGAGATATTTCTCTGGGCCCCTCGAGTGATCGGATCCAGAAATGCATGGCCATGCTGAATAAGGTTAATAGGTAACATGGTAAGGAATTCCGATTCACAGGATCGAGAAAGAGTGATCAGCTAAGAGTATGATCAAATATCGTGAGGCAAAAGGAATAGCATAAACATGTGATGGTTCGTCCGATGTGGTCTTCATGCACGTTTGGGAGTTGGCACGTTTTGCTAGAAGACGCTACCAACTATTGGCTGAGTAGGTGTACTCGTGTCATGTCTAAACGTGTGTGAACCTATAGGGTCACACACTTAAGGCAGAAGAAGCAGAATTCGGATTGGATCAGAAATGGGCTGGAAATAGACTCCAGAGTGGGCTGTTTAGTAGCAGCCCATTATGGGGACGTCTATATAAATGAGAGGAGGATGTGAGTTTTAGGGTTGCTAATTCCACACCACATTCCACCGTAGCCACCGTCTCTCCACGCCACTGCCTCCCGTGCGGACCTAGGAGTCCGGCGAGTTGTGCTTCCATGTCGCACGTGCGGATACCGATAGAGGTGTTGCATCTGTAGCACTTGGACAAGCCGCGAAGAGGAGCTGTTCGTGGGAGCGTCTAGTGGTAATCTCGTGATCTATATCTTGCAGCAGATCTTGGTTGACGTGGTAGAAATTTTGATTTGCGCTAGTGTAGCCTACCCAGTTTTCCTTCAATTCATGAGTCCCCCGACCCTCTTCTTTGAGCTTCCCTCTCCAAACCCGGTGGCCTGCGATGGCGCGTACTGGACTGCGGGTTGCTGCCAAGTGTGGGCAGGACCTCCTGTTGAGCCTGTGGTGTCGGTGTTGCTGCTGCTGCTGCTGGGTTAGTTGGTGTTGATGTTGGTGCGGATGTTGTTGCTGCTGGGCATGTGGCTGTTGCTGGTGTAGGTGCTACTGTTGTTGCTGCTGGTGCTGTTGCATCCGGGTTGGTAGAAGGTGTGACTGGTGGTGTTGTTGCTCTCGGTGGTGTTGGCGGTGTTGCTGCTGCTGGTGGATTCTGTGGTTGTGTTGACACATGTTGCTGCGTTGGTGCCTCTTGCTCTTGCTGCTGCTCTTGTTGCTGTTCAGTGGCCAACTCCGGGCGTTCTGGAGCCTCATTAGTTTCCATCGCGGCACCCATGTTGCCGGCATCGAGATCTTGGTCCTCCCTCTCGGGGATCTGCATCTCGGGGATATCCGTGTCGTGGGCTTCTATGTCCTTTGTGTCAAGTTCTATGTAGCCACCAACATCCGGAAGCACGATCACGGGAGGATTCCTACTGCTTGATCTCCCTGAAGCAGAGCGCTTCGGGGTCATAGTGTACTTTGGCATCTCGGTGATCTCAATGCTGATTGGATCACAGCGAGAGAAGAATGGAGAGGAGAAAAAACCAAAGGAAAATGAGTCATCTCGGGCGAAAGAGGCAAATACAGTAAATAAAATGCAAACACAAAGAAACTCGGAATAGACTTACCCATCCTACATGGGTTGCTTGTTCATTCAGCGGCTCGCTGCGACCTTGGTCCCCTTGTTCCCGGCTTCCTTGTTCCCGGATTTCTTCTATCTCTTGGGCGGGGGATCGACTACGCCGCTTTCGGCCCTCGTCCTCACTTCCATAGGGGCGGCCATGGCCATGGGCCTTGCATCAACCACCAGTTCTCCCGTATCAACTGAGAGTGAGGGAAGAGGATACGCAAATAAGACCGAGAAGGGATCGGGTACCTCTAATAGAGTGTAATCATCATCACTGTCACCTTTGTTGTCCTCGGACCAGTCCCGGGTTGAGGCTGGAACTCGGTGCTTACCAGCTTGGGCGGCGAGATAGGCGTCCGGGATAGGGAGGTTATCCTGGTTGTCGAACTCTTTGGCGTCATCCTCAGCACGGTCCTCTTCCCAATTGTCCTAAGGGGTCTCATGGTCTTCTTCTTTCTCGCACTCAAAGTTATGCACATGCGAAACACAAAGCATAAGTATCAAAACGGATGATCTCGGATATAACTGAGATGAAGGTAGCTAGGTAACACATGCGAAACAGAAAACATACATCTCAGAGTTGAATGATCTTGGAAGATACTGAGATTAAAGTAACTCGGTTGGATAGAAAATACTTACTTGGGGCGCCAGTTTCTCTCTGCTATAGGGCTCAAGTCCCCATTCCCAATCTTCTGTGAGGCCGGTCTTGGTGATGGATTTGATCTAGGTGACCACTTCCTACTTGCTGAGCTCAAAGATGGTGGTGCACGTGTGATCTCTGGTTCTGCCCATGAGGCACATTCTATGGGCTCTGTGTTGGAGTGGCGGAACCCGACGGCTAAACCATGTGGCGAGTAGGTCATCACCTCAGATTTCCCCCGTTCTTGACGAGCTGCTGAAGCCGACTGTGAACTCGGTTCACCTCGGGGACGGTGTTCTTCGGATTGTACTGCCAGTTCACTATCTAGGTTGGGTGGTCGGTGTGGAAAGTAGGAAGCATGGGGAGATCTTCTTTGGGGGGATTCTTCACATAGAAAAATCCCCGTTTCCACTTGCGGAAGGACTCAAGGCCCTGAACTCGGGGGAACTTGGTTCCATTCCGAGGGACAATCATCGCAGTACCGCACTAGGTCATGCGTTTTGGGGCATTTGGGCTGAGGGTGTTTGAAAGGACCTGTTTGCAGAAGTGGAAGTACTTGGCCCAGATATCTACGGTGGGATGGAGGCCAAGATAGTCCTCCGAGAAGGAAACAGAAGAGGAGAGAATGGTAATGGCGTTGGTAGTAAGATGGTGTGGCTGCAAGCCGAAATGGCGAAGGAACTTATGCATGAAGTTAGACATGGGGAGACCGAACCCGCTCTTGAAGTGGCTCATGAAGACCACGTACTCGCCGTCTTGTGGTTGGGGCTCGATCTCGACGTATGGAGCTCGGCAGATCACCCATACTAGGATGCGTTGCGTGTCCAGTAGCCACTGGATGTTGTTGGCTTCCACCTCGGATCCTTCCCACGCTCCGCGTGTGGACGCGGGTCCTTTAATCTCGATGTCCTCCATGGTGTCGAGCTCCATCTTGGTGCTTGTGGATCTTGGCGCCTCCGAGATGCATGCGGGCGCGAGGAGGGGCTCGGGTCACAGAGGACGGAGTAGCGCGGCAGCGGCACAGAAGATGAACGTCGTGGCTCGGCTTCCGGGGTGAGAGGCTCGATGGAGAACGGCGTGGGGAGAAACAGTAGCGGGGTGGCGCGGAGTTGCGCAGATCTGTGATACGCGATGGAGTCCTGGAGCGCAGCCGCGTTCCGGTGAGCCGTGACGCGCGGAGGTGCGGTGGCTTCCTCGGTGTGCGGTGGCGTTCGACAGAGTACGGTGGAGCGGTGTGCTCTCGGTGCGCGCGCGAGGAAGAATAAGAGGAGAAGTGGCAAATGGCGAAGGAAGAGAGATACAAGGGTACACGCGGGTATTTATACCCCCTATAGCGCAGTAACAGCACGAGATTGATCGTGGAGAAAATGGTGGGACCGTTGCGTTTACTGCGCCCGGAGAAACGCACGTAGAGGATTCACCGTGCGTAACCGGCGCAGTAAATCCCACGATTTCCGTCGTGGGCACTTGAGTGCGCTGCAACGGATGTGACGGCGTGTGGGCCTGTGTGACACTGCGGAGCATGTGCTGCGCAGCGCGAAAATCAAAGTGACGTGGGCAGCGGTTCTGCTGCACATGGTGAACCTTCAATGCGAACAAATCGAGGCGACTCCTCCTCGCATTGTGCGGTTCATGGAAAATGGCTAAGTGCTGGGATCTCGGTAAAATCCAATTCAGCACAACCATCTCGGATATTGATGTAAAATCCATTATGAAGGATGCGGGTAGAATCCGAGTTCGAGATGAAAAGTGGGCCGAGATGCATGCATCTCGGTCAGGCATTCCGAAGATACTGGTTTAAGCTGGCACGACCCAACGTCTGAGTTCGCTGGACCATACCAGCTTCGGGGACTAATGTCGGGGGCCTACCCCCGAGTAGGGGCAAGGTTGGTAAGAAATGGTGCTTGATGCAAGTTACCGAGATACCTTGCCCGAGATCCAGCTACGTACCGAGTTGGGGGTACCGAGATGGATCTATCTCGGTAAGCAAGGCGAAGAGGAATAATGAAGATACGAGTGTCCCCCGGGTTGTCCGAGATGCACTTGAAGAATCCGAGTAGACGCGGTTCTAGTCTTCTCAGAGGGAAGTCAACAGAGCAGTTGTAATCCTGCAGATGCAGGGAGAGTACACAGTGCGGTTCAACTTACTAGGCGTGATGATACGTATACGTACAATGGTATAGTGCAGGGTATGGGCGAGGCCACGTCCTGTCTCTCACAAGGTTGACAGGACATGGCAGCGGCCACGACGGAGAAGACTTTCGGCGCCTGTCAGCGATATTACGCGAGCGTGCACTACAGCATAGTGTGTAGTCACCTAATCATGTACGACTGGTTGGTGGCCACCAGTATATAAGGTGGCCACACCCCTCCTGCGAGAGGGTCGACACATGAGAGGAGAATTGCTGCTAGTTTGTTTAGAGAGAGAGTAGTAGAGCTTCTTCTTCCTCTAGCTCCTTGAGCTTGAGGAACACTTGTACTCGGGTACCACTGATATTGAGGGAGAGGCAGGAGTAGGGGTGTTACCTCCACACGAGGGCCCCTAACCTTGGTAGATTGTTGTTTTGTAGTGTAGTGAGCGCGCCGGCTAGGCGTGCGATCCCTCCTTGGATACCCACAGTTTCCATCGACTCCAACTTTAGCCATCCTATGACATCTGTCAGTTCACTACCACGACACCATTACCTACACCACATGTTTCTTGGAGTGACATTAGCGTGGACTTTGTGTTAGGACTCCTAGGCCCTAAAACAAACATGGACTCAATCTTTGTCGTTGTTGATCGTTTCTCTAAGATGGCACATTTCATTTCTTGCAATAGAAGGACGATGCTTCACATGTCGCAAATTTATTTTTCAGGGAAATTGTGCGTCTACATGGTGTGCCCAAGTCAATTGTGTCAGATCGAGATGTCAAGTTCACCTCCTACTTTTGGAAGACTTTGATGGCCAGGCTCGCGTCAAGCTACTTTTCTCCACTGCCTACCACCCACAAACGGATGGGAAAACCGAAGTGGTGAATCGCACTCTTTCTTCACTCCTGCGGGCATTGATCAAGCCCAACTCAAGAATTGGGAGGAATGCATTCCCCATGCCGAGTTTGCCTACAATCGAGCAATTCACCACGATACTAAGAGAAGCCCCTTCGAGATGGTCTACGGCTTCAACCCCAACACCGCTCTCGACATTCTACCATTGCCTCTATGCGATCAAGTCAACATGGACAATGACAAGCGCACCGACTGCATCAAGAAGCTCCATGAATCCACAAGAGCTACTCCAGAGGCCCCAGACTAGCAAGCCCAAGACCCCTCATATGTATACATTCACGATCCCAGAACAATCAGTCGTGAACAAAATATGAAGTTGGTACACATATTACATCATCCATTAAATGAATAATAAAGGTCTTACACAAATGGTCACATGGCCAAGTCTTAGGTAACTATCACGCAGGGCAGACAAATAACACTACCACAACGGAAGATAGCAAAACGCAACACGGTAGAGCTCAAGTCACGCCTTAACCTACATGTTGCTCATCGAGAGACGAGCCTAGTTTGCAGGGTCATAAATGTAGTACTCCTCCTCATAGTACTCCTCCTGGGGCTGCTCCTCATAGTATGTCCAAGTAAATAGCCAGGGACGAAACCAATATAAGTACATTTGAATGTACTTTGCAAAACATCCTTTATATAGCTTACAAAATGCAAGTATGCTTATATGGTGGAGTGGGTAGGCTATACATAGGGTTTGGTACCCATGATGGATGAAAGATACATCATGGTTGATTTAACATCTTTATATCTTTGTTGAAGAAGATACTTCAACAGAAAATAATATGTTTTCTCTTGTAGATATCGCATATCCAAGAGGTTTTGTAAGAGTTTGTTTAGAAAAGAAATATCCAGCTTTTCCTCATGTGTACCTCACAGGTACAAAGTTCGTCTTCCAGTACCTCACAGGTACAAGTACTTTTTCAAAACAAGCCTATTTTATGAAACAAATCACAAGTCACCACAATCAATGATTAACAGTCGTACTGAGAAGAGAGACAACAAGGAGATTTATAATAACTAGAATTAACACTAGTTCACACCAGCATCACAAAGGTTACCCGCCATCATCACAACAGGCTCACATAATAAACTAAATAGTTTCATGTCATCGATAGGGTTCACATCACAACAGGTGCACCTCAGCATCTAAACAGGTGCACATCATAAACTAAATAGTTTCTCATCGATACGGTTCATGTCATTTTTTCCTACTGATCCATCCATTCCAAAGGCACATCCACAGGTTCCACGTCACTTTTCCTAGTCACCAATCCATTCGAAAGGCACATCCACAGGTTCCACGTCACGTTTCCTAGTCATCAATCCATAGCAAAGACATATCCACATGTTCCACGCCATTTTTCCTATTGATCCATCCAATCCGAAGCCACAACCACAAGTTCGCAAACCCTACAAAAAAGGCATCATACATGTTTAGCACATCATCAACTACAAGGCCAACCATCAGCACAGTCTAATCATCGGCACATGCAACAAAACAGATAAAACAGTAATAGTGAGCCTCATTGCAAACCATGGTACATACAAATGACATGCAATAATTCTAACAGATCTGCCTACCATAGTAAAATGAGGCACAACTGAACTTGTTCTGCATGCTATTTGCTATAGTAGCCAAACTGCTAGACACATTGCTGCATATTATTCATCGACATAGACAGTTTAATCATTGGCACACGTATAAAGCACAGATGTTTAGCAATCGAAAACAAGAAAACTAGCCTCATACTAATAAGCACAAAACAAAATTAATGAGATCATCGAACATTTTACGAAGGAAGATGCAGAACCAATATGGCTGTACACAACACTAGGTAGATGCTCGATGGTCTCATGAAGATAGAGTGCACAGTTTAATCATTGACACACATATAAAGTGTAGATGTTTAGCAATGGAAAACAAGAAAACTAGCCTCATAATAATAAGCACAAAACAAAATTAATGAGACCGTAGAACATTTTACCAAGGAAGATGCAGAACCAATGTGGTTGTACACAACACTAGATAAAATGCTCGATGATCTCAACAAGATTGAGTGCACAGTTTAATCAATGGCATATTCATCAAGCACATATGTTTAGCAATGGAAAACAATAAAAGTAGCCTCATACTAATAAGAACAAAACAAAAGTAATGAGATCATCGAACATTTTACCAAGGAAGATGGAGAACCAATGTGGTTGTACACAAGACTAGGTAAAATGCTCGATGATCTAATCAAAATCAAGTGCATTGTTTAATCATTGGCACATGTATCAAGAACAGATGTTTAGCAATGGAAAACAAGAAAAAGTAGCCTCATACTAATAAGAACAAAACAAAATTAATGAGATCATCGAACATTTTACCAAGGAAGATGCAGAACTAATGTGGTTCTACAAAAGACTAGGTAAAATGCTCGATGATGTGAACAAGATCAAGTCCACAGTTTAATCATTGGCACATGTATCAAGCACATATGTTTAGCAATGGAAACAAGAAAAGTAGCCTCATACTAATAAGCACAAAAAAAAATTAATGAGATCGTTGTAACATCCTAAATTTTTGCTAACAAAAGGGTTGTGGTGTTGTGTTCATCTCATACATGCATGAATCAAATATTTAAACCATGTTTGAAACAATTTAAATTGTGAATTTAAATGGTTTGAGAAAAATCCCACAAATAGTACTTAAAATGGGTTCCAAAATTTTGTACCGAAAAGTAATTCAATTTCACCAAACAAAAATATGGCAAGGTTGGAAATTTTATAAGCTTTCCAAAATGTATTTTTGTAAATTTTTATCTTTACAAAAAGGCCCTCAAATTTCAATTTTCTGTTCTGTTTTATAATGGAGAAGGACCTCTTTGCAAATCTTAAAAATTTCTAGGGGGTTATTCGAAGATTCCCTTTTGTCTTCTTCTTCCTCCAGCCAGAAGGACAGAAGCCCATCGACGGCGCCGTGTGCCACCTCCTGCTTCACCTCTGTCGCGAGGATAAGAAGGAGAGTCGTCCCCATCGTTCTCTCTTCCTCCCCATCCGTCCCTCTCACTCTCCCGTGCTCTCTGTGGCCGGAGGGAGAAAACCCTAGCTCCGGCCATCGTTTCTGCGCGTCGTCGTTATGGACCTCCTGGAGCTCCCCCGTGATGCCTTAAAGAACCACCGTGGACCCTGTACGATCTCCGTCGAGTCAGGAAGTCCGAGAAGGCCCCAAGCCGACGAATCGCGCCCTTATTCCCTATGGCCGGCGAGGTTCTGCCGCCTTGATTCGTCATTGTTCGGCTTCCATCCGCTTCACCGACGACACCATCGAGCTCATGGTGAGCTCTACTCCCTTCCGGCACCTTCCAGGCTCCCTCCCGTGGCCGGGATCGTCGTTTCGCCGGATACCCGTGGCCGCCGCCGCTTCCCGAGCATGGCGGCTCGCCGTCATCGACCGTTTCTGGGCGGCGCCACCTCCAGTAGTTAGGCCCCGATGCGGTGAGTCGAACGCCCCCTCCCGTTTGGTCCAATTCGGCCCAAGTCGCCGCCGGTGACACGGCAGTGCCACGGTGGCTGTTGGTGACGTCGCTGTGACATCACAGTGACGCCACTGCGGCCCCGCCCTGTCAGGTTTAAAATTGATTTAATGAAAAGGGTTTAATAAATGTTTATATATGTGACACGTGGACCCCACCCTTTTAATTACAGAAATTGATTAAAACTTGTAAAGTCAACATCTTTTAATCTGTAATTCAGAAAACTAAAAGTGAGGTACAAAAATTTTCAGGAAATTATTGTCTACCCAAATATGTCATTTTCAATCATGTTTGAGAAAGTTGAAAATTTAACATTATTTAATGTTGTTTAATTCATTTAAAAATAGAAAAATAAGTTTTTATTCCCTAAAATTAGAAAATTAAAAGTTATATAACAAAATGCTCAAAATGAAAAATGCAGCCTAGTTATGATGTTTTCAAACCCATTTGAGCACTTTAAATTGTACTCACTTTAAGAATTGTCCGAAGTGCCCCTCCGGGGTCTATTTCGGTCTAATTTCAGAAAAACTGCATAACTGGCATATGAACCCTAGCAACCCAACAATCATATGCTCTATTTAAGTGTATTAACTTGCTCATGAATACATACTGCGCATTGCATCGATGCCATGGGTTATTGTTGTTCTTCTTGTTTCGGTGTTTGTGTGACTCCGAAGAGAAGGCCAGCAGTTCCATGACGAATACTTGATCTTAACCGACAAGTCAAGCACTTATTCCTGAAGCCTCTATCTGGTTTTCTTATAACCAAGGCAAGTATAACTTCTTATCTGCTCATATATGGTTTTCGAAGTGTTTTGGAATCTTGTATATTGCATGTGATTCAAAGTATTTGTGGTCTTAGATAGAGTTCTCATATACTTGTTACATCGCCTAAATATCCTAATCCACTGCTCCTAGCAGCTATAGGTTTGTTTGTGCGCACCTCGTTAAAGCCTGTGAGTCTTGCTTAGCCATGCCTAGTTGTGATCTGATCCATCCGGTTGATTAATCTGGTCAATACGTGAATCGTTTATGTCAGGTTGTTGTGATTTAAACTATCTTTGATAAACTTGACTAATAACGGTATGGATGCGAGGCCACAATGGGCTGTGGCGTTTTGTCCTGTTCATGCCCCTAGGAGCGAGTTATCTCCTTCGAAGCCAAGACTGAGCGTGCAACCACACGCGGGGCCTAATAGACCGTGCTCGACTAACTAATTTGTTTGTCCACGTCCATGAGTCACGTAGTTTGATCTTTCCATCTGCATGTGAGTCAAAAAACGATTTGGAGAAAACTTAGGGCGTGACCGGGACAAGTGACGGACGTACACGGATCTTGATCCTGACTCACATAACAGATGCCGTCAGGGGGTGGCCAACTCCCTGTTGACGGGGTGGCCCTGTTTGGGTTGACTCATGGATAGGGTCGAGGAAGGTAAAGGTCGTGGACAGCCACCTTCTGTCGCGCTCCATGGACGAGCGTACATGTGGCGTTAAGACTCGGATGGTACATGTGGGTAAATTTTACCCCCTGCAAGGATAAATCTCCTCGAGAAGTTGTGTCCATGGTGACGACGACATGGCAACGGATTCTGTGATCATAGATAACTTGAACGGAATGGCTAAAACTTGTTAACAATGTTTGAAGGGTGGCTCCTCGGAGATGCCGAGAGGGGTGATCCTTGTAGAATGTAAGTTTCTGGGAAATGATGTTGGTGGATGAAAATAATGTTGATTATAGTAGTTGACTAGTTTCATCATCTGTTTTGAAAATACTCAATGAGACGTGCTATTCTTCCTCGACTTGGAAAACAAAGATTGCTATGCGCAAAATATCCTTCATAAAACCCTTTCTGAAGATATCAAATATATAATAGGTTGGCTAAGTCTTGTTGAGTACCTCCCGTACTCAGGTTTGCTTAATTTTGGTTCAGGTGAAGATCTCACATCGGTGGTGTTTAAACACGAACATCGACGAGTAGTTTGGGGTTCCCAGGTAGCAGCCTGGAATCTATGGGCCGGGACGTCGCCTTATGTTGCAGCCTCTTAGGCCCTTTTGGTTCTTGTTGATTAGCAACATAATTTTCCTTCCGTTGTCTGATGTAATGTTGGGTCATGTGACCTCTGTTTGTACATCTACTCTAGTAACACCTGTTAAATACTGCTTCCATGTCTAGATTACTTCTTTGATAGGTTGATGGTTTTGAGCTCATCGTTATCCAGTTTTGGCTATTCCTGCATAGTTGTCGCAGTCGAGGGGTTGTGGAGCCGATGATCCATTTCCAAGCACATCTGCCGACGTGTTTCGGACTGTGCTTGGTAACCCTAGTAACCCTCGATTGTTGTTGCACTTTTTGGACCCATAGCATCTATGTATAGCTTTGGTCCCACTCCTTCAGTTTCATACGATTCGTGGACACTTTGATATGCATAGTTGGTTATGACTAGCATGGACACAAGGAGCAGTAGTACCGTGGTGATCCGGCCTGTGCGCCGATGATTCCGGTCTGCCTGCCGTTGTTTGTTGTGGTCGGGGCTGGTAACCCTGAATCCCTTGTGGGTCGATGACTAGGAGCACATAACAGTATGTATATCTCTGGGTCCGGGGTCGTGACAAGTCATGGTATCAGAGCAGGACTGCCTGTAGGAAAACCCTTACTGCTTGGTCGATGTTGTGTCTAGTGTTTGTGAAAACTAATTTGAAACCCCAACTGGATTGTGAAAAACTTCTTAGGATTATTTTTACTCCTTATCTGGTATCGCTCTAATTCTGGGTCATCTTACCTGTTTTTATTTGAAAAGGTGCTAGTTATTCAAAACTTAGGTGCCTTCTTTGGCAAGGACGTCTTTTACCCAAGTTGACCTAGTGTTAAGTTCTAGAGTTGTGTGTGTTCAATATTCCGCTATCTCTTAAAATGGGAGATTCCTTTCCATCATAATCTCTCAGAGCTGTGTGGATTCCACATTCTTACATGTTCCAAAGTCTCAAATTCTGAACCTCGAGATTTCCTTTCATCTCGAATGTATTCGTTTTCTTTTGCTCAAATAATTCCGGAGCTATGTTTGTCCTTTGAAAAATACTCCATGATTTCTATTTGTAGTGTTCTTCAAGGAACTAAGATAGTAGTTACTCCTTTCTCAATGTTTTTAACCCTTGGAGTTGAACCGAAGGTCCCGGAATGTGCTGAATTGCGGTGGGTTGAATCATGTGGTTTCATAACCATGTGATGCTCACTCCATCAGTATAGGATGCTGACCTTTAGCCCAAGTTCCGTTTCTTTAGATCTTGAGGAACATGTTGTACCTCAGGATGGCTAGGCAATTCCAATTCTCATAGCCAGAGGTCTTCTTTGGAACCAAAAAGGGATCACAACAAGAGTATTCCTTATGATTCTCACCTCCTTGTTCATGACTCTGCTATACCTCTCTTTTTAGCATGGGTTTTACAAAAGAGTATGACCCTGTGCATCAACGTGATCTTAGGAATTCTCATGAGCATGTTCCTACTATCCAGTTGTTTTCAGATCTTCCTCCGTTGTTTTGGACACCAAGTTACATATGTGTGTTGCATTCTTCCAATGCATTTGCTCTTCTTTTTGTCAGAACGTTCCACCTTGGAATGTCAGGAGAAAAAAACTCTAGAACCTCGTTCATCTTTATGACCAGGTCAAAGTTTTGTAATCCACAGATTAAAGAAGTTTCATCAGCTTCTATTCTGTTATACCTTCGAGTATCACACTCGTTTATATCAATAGGTCGTGTTAAGTTATATGGCCTTAATGATGAAGTGATGCTCTTAGACATTTACACTCACCCTTCGTCCAAGCTTGAATGCATGAAAATGATGGGTCTGTTCATCGACATGTGTATCAGTTATTCCTAGCAATTTTTATTGCTCTGAAAAGTTTAAGAAACATCTGTACACTTCTTAGCACTATTGGTCACCCAATCTCTAATTGAAACTGACCGTGCAACCAAATCCGTTCATTCCGGTGCACATTCTTGGTCAAAGAGCTAGGTTCACACCAAAGCTCCCAAGACCATATCGGTTGCTTTGAAAAGCAAGACTCCTTTCAAACTCTGAGACATTACGGTGGTTTGTGATATTCTAGATGTCTTTCTAGAAGTATCACCAGGTTGTTACCTGACCGTGATGTCTAAATAAGGGCTAGTTTGAACTACTCCTTTCTCCAAGAAACTACGCTAGACACCCTGGACTAGCGGTTGAGCTTAGACAACAACTTGGAGAGTTAAAAGGCAAAAGCTCTGCCTACCCTGTTCCTTTGCAATGGGATATCTAGTTTCCTTTGTATTGAAGCAGGATAGTATCTCCTTTGCGGAAATGCTATCACTCCACCTCTTGATTTGATTTGGGCTATCGTCAGATCAATTCCAAATTCAAGGACTATCTGGATGGTGTTTCACTCATGGTGTCCCACCTAAGTACACCTTCATGTCCTTTATTATGACCAATATTTTGCCTTGATCATAGATCGTATGAACCCTTCTCCTTGGAGTATTTAGTAAGGGTGTTGTTGAACCCAACGATGACATCCTTGTTTTCTCCATGCTTAATGAGGTTCATGTTGAACAATTGGCATTAATGTTGGAAACTTTCGAGAACCATCTTTGTGTCATCATGAAGTTGTGTTATCGATGTTCGAAGTGACTTTCTCAAGTTCGTGTGCTTTTGGTGAAAGTTGTCGCCATGGATCCAAGAAGAGTTTTCTTGTTCCTTCAGGAATAATCTCAAGTCAGTTATGCATGTGTGGACTATTCTTGAGATGGTAGGTTGTTACCTCAATTCATCTGAGGAAGTTTGCATCTACACCAAGACATTGACTGATTGTTCGTAAAGAGAAGAAGTCCAAGAACATTGTTATCTTTGTACCGTCTTCCCAACAAGGACTCCGACATGTTTTATTGCAATAATCCATGTAGGTGCAACCGTCTTTCACAAGTTGCTAAAACATGAGTTCTGTAATTCCGCTTATCCTTCTGAGTTTTACATCGTAGTCGATATTTTGAGAATCCAGTAGATGTATCTCGTTGGTAACCGGTGCAATCTCTTCGCTCAAACATACCGAGCCTGAGCTATAAATCCACTAACCAGAGCTGAATCTCAAGAAGCAACAATGGTTGGTGTTTCCTCAAGATTATTGAATTAGGTTCATTTGAAAATACGGCATGGTTGACACAATTAGCCGGAAGGCCTAATGTCATATCTCTTTGAGTCTGTAAGAACAGCCACTCTCTGTGCGAATTCTTGTGTGGCTCATTCTAACAAGTTTCTCTCACCGTTCTTCCGAACCGAAGTTCAAAATTCACTTGAAGACCTATAGAAAGCTTGTCATGAGCCTGCTGTCGGTACCTAGAACATCAAGGAGACCTTGGAAGTTGATCTTTCCGATGTCTCTCTATCAATCCTCCAGACCTCTCTTCTAGTGGGAGGTAGTGCATCATGAGAACCATCTCTTTGTGTTTTGCAACTTCCATTGATCAGTTTCCTTCTTCAAGTGGTGTGTACTTGAAGTTCTGTTCCTCTCACACATTGTGTGAATTTGTCAGTTACTTCAGCCATGGGGTCTTAACCATGTGGTATACGTATTCCTACGTCCAAAACCACAATAGGAAAGAGATTCCTTATTCCTTTTGGTGTTTCAATCCCCATTGGTTACTCATCTTTATGGTGAGACCAAGAATTCCTCCTTCATTACGGTGTTCTAACTTATCTTGGTTACTCATCCTCTGTCGTGAAGTAATATCCCGATTCTTGACAAGGTTTCGATAAAATTTGACGGAATGAAAGTTCCTTTATCCTTCGTGTCCACTCTGAAGAGTGAACATGATCTTGTATCAAATTTTCTCTGATGCACGAATTAAAGTGTTTTCTTGTGTTTCCCCTTGTCCACGGATATTACGTGGTGGTATCCAAGGAAACCCTTCTCACTTTGGCACCTTGTTCGCAGTAAAGAGTGAAACCTCAGTTTTACAAGTTGTTCATACTTTCTTTTCCAAAAAGGATTTAAAGTCTTGTGCAAAGCTCATATTCTAAATCCTTTCAAGAACCATCGTCCACAAACTTGAAACCTTCTCCTATTCCCTCTGTTACCTTGATGTGTTTCATGCCTGTTAACTCAAAATGTTCTTTATGAACATTCCTGTAATGAGTTATCCATGAGATACTCGATCTTCGTGAAGATCAATTCTTAAGAGTTTTCCCCCTACCTAAGGTGAAGCCACTGGATATCTTCGCAAGTGCTACAGATCAACCTCTTCGAGAAAAGAATCGTAAGGTTCGAGAAGATCGTTCAAAACCGGTGTTCCTTCTTTCTTTCTCCTTCAGGAATCTCGGGACGAGATTCTTGTAATGGGGGTAGATTTGTAACATCCCAAATTTTACTAACAAAAGGGTTGTGGTGTTGTGTTCATCTCATGCATGCATGAATCAAAAAATTTAAAACATGTTTGAAACAATTTAAATTGTGAATTTAAATGGTTTGAGAAAAATTCCACAAATAGTACTTAAAATGGGTTCCAAAATTTTGTACCGAAAAGTAATTAAATTTCACCAAACAAAAATATGGCAAGGTTGGAAATTTTATAAGCTTTCCAAAATGTATTTTTGCTAATTTTTATCTTTAAAAAAGGCCCTCAAATGTTAATTTTCTGTTCTGTTTTATAATGGAGAAGGACCTCTTTGCAAATCTTAAAAATTTCTAGGGGGTTATTTGAAGATTCCCTTTTGTCTTCTTCTTCCTCCAGCCAGAAGGACAGAAGCCCGTCGACGGCGTCGTGTGCCACCTCGTGCTTCACCTTTGTCGCGGGGATAAGAAGGAGAGTCGTCCCCATCGTTCTCTCTTCCTCTCCATCCTCCCCTCTAACTCTCACGTGCTCTCTGTGGCCGGAGGGAGCGAACCCTAGCTCCGGCCATCGTCGCTGCGCGCCGTTGTTCTGGATCTCCTGGAGCTCCCCCGTTCTGCCCTAAAGAACCACCGTGGACCCTGTACCATCTCCGTCGAGCCAGGAAGTCCGAGAAGGCCCTAAGCCGACGAATCGCGCCCTTCTTCCCCGAGGCCGGCGAGGTTCCGCCGCCTCGATTCGCCGCCGTTCGGTTTCCATCCGCTTCACCGACGACACCATCGAGCTCATGGTGAGCTCTACTCCCTTCCGGCACCTTCCCCGCTCCCTCCCGTGGACGGGATCGCCATTTCGCCGGAGACCCGTGGACACCGCCACTTCCCGAGCATGGCGGCTCGCCGTCGTCGACCTTTTTCGGGTGGCGCCATCTCCAGTAGCTAAGCCTCGTTGCAGTGAGTCAAACGCCCCCTCCCGTTTGGTCCAATTCGCCCCGAGTCGCCGCCTGTGACCACGGCAGTGCCACGGTGGCTGTTGCTGACGTCGTTGTGACGTCACAGTGACGCCACTGCGGGCCTGCCCTATGAGGTTTAAAATTGATTTAATGAAAAGGGTTTAATAAATGTTTATATATGTGACACGTGGACCCCACCCTTGTAATTACAGAAATTGATTAAAACTTGTAAATTCAATATATTTTAATCTGTAATTCAGAAAAATAAAAGTGGGGTACCAAAATGTTCAGGAAATTATTGTCTATAAGAATATGTCATTTTCAATCATGTTTGAGAAAGTTGAAAATTGAACATTTATTTAATGTTGTTTAATTCATTTAAAAATAGAAAAATAAGTTTTTATTCACTAAAATTAGAAAATTATAAGTTATATACCAAAATGCTCAAAATGACAATTGAAACCTAGTTATGATGTTTTCAAACCCATTTGAGCACTTTAAATTGTACTCACTTACAGAATTGTCCGAAGTGCCCCTCTGGGGTCTATTTCAGTCTAATTTCAGAAAAACTACATAACTGACATATGAACCCTAGCAACCCAACGATCATATTTAGGGATTTATTTCAGTGCATTAACTTGCTCATGCATACATATTGCGCATTGCATCGATGCCATGTGTTGATTATTGTTCTTCTTGTTTCGGTGTTTATTCCCCCTCGGTAGAACGTGACTCCGAAGAGAAGGCCAGCAGTTCCATGAAGAATACTTAATCTTAACCGACAAGTAAAGCACTTATTCCTGAAGTCTCTATCTGGTTTTATTATAACCAAGGCAAGCATAACCTCTTATCTGCTCATATATGGTTTTCGAAGTGTTTTGGAATCTCGTATATTGCATGCAATTCAAAGTATTTGTGGTCTTAGATAGAGTTCTCCTATACTTGTTGAATCGCCTAAATATCCTGATCCACTACTCCTAGCAGTTGTAGGTTTGTTTGTGCGCGCCTCGTTAAAGCCTGTGTGTCTTGCTTAGCCATGCCTAGTTGTGATCTAATCCATCCGGCTGTTGAATCTGGTCAATACGTGAATCTTTTCAGGTTGTTGTGATTTAAAATATCTTTGAAAAACTTGACTAATAACGGATGGATGTGAGGCCACAATGGGTTGTGACGTTTTGTCCTGTTCATGCCCCTAGGAGCGAGTTATCTCCTTCGAAGCCAAGACTGAGTGTGCAACCAAACGCGGGGCCTAACAAACCGCGCTCGACTAACTAACTTGTTTGGCCACGTCCATGAGTCACGTAGTTTGATCTTTCCATCTGCGTGTGAGTCAGAAAACGATTTGGAGAAAACTTATGGCGTGACCGGGACAAGTGATGGCCAACTTCCTTTTGACAGGGTGTCCCTGACTGGGTGGACTCATGGATAGGGTCGAGCAAGGTAAAGGTCGTGGCCAGCCACCCTCTACCGCGCTCTATGGACGAGCGTACATGTGGCGTTAAGAGTCGGATGGTACGTGTGGGTAAAGTGTACCCCCTGCAGGGATAAATCTCCTCGAGAAGCCGTGTCCACGGTTACGGACGACTTGGCAACGGATTCTGTGATCATAGATAACTTGAACGGAATGGCTAAAACTTGTTAACAATGTTTGCAGGGTGCCTCCTCGGAGATGCCGAGAGGGGTCATCCTTGTAGCATGTAAGTTTCTGGGAAATGATGTTGGTAGATTAAAAGAATATTGATTACAGTAGTTGACTAGTTTCCTCATCTGTTTTGAAAATACTCCATGAGACGTGCTATTCTTCCTTGACTTGGAAAAAAAATATTGCTTTACGCAAAATAGCCTTCATAAAACCCTTTCTGAAGATAGCAAATATATAATAGGTTGACTATGTCTTGTTGAGTACCTGCCGTACTCAGGTTTGCTCAATTTTGGTTCAGGTGAAGATCTCACATCGGTGGTGTTTCAACACGGACATCGACGAGTAGTTTGGGGTTCCCAGGTAGCAGCCTGGAATCTATGGGCTGGGACGTCGCCTTATGTTGCAGCCTCTTAGGCCCTTTTGGTTCTTGTTGATTAGCAACATAATTTGCCTTCCGTTGTCTGATGTAATGTTTGGTCATGTGACATCTGTTTGTACATCTACTCTAGTAACACCTGTTTAATACAGCTTCCATGTCTAGATTACTGCTTTGATAGGTTGTTGGTTTCGAGCTCATCGTTATACAGTTTTGGCTATGCCTGCATAGTTGTCGCAGTCGAGGGGTTGTGGAGCCGATGATCCATTTCCAAGCACGCCTGCCGACGTGTTTCGGACTGGGCTTGGTAACCCTAGTAACCCTTGATTGTTGTTGCACTTTCTGGACCCATAGCATCTATCTATAGCTTTGGTCCCGCTCCTTCAGTTTCATATGATTCGTGGACACTTTGATATGCATAGTTGGTTATGACTAGCATGGAAACAAGGAGCAGTAGTACCGTGGTGATCCGGCCTGCGCGCCGATGATTCCGGTCTGCCTGCCGTTGTTTGTTGCGGCCGGGGGTGGTAACACTGAAGCCCTTGTGGGTCCATGACTAGGAGCACATAAAATTATGTATATCTCTAGGTCCGGGGTCGTGACAATCGTAGAACATTTCACCAAGGAAGATGCAAAACCAATGTGGTTGTACACAACACTAGGTAAAATGCTCGATGATCTCAACAAGATCGAGTGCACAATTTAATCATTAGCAAATGTATCAAGCACAAATGTTTAGCAATGGAAAACAATAAAAGTAGCCTCATACTAAAAAGTACAAAACAAAATTAATGAGTTCATCGAACATTTTACCAAGGAAGATGCAGAACCAATGTGGTTGTACAAAAGACTAGGTAAAATGCTCGATGATCTCAACAAGATCGAGTGCACAGTTTAATCATTAGCACATGTATCAAGCACAGATGTTTGGCAATGGAAAACAAGAAAATTAGCCTCATACTAATAAGCACAAAACAAAATTAATGAGATCATCGAACATTTTACCAAGATGCAGAACCAATGTGGTTGTACACAAGACTAGGTAAAATTCTCGGTGATCTCAACAAGATCGAGTGCACAGTTTAATCATTGGCACATGTATCAAGCACAAATGTTTAGCAATGGAAAACAAGAAAAGTAGCCTCATACTAATAAGCACAAACCAAAATTAATGAGACCATCGAACATTTTACCAAGGATGATGCATAACCAATGTGGATGTAAACAAGACTAGGTAAATTGCTCGATGATCTCAACAAGATCGAGTGCACAGTTTAATCATTGGCACATGTATCAAGCACAGATGTTTAGAAATGGAGAACAAGAAAAGGAGCCTCATACTAATAAGCACAAAACAAAATTAATGAGATCATTGAACATTTTACCAAGGAAGATGCAGAACCAATGTGGTTGTACACAACACTAGGTAAAATGCTCGATGATCTCAAGTAGATCGAGCGCACAGTTTAATCATTGGCACATGTATCAAGCACAGACAGATAAAACAATAACAGTGAGCCTCATTGGCACATGTATAAAACAGTAACAGTGAGCCCCATTGTTGAAATCATCTAATTAAAGAGCAAAGTTATATACCTCAGTGGAGGCAAACAACAGAAGAAATAAAGCCATCTCTTCCGCTGTAGAAGGTGAATACACACATAGCACCCTCCTTGATTCCAGCTAAATTGACGACCTTTGACCAGTTGGTTGTCATCTTCGCACCGTCTATCTTGCCCTTGATGAACATAACATCTTGAGCATCGAATTGTTGGTGCATATGATAGGAAGTCGATCCATTGGCGGAAACCCATTGATGTAGGCATGGCTGAACTTAATTGAGAAGTATTGGACAAGAAGTATATAGTTAGTTGTTGACTAAGATTAATGTCCATAGGAAGAGTAAAAGAATAAGATGTTTACCATCTTGGCCTTCACAGGGAAGACATTAGACTTTGTCATCCTACAGACGTAGTGCGGTATAGATGGTTGTGGTCCAGCAACTTGGCTTCAGAGATGCGCGACTTGGTCTTCAGTCATTTCCACCTTGTTTCCAAAAAAACAGTGCTCGTCATAGTCCTGAGTCCCTTGGATTTTGGGACCTATAATGCAAGAAATAAATTAATCCTGGCTAATCTGTAGGTGCATAAGAGAGTACTAAAACATTTTGTTGGACCTGTCACCTCTACGAGTGACCTTTCCTTCACTGACTAGATCCTCCGGAGTTGGACTTTTACCAACTCCATCAACCAGAATGCCACGGGACTTCAGAAAGAGACGATACTCTGGATCTATTTCAACTGGTGCCTCCATCCAGTTACGAGTTTCATAAGGAGACATGGTGCAGAAGCTACAGCCTCGACTAGAGTGCTACAGCCAAATATGAAAAGAAGAAAAATCAAACAAGTAGCTACGAAGGCGAAACGAGATACTAATTTATATGCTAGTATTTACCTTGGTTGTCTGAAGAACAGGGGACCTTGCGAGCTCCGAGGCCTTGTTCAGGTGGATCTCCATCTGGGTGGGGGAAGCGATCTCCGAGATACCTGTGACGGTAGCGTGAGCTAAATCCATGGCTGGTGGTGACCTAAAACACGTCAACGACGATGGCCGCCGGCATCTAACCTACATCCGCCGGCATCTAACCTAGATCCGCCGCCATCTAACCTAGATCGAATCGTTTGGTTGAGGATGGGGAAGGGAGGAAACCAGCACTTACCAGTCATTGGTTGAGTACGTCGGTGAGGATGGGGATGCTAGGGAGGGTGCCGCCGTGATAGACGCCGCCCAGTGGGCAAAGTGGAGGCACTGGTTTTCTTTTGGGGGAAGAGTGATCCCTTTCAGTGGGAAGTAGCCGAGTGGGCGAGGGAGCGCGAAGGCCTATGACGCTGACGAGTGGGACCCCGTGTGAGGCTGTTTCGGTGAAGATTTAGCGCGCGCGGCTATGATGCTGACGAGTGGAACCCCGTGTGAGACTGTTTCGGTTTTTAGCGCACGCGCGGCTATGAGCGGTCGTAATTTAGGCACGCAGATGTGAGGTTCATATGTGATTTTTTAGAAAATTGAGGGTCTATGTGTTAATTAGGGTATAAAGGGATATAACTGCCAATTGTGGCATGTTGTCCCATAAATTGAAGGATTTTGAAATGTAAGTCTTTTCTAATACGAAAAAGGTTGCATTCTTACCATTAGTTCTTTATTTTCTACTAAATAAATGAAGAATTAAAAACCATTGATCCATCAGATCACCAAGTTTTCGATAAGGATTGGCTTATTGGGCATGATCGAGTACTAAATGGACGTGACACATCCACTTATTACTAAGTTATACCAAATAAGTATTTAGTCATCCTAAAAACATGATCGGCTGAAGCAACATAGTATAGAAGTACTACATATATAGTACTTAAATTCTTACACACACAAGGAATTCTTCCACAATACTAATAAAGTTCTTACATATACTACTCGTCCAAACTAGAACATTAGCTAGTAGCACGACTATTCAAATTAAGTTCATCAGGACATCATTGCAGCATTCGGCACAAGCGACAACATTACTAGCTCCTCCAAGGATTCAAGTCCTGGTGATTGGGATTCAGATGAGGATGCGCGAGCCCTAAGCGGATATTGCGCACGAGAAACTTCTTTAGGAACACACTGTAGGCAGCATGCTTGGCCCTAACAGGGGGCCCACAGTTTTTCGAGCCACGTCTAACGCTGCTGGCATGCTGGATCATGCTGACAATGCTCATGTCAATTTTCCTTCAGCAGACAGGGCAGAACAGCATACCGGCGCAACGACGGTACCTAATTTGCCCATTCTGCAGCTTCCTAAGAACATGTCTGCTCTTAGCATCACGGGACGCCTTGTCAGATGATACGCTATCATTGGATTGCTTCAAATTAGAAATGAAACAAAAGTTAGCACCACACTCTAATTATAGGTCATTTTTAAAATGCACGCACTAACACTAGTTTAAATAAAATAACCATGCCGTTGATAAACTAATGACATCAATCTTTGCTTAAATAGCATACAAAAATTTAAGCAGAACAAAAATGGTACCACATATATGCAGTTAGTTAATGGACTTAATATGTAATAACAAGCCTAGTATTTAAGCCCACATTCGAATTGGACAATAGAACTTGCAGATAGAAAAAATGCCATCAAAATCATGTATAGCTAATCCCTAAGTTGGCATATACCAGTCGCTCTATTCTACAAGCTCTAGAATGCAGGACCTAAAATCATTAGCGGACCCAGGAATAGATTAAAGCCTGGGCAAACAGTCAGTTACAAGGCTTAATGTGTATTTTTTCTATTAAATAACTTCAACTACACTGTTCCGACCACTGGGTAATAGGGGGCGCTCGGTTCGCAGTTTCATATGTAGAATCCCCGTCTACAGATCCAACTACAAACTCGAGAATCCCTAACTTGCTTGCATGTCTCTACAAACCATTGGATCTTCAATACTAAACTAGAGCTAGATATATCTGTTTAGGGAAGCATCTCAGAGTCCTCGTCGGAGACGATCTCCTCGAACACCGGTACCTCCCCCATGGGGTCCCCCTGATCAGATAGGAGAGGGAGTCCTGGCACTTTCACCGCCGAGGAGGCGATTACAGCGAACCACCATGGCCGGCCGGACCTGCCGCGACGACAGCAGATGTCGCCGGCGTTATTCCGCTGAATCGGATCCGGCCATGAGGTCCAACCGACATGGTGGGCCGCACCTTCGGCACCGACAACAGATGATGCGACGGCGTCCTCCATTCCTTGCGGAACCTCCTCAAGGTTGTGTGCTCGGCAGTTGGGAGAGAAGGAGGGAGGCGTTGGGGCTGGAGCAAAGTGGTTTTATTTTTTGCTAGATTTGGGGCCGGAATGGTGGGGGAGGGAGGCGATGCAAGCAGGAGGGGAATTTATACTGACTGCCATTTCGAGAGCCGTTGGGCCTGCTGACGTGTGCGGATGCATTTCTCTGCATGGCTCTCCCGTGGACTGACTTTGTCAAAAACAGAGTGATGTGACATTTAGTCACTGTCAAACAAGGCCACAGCGAGTCAGGGCCAGTTATCAGTGGAACAAATTCAGCCAAACCAAGCCAACGAATTGCTCTGTTCACGTGTACGTGAGCGGTGTACGCAGCCATGGTGTGAGTGCAGTGTAATTACCGGTTTAATTATGGTCATTTGCGAGGGAGGTTGCCATTTAGTTTCCCGCTTGTTCATCTACTCGCCTGGGTTCACACGTCTTCGTTCCAGAGGCGCCTTTTTGATCCGTGTACATTTAGGAAGTTGCCATTTGCAGTTGCCATTTGCGCTCCTTCCGTTCATCATCTTCCGCCACTCTTCTTCCAAACCCATCGAACCCATCAGCCCACGGCGGAGACTTGCCATGGACGATCGCGTACCAACCACGGAGGTTCTCGACGTCTCTGTCCATGGACGCACCATGCTGTAGGTGATTTACACCAACGAGGAACGTGCCTTGGAGACTGCCCTAGTCAATTTCGAGCAATGGCTTCAGCCTGAAAAGCACAAGTTCTTGGTCCTCGACCTTGAGTACACATGTAGCCATGCATGCAAACCCCATGTCGTCGTTGTCGTGCAAATCGCCATGCTTACAGAATATCACGTTCGCAATCATGGACACGACAGGCGACAAGAAGTCTCTTGCCCAATCAGGCTTCTTTCTGCCACCATAGTACCACCATGACATCCAGATGGAATTCGGGGAACTCAAAATTGGAATGGATACTCTAGTAGGGAATATCATAGACAGTTTGTACCTCAATATGAAGTCTGGATTCCCATAATACCTGCACAAATATTGGGAACGGAAGATGGCTCGAACAAGCCTCAACTATGCAGAGGTGGACGGATATGTCAGCTACGAGCTATACAGAAGGATCCGAGACATGAAAAACAGTTTAGCTCCAACATGGCTGGAGATGATCCTCTCCTGGTGCAAGAGCAAAGATAAAGCTTCACGCTGCCGCCGTGGAAACGAGGGCACGAGCAAAACGATATGCAGGAAATAGTTGTTTAAGTGTTTTTAGCGCTTGATAATAAGTGTTCTTATTTGTGTTCTGGTTTGTGTGCGCGAATAATATGTTTGTTTTACTTATTAATGTAATTTTATGCAATATGTAGCACCTGATTTTTTTTCCAGGATTTATAAATGAAATACATTGCTGCTATTCTTTTTCCATTTTTGGCATGAATTAATATTAATTGGTCAAACATTAGTAGCCTTAGATTCAACTCAAATTCAACAACAGACTCGAACGTTTTCAAACTGACTAGAGATCAAACTGACATATTACAACATATAATAGTCGCAACATAAGTCAAACAGTTTCAAACAGACTAGAGATGCACGATACAACACACAATTCAGACTCCCAACAGATAGCAGCTGCAACATAAGCCAAATGATATCTTCAGAGAGCAGTTCAAACAGCAGCTCAATCTTCTTCAGTCAGCAGATCATTCTCCCCCGGCAGATCCGTTGCCGTTGTGCCCACCGTCCCTCACCTGAGGAGGGCCACTGCCATCCACACACCCACCAAAGAACGGGAACTGGTGCGTGCTTGTGGTGTCGACCTCGTCGTCGTCCCACAGCTGAGTGTCCGAGACGACTGGGCCATGGTCCACGACCTCCTAGACATGGATGAGGACGGTGTGCTCCAATGTCCTCTTCGAGGTCGTGGTGCGCACTGCGGCCGACATGTACGGCTCTGACACCTCCACAATGTAGGTCTTCGGGACTGCGCTCGGCTACTTCAACCAGGCCTCCATCGTCAGGAACCAGCTGTCCACCAGGACATGCATCTGCACCAGATCACCGCCAAGATGCTTGACGAACTGCCCCACCGCAACGGGCTCCCATGCCTCCCGCGGGAACCACTCGAAGGTGAGCTTCGTCAAATACGGTAGCTCAGATCACTCGGCACCGCTACCACGACACCAGTGACTAAAGTTAAGCGGCGCTCCACCACCGTCGACGTGCCGGGACAGATGTCACACGACGGTTAAGTCCTCCTCGGAACAGAATCGAATGAGAAAGTCCACCATGACGCGCTAACATCCACCTTCACCTTCCTACGGGCGACTGTGCATTGCGCGACCAACGCAGCCAGGATTTCCTCAGGTGACAAAGGAGGGTGACGCCCTCCCACGGTGACCTCGAGCGCGCGACCGTGCCACTTCTCCTCGAGCTTCTCCATTGCATGCGAGTGGGCGAGCACGCAACGGCCTTGAGTCAGCCGTAGTGCGGGCTCCCCAGTCAGGAACATCTCCTCCGGGAACATGAGGCGGGCAGCCATCAACGAAGGAGACAGCGAATATTCGTGCGCGATCTATGGATTCGGTGGGAAAGTGATACGGGCATCTACTGGTTAATACGCTAGGACAATAAACAATGATGTATAATGTCTAAGGCCTACGAGCCGTATGTTGTGGCCGAGCCTTCTAAATGGGCCGGTTTGTATCCAGTTTGAGTCCAATTAGGTTAGGAGTCGGTTTAGGTCAGTCCAACCGATTAGGGGTTGGCCTCTTATATAAAGAGAGCCAAGGCCTAGGGTTTTAGGAGGTTGAAAATTATGTAAAACTAAAAGTTCCAGGTTACCACCGTCCCTAGGGGATCGGCGTGTAGGTGGCGTCTCAGACGTTCGTTAGTTATCTTTGCAAATAAAGGTGCGAGTGTTCTTGGATCTGCCAAGGGGGTTCGTGCATGGCTAGGGGGCTCTTGTATATGCCTAGAGTTGCCGAGCTTGGTGTGAAATAAAGGTGCGAGTGTTCTTGGATCTGCCAAGAGGGTTCGTGCGCTTCTCGCCTAAATCTCTCCATGTTCTTCAGGTTACGTGTATCGCTCACGTGATTGGGAGAATAGTTATCTCGGTGGTTCTTGCTGTGAAATATTGGGCAAACATCTACATCAGGAAGAATGGGGAATTTGGGTTTCGATCCTATTTCAGTCTGCGAGCTGGGCAGATGAGCAAATGGTGAATTTGGGGTTCAATCCTGTTTTAGTCTCAGTTTGACCCTTTTTTCAAAACAAAATCTTCACTAGGGGCTGCAATTCTTGTTATAACATGTGCTAGATTTTGGTTTTCTATGTATGTATCTATTGCCCCAATAAAGTGGGAAATAAATCCATTGGTCTACCCCCTTCCGATGCCGGTGGAAGGGGTAAACGGAAAAGTTTCGGTCAACACATGCCAGAGTTTCGTTGAAGAGGGGGGCTCCGGAGTAGGAATCCTTCCTAAGCCTATATGGAGTAAAATCATGTCCATACAAGTGTGCTGGGAGGTGAAGAGATCCAAGATCCAAACCTGAGGTGTGACCGGTTTCACCCGCATCTATACGTACACCTCAACCCCCTCCCCCTTCGGACGATCCCGAGGGAATACTATAACAACTCCGGACCGTCTGAATCCCACCCAAAATAAGGGTTTGCCATACCATGTGTGTTAGAGTGTGGCATGAGCCTTGGATGCCCAAGATTCCCTCACTCTTTGTGTTAGGACTCACCGGCGTCGGATTCTTTCTAATGGGTTCCAGGACTACTCAGAGCCCGAAACTCCCAGTTCTGAAGGAACAGGGGGAATGCTGCCAATAGGTGGGCCCTACCATTGTCTTGGTTGTTCCTTGGGCCTAATCGAACACAACCAAGCAATTAGTTACACTTTTCTACCACCTTTCCGGCTCATGTAGAGGGGCTAGAACGAGAGTTCCGTCCTTTGCTCCAGCGGGCCTAGGGTTTCTCCGGAGAGAGGCTTTAGATCGTGTGAATCCCACCCAAACCTGGGGTATGCCATATAATGTGTGTTAGAGTGTGGCATGGGCCTTGGATGCCCAATATTACCTCACTCTCTGTGTTATGGCTTCACCAGTGTCGGATTCTCTCTCGCGGGTTCTAGGGCTACTCAGAGCCCGAAACTCCCGGATCTGACGGAACGGGGGAATCTTGCCAAGAGGTGGGCCCCAACGTTGTGTTGGGTGTTCCTTGGGCAAAACCTAACACAACCAACCAATTAGTTCCACTTTGCTACCCCCTTCCGGCTCACGTAGGGGGGCCAGATCGGCAGTTCCGTCCTTTTCTCCAACGGGCCTAGGGTTTCTCCGGAGAGGAGCTCCAGAGTGTCTTAATCCGACCCAAGCCTACGGTATCATGTAACATGGTTGTTAGAGTGTGTGTCATGGGTCTTGGAAGCCCAAGATTCCCTCACTCTTTGTGTTAGGGATTCACCGGCGTCAGATTTTCTGTAGTTGTTGCAGGACTACTCACGGACCAAAACTCGCGGATCTGATGGAGAACGGGGGGGGGGGGGGGGATATCTTGCCAATAGGTGTGCCCTAACATTGTCTTGGGTGTTCATTGGGCCTAACCTAACACAACCAAGCAATTAGTTACACTTTGCTACCCCCTTCCAGCTGACGTAGAGGGTCCAGAATGGCAGTTCCGTCCTTTTTCTCAACGGGCCTAGGGTTTCTCTGGAGAGGAGCTCCGGAGCGTCTAAATCCAACCCAAGCCTAGGGTATGCCATACAATGTGTGTTAGAGTGTGACATAGGTCCTAGATGCCCAATATTCCCTCACTCTCTGTGTTATGTCTTCACTGGTGTCGGATTCTCTCTTGTGGGTTCGAGGACTACTCATAGCCCGAAACTCCCGGATCTGATGGAGCAGAGGGAATCTTGACAACAGGTGGGCCCTACCATTGTCTTGGTTGTTACTTGAGCCTAAACTAACACAACCGAGCAATTAGTTCCACTTTGCTACCCCCTTCCCGCTCACGTAGAGGGTCCAGAACAGCACTTCCGTCCTTTTTTCTCCAACGGGCCTAGGGTTTCTCTGGAGAGGAGCTCTAGAGCGTCTGAATCCCACCCAAGCCTAGGGTATTCCATACCGTGTGTGTTAGAGTGTGGCATGGGTCTTGGCTGCCCAATATTCCCTCACTCTCTGTGTTATGGCTTCACCGGCGTCGGATTCTCTCTCATGGGTTCCATGACTACTCATAGCCCGAAACTCACGGATCTGACGGAGAACGGGGGGAATCTTTCCAAGAGCTGGAACCTAACATTGTCTTGGGTGTTCCTTGGGCCTAAACTAACACAACCAAGCAATTACTTCCACTTTGGTACCCCTTCCGGCTCACGTAGAGGGTCTAGAACAGCAGTTCCGTCCTTTTTACTCAAACGGGCCTAGGGTTTCTCCAGAGAGGAGCTCTAGAGCGTCTTAATCCCACCCAAGCCTAGGGTATTGCATATCATGTGTGTTAGAGTGTGACATAGGTATTGGATTCCCAAGATTTCCTCAATCTCTGTGTTATGGCTTCACCGGTGTCGGATTCTCTCTTGCGGGTTCCATGATACTCAGAGCCCCAAACTCCCGGATCTGACTTGACGGGGGGAATCTTGCCAAGATGTGGGCCCTACCATTGTCTTGGGTGTGCTTTGGGACTAACCTAAGACAACCAAGCAATTAGTTTGACTTTGCTACCCCTTTCCGGCTCACGTAGAGGGTCCATAACGACAGTTCCGTCCTTTTCTTTAGCGGTCCTAGGGTATCTCCGGAGAGGAGCTTTGGAGCGTCTGAATCCCACCCAATCCTATGGTATCCCATACCATTCATGTGTCTTATAGTGTGGCATGTGTCTTCGATGACCAAGATTGCCTCAATATTTGTGTTATGGCTTCACCGGCGTCGGATTCTCTCTCGCGGATTCTGGGGCTACTCAAAGCCTAAAACTCCTGGATCTGACGGAACGGAGGGAACCTTGCTAAGAGGTGGGCCCTACATTGTATTTGGTGTTCCTTTGGCCTAAACTAACACAGTCAATAAATTAGTTCCACTTTGCTACCCCCTTCCGGCTCACGTAGAGGGGCCGGATTAGCAGATCCGTCCATTTCTTCAACTGGCATATGGTTTCTCCGAAGAGGAGCTCTAGTGTGTCTTAATCCCACCAAAGCCTAGGGTATCACATAAAATGTTTGTTAGAGCGTGGCATGTGTCTTGGATGGCCAAGATTCTCTCACTCTTTGTGTTAGGGCTTCACCGGCGTCGGATTCTCTCTCGCCGGTTCTAGGGCTACTCTGAGCCCGAAACTCCCGGATCTTGACGGAACAGGGGGAATATTGCCAAGAGGTGGGTCCTAACATAGTCTTGGGTGTTCCTTGGGCCTAACCTAAGAGAACCAAGCAATTATTTCCGCTTTGCTACCCCCTTCCGGCTCACGTAGACGGGCCAGATCGACAGTTCCGTCCTTTTCTCCAATGGTCCTAGGGTATCTCCGGAGAGGAGCTCCTGAGCGTATTAATCCCACCCAAACCTCGGGTATCACATAACAAGTTTGTTATAGTGTGGAATGGGTCTTGTATTCAAAATATTCCCTCACTCTTTGTGTTAGGGCTTCACCGGCGTGAGATTCTCTCTAGTTGTTGCATGACTACTCAGGGATAGAAACTCCCGGATCTGACGAAACGGGGGGATCTTTCCAAGATGTGGGCCCTACCATTGTATTGGTTGTTCCTTGGGCCTAAACCAACACAACCAAGCAATTAGTTCCACTTTTCTACCCCCTTCCTGCTCACGTAGAGGGTCCAGAACGACAATTCCGTCCTTTTTTCCAACGGGCCTAGGGTTTCTCCGGAGAGGAGCTCCGGAGCCTCTGAATCCCACCCAAGCCTAGTGTATGCCATACCATGGGTGTTAGAGTGTGTCATGGGTCCTGGATGCTCAATATTACCTCACTCTTTGTGTTAGGGCTTCACCGGCGTGAGATTCTCTCTAGTTCTTGCATGACTACTCAGGGACCAAAACTCCCAGATCTGACGGAACAGGGGGATCTTGCCAAGAGGTGGGCCCTACCATTGTATTGGTTGTTCCTTGGGCCTAACACAACACAACCAAGCAATTAGGTACATTTTTTCTACCCCTTCCAGCTCACATAGAGGGTCCAGAACGGCAGTTCCGTCCTTTTTTCCAACGGGCCTAGGGTTTCTCCGGAGAGGAGCTCCGGAGCGTCTGAATCCCACCCAAGCCTAGGGTATGCCATACCATGTTTGTTAGAGTGTGGCATGGGTCTTGGATGCACAGTATTCCCTCACTCTCTGTGTTATGGCTTCACCGGCGTCGGATTCTCTCTCATGGGTTCCATGACTACTGATAGCCCGAAAATCCCGATTCTGACGGAGAACGGGGGGATGTTGCCAATAGGTGGACCCTACCATTTTCTTGGGTGTTTCTTGGGCCTAATATAAGAAAATCAAGAAATCAGTTCCACTTTGCTACCCCCTTCTGGCTCACGTAGAGGGGCCAGAACGGCAGTTCCGTCCTTTTCTGTAGCGGGCCTAGGGTTTCTCCGGAGAGGGGTTCCGGAGCCTCTGAATCCCACCCAAACAAATGGTTTTCCATACCATGTGTGTTAGAGTGTGGCATGCGCCTTGGATGCCCAAGATTCCCTCACTCTATGTGTTAGGGCTTCACCGACGTTAGATTCTCTCTAATGGGTTCCAGGATACTAGAGTGCCCGAAACTCCCGGATCTGACTAGACGGGCGGAATATTGCCAAGATGTGGGCCCTACCATTGTATTGGGTGTTCTTTGGGACTAACCTAACACAAACAATCAATCAGTTCCACTTTTCTAGTCCTTTCCGTCTCACGTAGAGGGTCCATAACAACAGTTCCGTCCTTTTCTTTAGCGGGCCTAGGTTATCTCCGGAGAGGAGCTCCGGAGCGTCTGAATCCCACCCAAGCCTATGGTATGACATACCATGTGTCTTATAGTGTGGCATGTGTCTTCGATGCCCAAGATTGCCTCAATCTTTGTGTTATGGCTTCACCTACATCGGATTCTCTCTCGCGGGTTCCAGGGCTACTCAAAGCACGAAACTCCCGGATCTGACGGAACGGGGGAATCTTGCCAGAGTTTGGCCCTACATTGTCTTGGGTGTTCCTTGGGCCTAACCTAACACAACCAAACAATTGGTTCCACTTTGCTACCCCCTTCCGGCTCACGCAGAGGGGGCCAGATCGGTAGTTCCGTCCTTTTCTCCAACGGGCCTAGGGTTTCTCCGGAGAGGATCTCCAGAGCGTCTTAATCCAACCCAAGCATAGGGCATCACATAACATGTTTGGTAGAGTGTGGAATGGGTCTTGGATGCCCAAGATACCCTCACTTTTTGTGTTAGGGCTTCACCGGCATCAGATTCTCTCTCGCTGGTTCAAGGGCTACTCATAGCCCGAAAGTTTCGGATCTGACGGAATGGGGGGAATCTTTCCAAGAGGTGGTCCCTACCAATGTCTTGGGTGTTCCTTGGTCCTAAACTAACATAACCAAGCAATTAGTTTTGCTTTTCTACCCCCTTTTGGCTAACGCAGAGGGGCAAGGTCGGAAGTTCTGTCCTTTTCTCCAACGGGCCTAGGGTTTCTCCGGAGAGGAGCTCCGGAGCATCTTAATCCGACCCAATCCTAGGGTATCACATAAAAAAAAATTAGAGTGTGGAATGGGTATTTTATGCACAATATTCCCTCACTCTTTGTGTTAGGGCTTCACCAGCGTCAGATTCTCTCTAGTTGTTGCAGGACTACTTAGGGACCAAAACTCCCGGATCTGACGGAACGGGGGGATCTTGCCAAGAGGTGGGCCCTACCATTGTCTTGGTTGTTCCTTGGTCCTAACCCAACACAACCAAGCAATTAGTTCCATTTTGCTACCCCCTTTCGGCTCACGTAGAGGGTCCAGAACGACAGTTCCGTCCTTTTTTCCAGCGGACCTAGGGTTTCTTCGGAGAGGAGCTCCGGAGCATCTGAATCCCACCCAATCCTAGAGTATGCCATACAATGTGTGTTAGAGTGTGGCATGGGTCCTGGATTCCCGAAATTCCCTCACTCTCTGTGTTATGGCTTCACCGGCGTTGGATTCTCTCTCGTGGGTTCCAGGACTACTCATAGCCCGAAACTCCTGGATTTGACGGAGAACGTGGGGAATCTTGCCAAGATCTCGGCCCTACCATTGTCTTGGGTGTTCCTTGGGCCTAAACTAACACAACCGATCAATTAGTTTCACTTTTCTACTCTCTTCCGGCTCACGTAGAGGGCGAGAACGACAGTTTCGTCTTTTTCTCTAGCGGGCCTAGGGTTTCTCGGGAGAGGGGTTCCGGAGTGTATGAATACAAACCAAACCAAGGGTTTTCAATAACATGTGTATTATAGTGTGGCATGTTCCTTGGATGCCTAATACCCTCACTCTTTGTGTTAGGGCTTCACTGACGTCAGATTCTCTCTAATGGGTTCCGGGACTACTCAGAGCCCGAAACTCCCGGATCTGAAGGAACGGGGGGAATGTTGCCAAGAGGTGGGCCCTAAATTGTCTTGGGTGTTCCTTGGGACTAACCTAACACAAGAAAGAAATTAGTTCCACTTTTCTACCCCCTCCGGCTCACGTAGAGGGGCTAGATCGGCAGTTCCGTTCTTTTCTCCGACGGGCCTAGGGTTTCTCCGGAGAGGATCTCCAGAGCGTCTTAATCCCACCCAATCCTAGGGTATCACATAAAATGTTTGTTAGAGTGTGGGATGGGTCTTGGATGCCCAAGATTCCCTCACTCTTTGTGTTAGGGACTCACCGGCGTCAGATTCTCGATCTCTCGCGGGTTCTAGGGCTACTCATAGCCCGAAACTCCCAGATCTGACGGAACAGGGGGAATCTTGCCAAGAGGTGGGCCCTACCATTGTATTGGGTGTTTCTTGGGCCTAATTAACCTAAGAGAACCAAACAATTAGTTCCTCTTTGCTACCCCCATCCGACTCATGTAGAGGGGCTAAATTGGCAGTTCCGTCCTTTTCTCCAACGGGCCTAGGGTTTCTCCGGAGAGGAGCTCCGGAGCGTATTAATCCCACCCAGGCCTAGGGTATCACATAACATGTTTGTTAGAGTGTGGCATGGGTCTAGGATGCACAATATTCCCTCACTCTTTGTGTTAGGGCTTCACCGGCGTCACATTCTCTCTCTCGGTTTCTAGGACTACTAAGAGCCGAAACTCCCGGATCCGACGAAAAAGGGGGAATCTTTCCAAGAGGTGGGACCTACCAGTTTCTTGGGTGTTCCTTGGGCCTAACCTGACACAACCAAGCAATCAGTTCCACTTTTCTATCCCCTTCCGGCTCATGTAGAGGGGCCAGAACGGCAGATTCATCTTTTTCTCTAGCGGCCTAGGGTTTTTCCGGAGAGGGGTTCTGGAGCGTTTGAATCCCACCCAAACCAAGGGTTTGGCATACCACATGTGTTAGAGTGTGGCATGGGCCTTGTATTCCCAAGTTTCCTTCACTCTTTGTGTTAGGGCTTCACCGGCGTCAGATTCTCTCTCGCAGGTTCGAGGACTACTTAGAGCTTGAAACTCCCCCTTCGGACGAACCTGAGGGAATAATATGAGAACATGTGGTAGATATTAGTTTTACATCTACCTATAGCCTACCCTAACACGACCAAACAAAATATTCCATTTGGACACCCCCTTGCGATGCCGGTGGAAAGGGTAGACGAAAAAGTTGACTTTTTGGTCAACATGCCATAGTTCCGGTGAAGCGGGGGCTCCGGAGCATAGGAAACCCTACAAAACCTAGATGGGGTCCAATCATGTCTATACAAGTGTGTTTGGAGGAGGAGAGAGATCCAAGATCCTAATAAGAGGTGTGACCGGTTTCACCGACATCACTTGTACAGAGGAAGGGTTCTTCCACTACATCTCGAAACTCCCCCTTCAGATGAACCTGAGCGAATGTCTTATCAGAACTAGTGGTAGATGTTAGTTCTCCATGTACCTATGGACTACCCTAACACAACCAAAAAAAAATATCCCATTGGGACACCCCTTCCGACGCCGGTGGAAGGGGTACACGAAAAAGTTGACTTTGAGCATGAGAAGCCTACCACAGGAAAACTAAATATACAATTGGGACACCCCCTTCAGAGCTGAAATTTAGGGAGTTTCAATAAAACTTGAGCCAAAATAAAGATAATACATTCACACATAAGGGAACTTAATTAAGATAATAATAATTACACTCAATAAAAGCCTAAACCAGGTGGTGGGACTCCTCAGACCCGCGGTTCGGGCAGGTTCCCGGCTGTGCAAGTGCCCAGCTGCAAATGGGGCAGTTACATGGAAGGAAGAAGGCGTTTGCTGGAGGGTCGGCAAGTTCCAGCGGTGCCAAGGGGCGCCACTCTATCTCGGGCGAGTCCTCTTCCTCCTCCTCCTCGTCGGAACACTCCGTGTTGCTGGAGTGCACGCTGCTGTCGATGTGGTAGGAGTGGAGCCGCCCTAAGTGCTCCAGCTACACTTGCTTGTCCCAGTACAACGAAGACATGGCGTCCTGGGGGTCATGATGCCTTGTCTGCCCCGACATGTTCTCGTAGCACTGGTTGATGTAGTCGACACGTGCATGTCCGGAGAGACGCGGCGCCACCGGGACGAAGATGGCGTTGGTCTTCCAACCTTTCGGGAGGCGTAAAGAAGACGAGACGGGAGTGGTCGTGCGGAGAAGTGCATGCGCATCCTCCTCTGTCAGCAGATTATCGTCAGATAGAGGCACGTGGGCACCCGTAGGGTTATGGGGAGCTCGTTGGCCGGCTGCGTCGCGTCGGCGTTGGTGCATAGTGGAGGCCGAGGGAAGCTAATGGACGAGTGGACTTTAGAAGTGGAGTAGGAGAGAAGCTAATGGAGGAGTGGACTTTAGGAGTGCATGAGGAGAGATGCTCGGCCCCTTAAAATTTAACTCTGGCCAAAATAGCTCTCTGCAGTACGTGCATTAATGTCTCACTGCATGGGAAAGATGGGACGTCGCCACAGTTATGTCTACATGCGTCTGAGCCTGCTTTGGGGCTAGCTAGCTGTTGCACGCCATGCCTGCAAACTTTGGGCGAGCTAGCTGCATGCCGCGCGAGACATGCACTCTTTGCCTCCGTGCGCTGCGGGTTGTGCCTGCGTGAGCCGTCGCGTCTTGATCTTAAGGCGTGCCTGCGCGCGTGCCCGGCCATGTGCATGCATGCCCATGCCTCGCTTCTGATGTTGCATGTGTTGCCGGCTAGCTGTGGACTGCTGGGTCGAAGTCGGCGCCGGCCGTATGCTTACTGGCCTGTGCTGCATGCGTTTCTCCGCGCCTGCATGACCCGGCCGTTTGTGTGTGCTCGTTGTCATCGCTGCGCCTGGACAACAAATTCAATGGTAAAGGCCGGCCTCAGCACCAATTAATGGTGTTTGGTGATCCGCCGGCCGGGCTCTCCCCGCTGCTATTTTACCCAATCGGTGCATTTGGAGGGCCTCTGCAAAATGCACCCCCTTCATCAACACGTCTCCAATAGATAGATTGTGCAAAACACAAGGGCTAGGTCAGCTTTGTGCTCTCTGCGCGCGCCATGGCCTGGACGACCATCTAGCTGATCGGGGAGGAACCGCTCGAGGACGCACACCAAGTGGAGTATGTCCGCCCCGACGGCTATGACCTCTCCGACGTGGTGCAGTTCTGCACCGCTGGTGGAAATATCTCTGCTTGAAGCGCTGCGCACATCGTGCTTGGCGCAAAGTACGCCGATCGGCGGATGTTCAGCATCGACCACGGCAAGGATGGCGGCGGGGTCTACGCCAGGCTTTGGGAGCATGGCTTGGGAGCAAATCTGCATGGCGGCCTCTACTGGCTGAATGACACCCTGGTGTGCTGCGTCCAAGCCAACCCTTTGCTCCTCTGGAATGAGTCCGTCCCACTGGTGTGTCCGGTTTTTTGTGTCCTTCAACGCGATAACTAATTTGCTTATAGATCATATGTGTAACCTGCTACATCGTCACTCGTCGTGTTTTACTTGTCGACATGTCTGTGGATGTTGTGATTGTGTTTTGCTACTCTATAATTAAGTTAATACTCCCTCCGTTCGAAAATAGATGACTTCCATTTGTCAAAACATGCACGTATCTAGACATATTTTAGTCTACATACATGCATGTTTGGACAAATGGAAGTCATCTATTTTGGAACGGAGGGAGTATATGTTGTGTTGCAAGTACTCAGTTATCTGTAGTTCTTTAGTTACTGTTAGTTTCACAAAGAACCGTTCTGCATATTCTAACGCGTTTTATGCCCGACTACCTCAATTCCAAAATTATGTCATAATACTTCTTTATTTCATCACAAGGTCCCTTTAGTAAATTATTGCATAAATGGTCAATTTTTTTAATCCACCCATCAGCATTCGACGGCTAGCATAATTTCCCGCACTTCCGCCAAAATTTCGCGTCCCTCCGAAAATTTGGCGGTAGGACAGCCCACTCAAATTTTTTCACGCATGAATATTACTTCTTAGCCCTCTCGCACATAACGGTCAAACTTTATTGCGGAGGACATTTCTGTAATCATTTTGAAACCCTCCCATATCCCTTCGGCCCTCGACAAAAGAATCGACTACTCCCCCTTCTCCTCTCTAGTCCCCGTCCTCCCAGACCAGATCCCATCCCTCTTACACATTGCCGTATAGCTCGCTTGCCAGATCTCCCACATTGCCGTCGAGATCCCCCACCCCGCCCAGGTCACCGTCCAGGCCCACCACCTCGCCGTCGTGCTCACCGGTCTACCACATCGTCACCAACCTCGTCGTCGTGTGCTCGCTGGTGTGCCACCTCGTCGTCGTGCTCACCAGCCTGCCACATCGTCACCAACCTCGCCTTCGTGTGCTCGCTGGTGTGCCACCTCGCCATTAACCTTGTCGTACATCCAGATCTGCCACCTCGTCTCCAACCTCGCCGCAACTTCACCGTCAATGTCTGCAACCACGCCGAGACGGGTAAAGGTTGAAGGCGAGAAACGCAGTAAGATTGATGGTTCTTCATATGTTCGATGCAATTAATCTTTGTGAATTAGTTGTCTGTTTAATTGTATGCTTGATCCTTCTTATGTTTGATGCAATTAATCTCTCTAAATTGTTTGATTGATGCTTCTTAATTGTCCTGCTAATGTTTGATGTAATAAATCTCTCTAAATTGTTTCTCTGTTTAGTTGTATGATTGATGGTTCCTTATATCCGTCTTTGTTCTTGGCGTTGCATATATAACTTTGTATAGTGGTAAACAGAGGCATGTCCATGTGTTAATTCTGACAAATCTGTAGCGGAAATGGGTGTGTTGCCCTCCTGATGCTCCTTTTTTAATTATTTGCTTTTGTAGTAGAAAATACTACATGGTTTCTTTTAATGGAAATCGTTAGGGGTACCTTCTTGCTAATCTTGCATAAAAATAAAAATAGAAGTATCCAGCTTTGTTTTCGTACGATAAAAGTTTGCTTATTTCCATCCTGTATACTATTAGGTTTAAGCTCACTTTGCTTATGATCCTATTAGTCTTAGTTACGAATCTACGATCAAAATTTATATTACTTACACTGGACTGTTCTTACAGGATGAGTACCTTAATTTTTTATAATGATATATTAGGTTCTTACCAAGTGTTTATATTTGGAGCTTACTTTGAGTTATTTATTCATGTTAGGATCACCACTACACCCCACGGAAGAAGAGCGTGCCAGCACTATCATGGCTAACAATGCAAGGATGCATCAAATGAGTGTAAATACTTGAGCAAGTATTCTTTCATGTCCTACTGTATTCACACCCAAAAAGATCAAGAAGGAAGACTCTGGATCTGAGTACACTCCTGAGGATGATGTTGAAGAGGAATCAGATTCCAGTTAAGGAGACTGGTCATGTCAATCACTATTCAGTGAGGACAATGAGTTGTAGGTTATTCCCTAATTCGGCAGCTCAACATTCTTCCATGATATCACAACAACTAGGTTGTAATGCTTAAAAATCTTTAAGTAATAAAAACTCCCTTTAGTTAAAAAACAAAAACTAGGGCGCAGATTACTTATCTTGTGTTGAACAGTTTGATTACTGTTGTGTCATATATTTTGTGCTACTTCATATATTCCATACCATAAGACGTTTTGGCAAGCTAATTAAGGCTGTGGTTGTCATTTCAACATGGTTTCCATCTATGCTCCTGACACGCTTGACATCTGCTAGGTAATTGGTCATTACAGACACGCTTGTTTGATTGTCATCTGTTATTTTCCAAATATTTTCTGTACATTGCTGGCCATCTGTTAGTTTCATCTATTTTCTGTACATTGCTAGTCACCTGCTAGTTTCATCTGTTTTCTGTACATACTTACATATATTTTCTTTGCATGCTTGATAGGCAAGCAAGAAATGGATGATGTCAACATCAGCTTCAGAGGGTGAGGATAATACTTTAGGTGTCATGCTGGATCGTGGAAAGCATACACTGTCAAAGAAATCTCGTGTGGAAACAAGTATTTCAAAGTCTGAACTTGAAGTGCAAACTGATGTTGGGAGAGGGGCATGCCAATATGCGCAGCACAATTGCTGATTTGAGGGCGGCGAATGCAGAATCTGAGCGAATGAGGCTCCGGTTTGCATTTGAAATGGAAGAAATGCGGACGGAACAAGACGAGCTAAAAGTGTGCCAACAAGAAGGAGTTGCCCTGCTTGAGCAGTTAGCTCAGCGCATATGTGGTAATTTAAACTATGGTCGTGTTGGTGAAAACTAAATTTTTGTATGTTGGTTTGCTTTTTTCTGTAAAATAAACCAGTAGTGTTTGATTTTGTGTATTTGATGCCTGCTATGTGGTTTGCTTTTATGCATATGGAACATGGAAAGGTCAATTCGACCGATGATTTAAGCACCCAAACAAAAACGGTAGTATCGTAACGTAAAAAGAGACCCGATTAGGATACATGGTGTCGTATGCCATGCCCACGTGTCGTTTTACGGTTGGACAGTTCCACAACGAAAACAAAAACGTCGCGGGAAGGTTGCCACGTGGCACCGTACACTTGGTCCACGTGTCGTTTTACGATTGGGCAGTTCCACGACGAAACAGAAAACGTCACGGAAAGGGCGCCACGTGGCACCGTGCATTTGGTCCATGTGACGTCGCTTTGCGTTAGAAAAAAATACGTCACCGCGCAGCCCACGACGACCGGAGATCTTCCCCGAAAAAAACCACGCGGCGACCTACGATTGTTCCACGTGGCGTCATCTTGTTGCGTCATCTCATACCACGATGCTAGCAAGTTCATCGCAGATGGCGTCCACATGGTTTCACCTGATTGGTCAAGGCCGCGACAACAAAAAACATCGTGAACGGGATCGGCGGTTATGACGTCATGAACGGATTGGTGATGTCATAAATAGGGCCTTAACAGAATCTATTCTTGACGAAAAAACGTTGCGATCGTAATGACGTAAGCTGTGTGTAGTGTCACGTCTGCTGATTACACTAACGACCTTCAGTTAATCCTTTGCCACGTGTCAGCCGACAGCGACGAAAAACAACGTTGCCGCTTAATGGGCCGGGACCGGACGGCCAGATGCTCGCTACGATTTTCTGAACGTTGCGGATAGCCTCAATGTTCTCCCGTTCAAATTAACATCACAGAATCGTCCGTGACAGTCGATCAGGGACGTTCTCACTTCGTCGCGTAAACCGTCGCAGATTGCCCTTAGCGACTGTTTGGAGCTCAGCCGCAACGTTATTGAAACCTCCCAGACCGCGCGGATTTTGGTAGTTCTTGTGCTCCATAATCATGGCAGCATCAGCAAGCGACTCCAGATACTCGAATGGTATCAGAACCAGTGTACACTGCAGCTCATCATGCAGTCCATTTAGGAATCTCTCCTTCTTCTTCGCCTCAGTATTAACCTCTTCTGGGGCATACCTGGACAGGGTCGTGAATTCCTCCCAATACTTAGACACTAACATTCCTCCTTGCCTCAGCTTCAGAAACTTGTCCCGCATAATATTCATCACACCCTAGGGGATGATACTTGCGGAACCTGGCAACAAAGTCTTCCCAATTGAACACATGGCCAACAGCAACAGTGGCTCGAGTTGTCTCCCACCAGGTTCTTGCCAGACCAGCAAGAAAGTGAGTGCCAAATAGAACCTTGTCACTCTCCTCCACTACAGCTACTTCCAAGTTGTTCGCAATAGTGCGGAGCAAATCATCAGCGTCAAGTGGCACCACGATCTTGGAGAAGATCGGGGGATCCGTCTGTTCAAAGTCCTTCAGCTTTGAACGAGCACCATGGCCATTTCCATTACCATTGTTGTTGTTGTTGTTGTCGGCACTAGCACTGTCCAACTGTTGCAGTGCAGCAATGGTGGCTGCGCTCTCAGCACGTGTGGCTTGACGGTCCTCCATCATCAGGGCCAATAATGGCTCCACCGATGATGGAGGTGGTGGTTCCCGACGAGGCGACATGCTGTAGTGAAACATGTGTAAGACTATGCAGCAAGACTGTTTCTTTTAAAACTAGGCTACAAAAATAGTTTTATGAACACCGAAAGACAAGTGATAAAGTAAATTACGAGTAGAGAAATCACAATCATGAATAGAACACAATCATATCACCTTCATAACATAGAGTCTTACAATCACACATAACACAAACATAAGTCTCACGATACAAACTAAGCTTCGAGAGCTACACAAGGGAAGCGACTCATGGGGACATCGCAATGCTACTAGCAAGCTAACTGGCACACCATCCAAAAGCGCAAAGGTGCTACCCCTAGTCCTGCTCACTGTCTCCATCTTAAAGGATCTCCTTAGGATCCTCCTCATCTCCAAGCAAGTCGTCATCCTCCTGCTCACTCTAGTCACTCATATCCATCCCATCAACATTTGACAGAATGTCATTGTCCATAAGGAGGACCTCGTTCTCTCTGCGGAGCTCGGTGATCTCCTCCTCCAACTCCTCAGGAGTCGAGTCTCGAGTGGCCAGAGCCTCTCTCGCAGTCTTCAGCCTACCATGCAGAATAGCGTTGGCTTCCTGCAGCGCCTCTACTTTCTTGGTGAGACGGGTACGACACAAACGAGTGGTCCGTAGCTGTCCCGCCAAGGCGCGGTTCCTCGCAGTCACGGTCTCATGGTCAACCATCAGCTTCCCCAAGTGTGTTGTCAGGATGCGGCACTCCTCAACGGTGGTGTGTTGCACTATCCTCAGATCGTCCAGACTACACTGGGTGCAGTGCAACAGAATCTCCATGTCCTCCAAGTGAGGACCCATGCCATCAATATCCTGCGGCACATGAAGTGGTATTCCCATCTCATCGCGTCTCCCAAGCATCTCAAACCTAGTACCAAGGAAAAATTAGTCCCTCAAGTACGCCAGGTGTGCAATCATCTCTTGGATCACACAGACAGCTACCTCGTGCCAGGAACGCTCAATGGTGGTGAAAACAAAGGTCTCAACATAAGGTGTCGTCAGAGGTAGACGGATAGTACACTCCACAAACCAATCACCCTCTACTTGAGAACCAATGATCAGTCCTCCTCTCATCTTGGGAACTGGGTGGTCAATGAGCTCAGTCATCTCAACAAGCCTCGGCTCGAAGAAAAAGACACGTCAGGAGCCAGTCCCAACTGACAAGCCTTTGTGAAGACAACCTCCATCTACACAAAGTTTTAAGTATAGTTTAAGTTAGACACAGTGTGCAAAGTTTTAAGTTATGCAAAAGGTAACTTATTGTAAGTAGAGTTTAGTAACACAGAAGATACGGGTATATAGAATATTTTGGTACTTAGTCATATAGGTAACTTTGGTTTATAAAGTAGCTTTTCGGAGTACTAACGTCCATGCTAACTAAGGTCTCCTAAGGTCAGGATGGCTTTTATACCAACTTCGTAGAGGCCCCAGACTAGCAAGTCCAAGATCCCTCATATGCATACATTCATGATCCCAGAACAATCAGTCGTGAACAACATATGAGGTTGGTACACAGATTACATCATCCATTACACGAATAATAAAGGTCTTACACAAATGGTCACATGACCAAGTCTTAGGTAACTGCCACGCAGGGCAGACAAATAACACTAACACAATGGAAGATAGCAAAGTGCAATGCGGTAGAGCCCAAGTCACACCTTTTTTTAGAGCACTCTGACTGTAGGGCGAAAGCCCCACAGCATCCCACCCCTTTATAAAAAAGAGAAATAAAGTTTATGTACAAACAGCTATAGGCTGCTGGCCGGGAGACAAGCCTAGTTCGTAGGGTCATCAATGTAGAACTTCTCCACATAGTACTCCTCCTGGGGCTGCTCCTCGTAGTCTGGCCAAGTAAATAGCCAGGGACGAAACCAATATAAGTACATTTCAATGTACTTTGCAAGACATCCTTTATATAGCTTACAAAATGCAAGTATGCTTATATGGTGGAATGGGTAGGCTATACATAGGGTTTGCTACTCATGATGGATGAAAGATACATCATGGTTGATTTAACATCTCTATATCTTTGTTGAAGATACTTCAAAAGAAAATAATATGTTTTCTCTTGTAGATATCGCATATCCAAGAGGTTTTGTAAGAGTTTTTTAGAAAAGAAAGTTTTTCCCTTTTCTTTTTCTTTGCAAAACTTCTTGTAAAATAGCTCCAGATTTTCCGCATGTGTACCTGATAGGTACACAGTTCTTCTTCCAGTACCTCGCAGGTACAAGTCCTATTTCAAAACATCCTTTCTGAAAACATTGACACAATACTAGCTACATGGCCATTCAACTGTCCATATCCAAGGACGTGGCTATTCAGAATAGTTTTACTCTGCAGAGGTGTACACAATCCACAAGATCCAGAATATCTGCCATGAATCACCCATGGACTGTCCATGACGGTATGCGAACATCAGATAACTAGTCCAAAACTTTCCACTATGTTCAAGCTAGTATATGACTATCCCTTCAAATGGGTATATTCTCCCCGGCACCGTGTCCCACACTGCCATGACAGGAGATCCAACTATTGCAGCAAGAGGCAAAATTAATCCCACACTTTGCGTGTCCCATATCTCACACCTGGCGACATTTCGGTTCAGAGGATCCATTCCTCTGTAGCACTTGGGATAGAACACACACTAACACGAACAAGTTTCTAGCAAGGCCTCTTGCCCATGTTGAGGTAGAGTGGCAGTACGTCTTGGCTGTCCAGCGAAGACTAGGTTATGTGTGTTTTATAAAACAATTTTCCAAAACTTTCCTCTTTGCCACCTCTAGTGAACAAGGTCCCACCTTTCCACCGGGGTTTTCCATGAAGTCTTTGTTTACAAAAACACATTTTAGGGTGTCCACTTAGGGACTTCAAGATTATTAATTTTGGTGGTATTTATATAATATATGGTGGCTAAAGACTTGGTCACACCAAGTTTGACTACTGACGGTGTGATAGTTTATAATAATATTAATAGTAGTAATAGCCACAACAAAAATAGTTTTGTTAACCATACTTTTCTAAAACTTCAGAAGTAAAACATGCATGATAGATAATGATAAGTGTAATAAGAACAAGCATTAGGATGGCTTGCCTTGGTATTGTTCCTGGTTCTGCTCTTTTCTATTTTAGACCAGACAATGTTTCACGACAGAAAAACTGGCAGTATCTGTGCCATCGCGGCAGGAAATTGGATGAAACGGTGCCTTCATGGCAGCATGTATGCGTGGCAGAGAAAATTAGAGAAACTATGCCGGGAAAGGCAGCGCGAGAGTTGGAGTTCTACTCGGATTCGGCAGCAGCAAAAACGGCCCAAATCTGTGTCGGGCAGGGCAGCATGTAACATCCAAGTATGAAAACACCCTAGTGTTTCTGTTCTTTGTTTTATTTATGCAATGCATCATGGCATCATCCCCATATTTATTTCTGTTTGCATTGTTTTCATAATAAAAGTCAAACTCAATCAACTTCTGTTTTCACACTTGTCTGTTACAATCTTTTCAAATAAAGATTTGCAAATCCAAAAAACATCAAATGCTTCCAAATTATTTTCTTATTGGATCAACTATTAAATTGTTGCTTAATTCAATCAATCACTTAATCAATTAATCAATTAATTTCAAATTATTTCCAAACTCAAACCATTTCTCAAATCTTTAATCATTTGAAACCATAAAAGTTCACCACACTTTTGTACCCTCTAATTCATTCCAAAACCCTAGGGGTGACCCTATTTAAATGCATGTTTTATAAATGGTTTATTACTATTAAAATTCCCCTAAATTTGGGTTCAATACAAACTATCATCTCAAATCTCAATTTTTGAAATCCAATCTTACAATATGGTTTCTAATTACATAACAAGGCTAAACTAATTTTTCTGTAATTTTTTACTAACTAAAACCTTAACTTTTTCTTCCAAAGCAATCTACAAAAAAAATAAAACAGAGAAAAGAATAAAAGCAAAAGGAGAACCAGCGCGCGCGCGGCAGCTAAACGCAGCCCAGCCCGCTAAGCCTACGCGCGCGCACGACCCAGCCCGCTCAACGCCACTTACCGCTTCGACTGCTCCAAGATTCGTGCGGGGTCGTCGTTTTGGAGTACGGCAGCGCATCGCGCCGCGCCACCGCACCCCCTTGCGACTCCGGCGGCCGCCACCTCCTCTCCGCGGCCTATAAGTGCTCGCCCTAGCACTGGAGCCTAACCCTAGCGTCTAGGGTTCCTCCTTCCATCGCCAGCGCCGCCAATCGCCTCCTCCCCGTCGAGCTACACCTCCCTGCATTTTTCTTCCCGCCGGCAACCTTCTGAAGATCGACATGGTGCCGCCGCGTAGAGCTCCCGCCTAGCCACCCTCAAGCAGGAATCGAAACGCCGCAACGCTCTCTTCCCCTTGGACACCGAAGAACTCCACGGTGAGTTGCCGATCGAGGACGCGATCCTCTTCTTTTCCTCCGGCCGCCGTGCCATTTCTCTGAATCTGAGTACCTCGCCGCCGTTACCGCGCAGCTCGCCGTCGTTTGAGCACGGGAATCTCCTCGCCACCATCTCTCCTACCTGTTTGACACCGGATCCAAGCCAGAGAAGCACCAGGAGCTCGCCGCCGTCCTCGACTGCCCTCGTCACCGCCGTCGTCAGCAGGTCGTCTCCGTCAGGCCTCTGCCTCCTCGACGACGTGGTGAGCCACCGTTCTTCTCCTCCCTCTCCCTCCGTGCATCCAGTAGATGCGCATCCATCTGCAACCCACCCATGCCTCCAATCGCGAGCACGACCGTGCCAATCAACGCCGGCAAGTCCGTTTCTGTCAGTCGAGCAACGAGCACTCGTCAGTTCGTCAGCTAAAAATTCAGACTTGCGCGATCTGTAACTATTTCCTATCTGCGTGTTGTATACTGGTAACAAACGTGACTGCATCGCAGTGGTTCAGTGCTTGCGCTTGCACAGCGAGCTCGCGGGATCGATCCCCCGCGGCCGCAATTCTTTTTCGGGATTTCGTAGCGCGCCTGGCCCCACCTGGCAGTGCCCTCCCTTGCCACGCCAGCGCGCGCTAGCCATGCTGGCCACGGGCCCTACCTGGCAGCGTGTGTGTAGATCTCCTTCTCGGTAACAAAAGTTTAATTCGAATCTGTTAATTTTTTTTTCCAATTCCTTTTTAAATTGGCAGAATAAACACCTAAATTGCAAATTCAATAACTTTTAATTTATGCATCCAATAAATACAAACTTTATATGTTTATTGCTCCAAATTTCATAATCTTTCCAATTATTCCATTTGTGTTCTGTTTTGAGTTTTCAAAATTCATTTAAATTTCAAATTTGAATAATTCACATGCAAATTGAAATAATTCATAACTAATTCATACTGTTTTCAAATAATTCAAATAAAATATGTTTTTCACACCTTTTTGAATGTTCTATTCAAATATAAAATTTGTTTTCTGGTTTGAACAATTTAAATTGCCTAAACCATTTAAATCTTGTTTAATGCAATTAAAAATTGTTTAATATTGTTTAATTCATAATTAATTAATCCTAAGTCCAATTTCAAAATGTGAAACATGTATTCCAACTAAAATTTGATAACCTTTTCAAATATCAATTTTGTTATTTGTTTTGCACCCTTTAACTTGATGAAAACAACAACTACTTGTTTAACATCATTAAGTAACCAATAATTTCCAAAACTTAATAATTGTTTTCTTAACTTGTTAACCCTCATTACAATTGCAATTAATATTGTTATTTTGTTGTTATCTTGTCATCATCATCATGCATGCATCATGATAACAACTAACACCTAATAAATAATCATTTGTTTCCACTTATTTTCAATGGATCTTTCCATATGCAACCCTTGCATATGGGTCCATTTAATTTGTGCTACCATGTTAGTCAGTTTATTTTGCTGTACTATTAACTTGTCATGCATCATATTGATTGTGCACAATGCCATGGCAATGGTTGTTTACATTCCTGTTTTGCTTGTTTGCTTCTTCTCGAATAGACGACGACTACGTTGAGACCGACGATCCTTACGACACCACTACTCAGGACCTAGCCCAGTACCCGGCTACTGAGCTGCCAGGCAAGTTATCACTCACATGAATCATCGAGTTCCTTTCCACACTTGTTGTCGATACTATCCTTTTGTCTACTATTGCTAGCCCTATGTATCGTTGCTTGTTCTCCGAACCTATCACATGATACCCTGAACCAATGATATTGCCTCACCTCCATACCTACAGCCTTTGTTTGTGCCTTAGTATTATCTAGCATGCTTAGGGTTGCTTTTACTCGAGTCTGTTGTCGGTTACTACTTTTACTATCTTATTACTTGTACCGGGGGCTCGATGTTAATCAATCAATCCTGTTAATTGCTAATGGTAATAATAATTTGATGATAAGGCACCGGCAGGAGGCCCATGAGAGGTTTTGGAGCCTGCTAGTGTCGACCCTAATAGGAAAAGGGTCTTGTCTACTGATCCATGATGAGCGCACTACCCGCATGTGGGAAGCGAGTATGGGCGCCCCCCTCAACTTGACCTGATTCGCATCTCGTCCAAATCATCTCATTTAGTTCGTGCTTTCTATTTGCCGCATGCATGTTTTTGCGAGCCCAGCGCAGGGTGGAACTTTCGTAGTCGGCATATAGGGGGACACGTTCTTAGAGTGCTATGAGGGTCCATTTTCTTCTGGGCTCGATTAGCCGTGCGCCCAAGGTGCTTTGGGCTTGATGCGAAGAATGGTTGGTTGTGTAGAGTACCCCGCTTGGTGGGAGGCATCCCATCTGGCGGGTTATTCTTGCGTGTACGGCCAAATTGGTGCAACCCTGCAGGGATAATCTTCTCGAGAAGCCGTGTTTTCCGCGGTTATGGATTACTTGGTGAAAGTACTGGCTAACAAGTACTCAGGACAACTTCAACATAACGATCAATCATGTTTCACCCAATGATTAATAACTTGACTAGTAATAGGTTATTCACACCAATAACTTGATTCATCTTAATCCAACTGTGTGAGTTATCCTCGGATTGCTTCTTTGGATAAGGGGCGAGATCCAGGATGGGTTTGGTTGAAGTTATCTTTCAGTTGGTTACAATCCTCGATCTTATCTTTTCTGTTAGCCGGAACTTGTAGTTATCTTCTGTAGTTGGTTAGAGCAGCCAGCAGCAACTTTCATATCACCCCTTTCTTCCGTTGATCCCAAGCATCAATGCTTGTGTTGACGGGTAACTCTTTGATGAACTGTGAGTCTTGCTTGCCAGTACTTGGATGTACTGACCCCGTTGGGGCTGTGGTTTACGCAGAGTACGACTACGGCTACGATGACCACCAGGATGGCTACTTTGTGGAGTTCGACGAGACTGCAGACGAGTAGTTAGCTGGACCAGGGCTGGATCCAGGACCTACGTGGATGGGCTTCGTCTTATTTATTTTCTCCGGCTTCTTAAGCCTGTTGGATTTGTCTGTACCCAGACACCTTTGATTGCTTCCGCTGTTGTAATGGATGATATGTTGGGACATGTGTCCTCTGGATGATTGTATTCGCTATTTCTGCCTTAGTGAAGGCCAGTTGCAACTTTATTTCTATCTTTTGTGTCGTAGAGATAAGTTGTGATAATCATTCGTTCAAAGCTGTTGACGTACCGTGCGTGCTTGTTATGAAGTACGTCGACAGTAGTGCCTATGACTCCTAATGGATAGTTTACATCGACGGTGGAATAGTAGGGCTTCTGTTGTCGCGCATAAGCGCAGGCCTACCAGGAAGCTGGGACGTGGGAGCAGTTATGCCCCATAATCCAAGCACCTACTATCCAGTTCGTACGATGAGTATCCCTTAGAAGCCAGGGTGCGACAAATGGTATCAGAGCCTGTCTGCCTGTAGGATCCCTTTTTACTGGTCGCAGTTGAGTCTAGAAACTATTTTGTAGCTATATAGGAAAAATGAAACGTGAGAGTAGGAATTCTGCCATTTTTCTTCTTTCCCCACCCACCCACCCTTTTCTGGTAAGGAAGTGCAACGTTGTTTTCTGTTCTCACCTAAACTTTCAAGTTAGGATTCCACGTGTTTTGGGTTCTCCTTAGTACCTCAGGACTTTTGGTCTCGTTTTCCCGATGTTGCTTCGATATCATGTTCTTTTCAACATCCTTATCGTCCGTTGAACCTTGTTGTTGTTTTCCACATCCTTTTTCACCTACCGGAGTCTAATCTAAACCTTCCAAATCATCTGCAGATGGGTCTCAGCTACTACCCGCAGGTGGTTCGCATGACTCGCTGTGAGAGCACCGCCGGTTTTCCGGAGATGCTGAGAGACATGGTTACCTATCTGGGGTTCCGTTGGGCACCAGAGTACCAGGTCTACGAGCACCAGCGCGAGTTCGACCAGACTTTCTACCGGGCTATCGTCTACATTCTGTCGGATGATGGCAGGAGCATTGCCCACCGCTACGAGGCAGTAGGTTCCACAGTGGATATGGCCGTGCAGCAGGCAGCGTACGTGAGTCTCACCGTTCTCCGTGCTGACTACTGGGGGTTTGATGATTCCATCTATCGTCACATCCCCCGGGGTTACATCACGGCAGCGGGAGTTCACTTCACCCTCCACCGCAACCTGGATACCTACGAGGATGATAGCTCCAGGCTGCACACCACTGCCCAGTTCGTGTGACACAGTGACGCAGTTGCTTCCGCACTCTCTCAGGAGTTAGCCTCAGTCAGGGAGCAGCTCTATCTGGCTTTGACTCGTCTGGCGACGTACACCACAGACTTCGTTGGAGACGAGCGCTTTGCGCGTTTCCAGCAGACACTGGGTTTTCCTCTGCCAGATGCTGGAGGTTACGAGCCGATCAGAGGCCCACTTCTCGACCTCGGAGCTGGTTACACAGGGATTCCCCGCTATGGAGCACAGGGACACGACGCTTTCTACTTCACCACACCGAGAGTTGCTCTCAGAGCAGTTCCTATCTACAGGGATCGTCGTCATACCTACTTCCGTGGGATTCCTCCGCACCGTATCTCTCGTCGTACTACTCACCGCCGTCCTGCGTGATGAGCATGGGAGTATCGATGTATCCATTCCTAGCTATGTTTAGTTATCCTTGTCTTTCGAACCATGTATTGGTCTGTTGGATATTCTGATGTATTTGAACATGTGATGATGTACCTGTTGGTTATCTATTCATGCGTCGGAATAATCTATCTTTCGGTTACCAAGTCTATCCTTTTCTGTTGTTGTGCTAAAATGAATTTCTGTTCAGGATGCCTCCAACCAGGAACAACCCGCCTCCGCCACCACCAATGGGGGAACTGTTGGCTCAGATGACCCAAGTGGTGACACAGATGGCCCAGATCCAGGCTAACCAGCACCACAACCAGAATGCTCCAAGGGTCACCATCAAGGACTTTCTCAGCTTGGGCCCAAAAGCTTTCGTGGCAACACGTGAGCCCCTGGATGCTGATGACTGGATCCGTGACGTAGCAAGAGCTCTGGAGATTGCTCCTGTTGCGGAAGAGGATAAGGTCAAGTACGCCACCTACCTACTGAAGGGTCAGGCAGCTACTTGGTGGGAGAACTACCAGACCATGAGAGCTGGCTTTCCTATCAACTGGGGATGTTTCAAGGATGCCTTCCTGAAGCACCACATCCCGGATGGTCTCATGGAAAGGATGCGTGAGGAATTCTGCTCTCTCAGACAGGGCAAGCTGGACGTTCTTGGCTACCAGAACGAGTTCAATCGTCTCGCTCGGTACGCTGGTGACGAAGTGTCCACTGAAGCCAAGAAGATGGCAAGGTTCCGCCGAGGTTTTAACCCGGAACTGAAGTACGCTCTCACAAACATCAAGTGCAAGGACTTCGTGGAGCTCGTGAACACCGCGCTCAATGAGGAGAATGGGCGCAAGGCGTTCGAAGAGTCGCGCAAGCCCTCGCGTGAGGGTGGTTCCTCCTCCAACATGACCACCCCTCCGCAGAAGCGCCGCATCTGGGTGCCAAATGGTGCTGTCACTCGGGCTCCAAATGCCCAAGCTTCTCCAGGCTTTGGTCCCCGCCCACCCAACCCATCTCAGATGCAGGGTCAGAGGTTCCCTATGGGGCAGCCAAGGCCGGGTCCTTCTCGTGTCGTCACTTGCTACAAGTGCAAGGATACTGGACACTATGCTGATAAGTGCACTCAGAAGTAGCTACCCCTACCTCCTCGCCCCAACACCAACCAGACAATGGTTCGTGCTCCCCCGGCTAAAGCCTTCAACTCCAACAACAGGCCTGTCGGGAGGAACGCGAGGGTGAACCATATCAAGGCCGACAAAGCTGAGGAAGCTGCTGACGTCGTTCTCGGTATATTACCCGTAAACTCTATTCCAGCTAAAGTGTTGTTTGATACTGGAGCATCGCATTCATTTGTGTCAAAGATTTTTGCAAAAGCATACAACCTAGTTCTGGTTCCGCTAAGCAATCAAATGACTGTTCACTCTCCGGGACCGCAAATGTTGACTTCCAAGATAAGCATGGACAATGAGATCCTAATTGGAGGTCGCATATTCCTTGCTTCACTCATGTTGCTGGGAAATTCTGACATTGATGTCATTCTGGGTATGGATTGGTTGAAGACCCACAAAGCTAAAATTGACTGTGCTCAAAAGTCAATAACTCTCTCCCACACTTCAGGCCAGATAGTCTATTCTCCATATGGATCAAGTTCTGTTCAGCTGTTCAACCTCGATGCCAAACCCCTTCCTGCAATTGAAAATGTTCCGGTGGTTTGTGAATTCCCTGACGTCTTTCTAGAAGAGTTGCCAGGGATGCCCCCGGACAGAGCAGTTGAGTTCGTGATCGAGCTTGAGCCAGGTACTGCTCCAATCTCTAAGCATCCATACAAGATAGCTCCTCCTGAACTGAAATTGTTGAAGGAGCAAATCGATATGTACATGGACAAAGGTTACATTCAGCCTAGTTCCTCCGCTTGGGGTTGCCCAACTCTGTTTGTTGCCAAGAAGGATCAAACAAAAAGACTCGTGGTTGACTATCGTCCTCTCAACGAGAAAACCATCAAGAACAAGTACCCACTTCCTCGTATCGATGATCTTTTTGATCAACTTGCTGGAGCCTCAATATTCTCAAAGTTGGACTTGAGGATGGGGTACCATCAGATAAAGATCAGAAAGGAAGATATTCCTAAGACAGCTTTCACCACTCGTTACGGTCTATATGAATACACCGTCATGTCCTTTGGTCTCACCAATGCACCGGCAACGTTCTCAAGACTCATGAATTCTGTCTTCCATGAATACCTCGACAAGTTCGTTGTGGTATATCTCGATGACATTCTAGTCTACTCCAAATCCGAGGAAGAGCATGGAGAACACCTTCGTCTCACTCTCATGAAACTTCGCGAGCATCGTCTATATGCCAAGTTTTCCAAATGTGAGTTCTGGATTCCAGAAGTTGCATATCTTGGTCATATCATCTCTGCCAAAGGCATTGCCATTGACCCGGAAAAGGTTAAGGCAATTGTTGATTGGAAACCCCCTAAGACGGTGAAGCAAGTCAGAAGTTTTCTTGGCTTGGCTAGCTATTGCCGTCGTTTCGTCCAAAACTTTTCCAAGATTGCTAAACCTCTCACTGATCTCACAAAGAAGGACAAAAAGTTCGTTTGGACTCCACAATGTGATGAGAGTTTCAACCTCCTGAAGACTAAACTCACTTCTTCCCCAGTTCTGGTTGGCCCAGATACTACCAAACCTTTCCAGATATTCTGCGATGCATCTCTCCAAGGCCTAGGAGCAGTTCTTATGCAAGAACGTCAAGTTGTGGCTTATGCTTCACGTCAGTTGAACCCACATGAGCAAAACTATCCCACTCATGATCTTGAACTTGCAGCAGTTGTGTTTGCCCTCAAGAAATGGAGACAATACTTGTTGGGTAACAAAACTGAAATCTTTTCCGATCATAAGAGTCTGAAATACATCTTCACTCAGCCAGATCTGAACCTCAGGCAAAGGAGATGGATTGAGAAGATTAAAGACTTTGATCTCACCATTTCTTACACTCCAGGCAAGGCTAATGTTATGGCCGATGCTCTCAGTCGCAAATCCTATTGCAATAATCTCATGATCATGGAAAGCCAACCTCCACTTCATGAAGAATTCCAGAAGCTGAACCTTGGTCTTGTTCCTGAAGGATACCTTGCTAGCTTGACAGCCAGCCCAACTCTCGAGGACAAGATTCGTTCTGAACAACTTCGTGATAATGAAATCAAGAAGATGGTAGAGCAAATCAAAGAGGGCAGTGATAAGTTCAAGTCCTTCTCAATTGATGACAAGGGAACTGTGTTCTTCGAAGGACGCATTGCAGTCCCTCAGATTCAAAGTCTCAAGGATATCATTCTCAAGGAGGCTCATGAAACTCCTCTATCCATTCACCCTGGAAGTACAAAGATGTACCAGGATCTCAAGACTCTGTATTGGTGGTCTGGCATGAAACGTGAAATTGCTCAATACGTTTCTGAATGCGACGTTTGTCAACGTGTTAAGGCAGTCCATCAGAAGACAGCAGGTCTACTCCAACCTCTAAAAATTCCTGAGTGGAAGTGGGACATGATTGAAATGGACTTCGTTACTGGGTTTCCAAAGTCCAAAAAGGGCAACGATGCAATCTTCGTTGTTATTGATCGTCTCACTAAGGTCACTCACTTCTATGCTGTAAAGGAAACTATCTCAGCTAGCCAGTTAGCAGAGCTCTACACAGCAAAGGTTGTTCCCCTTCATGGTGTTCCATTGGAAATAAGCTCAGACCGTGGAAGTATCTTCACTTCTCATTTCTGGAAGAGCTTTCAAGAAGCATTGGGCACCAAACTTCTGTTCAGCACAGCTTATCACCCTCAGTCTCAGGGGCAAGTCGAAAGAGTCAATCAGATTCTCGAGGATATGCTCAGAGCATGTGGTCTCTCCTTTGGCATGAAATGGGAGGATTGCCTTCCATATGCTGAATTCTCCTACAACAACAGCTACCAGGCAAGCCTAGGCATGGCACCATTTGAGGCACTGTATGGTCGCAGATGCAGGAGTCCAATCAATTGGTCTGGAGCTGGTGAACGTTCACTTTTAGGCCCTGACATTGTTAAGGAAGCCGAGGAGAAAGTTCGTATCATTCGTGACAATCTCAGGATTGCTCAGTCTCGTCAGAAGAGCTATTATGATAGCAAGCACAGGGATATGGTCTACGCACCTGGTGATAAGGCATATCTCCGTGTAACTCCCCTCAGAGGCACTCATCGTTTTGGTGTGAAAGGAAAGCTTGCACCAAGATACATTGGCCCTTTCAACATCCTCTCAAGACGTGCAGAGAATGCTTATCGTCTTGAACTTCCAGAAAAACTATCCAAAGTGCACGATGTGTTCCACGTGTCACAACTCAAGAAGTGTTTCAAAGATCCAGATCGTGCAGTTGATCATGATTCCATTGAACTGCAAGATGATCTATCTTATGAGGAGCACCCTATTCGTATTCTCGATGAGACCGAGCGTAAGACTCGCAACAAGAGCACCAAGTTCTTGAAAGTCCAATGGTCGCATCATTCTGATAAAGAGGCAACGTGGGAGACCGAAGAGGATCTTCGCAAGAAGTATCCGGACCTGTTCATTTCTCAGTAGGGAATCTCGGGGCGCGATTCCTTCAAGGGGGGGCGTTTTGTAACATCCAAGTATGAAAACACCCTAGTGTTTCTGTTCTTTTTTTTATTTATGCAATGCATCATGGCATCATCCCCATATTTATTTCTGTTTGCATTGTTTTCATAATAAAAGTCAAACTCAATCAACTTCTGTTTTCACACTTGTCTGTTACAATCTTTTCAAATAAAGATTTGCAAATCCAAAAAACATCAAATGCTTCCAAATTATTTTCTTATTGGATCAACTATTAAATTGTTGCTTAATTCAATCAATCACTTAATCAATTAATCAATTAATTTCAAATTATTTCCAAACTCAAACCATTTCTCAAATCTTTAATCATTTGAAACCATAAAAGTTCACCACACTTTTGTACCCTCTAATTCATTCCAAAACCCTAGGGGTGACCCTATTTAAATGCATGTTTTATAAATGGTTTATTACTATTAAAATTCCCCTAAATTTGGGTTCAATACAAACTATCATCTCAAATCTCAATTTTTGAAATCCAATCTTACAATATGGTTTCTAATTACATAACAAGGCTAAACTAATTTTTCTGTAATTTTTTACTAACTAAAACCTTAACTTTTTCTTCCAAAGCAATCTACAAAAAAATAAAACAGAGAAAAGAATAAAAGCAAAAGGAGAACCAGCGCGCGCGCGGCAGCTAAACGCAGCCCAGCCCGCTAAGCCTACGCGCGCGCACGACCCAGCCCGCTCAACGCCACTTACCGCTTCGACTGCTCCAAGATTCGTGCGGGGTCGTCGTTTTGGAGTACGGCAGCGCATCGCGCCGCGCCACCGCACCCCCTTGCGACTCCGGCGGCCGCCACCTCCTCTCCGCGGCCTATAAGTGCTCGCCCTAGCACTGGAGCCTAACCCTAGCGTCTAGGGTTCCTCCTTCCATCGCCAGCGCCGCCAATCGCCTCCTCCCCGTCGAGCTACACCTCCCTGCATTTTTCTTCCCGCCGGCAACCTTCTGAAGATCGACATGGCGCCGCCGCGTAGAGCTCCCGCCTAGCCACCCTCAAGCAGGAATCGAAACGCCGCAACGCTCTCTTCCCCTTGGACACCGAAGAACTCCACGGTGAGTTGCCGATCGAGGACGCGATCCTCTTCTTTTCCTCCGGCCGCCGTGCCATTTCTCTGAATCTGAGTACCTCGCCGCCGTTACCGCGCAGCTCGCCGTCGTTTGAGCACGGGAATCTCCTCGCCACCATCTCTCCTACCTGTTTGACACCGGATCCAAGCCAGAGAAGCACCAGGAGCTCGCCGCCGTCCTCGACTGCCCTCGTCACCGCCGTCGTCAGCAGGTCGTCTCCGTCAGGCCTCTGCCTCCTCGACGACGTGGTGAGCCACCGTTCTTCTCCTCCCTCTCCCTCCGTGCATCCAGTAGATGCGCATCCATCTGCAACCCACCCATGCCTCCAATCGCGAGCACGACCGTGCCAATCAACGCCGGCAAGTCCGTTTCTGTCAGTCGAGCAACGAGCACTCGTCAGTTCGTCAGCTAAAAATTCAGACTTGCGCGATCTGTAACTATTTCCTATCTGCGTGTTGTATACTGGTAACAAACGCGACTGCATCGCAGTGGTTCAGTGCTTGCGCTTGCACAGCGAGCTCGCGGGATCGATCCCCCGTGGCCGCAATTCTTTTTCGGGATTTCGTAGCGCGCCTGGCCCCACCTGGCAGTGCCCTCCCTTGCCACGCCAGCGCGCGCTAGCCACGCTGGCCACGGGCCCTACCTGGCAGCGTGTGTGTAGATCTCCTTCTCGGTAACAAAAGTTTAATTCGAATCTGTTAATTTTTTTTTCCAATTCCATTTTAAATTGGCAGAATAAACACCTAAATTGCAAATTCAATAACTTTTAATTTATGCATCCAATAAATACAAACTTTATATGTTTATTGCTCCAAATTTCATAATCTTTCCAATTATTCCATTTGTGTTCTGTTTTGAGTTTTCAAAATTCATTTAAATTTCAAATTTGAATAATTCACATGCAAATTGAAATAATTCATAACTAATTCATACTGTTTTCAAATAATTCAAATAAAATATGTTTTTCACACCTTTTTGAATGTTCTATTCAAATATAAAATTTGTTTTCTGGTTTGAACAATTTAAATTGCCTAAACCATTTAAATCTTGTTTAATGCAATTAAAAATTGTTTAATATTGTTTAATTCATAATTAATTAATCCTAAGTCCAATTTCAAAATGTGAAACATGTATTCCAACTAAAATTTGATAACCTTTTCAAATATCAATTTTGTTATTTGTTTTGCACCCTTTAACTTGATGAAAACAACAACTACTTGTTTAACATCATTAAGTAACCAATAATTTCCAAAACTTAATAATTGTTTTCTTAACTTGTTAACCCTCATTACAATTGCAATTAATATTGTTATTTTGTTGTTATCTTGTCATCATCATCATGCATGCATCATGATAACAACTAACACCTAATAAATAATCATTTGTTTCCACTTATTTTCAATGGATCTTTCCATATGCAACCCTTGCATATGGGTCCATTTAATTTGTGCTACCATGTTAGTCAGTTTATTTTGCTGTACTATTAACTTGTCATGCATCATATTGATTGTGCACAATGCCATGGCAATGGTTGTTTACATTCCTGTTTTGCTTGTTTGCTTCTTCTCGAATAGACGACGACTACGTTGAGACCGACGATCCTTACGACACCACTACTCAGGACCTAGCCCAGTACCCGGCTACTGAGGTGCCAGGCAAGTTATCACTCACATGAATCATCGAGTTCCTTTCCACACTTGTTGTCGATACTATCCTTTTGTCTACTATTGCTAGCCCTATGTATCGTTGCTTGTTCTCCGAACCTATCACATGATACCCTGAACCAATGATATTGCCTCACCTCCATACCTACAGCCTTTGTTTGTGCCTTAGTATTATCTAGCATGCTTAGGGTTGCTTTTACTCGAGTCTGTTGTCGGTTACTACTTTTACTATCTTATTACTTGTACCGGGGGCTCGATGTTAATCAATCAATCCTGTTAATTGCTAATGGTAATAATAATTTGATGATAAGGCACCGGCAGGAGGCCCATGAGAGGTTTTGGAGCCTGCTAGTGTCGACCCTAATAGGAAAAGGGTCTTGTCTACTGATCCATGATGAGCGCACTACCCGCATGTGGGAAGCGAGTATGGGCGCCCCCCTCAACTTGACCTGATTCGCATCTCGTCCAAATCATCTCATTTAGTTCGTGCTTTCTATTTGCCGCATGCATGTTTTTGCGAGCCCAGCGCAGGGTGGAACTTTCGTAGTCGGCATATAGGGGGACACGTTCTTAGAGTGCTATGAGGGTCCATTTTCTTCTGGGCTCGATTAGCCGTGCGCCCAAGGTGCTTTGGGCTTGATGCGAAGAATGGTTGGTTGTGTAGAGTACCCCGCTTGGTGGGAGGCATCCCATCTGGCGGGTTATTCTTGCGTGTACGGCCAAATTGGTGCAACCCTGCAGGGATAATCTTCTCGAGAAGCCGTGTTTTCCGCGGTTATGGATTACTTGGTGAAAGTACTGGCTAACAAGTACTCAGGACAACTTCAACATAACGATCAATCATGTTTCACCCAATGATTAATAACTTGACTAGTAATAGGTTATTCACACCAATAACTTGATTCATCTTAATCCAACTGTGTGAGTTATCCTCGGATTGCTTCTTTGGATAAGGGGCGAGATCCAGGATGGGTTTGGTTGAAGTTATCTTTCAGTTGGTTACAATCCTCGATCTTATCTTTTCTGTTAGCCGGAACTTGTAGTTATCTTCTGTAGTTGGTTAGAGCAGCCAGCAGCAACTTTCATATCACCCCTTTCTTCCGTTGATCCCAAGCATCAATGCTTGTGTTGACGGGTAACTCTTTGATGAACTGTGAGTCTTGCTTGCCAGTACTTGGATGTACTGACCCCGTTGGGGCTGTGGTTTACGCAGAGTACGACTACGGCTACGATGACCACCAGGATGGCTACTTTGTGGAGTTCGACGAGACTGCAGACGAGTAGTTAGCTGGACCAGGGCTGGATCCAGGACCTACGTGGATGGGCTTCGTCTTATTTATTTTCTCCGGCTTCTTAAGCCTGTTGGATTTGTCTGTACCCAGACACCTTTGATTGCTTCTGCTGTTGTAATGGATGATATGTTGGGACATGTGTCCTCTGGATGATTGTATTCGCTATTTCTGCCTTAGTGAAGGCCAGTTGCAACTTTATTTCTATCTTTTGTGTCGTAGAGATAAGTTGTGATAATCATTCGTTCAAAGCTGTTGACGTACCGTGCGTGCTTGTTATGAAGTACGTCGACAGTAGTGCCTATGACTCCTAATGGATAGTTTACATCGACGGTGGAATAGTAGGGCTTCTGTTGTCGCGCATAAGCGCAGGCCTACCAGGAAGCTGGGACGTGGGAGCAGTTATGCCCCATAATCCAAGCACCTACTATCCAGTTCGTACGATGAGTATCCCTTAGAAGCCAGGGTGCGACAAATGGTATCAGAGTCTGTCTGCCTGTAGGATCCCTTTTTACTGGTCGCAGTTGAGTCTAGAAACTATTTTGTAGCTATATAGGAAAAATGAAACGTGAGAGTAGGAATTCTGCCATTTTTCTTCTTTCCCCACCCACCCACCCTTTTCTGGTAAGGAAGTGCAACGTTGTTTTCTGTTCTCACCTAAACTTTCAAGTTAGGATTCCACGTGTTTTGGGTTCTCCTTAGTACCTCAGGGTGCGACACAGCAACCCGACTCGAATTAGACAAGGAAACCGCGACAGAATAGTGTTCAAACTCATGCCGTACAAAAGATGATCTGGGCCAATCTAGGAGAAATAACACGAGGCAGAGAAAATTGCTAAATTGCCCCGCGGCAAGAAACTACTCGAACTCGGATTGCAACTCGGTAGGCAACCCAAATAGCTATTTTTGTGGGATTTTCGATAGAGAAACAACTAGAAGATGAACACGAAGAACTCTAACCCTAATTAGACAAAGACACAAAAAGAAAAACGGTGACACGAAATCAACAGAAAGCAGCAACTAGAAAGCAGGAATTTTGTGTTGATCTAGGCTATGGCAAACTCGAATCTCACTATTTTGTGTTGCTTTTTCTGGATAGGAAATAAAAAGAACTAGAATATGGATGAAATTTGCTCACCGAGTAAACCCGAGAATCTGATACAAAGATGATATGGCGTGGCCCGATCTTCTTAATGATCTCTCTCTGATAATTTGGTGGATGTTTTGTGGATATTTGATAACTAGTGCTACACTAAGAACTCTCCTTGGATAATCCCTGTTGCCAGTGCAACAACAATCAACCCCTTTGGATATTCTCAATTACACACTCTTGCACACACAATGAAAGATCATGAGTGGTCCCGTATCCCCTTATTCCTAGTGGAACAACAAGATATCACGCAACTTTGCAATGGTTACTTCAAGATGAATGCTTAGCAGAAATACAATCTAGAGGCTAGGGTTTTTGGTTTAAACTTGTTATGATCTATTCCACACACAGGTGGTAGCTATATATGAGGGAGGGGATGTCTCCCACGAAATTGACCTATTTCTACTTGTTTGGACTCAACCAACTCGGATAAAACTGACCCAACATGGGTGCAGCCAATTGGACTCTATTTGGAAAATGGCAGAAAACGACTTGTGGGTTGTTTCCGTCACCACACCTTGTATGAGTAAAATTTGTAGATGAGGCAGGATCCATTCGAAAGCTCTTTCAAATTTCCTATTCGGATTGTGCTTGTTTGCTTTACTTGGATCCCGTATGAAGATTCCATGACTATTTCAAATTTGGGACTTCTGCCAATTCGAACTGAAACATTATTTATTTGATGTTGTTTTCCATGACAACAACTTTGTTTTCCACACCTCCTTCTTGTGCTCCTTTCTTCCTCTACTCCATCCATGTTTGTATGATTAATAAACCTAATCATAAATACATTCATAGGCTTAGGTAGTATAACATTCTCATAAACACAAACATTATTTATTACTAGGAAAGAATTCACCTTATAATGAACAACAGTGAGGCTCAATATTTCCTTCCAGCTGAAGCATGTACAATCACCATGTACCCCTATTATATCCTCATCAGGAGGCTATTATGGGAGCGGCAAGGACATGTCCTAGGCTGTCCCGTACATTTTTAATAAAGGACCTACGAGTCCATAGGCTTAACCCAAGTGTGGGTTGGTTTGTACCCTTTAGGTTGGACCCAAACCGAGTTGGGCTAGGACGAGGGGCCCATTGGCTGTTGGCCGCACCCCCTCCCTCATATATACCTCAATTCTTTTCGAACAATAATAAAATTGGATAATACATGCATGGTTTAAAAAAAATTAGGAGGTTAGACGTCAACCATTATTTTTGTCTCCTCAATTCCTAGAAATGCAAAGACTTGAACTCCTTGAAATGCAAAGACAAAACTGCATATGGGGATTAGAAGATGAGAATACATGTGAGGCTGTTTCTACTAATGTAATCACGTCTACTCCTAGTGTTGTTTCTTGTGATCTGCAGGTTGCTATTGAAGAAAGGGAGCCTCTAGTACAACCTGCATCACCACCACCACATCCATTGGAGGAGCATGCCATTGTGCCTAGTATTGTTTCTTGTGATATGAAGGTCACTCTTGAACAAAGGGAGCCATCACTAGTACAAACTGCATCACCACTTGAGATAGATGAATCAGTGCCTACTATATGTAAGGAGGATACCATTGACATTGGTGTTGATTTGGAGCTGCCATTTGAAAGTACAAATTTTTGTGAGTCTACTAATGTGTTAGCTGATTCTTGTGAGAAAATAACCTCATATAGTTTACCACCATGTGATAATTTGATAATTTCTAATTCTGAGCATGTGGTTTTGATTTCACATAAAGAAGTGCTTGTTAAAATACCACCTATTAATATTGTGTATTCCATCATGTTACATGAACCAATTACTATGCAATGTGCTATGAATAGGAATGCTGAAATTTCATATGTCAATTCTAGCAGCTATACTACTTGCTTCACTTTTAATTTGGTTGGTGACTATAACATGAATTAAATTTTTATGGTGGATCAAATATGTATTACTTGTGATAAAATTGCTGAATTGAACATTGTGTTACCTCGGTTGGATTGTTTACAACTTGCTAAATATGCCATGAGTCTACACATATGTTTGGTTTCCAACAAAACTTGTTAAGTACATATGCTACTGATTTATACTTCAGTTATATTTGCAAATGAGTTGAAACATACATGATGATTATAATAAACATGATAAGACGACTGAGTGCACTACTACCATAAAATTTGATCATAGACCTTCTGTGAGAACACTTGATTTGATACTAAACAATAAGAATTTATACATAGATGTTTCTCCTTATGATCATGATTATATGAGCTTCACTTATACCTGCAATTGTGATTGCTATTTGATGAGATGCTATTTGTTTTCATTTGACAATTTTGTGCTAAATACATGCAAATTTCGTTGCCTCATGTCATATGAGAATTTATATCATGTCCACAAAACTGATGCACCCCATTATAGATACATATATTGTGCATACATGGTGTTCCTTTTGTTTCTTCCACGTTTAGCTTACCACAAGCCGAGGACGTCTTGTCTTGAATAAAGGGAGGATGATATGGATATAATAGGGTTGCATGATGCTTCTTCACACGAGTTGGAAGGAAATATTGAAGTTAATTATGATTACTATAAGGTGAATTCCTTCTTAATTGATTGTGTTGTTTGTGTTGATAAGAATATTATAATACCTAAGCCTATGTATTTATGTATGATAGTTTTATTGATAACACAAACATGGATGGAGGAGAGCATAAAGAGGAGATGGAAAACAAGCATCCAATGGTGGAAAACTAGTGTGCACTCATGGAGGAAGTCATGGAAATTGTTTCCCACAAGAGCTCAAGGGAGGAGAACGAGCCAGAAGCTAAAGAAGGGGGAATTGGGAGCAGCAAGGACTTGTCCTTGCTTGTACTAGCCGGCGCATTGGAGGCTATTATGGGAGCGGCAAGGACATGTCCTAGGTTGTCCCATATGTTTTTAATAAAGGACTTACGGGTCCATAGGCAGAACCCAAGTGCAGGTCAGTTTTACCCTTTAGGTTGGACCCAACCCGAGTTGGTCTAGGAGGAGGGGTGCATTGGCTGCTGGCCGCACCCCCTCCCTCATATATACCTCTTAGCCACAAAATTAGAGGTAGACCAAGTTAAAATTAAACCCTAGATTTCTAGACGTGAACAATGTTCATATGAAATTATCCCCACCGGTTTGGTGGAGTTACCTTTCTAAATTCTGCGTGCTATCTGCTGTTCCACTGGGAATAAGAAGATATAGGACCACTCATAGTCATTGATTACGTAGTGCAAGTGTGTGGAGTTGAGAATATCCAACGGGTTGCAAGCTTTTGCATTGGCATCAGGGATCAGCCGGAGAGGTTTCAGCGAGACACAAGTTATCGAGAGAGTGCTCAGTGAGAAGATCGGGCCACCCCATATCATCTTTATCTTAGCAATTGCTTCATCTCTCTCCATGTATTAATTTCTGGATCTTCAAGTTCTTCCCTCAACCTTGTAATGTCATCCCACCACAAGAGAGCATAGCCATCAAATCCAGAAGATGCAAGCTTTACCTTCTTGTCTTCATTATACTCATATAATCTCCATAGCTTCTTAATTTTTAGCTCCCACATCAAGTATTCTTCCACATCTTCAGTATGACAAGTGAAATTAGGAATAGAGAATTTTGGTTTTCCCAATCCATCATCCTCTCTATTGTTTTCCAAAAGAACTCTTCTAGCAACTCCTCCACGGCCTCCTTGTACATCAGGAGCATTGGCAGCATTTTGGGGAGATCTTTGTTGTTGTTGTACCAATGTTGTCAAAGTGGCAATCTGTCTTGTCAAATTTGACACAGATTCTTGCAAAATTTCAACAGATTCTTGTGTAGCTGCAGCTTCAATTTTGAGATCCATATTCCTCAACTCCTCTCTCAAAGAATCATCACTTTTATCCACCTCAGCAGTAATCCTCTTGTAAAGTGTATATCTTAAAGCTTCATACTCATCCCACTTGACCACCTCCTATGGTTTCTTCTTTGCCTACACATCAACATCACTAGAAGAGCTCATGATTAATTTGTTAGTAACAAGATAATCAATGGGTTGTGGTGCTCTCTCACAACTCGCTCAAAACCATCAAAGAATTGTTTAATGAATAGGATTTACTTACCACAAGGAGCAATGAAAAGTGTACTGATACGTCAAAAACGTATCTCCTTTTCCGAACACTTTTCTTATTGTTTTCCTCTAAACTTGTGAGTTTTGGATACCATTAACACGGACTAACGCTATTTTCAGCAGAATTACCTTGGTGTTTCATTTTTGTGCGGAAAAATCAACTTTCGGGAAATTGACCAGAAAAGACTCCATTGGTCTTAAAACACCGGAAGACCCCGGGAGCCAGAAGGGGGCCAGGAGGGGGCCACACCACCCCCTGGCACCCCTAAGCCGCGCCACCTGGTGGTGTTGGCCACCCAGGCACCCCCTCGGACTCCCCTTTCGACTACATAATTCCTTCAACCCTAAAACGTGAGGGGGTTCGTCATATTCCACCGAAACACAACAGAGTGCCGCCGCCACCTCGAACATTGATTTGGGGATCCGAAGTTCATGTTCTAGCGCCCTCTCGGGACGGGGAGTCGAAGGAGATCATCGCCATCGACACCGCCACCTCTTCTCCATCAACCATCCAGGTTTCCCCCATCCATGTGTGAGTAAACACCACTGTAAGATGAGAGAGATGGAAGGGATTGGATGAGATTGATCATATAATAATGCCAGATTGTTAGGGCATAGAGCCTAGTATCCATTGTTAGTGTTTTCTACCGTTGTTGCAACTTGTTATGCTTAATGCTTGTAACTAGGGCCCAAGTGCCATGATTTCAGATCTGAACATGTTATTGTTTCATGAGTATAATGTTGTTTCTTGATCATACCTGCAAGTTGTTTTACACACATTGTTGTCCGGAACCCAAGGCCCCAAAGTGACAGAAATTGGGACAACCGGAGTGGATGGCTGTGATGTGAGGATCACATGTGTTCACAGAGTGTTAATGGTTTGCTCCGGTGCTTTATTAAAAGGAACACCTGATGGCTCCCAAGTGCACGAGTAGAAATAATTTAGTTTTGATGTATGTTTAGCTCTCATATAAGTCCCTATGGTAGTTTCCACCTTATAGTTGCTTGAAATTAATTTTTATGATGATTGTTGAAATTTTTTAGAGATGGATAATTATAATTTTGGAGAGATATTTAGGAGTGATGCTCCTAGAAGGACAAGGCCTTCATGTTCATCCACTTCAGTGAGGCCATCGTACTATGAAGACGTTATTGCACCAACTATTGACGATGCGGGAGGTCATGGTATCGTTAACCCATCTAGCTTTCCTTGCATTACATTTCTAAGAAGTACAGGTTTATTAGATGAATTTCGTATGCTTATTGAAAGAGTTGGTCTAACCAACTTTATGGAGGATGAAATCCCTCAGTATGCCACTCTCACAAAAACTTTTGTTGAGAGCTTTAAATTTCAGAACACACATTTTGGTCCAACTGTTGCCTTCAAGTTATATAGTAGTCCCGTTTCTTTGTCCTTGGTAGATTTTTGTACTATTATAGGTATCAAAGCTTCCGGGACAGCAAGCAGGAATCAGGATAAACCAGCAGACCTCCAGGGGCTCTACCGAGAAATCACCAACGATGACGGTCGCTCATCCCAGCGTGGGAAGTTAAGGAACATTCAACTTCCTGCTCTTAGATATTTTACTTACTATCTTGCTACTAGTATCCTTGGTAGGGGAAACACTAATAACAATTCTAGTTATCACCTTGCTTTCATTGATGATGTGTTGAACCTTAGCACGAAGTATAGTATTGGTGCACTTGTTGCACGCCGCCTTGCTGCTACTAGGCCTATTTTGGGGGGCATTATTGCTACACGTGTAGCAACTGCTTTAAATGTTTCCATTGCCCCTAATGATGAAATAATTGCTCCATGTAGGATTAATCTCGCTGCCATGAAGTCCCATCACTTTGTTACTGCTAACTCTACTGCAGAACGATTAGTATATAGAGTTTTATATATAGATGGAGAGGAGCGAAAAGTTACTTTGCCACAGCCTGTTTTGTTTAAGATTGACAGGTCACCATGGTCGCTCTCTAAGGAGGAGGTAGACGATCATCTGAGCACCACGGAGTTTCACAGGCAGCAGGAGAGGCGAGACGTGCCTCCGGAGGATCACAACACGCATTACACCTGCGCATCCTCGAGCACATATCAGGAGGAGGGTTCCTCCTCCGCATACTAGGGGGGCGCCACCTCATGGTCCCCTTGGTGATTGATCTCCACTTGGGACAAAAGTCTAAGCTTGGGGGGAGGTATACCGACATCACACTCATTTATATATCATATTCGGTCGGTTCTTTGCATATCCATATTTTATTTTCTTTCGTTTGTTTTCGTTTCTTTTGTTTCTTTTTGTTTTTATTGTTTTGTTCTTGTTTTCCAAAACACAAAAAGACCAAAAATATTTCTTTTTTTTCTCTTTGTTTGCTTCTTTAGTCTCTTTATTTGGTTTTCTTTCTTTTGTCGTTTCATTTTAGTATTCAAAAATCCAAAAATATTTTGCTTTATTTGCTTTCTTCTTTCCGTTCTTGTTTTAAATCGAAAAGCCAAAAATATTTGTTGTTCTTCTTTGGTTTTGTAAAGTTTGTTCCAGAGTTCGCCAGACTTATGTGTCTCCATTGGAGCTTGATTATCATTCTATATTATTCAATCCACAAGTGAAGAGCACTAATGATGATTTACAACAATCCGAGTTGTGGTGAGAGGCTGGTATGAATTCTATTTGTTTTATTTTTTTACTTATACTCATTATGTGAACTTGCTTAATCCGTTCATGTACGGTGTATGTTATTTAATTGAAGCTTAGTATTTCATGCTCTCACGTGTTAGTTCCAACTTATTAATATAAGATAGCATGTCGTATGAATGTTTTCTTGCGTTCTTTTACTCATAGAAGGGTATGACATTGTGGTATCTCCCTCTGATTGTTTCGCTTGGATCGACTTGGCACATGCTCACGCATGCTATGACTGAAAAGAAAAAGTCGCTTAAGCCTCGATGATTTTTTTTGCCTCAGAGTATTTGTATCATTTTTATGCCCTTGTTAATTTTGTTTTGTCGCAAGTATGATTATGACAGTTGTTGCTCTCTTGATTGTCACTCCCCGTCTATTGCTAGCCTCCACATGTACTGAGTATGATCTCTACTCGTGCATCCAACTCCGAAAAACCAAAGTTTGCCAAATGTTTCCACCATACCTACCTATATATGTGGTATTTAACTGCCACTCCAAGTAAATTTCTCGTGTGCTACCTTTAAAACTGCTAATTATTCTGGTTTTGTGCCCCTGTTTTAGCTCATGAGGACATAAATAGAGAATCTTTATCTCACTTGTTGATTGGATTTCACACCCTGTACTAGTGGCTTCATACCATTATCCAATGATAGAAGATACGGTAGTGGGGTGCCCAACCCCAAATTAATAACACAAATTCTCTTCACTCTTTTTGCCCCTGATTTATCAGTCAAAGCATAATTGTGTAAACAAAATAGAAACAGGGATGACCTTCTACCCAGATGTGTCCTTCTATGGGAGCCGCTCTTGTGAAGTCTAGTTGGCTTGTGACGTACTGCATTGTCTATTTACCATTCGTTGACATAAACATACACCTCTCTCAAAAATGTTTTCAATACCTCTGTTTAACAAAATAAAAATCTCTAGCACATGAGTTAAGCCATGCTTCCCTCTGTGAAGGGCCTTTCTTTTAATTTTATGTTGAGTCTTCACCTTCTCACTTTTATGCACCTTCTTGAGATCTTGGGTTTTATTCTTAGTGTAATGTGCTTGTCCCAAAACACGGTTTATAGTGGTATAACTTTGATGCTTGTATCTTTGATATCTATATTTCTAGTCTTCATTTGAACTTCAGAGGTGCCCTGGCATTTATGTTTTACTCAACTATTAAGAGCAAGCGAGTACACTTTATCATACCCTATTATGAGCATTGCAATCTTGTAGTTTGAAGTACTTCATGTTGTCTATTATTAGTTTGTTGGCATGTTTCATGGTTTGCAACAACTGTTGGGTGACTTCTATTTTCCATATATCTTATTATGAATTTCCTTAGCACTTGATCGTGTAGTGAGTATATTTACATCATATTAAACAAATGCGTTCGTAAAAGTCTTTTATCACACTCAGTTGTCACTGAATTGCTTCAGGACAACCAATAAGCTAAGCTTGGGGGAGTTGATACGTCGAAAACGTATCTCCTCTTCCGAACACTTTTCTTATTTTTTTCCTCTAAACTTGTGAGTTTTGGATACCACTAACACGGAATAACGCCGTTTTCAGTAGAATTACCTTGGTGTCTTTTTTTGTCCAGACAAATCAACTTTCGGGAAATTGCCCAGAAAAGACCCCATTGGTCTTAAAACACCGGAAGACCTCGGGAGACACAAGGGGGCCAGGAGGGGGCCACACCACCCCTGGTGTGGACCCCCCTAGGCCGTGCCACCTGGTGGTGTGGGCCACCCAGGCACCCGCTCGGACTCCCCTTTCAACTACATAATGCCTTCAACCCTAAAACGCGAGGGGGTTTGTCATATTCCACAGAAACACAACAACGCACCGCCTCCACCCCGAACCTCGATTCGGGGATCAGAAGTTCCTGTTCTGGCGCCCTACCGGGATGGGGATTCGAAGGAGATCATCGCCATCGACACCGCCACCTCTTCTCCATCAACCATCCATGTTTCCCCCATCCATGTGTGAGTAAACACCGTTGTAGGCTGAGAGGGATGGAAGGGATTGGATGAGATTGATCATGTAATAATGACAGATTGTTAGGGCATAGTGCCTAGTATCCATTGTTAGTGTTTTCTACCATTGTTGCAACTTGTTATGCTTAATGCTTGTAACTAGGGCCCGAGTGCCATGATTTCAGATCTGAACATGTTATTGTTTCATGAGTATAATGTTGTTTCTTGATCATACCTGCAAATTGTTTTACACACATTGTTGTCCGGAACCCAAGGCCCCAAAGTGACAGAAATTGGGACAACCGGAGGGGATGGCTGTGATGTGAGGATCACATGTGATCACGGAGTGTTAATGGTTTGCTCCGGTGCTTTATTAAAAGGAACACCTGATGGCTCCCAAGTGCAGGAGATCAATCGTAGTCTTCGATGGGAAGTATTACCCAAATTTGTAGTTCGACTCAGTGGGAACACAAGAATACCGGGGATACTTTAGCAATTGGGACGTCACTCCCAACCACACCTGTGTATCAACAAACTTGCAGCGAGAGTGGTGAGTGTAATAATGGTGAAAGTAAACAAACAGAAAGTAAATGGAGAGCAAGTGTTTTCCCAGTTTTCACCGGAAAAGAGTGAAAGTAAACCAGAGACTAAAACACATGCATGAGGTGACAACGGGGTGTTGCACGGATAAGATTGATCATGTAATAATGTTTTGCTAGCAGCGGGACCTTTCTCTATCTCAGTTTTATGTAGGTGTGTGTTCCGTAAATTATTGAGCGTACTAACCAAGAGAATTTGCACAAAGCCTATTGTCCTACCTGCCCATTTCACCGGGGCCAATTTGGAACTACAGGTAATTAAGGTCTACCCTTTCGAATAGCCCGGACCAACGCATTAACACTCCATGAACACACATAATCCTCAAACTAGAACATATCCCCCTTGTTTTCCCTAGCTGTCACTTTAGGGTTCGCAGGTTCAACATAATAGCAGGTAATACAGATTGCAGATAGATACCAAACTCAAATATATGATGTAGCAATGTAAGTTCAGTACTGAAATCATGCCACTTGGACCCTAGTAATAAGCATTAAGCCTAGCAATAGTGCATCAACATAAGACATAAGAATTCTCAAGACAAACCCCTAGATCCCGCATACCGGGTAGCAATTACATGATCAATCTCATCCAAAACCCCTCACACCTCACATGCCTACAGCAACTACTCACACATGGAGGGGGTGATGGAGCTCATGGTTGATGGAGCTGATGGTGGTGATGATGATGGTGACGAAGCCCCTCGAATTCCACCTCTGGGGGTGAAATCCCGGATCAATCTGACTCCGAAATCGAAGATCGTGGTGGCGGCGGCGCTCCGTTTCGCGAACAGCCCTCTCCTTCGAAACCCGTCAGTTTCTCGTATAAATGGAGGGGTACGTCGAAGACCTAGCCGGAGTGGGCCATCTGGGCCCAAAAGGGGTGACCCCACGCGGCCAAGGAATCTGGCCGCGTGTGGGGCCCCCTTTTGGCCCTCGGGTGGCCCCCCGGCCCCATCTTGTGCTCATTCCCCTTCTTTTCCATAAAAAGTTACGTGGTTTTCATCCCCTGTGAAAAGTCCTGCGAAAATAGACGGAAAGAAGACTTTTGCTAAAAACAGCGTCAGATTCTGCATATTTATTCAATTATGGGGGGATTCCGGAGAGAAATACGATGCAAAGTGCTTGGAAAAGTAGATGCATTTTGGGTGCATCAACTCCCCTAGGCTTAGCTCGTTGTTTTTCCTCGAACAAATCAAACGCAGTGCAGAAGCGATAAAAACTTTGGCATGAACTTTGCATTGCATATGCATCATCAATTAATACTAGCAAATACTCAAGACATGATTCATGTAACAAGTAGCAAAATACTAGCAAGTGTGCATCTACTCAGTGTTGAAGCATATATACTTGTTGCAATAGAAATAACATGAAGTGTTAATACTTGAATGAGTTTGCTCAATTGTAGACATAAACAAAGGCTTGTGCATCGCTGATGATTGAATCATATCAAGTTTTTTGAGATCTCTGATTCTTTCATATGTTGACAAGTAAAATCATTGTGCTTACTACCTTGCTCTCAGTTTTGCTAAAGCATTAATTTTTCATTTTGATTCTTATGCTTGACAAACTACAAGTTGAAAGCCTCATGCCCCTTAAAAGCGAAGTCCCGCACCATGATTACTCAACTCTAGATTCCTAATAAGCCTTGTACAATCATTGTAAGTATTAATGACATCATAGAGAGCAGCAATTGGGGTACCTCTTGCCCCATGACATGAAACCAGCCCATGTTAAAATGGCAAGACAAACAACTGGAATGGACTCATTATCGTTTTTTTATTTCATTCACTTATGCATAGCTTCTTATTTTATTATAGGATATGTTGCGGAGTCCATTCTAGCTATAAGTAAATTTCCACCATGATATCGCATGGCTTGGGTTAGCGGCCAAATGCGTCTATCTAATCATATATACTTACTCATCAATACTTACTATTCCTCTACCTTATTTCGGCATGACATGCATCCACAATTAAAAGAACATGATATCAACTTGAATATAGAATTCTTAGTGCAGCGTTGAAAGTTTTCCATGTGATACACATTTAGACTAACCCCCAACCATAAGTTCGTCAAGCATAAGACTCCACTTTTATCATTCATGAAATTTTCTCTTTTAATTCTTTCCTTGGTTGGCAAGTTCAGTAAGAACAATGGGATGCGTAAAACTTTGCTTAAGGCTACAATTATTCAATCCATTAGCCAAGTAATGACACTAAACAATATTTTAGTTGCATCAGAATATATTCTACTAAACCACGGAGAAGATAAACAATGGCTATTATGTCACTAAGTGTTAAGGGAATCATAAGGTGTGCACTTGCTGTTATTAAAAAGCATACATAAGCACGGCAAAGGTGTCATACCTTTCATCCCTTCGAGCACATTATCATATCATTGTTGTTCTCCTCTCCCCACTTGAACTGCTCAATAAAAACTCAAATCTTGCTATAAAAAGTTACTGCATTCAGCAATTTGTTTACCTACCTAAACACCTCAAAAGTTTCTCATGTTTTGCAGAGGTGAAGGACATGAAAAGTTGCAGTAGTGATTAAATTTTCAGCTCAAACGGAGTCACAAGTAAAGATTAAAGCATATAACAGTGAACATATTTCAGCAATTCCTGCAGCTCCATATTTATACTAAACTCAAGAAAACAAAAATCTTTTTGTGGTTTTTGATTTTTAGAAACATAATGTAAATAACCAGAAGTAAACTAGCTAACAAATGACAAAAATATTTTTGTGTTTTTCAGATTTAAAGAACATAAAACAACAAATAACATGCAAGTGATATAACACAACGAATGAGGAGGGAGAGAAATACTCCCCCAAGCTTGTGATCAAGCTAGTATCCTGGGTGGTAATCATGTCCACCACTCGACGAACCTCCCTGGAAGAAGGATGGATCCTGCCATGCCTTTGCTCCAAGGTGTGGTTCAGGGAAGCCCCAGGGATATGCCATAGGCGCCTGGTATTGGGGCTCCTCCTGTTGTTGCTCTTCTTGTTGTGGCTCTTCTTGCACAGTCCACTTTGTCTCCCTGTCAAACAAGTCAGCACAAGGGAGCCTAACAGACACAATGTGCCCATTAGAATCCTTATAGCAATATGAAAAATATTCTTTCTCAGCCCTGCTCATATCTATGCGAAAAAGTAAACCAAAATCCAGCAGTCGAGACTCATTTACCATGGTACCCAAGTTATCATTAAAACCTCGTTCTACCATAATGTATTCATGGATTAGAGTGGCAATGGCACCAACATATAAAGGAGTTTTATCCGTGCCATTCCTACTCACAGCTAAATGCAAAGTTCTAGCAAGTATGGTTCCCAGGTTATATATAGGTGTTGTATTTTCCATTGCACATTTTAATAAATAGATCATAGGACCAGTGCAAGCAGAAGTGTTATCCCTAGCAAGGAATCCTCTAGCAAGAAACAATGCAAAATATCTAAGGCCCGGGTGTTGGATGCATGTGAGCTTGCCTCTATTCATTCTTTCAGGAATATTTTTAGCAATGCTACGCCAGAATGTGACAAGTTCTTCTCTAGAATCAGCATATGTTTCATCCCATAACCCCGTAGTTGGTACACGTATAGCCTTACAGAATTCCTCTAATGACATGACTAAACGTTGCCCCCTCATTGTAATTTTAATGACAAAAGTAGCTAGATGAGGGTTCTTAGACTTACTTTTCTGGTGCACCACCGGTCCCTCAAACCTGAATGTAGAGAGGAATTCCCTCGAGAGTTCCACATATGTGTTTCGTGGATGGCGTGAGAACTCAAGCAGCCCCGTAGTTGCAGCAAAGGCTTGGAAATCTTCAGCAATCCCCCAATGTTCAAGAACTTCGGGGTCTTGCCATCTTGTGGTATGGACACGCAGATTTTCACCTGCAAAAACCAATTCATCCTCCCATAACTGATTATCATCATGATTGTTGGACACCCTTGATTCTCTTCTCCTTGTCCTCGAGGACATCCCAAGCAATGCCTTTCCCTTGTTCAGCATGTTACCTTGTTGTACCAAAATAAAATGCAACAAAAATTAAATTGTATCACTCTAAAACATTGCTAAGGCATCCATAACTAGTCCTCTAATCAATATCATGCATCCATATCAACTAGAAAACTTGAATTCATGGAGTTCTTAGACATAATAGGTGACACCTAGTGTAGCAAAATACTTCATACACAAAGCATGGGAGAAAAAAGTAATTGGATGAGTGAAGGAGTTACATACCAAGGAGTGATTCCATCAAACAGATTTGAAAAATCTGCCTCAAATGTGGAGATCGAGGATTGACGGAGAAACAGAGCACGGGAAAAATGGAGGAAATGAAGTGGGGTTGGTTTTCGGTCGAAAGGGAGCAGATGAGCATTGGATGGGCCCCAGCATCCACTTGTGGCAAAAAATGGGGTATCCCACGCGGCCAAGGAATCTGGACGCGTGGAGGTACCTATTTTGGCCCCTGGTGGCCTGCTGGTGCTCCCCCACTGGCTGCTGGTCCCTTCGGGCAAAAAACTGATCCCCTAATTTTTCTAGAATTTTACGTGAAACTTTTCTACAGAGAATTTCTACAACTTCATATTTTGTGATTTATGATTCTAAATTTTTTAACACTATGTCTATGTCTCACAATTTTAAAGCAAATAACATAAAAAAAATGCAATTTGAATGTTTGTGAATCATGCCTTTATCATTTCCACATTAGTAATGAGGTTGATCAGGTCTCATTAGCAACATGTAAATAATATAGCTCATGATTCTTATTATTACTTATTGTAAAACAATAAATCAAGTTACCTCATATTTGATTGGAATGGTCCCAATCATCAATATTTCATACCTTGGTGCTGGAGGTGGTATAGGTATTTCAATGCTACCAATCTTAATGGAATTTATTTGTATAGCATTCACACTTGTGCTCATACTTGTAACATGTTTCTTCTTGGGAAAATAAATAGTGTGCTCTTTGCCTTTAACATTAAATGTCACTTTGCTCTCAGTGCAATTTATCACAGCTCCTGCAGTATTCAAAAAAGGTCTACCAAGAATAATAGATAGATTATCATCTTCAGGCATTTCTAATATAACAAAATCAGTAGGTATCAACTCATTAGCAATAGAGATGGGAACATCCTCACATATTGTCGCACCCGGACTTCTAGGGGATACTCACAGTCCGTTAAACAGTAGATAAATGGCTTACGGGGCATACCGGCACCCGCATCTCAATATGAGCAGGCCAACACGTAAACGTGTGACAACCATTCTCTTACTATTCATCGTCTGCGCAAACCATCCCGTAGAAATCCAGATACTTCCGTTGACGTACTTCAAACCATACACACATGGTACGTCAACGGCATTGGAACAAGTGATATCACAACAGATCTCTACGACACAAAAGATGGAAATAAGTTGCAAGTAGCCCTCATTAGAGCAGAGATAGCAAATACAATCATTCAAAGGACACATGTCCCAACATATCATCATTACATCACAGCGGAAGCATTCAAAAGGTCTGAGTACAGACAAGATCCAAATAGGCCTAAGAGGCCGGAAACGAAAAGACGGAGCCCATCCACGAAGTCTCGGATCCTGCCCGGGTCCGCTATCTACTCGTCAGCAGTCTCGTCATACTCCACGTAGTAGCCACCATGTAGATCCTCGGAAACGTAGTCTGCGGAAACCACAGCCCCAAAGGGGTCAGTACATAAACGTACTGGCAAGCAAGACTCACAGTTCACCAAAGTGTAGCCCGTCAACACCAAGCACAGATGCTTTGGGTTCAACGGAAGGAAGGGGATATAAAAGATGCTGCAACTGGCTGCTCTAACCAACTACAGAGTTACTACCACTTCCGGCTAACAGAAAGGAGATAAGATCGCGTATAGTAACCAACTATAACTAACTCCAAACAAACCCATCCTGGACCTCGCCCCTTATCCAAAGAAGCAATCCGAGGATAACTCACACAGTTGAATTAATGATGGTTCAAATTATTGGGTCAATAAGCCTATTACTAGTCAAGTTGTTAATCATTGGGTGTAAGGTTGTTAATCATTAGGTTTAAGTTGTCCTGAGTACTTGTTAGCCAGTACTTTCACCAAGTAGTCCATAACCGCGGAAAACACGGCTTCTCGAGAAGATTTTCCCTGCAGGGGTGCACCAATTTGGCCGTACACGTAAGAATATCCCGCCAGACGGGAATCAAACCCACCAAGCGAGACACTCAACACAACCCAACTCTTCTTCGCATCAAGCCCAAAGAACCCCGTGCAGTGAGCGCACGGCTAATCAAGCCCCACGAAGAAAAGGGGACCCTCATAGCACTCTAAGAACGTGTCTCCCTAAATGCCGACTACAAAAGTTTCCACCCTGGCATGGGCTCGCAAAAACATGCATGCGGCAAATGGAACACCCGAACTAAATGAGGCGATTTGGACGAGATGCGAATCGAATCAAATTGAGGGGGGCGCCCATACTCGCTTCCCACATGCGGTTAGTGCGCTCATCATGGATCAGTAGACAAGACCCTTTTCCTAATTAGGGTCGACACTAGCAGGCCTCAAAACCACGCAGGGCCTCCTGCCGGTGCCTTATCATCAAATTATTATTTAACAATAACATTAGCATGATTGATTGATTAAACATCGAGCCCCCAGAACTTAATAGAAATAGTAACAGAAAGTAACGGGTAACAGACTCGAGCAAAACAACCTAAGCCTGCTAGTAAGACACGGGCTCAAACAAACGGGTTATAGGAGTGGAGGTGAGGCAATATCAGGGTTAAGGGATTCATGTGATAGGTTCGGAGAACAAGCAACGATACATATGGCTAGCAGGATAGACAACGGAAAAGTATCGGTATCCAATGTTGAAAGGAACACGATGGTTCATGTGAGTGAATACTTGCCTGCAAACCCAGTAGCCTGGTACTGAGCTAACTCCTTAGAAGGGGTGTCGTAAGTATCGTCGGTCTCAACGTCGTCGTGTATCCGGGAATAAGCAAACAAACAACGCAGAGAGACAAACAATCAATATCATGGCATAGTGCACAAACATGGGATGATGCATGACCATTTAATTGATGCATAGAAATAAACTAGTTGACAAGATAACATAACATGATTAAATGGACCCACATGCAATTGGATTGCATATGGAAAGCCCATGAATTAAGGGTTGAATTAATTGTTTTACAACTAATCATCATATGAAAGTGGATTAGCATGATGCATGGATGAGGAAAACAGAAAAATAACAACAATAGAACCACATGGAAATAAGGTTTACCAAGTTTGAAAATTTGGTTATTAAGTTATGGAATTTTGGTTCCTTAAAGGTGTCACACCAGCATTTGTTGTTTTCACCAATTTAACTTGTCGAAAATAGATAACAAAGTTCATATTTGAATAGAACACACAATTTTGGGTGGATTACATGTTTCACTTGTTGAAAAAGGATTTGGAATAATTTACTTATGGATTAAACAAGTTTGAACAAGTTTTAATTGAATTTAATCCAAACATGAACTTATTTGAAGTTTTATTTGTTCAAAACATTAAATGAGATTCATATTTGAAAATTTTATGCTTTTATGGTTTGAAAACATATTTTATATGTCCCAAAAGAAATTAGTTTGACCAAGTTATGAATTTAACAATTTTAAATGATTTAAACAAGGTTTAAATTATTTAACCAATTTTAATTATTCAAAACATGAAACAAAGTTTATATTTGGATAGGTGGTTTAATTTTGCATGGAAAACATATTTCATTTGTTGAAATTGGATTTAAAATGAGCAAGTTATTATTTTGGCAATTTTAAATGCATTAAACAAGAAACAGTTGTTTTCAGCAATTTAAATTATTCAAAACAGCAAACAAAATTTATATTTGGAAAGTACATGAAAAGTTGATTGGAAAACATGTTTAGTTTGTTGAATTTGGCTCAAGTTATGAATTTTGCAAGTTTAAGTGAATTAAACAAGAATTCAAATATTTCACCAATTTAAAATATTCAAAACAGTAAACAAATTTTATATTTGGATAGAAAATTCAATTTGGGACAGAAAACATATTTAAAAAGTTAAATTTGGAGTTAAGATGAATTAGTTATGCAATTTCCAATTTTAGGTGTAATTCTGCCATTTTAATTCACTAGGGACTTGGAAATAATTTTACAGGGGCCTAGAAAATAACTGGTAAGGACCTATTGGTGATTACTGAGAAGGTGCTGTTCCAAAACAAAGGAAATAAAAAGTTTTGGTTAATTGGTGGGAGGGGGGACTCGAACCCCCAACCTCCTGCTGCTGCGCCAAGGAACAGCACCACTGCGGTGGTGATTCGTTTGGTGACAGTAGGGGTCGTGGGGGGTGGATATGGTTCAGGTTGCGGGTTATCTGAATTTTTTCCTAACTGAACCTGAAACTGCACGCGACAGAGAGAAAAAGGGCAGCGATGGCAGCGATCTTGCTGCGCTCGCCGGAGGCGCTGGGGTGGCCGTGGTTGCTAGACGTGTTGTGGGCTCGTGCTTGCGGTCGGAGGGAGAGGGAGGAAGGGTAGCGAGAGGGGAGGAGGGGAAGGGCGGAGCTCACTGTGGGGATTCGGAGGCGAGGAGGAGTCGATGCAGATGGTGGCCGGCGACGAGGAACTGGACGGCGGCGGCGCCTCGCTGGGTCCCCGTGGCCGCCGAGGGGACGAGGAGAGAGAGGGCGGTCGGGCGAGTCCATTCCCGGTGCTAGCTCGCTGCGAGGGCCAACAGTTGCGGTGATCGCCGTGGAGGTTCAGAGGGTGAGCTCGGGTGGCGGTCAGTTACAGAGAAAGAAAAAGGACAGCGATCAGAGAGGAAGAGGAAGAGAGAGGACTGCGGGGGAGAAGAGGGAGAAGGGAGAGAGGGGTGGCTAGGTCACGCAGGAGGGAAGGTGGTTTTAAGGGTGAACCGAGCTCGGTACGGCAGCAATCAGAGGAGGGGGAAGATGATCGAGCGGTGGATGATGTGTTCGTACAGAGGGTGACATCACGAGGAGGAAGAAGGGGTATGGGCCAGAGAGGGGGTTTGGGTGGTGATGGGCTGAGGAGAAAAAGGCTGGGGTGGGCTGTCTCCCTCCTTTTCTTTGATTTTTTTTCCTTTTCTCTTTTTTTTGTAAAGGATGAAAGGGAGAGAGAGATAGAAAAGGTTGGGGTTGTGGGTTTTTTTATTTTTTTATAACTATTTTTATCTGATTTGCAAAACAGCAACAACAAGGTAGTTTAAATTATTTTCAACAATTTGAATTATTAATTTGATATTAAATTGTTAGGTGACTTTCAAATAGGGTTTGGTTTGGAATTTTGGAAATAAACAAATTTTATTTAATAAGTTCAAGCAATTATGCAAACATTATTGAATTTAATTTGTTTGCAAGATTTTAATTTTTAAACCCATATTTGAAATATGCAAAGTAGGATTGACTTGATTTGAATTTGAATGCAAATTTAATTAAGTGAATTATTGAAGACAACATTAAATGGTTTGAACCTTAGGTTGATGGAAACAATTGATGGAAGTGTGTTGTCATTTTCATAATTTCCAAAAGGGGTTGATGTTTTGGAAATTAATTGAATTTGCAAAGGGTTTGGTATTAAATGAATTTTGATAGAAACAAACAATAGTTTTGGAATCACACTTTAATGGAAACAATTGATTGTTTTGATTTGAAATATCATTTTGGAAAATTGTAACATTACAAGTATGAAACAAAGGTTCGAAACTTGAGTTGAAATTCAAATAGAAAACAAAGGAAAACAAAGGAAAACAATTGGAAAACAAATGAAAATAGAGGAAAGCAAATGGAAAACAAGCAAAACAAATGCAATGAATATGATGTCATGATGCAAAACATAAAATAACAGAGAGCAAACATTCTAATGGATATTTTTTCATACTTGGGATGTTACACATATTCCTATAGGTACAGCAGTTGTTTTAACAGCCATTTGTAAAGATATTTCTGTTGGAACTAGTTTGTTCAAATTAAGCTTCTTATATAGTGAGAAAGGCATAACACTAACACCATCTCCTAAATCACATAATGCATATTTCACATAGGCTTCTTTAATTTTGCAAGGAATAGTAGGAATACCAGGATCTCCACGTTTTTCAGGCAATTTTCCTTTAAATGAATAATCAGCAAGCATAGCAGTAATAGCATCAATAGGTATCTTTCTTTTATCAGTGACAATATCTTTCATGTATTTTGAATATGGAGGATTCTTAATAGCATCAATAAGTGGAATCTCTAATTTCATATTCTTAATCATATCATAAAATTGCCCATACCTCTCTTCATCTTTTGTTTTTGATACCTCTTGGGGATATGGAATGGGTCTTTGTACCCATCGATCCCTTTCTTTACCTTTATCTTTATCTTTATTTGGTTTCTTCTTCTTCTTGGTCTTCTCAATAGGAGGCTGAGGATCCTCCTTACCAGCAGCTTCTTCATTATTATCATCATGTTGTTCAATATCAGGTTGAGATGATTCTTCTTGTTCATTATTATCATCCTCAGTTTCAGCATCAGAAATAGAAATATCCTTGTCTTGCTCATTGGAGTCATCATCATGCTCATTTTCATTGGGAGATTTTCCTGCAAAAGATTTATCTTTAAGAGCAACTTGCTCTTTTCTTTTAGGATGATCATCAGGATAATCAGGATCCTGGGTGCTTACACCTCCCCTTGTATTAACTCCACATAATTGTTTTTGTTTATTCAGATTTTCATACAATTGATTTTGTAAAGAAATCATTTGCTCAACTTGATTGTTCATCATTTCACAAAGTTTAACAATTCTTTTAACTTCCCCTACACTAGCATTTAAATTTTCATGGAGGAAATTAATTTTATGATGGTTTTCCATGATAGTCATTCTAATTTTACGCTCCTCAGGATTATCATGATAAGCAAAATTGTTAACATAAGAGACATCAACATGAGGTGTTACCTCCTCATTACCTTCCATAGGGAGTATAGAGTTCACTTGAATTGGAAAGCATGGTTCATCAGTAGGAAGTTTAATACCCATTTCAGATAATTCCTTGAGATGAGAGGTTTTAATTCCCTTCTCTTTAATATCCTTGGAAGCTTCAGCCATTGTTTCTTGGTTCAATTCGAGTATACCTCCTTTCTTCTTTGGGAGTGTCTCATTTTTATCTATCTCCTCAATGTTCCAATCAGCTTCATTCTCGAGAATAGACTCCAGTAATTCAATTGCTTCATCAACACTTTTGTCCCTAAAGATATTCCCTGCAATACTATCAAGGTAGTCTCTTGTTTCCCCCATTAGTCCATTATAAAATATATCAAGCAATTCATGAGGTTTAAAACCATGACCAGGACATTTCTTACACATTTTACCAAATCTCCCCCAAGCTTGGGGTAGACTCTCTTTCTTATCTTGTTTAAAATTGCCAATTTCAACAGTTAATGCAGGTATCCTTTCAGAGAGTTTATCAAGTTTTGTATAATCAGGTGACATAAAGGCCTCAATAAATGCTTCTTCTTCTTCAGAAGAGGCCCCATATTCATACTCTCTACGAGTCTCATTTCTTTCTAGCTCAAGTTCTACATTTTCATCTACAGAAGATTCAGGAATTTCAGTTGTTTCAGGTGTTTCATTTGCCTCAGGTGTTTCAATAGTTTCCGGAATTTCAGAAGCTAGTTCTTTGTCTACATTATCAAGTGTTTGATCATTAGATGTACTAGTAGACATTTTTGACAATGGTGATTTACCAGCTATTCCTTTCTTTTTCTTAGCAGCCACAATAGAAACAATATTAGGTGAAAATTTTGGTCTACTAGGCAAATCATTACCAGAACGAGTAGTCGAAGGCATTACCTCCTTCGAAGTGTCCTTTCCCTTTCCCATTGTAGGGAACAAGAAAGTGCAGCAAGTAGACAATAACAAGTGGTCTTACCAATAAAGCTAGGCTCCCCAGCAACGGCGCCAGAAAACAGTCTTGATGGCTCCCAAGTGCAGGAGATCAATCGTAGTCTTCGATGGGAAGTATTACCCAAATTTGTAGTTCGACTCAGTGGGAACACAAGAATACCGGGGAGACTTTAGCAATTGGGACGTCACTCCGAACCACACCTGTGTATCAACAAACTTGCAGCGAGAGTGGTGAGTGTAATAATGCAGTGAAAGTAAACAAACAAAAAGTAAATAGAGAGCAAGTGTTTTCCCAGTTTTCACCGGAAAAGAGTGAAAGTAAACCAGAGACTAAAATGCAGGCATGAGGTGATAGAGGGGTGTTGCACGGATAAGATTGATCATGTAATAATGTTTTGCTAGCAGCGGGGCCTTTTTCTATCTCAGTTTTAGGTAGGTGTGTGTTCCGTAAATTATTGTGCGTACTAACCAAGAGAATTTGCACAAAGCCTGTTGTCCTACCTGCCCATTTCACCGGGGCCAATTTGGAACTACAGGTAATTAAGGTCTACCCTTTCGAATAGCCCGGACCAACGCATTAACACTCCATGAACACATATAATCCTCAAACTAGAACATATCCCCCTTGTTTTCCCTAGCTGTCACTTTAGGGTTCGCAGGTTCAACATAATAGCAGGTAATACACATTGCAGATAGATACCAAACTCAAATATATGATGTAGCAATGTAAGTTCAGTACTGAAATCATGCCACTTGGGCCCTAGTAACAAGCATTAAGCCTAGCAATAGTGCATCAACATAAGACATAAGAATTCTCAAGACAAACCCCTAGATCCCGCATATCGGGTAGCAATTACATGATCAATCTCATCCAAAACCCCTCACACCTCACATGCCTACAGCAACTACTCACACATGGAGGGGGTGATGGAGCTCATGGTTGATGGAGATGATGGTGGTGATGATTATGGTTACAAAGCCCCTCGAATTCCACCTCCGGGGGTGAAATCCCGGATCAATCTGACTCTGAAATCGAAGATCGTGGTGGCGACAGCGCTCCGTTTCGCGAACAGCCCTCTCCTTCGAAACCCATCAGTTTCTCGTATATATGGAGGGGTACGTCGAAGACCTAGCCGGAGTGGGCCATCTGGGCCCAAAAGGGGTGACCCCACGCGGCCAAGGAATCTGGCCGCGTGTGGGGCCCCCTTTTGGCCCTCGGGTGGCCCCCCGGCCCCATCTGGTGCTCATTCCCCTTCTTTTCCATAAAAAGTTACGTGGTTTTCGTCCCCTGTGAAAAGTCCTGCGAAAATAGACGGAAAGAAGACTTTTGCTAAAAACAGCGTCAGATTCTGCAGATTTATTCAATTATGGGGGGATTCCGGAGAGAAATACGATGCAAAGTGCTTGGAAAAGTAGATGCATTTTGGGTGCATCAGCACCTTAATTACCAGTACTGTCCCTAGAGGCCCTGCTGCCACAGATTGGTAGGACAAAAGATGTTGTGCAAATTCTCATTGCGAGCACGTATGACTATATTGGAACATGTACCTATGGTTTGCCTACATGTTTGATGCTTTATTATTATTATTATCTGAAATGCCCGTGTTAGATTACTACATGGCCTATGTTATTCATGCAACGCCCGTCCATCCATTTCCCTTATGCCTACGGTACTTCCCATACTGCTGTTTTCCGCGGTTGCTACTGTTGTTACTATTTTACTACTGTTGTTATTTTATTTGTACTGCTGCTATAGAACGGATACCATTGATAAATTGTTGCGAGCAAGTCTACTTTCAGGTGCAGCTGAATTGACAACTCAGTTGTTAAGGCATATAAATATTCTTTGGCTCCCCTTGTGTCGAATCAACAAATTTGGGTTTTACTTCCCTCGAAGACTGTTGCGTTTCCCTATACTTGTGGGTCATCATGTACCAAGTGTGTAAAGAGAATAACCAGGGTATCAAGTTTCACAAGACAAAACAGGGTATTTGGTGGGGCTTGGCTGGGAATCCTAACAACACCAAAATTTCAACTCCTATTTACTGTCTAAGGTGATAAAATTTACTAAAGGAACACAATCACTCTAGGAGACAAATGTGGCTTAGCAATCATATGAAAGAGTTATTGAAAGCACTAGAAAGACACTGGCAAATACTCTATGAAAACATGCACAAAATTGTTGTCATGGTGTGGAGAAGATAGATGCCATAGGATGGCTAAAGTTGGGGTCGATGGACGTTGTAGGTATTCAGGGAGGGATCGCAGGTCTAGTAGACGCGCTTAGGAACACAGCAAACAACACAATCTACCCAGGTTCGGGGCCTCATGTGGAGGTAACACCCCTACTCTTTCCTATCTCTCTGTATTGGTTCACACCGAGTACAGAAGTTACAATCTCTCCGTTACTCGCTCTCTGACGAGTAGCCAGCACTGTACTCTCTCTCTATTGTTCTCTCTCTGTGAGTGGTTCAGCCTCGCAATAAATGAGCTCAAGTCCAACGTCCCTCGCGCAGGAGGGGGCTGGCTACCTTATATACTGGTAGCCAACCACTATCCTATGAATAGAAAGTACAGATTAGACAACACCTCTGTGACAACGGCGCACGCCTCCGCGTTCCCGCTAACGTCGTAGCCGAAACTCTCCGTGCCGTCCGGGTGACAGGTCTTGTCCACCCTGTCAGCCCCTTAGGGTAGGTCACTGACATTGTCCTGTCCCCCCTGTCAGTGACAGGACAAGATAGCTACCCACCCATACTGTTCCCACGTCTTAGCACGGATAACCAGGCGCCTAGTAAGTTGAACCGCACGCCGGTACGGCCCCTGGATACGCGGGATCTTCCTCAATGGCTCCATTGACTTTGTGACCGAATAGGATAGCTTCCCGTCTACTCGGATCACCCGAGATCTACCCGGTTGATCCAGAACGTCATTTGTTATCTTCTCTTGGCCTTCAGTACTTCCCACCGAATAGTGCCTACCGGATACCGGGTACCGGGTAGCCGCCTACTCGGGAAAACCGTACCTTGAGCACCGTTTACCACCAGCCTTACCCCTACTCGGGGGTAGCCCCCCGATATTAGTCCCTGAAACTGGTAGAGTCCGGCGAACTTGGGCGTCAGAGCGGTTTTATCTTTGCGTGTCCAGGCTAGGCACGTGTCACGCAACCGTACCCACGACGCCTCGGTTCTGGCGAGACAACACACACCTGTCTCTGTACTGCGGGCCCACAGGCCATCGTGTCGCGTGACGCAGACACTCGATAGCCCACGATCTACGTCGTGGGATTAACTGCGCCCGTTACTCGCGATTTACTCGCTATGTGCGTTTCTAATGGGCGTGTTAACTCCCGCGCCGCACGATCTCTCTCACAATTAATCATAAGTGGCAACTGCACTCGGGGCGGTTTAAATACCTCGTCACCGCCCCTCCTCCGATTTTCTTCGTCACTTTCCCTTTGCGCTGCTTTCCTCTCGCCTCCCCAGCCACAACGAGCACGCAGCGCCGCCGCGAACTTACAGCGCGCCGCCGCCATGCGCGCAGAGAGAGAGAGAGCCCATCCCCGCGCACCGCCGTCCTCCGGAGAGAACTCGCCTCGACAGGCCCTTCACCGCGTGGTGCCTTCCATCTCGATCTCGCGCCTTCGGCGCGCTCCGCCGTATCTATTCTTCTTCGCCACCGCTTCTTCACCAGAGGAACAACTATGGATCTCGAGGCCGCCGCCGGAGATCTTCACGAGGAGGATGCCGCGCCGCTGCGCGCCGGCTGGGAGGGCTCCGACCTGAAGGCGTAGGATTGCCAGTGGCTCGTGAACACGCGCCAGGTCCCTCCCAGCGTCATCTGTCGCACGCCCGGGAAGGATCTTGTCCCGACTCCCAGCCCCGGTGAATATCTAGTGTTTCTGAGTCACTTTATGCATGGATTTGGTCTTCCTATTTCCAAATTCATGCAAGATTTCTTGCGACCCTTTGGCCCCCAGCCGCATCACCTACCAGCCAACGCCATAGCCATGCTCTCCACCCATGCCGCGTGCTGCGAAGCCTTCCTCGGTGTCTACCCCACGGTAGACACCTGGGCCAATTACTTTTACCTCCGCCAACAAGTAGTTCCCAATCCCTCAAACCCAATCGCCCCGAAAGAGATGATTCAGACGGGTGTCGCGATGATGCTCCAGCGCTCCACGGGTAGCCACCCACGGGTACTCGGGCTGGATACCTGCCGCAAGTGGTAGAGGGGGTTCCTCTACGTGAAGAACGCAACTCCCGCAGAGGGAGAGGAAGCAGTGGACCTGATGTCACACCCCAATTTTAGCACACTTGTTTGCACACAAGGAATCCAATTTTTGGAGTCAACAAAAACTTTTATGTCCCTTGTGTAATCCCTCATGTTGTATTTGAGCTATGACTATCTATGCAAGCAAGCCTTTTTATTTAAGAACAAACCATTTGTTTCTGAGGTTCTGATCACTTTGAATTCTTTCCTATTTTTGTAATCCTGGTTACCCTAACTCAAAACCCATGTGGCAATGTTGAAAACAACTTACATTTGAATATTGAGTAAAGTGGAACCAATAAAACAAATTAATCAAAGTGAAATCACAAATTTCTCAAATAAAAACAAGCTTGAAAAACCAGCCTAGTAAGGGTTTTGCACCCTTGTTTTTCATAATATAAAATTCCACATTGTGAGATTTTAAGTCATCAATGTGATCTTGGTTATATATACTACATTTTGGATGACCTAGTTGGGAAATTGGTATCACAAAAACAATGATTTGCTTGATGGTTTTAGGCTAAGAAATAAGGCAGAAAAGTGCCATTTTGGAAAACAACCAACCAGCACTTTTTCCACTTATTTTTCACCAAACAAATGTTACTCAAATTTAAATCTTTTTCCTGTTTTGAAAAGTACTAAAGATGCTTAACAGAACCATGCTTGGAAAACAAAATTTAAATCATTTTAAAATCCTGAAAAACAACCCAACTTTCAGCTAACCCCTCTGTTTTTCTTAACACTTAGCAAAATTTCAGTAACTGAAATTTTAACTGAATTTTTGTTTCAGAAACAGTGAACTCGAGCCTTTTTCAAATGCTTATATCTTTGAACTCAGTAATTCTTTTTGAGCACGGATTGGGGCTTCTAGAAGCTGGCCCCAACCACTCCCTTCTCTTCACCTCAACTTGCATTGAGTTTGACTAATGGGAGAGAGAGGGAGGTGACTTCAGGGAGGAGAGAAACGGGAGGGAGGGATGGGCGCCTGAAAGGCTGCTCCCTATCCCGAGCCACAGTGGCGTTCTCCCGTGCAATCCGCGCCCTGGCACGATGCAAGTGGTCGTCGAGCACACCTCGTCGCGTTGGAACCTCCCACGGGCCCGGAGAGATCAACCCTGGCCGTGCCAGAGCGTGCACAAGCTCGCCGCGGGCACACGTACACGCCCGAGCGTGCGCCACCGTCTCCAGCTCTATATAAACCACCCCCGAGCCTCAAACCCAATGCACCATCTCCCCCTCGACTCACTGTCTCTCCCCAAACCCAGCCAATGTCCCGGAGCTGCTCGCAATAGCGTGAATCGCCGGATTTCTTCCGCGGCCACCGCGGCAGCACGAGGAGAAATACACCCTCCACAGACCACTGCAGCCTCCACCACTACCCTAGACGAACTCCCCCACCTCCGTAACCCCACCCTGAGCCACGCCACCTCCCCTCGTTTGCAGATAAGCCGAAAACCTCGTCAGAGCCGCCGCGGCACCCGAGCACGTCGCCGTCGATTGGAGTGAACCCGCGCCGTTGCTGCTGTACATCTACACTGCATCGACCACGCGGGACTCCCCCTAACTCTCCCCTTGGCCCTTCAACCTCCCTAGGTGAGCTCCGTCCATCTCTCGCCGCTGTTTCTTGGTGAACCTCGCCGGAGAAATTTTAGAATGAGGAAGAGAGAGGAAGGCTGGCCGTGCGCCGTAGATCTCCAGATCTACGGACACGCTTAAACGGAGAAGCGGTACGCCCGTTCCCGCGCTTCGCGGAAGCGAGGCAGGCCGCCAGGCGCAGTTGGGCCGCGCCCAGGGCGTTGACCAGCCCACTGCGCTGTTTTTATTTTCTTTTTCAAACTAACCAGAATATGGCTGTTTACTTTATTCGAAAATGAAAATGTTAAGCTCAACCATAAAATGTGCAAAAATTCACAGAGGTACCTGAACGAAATCTTGAACGATGGCAACAAGCAGATCTGGTTTTGGATGAACGATGAACGAATGAAAAATCATGAACTAAGGACTGTCAGTGAGAATGTTTAGGGCATAACTTTCTGATGGAATGTCTAAAATGAGCAAACTAAAATTCCTAGATGAGATCTTGACTAGATCTACCAGTAGGGCTTGACCTCACCCCACGGTGAGCTACCATTTTGAAATGGTATCCATTTTGGTAAAACACCAGTAACATGTTCTATGAATTTTAGGATTTATTTTATAGCACCCTTTGATGCAAATCCAATTGGACCTGTTAGATATTAGGTATATCTATGTATCCCTATATTTGTGGAAATTTTTGAGCTCTAGAATTAATTTGGTGACAGATCTAAGAAAATGCATGTTTCTGTTAAAAATAAAGTGAATAGTTTGGTTTTGTAAATCATTGAATGATTATGCCAATCTGTTTTCTAGCATGTATAAGTGATATGTTGAGCGTTCTTAGATAGTTTTACTCACAGAGAGCCCTTGACAAAAATCCATGCATGTTTAGTATTTGTTTGAGCATTAAAAATGTGCATAGTAGAAATCTCTAGTTTTATTTCATGAAATACTTGTGTTAGAATGTTTTGCTAGATTTTTATCCTAGTTATAAGAATGTTTTTCCTTGGATCCAGTACCATTTTGGTACTGTTATTTACTTGTTTCCTTCTCTGTAAGCTACTTTGAGTCTTTTAGAAATGCATGCATAGGTTGGATTATTATTGCTAGTGTAAATGGTTTGCGCTAGGATGGCTAGTTGCATTTTTGCACTATGAATTATTTTGTTTACACAAGATGTACCATAGGCATAACACCTCTCAAATGGCATGGAAAAACCTAGTGGAACACCCACTGGTTCCATCCCATTAGGTTGGAAAACAAACTAGCTCAACTATAGTAGTTGTGGTAGTAGTAGTGCATAATATTACTACTATTGATGCATGTTTGTGTGGGATATTTTTAGGAGCTTGTATTTTTTTTATGAGTGTTTTTGCTTGCTGTATGTTGTGTTTGAGTCAAGTTGTTGGTTGGTAAGGTTCTGATAGGATGCTTTACTTTTTCTTTTACGACGATAGAAAACGATGAGGACATAGTCGGGACAGGCGGGTACTACTACCATTCTTGTTGCGAGCAAGACCCGGATCCTCAGTACCTCCAAGGCAAGCCATCCTTAAAGCTTGCTGTTATATTCCCAATATCTTTATGCATTCAAATACTTCTGAAGTTTTCAAAACTTGTTTGCTAAAACTATTTTATTGAGTGAATACTATTACTACTATTATATATGTGTTATATATCACTTGCCATTAGTCAACTTGGTGTTACCAAGCCCTTAGCCACCATAAGGTATATAAATACCGTCTTAAACAATAACCTTGAGTCCCTTAGTGGACCACTTTAAAATGTGCTTTTGCAAAACAAAGATGGTTCTACAAGGAGATTATGGTGGAAAGGCGGGACCTTGTTCACCAAAGGAAAAACTGTGAAGGGTTTTCAAATGTTTTCAAAAGGCACATAACCTAGTCTTCGCTGGACAACCAAGATGTACTGCCACTCTACCCCTATATGGGTATGGGGCCTATCTAGATGCTTGAACTTGTTAGTGTATGTTTCATTCCAAAGTGCTATAGAGAAGCTGATTCTCTGAACCGAAGTGTTGCCAGGAGGGTGTAACGGGACATACAAAGTGAGGGATTAAGTTACCCCCCGGAGGCGACAGCTGGGCCTCCTGACTAGGCAAGGCGGGACCTGATGCCGGGGAGACAACCCACCTGAAGGAATGAGCATATACTAGCTTGTGTCAGAGTGGACAGTTAGGATCAACTCTCTGGTGCATGCATATCGCTGTGTCGATCCATGGGTGGTCCATGGCAGAGTTTTGGATCTAGTGGAATATGTACCACCTCTGCAGAGTAAAACTATTCAGAATAGCCGAGCCCTCGGATATGGGCAGTTGAAAGGCCATGTAGCTAGCTTTATGCTGAGTCTTCAAAAAGATGTTTTCAAAACAGAAGTGTTGTACCCGGAAGGTACCTATGAAGCGGGGACACATTGTTCCAAGAAGTTTTGCAAAGAAAAAACTTTCTTTTGTAAAAACAAGTTTTACAAAACCTCTTGTACATGCGATACCGACAAGAGAAAGGAAACTATCTTATTTTCTTCTGAAGTATCTTCTTCAAGATACAGATTAATATGACTGCAACTATGATGTCATCTTACATGAACATCATTGGTAGCAAGCCCTATGTATGGCCTATCTATCTACCATATAAGCATGATGCATTTGTAAGTGTATAAAGGATGTCTTGTTGAGTACATTCAAACGTACTCATTTGGTTTCGCCCCTGGTATATACTTGCCAGACTTTGAGGAGGTACCACCTGAGGAGGAATACGAGGAGGAATACTATTCCGACGACTACGCGAACTAGGCCCGGCTCTCGGTCAGCAGCCTGTTGGTGAAAGCTTGACATGGGCTATCTACGTTTATCTTCCTCTGTTTAGATGTTGTAAGGCTTTGCCTGCCCTGCGTGGCAGTGAATAAATACTTGGTCATGTGACCATTGGCTTGTAAGACTGTTTTTTATTCGTGTAATGGATAGTGTATCTGTGTACCACTTTCGTATGTTGTTCACGACTGATCTTCCTCGGATCGTGAATGTATGCATATGAGGGGTTCTGAACCTTCCGGTTTGGGGCCTCTACAAAGTTGGTATCAGAGCTATCCTGACCCTAGGAGCCCTTAGTTAGAATGGACGTCAACTAGTACTATATATATGTAATATACTCAAGAGATTAAAGCTTTAAAAGATTCTTACACCCACCTTCCCTATTTTCTCAAACTATACTTACATTAAGATTATATCATGTTCGACCTTAAAACTTTGCACGCTTGGACACTAACTCAACCTTACTTAAAATTTTGTGTAGATGGATGTCGTGTACACGGAGGCTTGCCAGTTAGGACTGGCCAGGGACTTCCCTTTCCGCTCCGAGCGGCGACTCGTAGCGATGACCGAGCTGCTCGACCGCCCCGTTCCCGAGCTTCGGGGAGGGGTGATCACTTGGTCCCCCATAGAGGGGGAATGGTTGGTGGAGTGTGTGATACGCCCTCCACTGACTACTCCTACGGCGGAGGCGTTCTTCATCGCCACCGTAGAGCGCTCCTGGCAGGAGGGAGCAGTACGCGTGATCCAGGAGGCCATAGCGCGCCTGGCTCACCTTCGAGACTACCGTTTCATAGGGACTGCCTATGAGTTCCTCGGGAGGAGGGACGAGACCGGCACACCTATGGCCGTGTCTCAGGACGTGACGGGTCTTGGTGCACACCAGGACGATATGGAGATCCTACTCCACCGCACCCAGCGTCGTCTTGACGACATGGGTATCTTGCAGCGTACCACCGCCTCCGAGTGCCGTCTCCTATGTACCCATCTGGGGCAGACGATGCTCGACCTAGAGACCGCGACTGAGCGATCCCGTGCCTTGGAGAGATAGTTACGGACCACCCGCCGGGCCCGTGACCGTCTCCATGCCAAGGTCGGATCCCTTCAGGAGGGCAACGCAACCCTGCGTGACCGCCTGAGGACCGCCAGGGAGGAGCTAGCCACTCGAGACTCCACTCTCGAGGGTTTAGAGGAGGAGAACTCCGAGCTCTGCAGGGAGAACGAGGACCTCCTCGTTGACGACGACATCCTGTCCGACGCAGAGGGCATGGATATGAGCGCGTGGAGCTTGCAGGAGGACGACGACTCCGTTGAGGAGGAGGACCCAGAGGAGCCCCTCTTCGACGTCGACAGCTTTTATCTAGTGGTAGCACCTCTTAGCTATAGAGAAGTGCTAGTTAGATGTACGCCGACCCCGTAAGGCGAATCCCCCGATGTAGCTCTGAGGAGCGTAGTTGTGGTAGATGTCTGTTTGAGTGTTGTGCTATGTATGAACCCTATGCTTTTAGTATGATGTAGTCCTTATGTGCTATGACTTGATGAATCGTTCCAACCCCAAAGAACAAATCACCAAAACAAATTAAAATCACCCATCGTAACATACACTCCTTTTGTTTGCTAACGAGTTTTTAACATGCCTAAAAACAAAAACTTAAGTCTTGCTGCATAGACTTACACATGTCTCAATAAACAGCATGGCGCCACGTCGGGAACCACCGCCACCACCACCACCGACCGTCGAGGCTCTGCTGGCACTTTTGATGGAGGACCGTCAGGCCACTCGAGCCGAGAGTGCCGCCACAGTTGCTGCCCTTCAGCAGTTGGCCGCTTCCAGCACCAAAAATAACAACCATGGCGATGACAACGAAAATGGCGGGCGATCAAAGCTGAAGGTGTTTCAGCAGACAAACCCTCCGGTGTTCACGAAGATTGTGGAACCCCTGGACACTGACGACTGGCTTCGCACCATCGCCAACGATCTGAAGGTGGCAGGAGTCGACGAAGGTGACAAGGTGCTCTTTGCTACCCACTTTCTTGCTGGGCCAGCAAGGACTTGGTGGGAGACCACCTGCGACACCGTCGCTCCTAACTATGTGTTCACTTGGGAGGACTTCTGCGTCCGTTTCCGCAAGTATCACATCCCTCAGGGAGTGATGAGCATCATGAAGGACAAGTTCCTGAAGCTGAAACAGGGAGGCATGTATGTGTCCAAATACTGGGAAGAGTTTACTCTGCTAGCCCGGTATGCACCAGATGAGGTCAATACTGAAGCCAAGAAGAAGGAAAGGTTTCTGAATGGACTGCACGATGAGTTGCAGTGTACCCTTGTGGTCGTCCCCGTTGAGGATCTGGAGTCACTCGCAGATGCCGCAATGATGATGGAACACAAGAGGCAAAATGTCTTTGAAAACCGGAAAAGGAAGATGCAGTTCCAAGGAGGACCAAGTGCACCCAGAAACCGCCCAACCCCTTATACCAGGCCGCCACCCCACAGGGCGCATACCTTTGCGCCAAGGAACCACCATAACCACCATAGCCACAACCAGAACCACCACAACAGCCACAACAACCACCACAACAGCAACAACAACCGTGTGACCTACACGCCCAAGCCTGGAGGCAGTGGAAATGGAAATGGGAATGGAAATGGACACAAACCCAACCATGCTGCCAAGCCAACCCAAGGCACCAAACCTAGCTTAACCTGTTTCACCTGTGGCAAGGAAGGACACTTTGCACGGGAGTTCCCAACAAAGACTGCTGCACCAGCCCAGAACAGTGCTACCAAGATGACTCATGCTTCAACCCCCAAGAAGAGGATGATGACCAAGGGATACCTGAATCACGTCACTGCAGAGGAAGTTCAGGATGCGCCAGACATGGTGATGGGTATGTTTCCTGTCAACTCTGTACCTGCTGCAGTATTGTTTGATTCGGGTGCATCGCATTCCTTTGTTACTGTGCCTTTTGCTGAGAAGAGTGGTATGAAGCCTACCGTATGCGTGACCCTATGTCAGTGCAAATACCTGGAAACAAAACCCAAGCCCACTTCATTTGCAATGAGGTACCCATGGACATACAAGGGAAAACTTTTCATGCCAACCTCATAGTACTAGGATCCCAAGGGATATAGGTAGTACTCGGTATGAATTGGATGACCAAGTACAAAGTTGTGATTGATTGCACCAGAAGGTCCATATCATTGACTGCCAGTGATGGGGAAAGAGTTGCCTTCGCCGCAACCAAGTCAAGGCACGAGACCCACTGCCACACTGGTATAGCCACACCTGCACTTGAGGAAGTTCCGGTAGTATGTGAATACCCGGATGTGTTTCCTGATGAACTACCCGGTATGCCGCCTGATCGGGATATCGAGTTTGTGATTGAGTTGATACCCGGTACCGGACCTATAGCACAGAAACCGTACCGGATGAACCCGAAGGAGCTTGATGAGTTGAAGAAGCAGCTGGAGGACATGTTAAGGAAAGGTCTGATTCGCCCTAGTGCATCACCATGGGGATCACCTGTCATTTTTGTGGACAAGCGGGACGGTTCCTCATGTCTATGTGTGGATTACCGTAAGTTGAATGATGTTACCATCAAGAACAAGTACCCGCTGCCCAAAATTGAAGACCTGTTTGACCAGCTGAATGGGACAAGAATCTTCTCAAAGATCGATCTTCGTACTGGTTATCATCAGTTGAAGGTTCGTGAGACTGATATTCCAAAGACCGCCTTCACCACACGTTACGGGTTGTATGAGTACACCGTAATGTCGTTCGGTCTAACCAATGCCCCCGCCTACTTCATGAATCTTATGAATAAGGTTTTCATGGAGTGCTTGGACAAGTTTGTCGTGGTTTTCATTGACGACATTCTTATTTACTCCAAGAGCGAAGCTGAACACGAAGAACATCTGAGGATTGTCCTCGGAACACTTCGACAGCATCAACTGTATGCTAAGTTCAGCAAGTGCCAATTCTGGCTGAAGGAAGTTGGATTTCTTGGACATGTGGTATCCGGAGGTGGAATCTCTGTTGACCCTGCCCTGGTTCAGTCTGTCGATAATCGGGCTGCCCCGACTAATCAGACTGAAGTCAGGTCTTTTCTGGGATTAGCCGTATATTATCGCAAGTTTGTTCAAGGATTCTCCAGTATAGCCAGACCACTCACACAGTTGCTCAAGAAGGATAGCAAGTTCGTTTGGACGGACAAATGCGCTGAGAGTTTTCAAGAGCTGAAGAATCGATTGGTGACAGCCCCGGTACTCATCATGCCGGATGTCTCCAAGAGTTTCGATGTGTATTGTGATGCTTCTAAGCTTGGACTTGGGAGCGTTCTCATGCAAGAAGGAAAGGTCATCTCATTCATCTCACGCCAGTTGAGACCTCATGAGATGAATTATCCTACCCATGACTTAGAGCTTGCTGCTGTTGTGCATGCTCTCAAATCATGGCGACATTTCCTTATCGGAAAAAGGTGTGAAATCTATACGGATCATAAGAGTTTGAAGTATATCTTCACACAACGTGAACTCAATATGAGGCAACGCCGTTGGATAGAACTCATCAAGGATTATGATCTCAGTATCCACTATCACCCTGGAAAGGCAAATGTTGTTGCGGACGCTCTTAGTCGAGAGCCGGTCTCTCTGAATTCCATGATCCAGATCAGACAACCGGAGTTGTGGAAAGAACTTGACCAGCTTGGTATCGAGGTGGTCAGCTATGGCATGTTGGAAGACATGGATGTTCAACCGACTCTAGTTGATCAAATCAAGGAAGCCCAGAAGGTCCAGAAGAGCATTGAAGGAATAAAAACCCGCATGGAGAAAGAAGAAGTTGCCGGTTTTACCATTGATTCTGATGGAGTCTTATGGTATAAAGAACGCATTTGTGTTCCGGCTGAATCTAAGTTGAAGCAAACCATCATGACTGAGGCTCATGACACTTTGTACTCTATTCACCCTGGAGGAACCAAAATGTATCAAGACTTGAAGGAAAGGTTTTGGTGGCACGGAATGAAACGGGATATTGCCTCGTTTATAGCCAAGTGCCATATTTGTCAACAAGTGAAGGCTGGACATCAGCGTCCTGCTGGCTTGTTACAGCCACTACAAGTTCCTGTTTGGAAATGGGATGAAGTTGGGATGGACTTTATTACTGGATTGCCACGATCCAGTCGAGGAAATGATTCGATATGGGTAGTCGTTGACAGGCTCACCAAAGTTGCACACTTTATTCCTGTTAAGACCACATATCGGGGAGACCAGCTTGCTGATCTCTATATTTCTCGGATAGTCAGCCTACACGGAGTTCCCAGCAGAATTGTGTCAGATCGAGGGTCACAGTTCACATCTCGATTCTGGAAAAATTTACACGAAGCTTTGGGAACCAAGCTAGCCTTTAGCACAGCCTATCATCCACAGACTGATGGACAGACAGAGCGTGTGAACCAAATCTTGGAGGACATGCTCCGTGCTTGTGTTTTGTCCTATGGAGTTAAATGGGAGGACTGTCTGCCGTTCGCGGAGTTCTCCTACAATAACAGCTATCAGTCAGGCCTACAGATGGCACCGTTTGAAGCACTTTACGGTCGTAAATGCCGTACCCCTCTGAACTGGACTGAAACAGGAGACAGTCAGATCTTTGGAGTTGATACTCTGAAGGCTGCAGAAGAGCAAGTGCATTTAATCCGTGACCGTCTTAAAGCCGCACAATCACGCCAGAAGAGTTATGCGGACACTAAGCGTCGCGATGTCTTTCACTATCGGAGATTTCGTGTACCTTCGTGTCACGCCACTCAAAGGGATGCAGCGTTTTCACGTCAAAGGAAAGCTCGCACCCCGATATATTGGCCCGTTTAAGATCCTAGCCCGTCGAGGAGAGGTATCTTATCAACTGGAGCTACCCAAAGAGCTGTCAGCCTTTCACGATGTTTTTCACGTGTCATTGCTCCGGAAGTGTCTTCAAGTACCTGAGCAGAATCTCTCTTACGAAGACATTGACTTCAAGACCATTGACCTCAACGATGATTTGACTTACCGTGATCGACCCCTGCGGGTACTTGAGGATAATGTTCGTGCTACCAGGAGGAATGCTTTCAAGTTCCTTAAGATTTAGTGGACGAATCATTCTGAGGATGAAGCAACCTGGGAGCGTGAAGATTTTATCAGGAAGGAATTCCCTGGTTTCCTCAAGGACTAGGCCCGCGAATCTCGGGACAAGATTCTTTTAAGGGGGGAGGTCTGTCACACCCCAATTTTAGCACACTTGTTTGCACACAAGGAATCCAATTTTTGGAGTCAACAAAAACTTTTATGTCCCTTGTGTAATCCCTCATGTTGTATTTGAGCTATGACTATCTATGCAAGCAAGCCTTTTTTATTTAAGAACAAACCATTTGTTTGTGAGGTTCTGATCACTTTGAATTCTTTCCTATTTTTGTAATCCTGGTTACCCTAACCCAAAACCCATGTGGCAATGTTGAAAACAACTTACATTTGAATATTGAGTCAAGTGGAACCAATAAAACAAATTAATCAAAGCGAAATCACAAATTTCTCAAATAAAAACAAGCTTGAAAAAACAGCCTAGTAAGGGTTTTGCACCCTTGTTTTTCATAATATAAAATTCCACATTGTGAGATTTTAAGTCATCAATGTTATCTTGGTTATATATACTACATTTTGGATGACCTAGTTGGGAAATTGGTATCACAAAAACAATGATTTGCTTGATGGTTTTAGGCTAAGAAATAAGGCAGAAAAGTGCCATTTTGGAAAACAGTGCAAACCAACCAACCAGCACTTTTCCCACTTATTTTTCACCAAAAAAATGTTACTCAAATTTAAATCTTTTTACTGTTTTGAAAAGTACTAAAGATGCTTAACAGAACCATGCTTGGAAAACAAAATTTAAATCATTTTAAAAGCCTGAAAACAACCCAACTTTCAGCTAACCCCTCTGTTTTTCTTAACACTTAGCAAAATTTCAGTAACTGAAATTTTAACTGAATTTTTGTTTCAGAAACAGTGAACTCGAGCCTTTTTCAAATGCTTATATCTTTGAACTCAGTAATTCTTTTTGAGCACGGATTGGGGCTTCTAGAAGCTAGCCCCAACCACTCCCTGCTCTGCACCTCAACTTGCATTGAGTTTGACTAATGGGAGAGAGAGGGAGGTGACTTCAGGGAGGAGAGAAACGGGAGGGAGGGATGGGCGCCTGACAGGCTGCTCCCTATCCCGAGCCACAGTGGCGTTCTCCAGTGCAATCCGCGCCCTGGCACGATGCAAGTGGTCGTCGAGCACACCTCATCGCGTTGGAACCTCCCACGGGCCCGGAGAGATCAACCCTGGCCGTGCCAGAGCGTGCACAAGCTCGCCGCGGGCGCACGGACACGCCCGAGCGTGCACCACCGTCGCCAGCTCTATATAAACCACCCCGAGCCTCAAACCCAGTGCACCATCTCCCCCTCGACTCACTGTCACTCCCCAAACCCAGCCAATGTCCCCGAGCTACTCGCAATAGCGTGAATCGCCGGATTTCTTCCGCGGCCACCGCGGCAGCACGAGGAGAAATACACCCTCCACAGACCACTGCAGCCTCCACCAGTACCCTAGACGAACTCCCCCACCTCCGTAACCCCACCCTGAGCCACGCCACCTCCCCTCATTTGCAGAGAAGCCGAAAACCTCGTCGGAGCCGCCGCGGCACCCGAGCACGTCGCCGTCGATTGGAGTGAACCCGCGCCGTTGCTGCTGTACATCTACACTGCATCGACCATGCGGGACTCCCCCGACCTCTCCCCTTGGCCCTGCAACCCCCCTAGGTGAGCTCCGTCCATATCTCGTCGCCGTTTCTCGGTGAACCTCGCCGGAGAAATTTTAGAACGAGGAAGAGAGAGGAAGGCTGGCCGTGCGCCGTAGATCTCCAGATCTACGGACACGCTTAAACGGCGAAGCGGTACGCCCGTTCCCGCGCGTCACGGAGCGTTGACCAGCCCACTGCGCTGTTTTTATTTTCTTTTTCAAACTAACCAGAATATGGCTGTTTACTTTATTCGAAAATGAAAATGTTAAGCTCAACCATAAAATGTGCAAAAATTCACAGAGGTACCTGAATGAAATCTTGAACGATGGAAACAAGCAGATCTGGTTTTGGATGAACGATGAACGAATGAAAAATCATGAACTAAGGACTGTCAATGAGAATGTTTGGGGCATAACTTTCTGATGGAATGTCTAAAATGAGCAAACTAAAATTCCTAGATTAGATCTTGACTAGATCTACCCGTAGGGCTTGACCTCGCCCCAAGGTGAGCTACCATTTTGAAATGGTATCCATTTTGGTAAAACACCAGTAGCATGTTCTATGAATTTTAGGATTTATTTTATAGCACCTTTTGATGCAAATCCAATTGGATATGTCGGATATTAGGTAGATCTATGTATCCCTAGATTTGTGGAAATTTTTGAGCTCTAGAATTAATTTGGTGACAGATCTAAGAAAATGCATGTTTCTGTTAAAAATAAAGTGAATAGTTTGGTTTTGTAAATCATTGAATGATTATGCCAATCTGTTTTCTAGCATGTATAAGTGATATGTTGAGTGTTCTGCGATACTTTTACTCACAGAGAGCCCTTGACAAAAATCCATGCATGTTTAGTATTTGTTTGAGCATTAAAAATGAGCATAGTAGAAATCTCTAGTTTTATTTCATGAAATACTTGTGTTGGAATATTTTGCTAGATTTTTATCCTAGTTATAAGAATGTTTTTCCTTGGATCTAGTACCATTTTGGTACTGTTATTTACTTGTTTCCTTCTCTGTAAGATACTTTGAGTCTTTTAGAAATGCATGCATAGGTTGGATTATTATTGCTAGTGTAAATGGTTTGCACTAGGATGGCTAGTTGCATTTTTGCACTATGAATTATTTTGTTTACACAAGATGGACCAGAGGCATAACACCTCTCAAATGGCATGGAAAAACCTAGTGGAACACCCACTGGTTCCATCCCATTTGGTTGGAAAACAAACTAGCTCAACTATAGTAGTTGTGGTAGTAGTAGTGCATAATATTACTACTATTGATGCATGTTTGTGTGGGATATTTTTAGGAGCTTGTATATTTTTTTTTATGAGTGTTTTTGCTTGCTGTATGTTGTGTTTGAGTCAAGTTGTTGGTTGGTAAGGTTCTGATAGGATGCTTTACTTTTTCTTTTACGGCGATAGAAAACGACGAGGACATAGTCGGGACAGGCGGGTACTACTACCATTCTTGTTGCGAGCAAGACCCGGATCCTCGGTACCTCCAAGGCAAGCCATCCTTAAAGCTTGCTGTTATATTCCCAATATCTTTATGCATTCAAATACTTCTGAAGTTTTCAAAACTTGTTTGCTAAAACTATTTTATTGAGTGAATACTATTACTACTATTATATATGTGTTATATATCACTTGCCATTAGCCAACTTGGTGTTACCAAGCCCTTAGCCACCATAAGGTATATAAATACCATCTTAAACAATAACCTTGAGTCCCTAAGTGGACCACTTTAAAATGTGCTTTTGCAAAACAAAGATGGTTCTACGAGGAGATTATGGTGGAAAGGCGGGACCTTGTTCACCAAAGGAAAAACTGTGAAGGGTTTTCAAATGTTTTCAAAAGGCACATAACCTAGTCTTCGCTGGACAACCAAGATGTACTGCCACTCTACCCCTATATGGGTATGGGGCCTATCTAGATGCTTGAACTTGTTAGTGTATGTTTCATTCCAAAGTGCTATAGAGAAGCTGATTCTCTGAACCGAAGTGTCGCCAGGAGGGTGTAACGGGACATACAAAGTGAGGGATTAAGTTAACCCCCGGAGGCGACAGCTGGGCCTCCTGACTAGGCAAGGCGGGACCTGATGCCGGGGAGACAACCCACCTGAAGGAATGAGCATATACTAGCTTGTGTCAGAGTGGACAGTTAGGATCAACTCTCTGGTGCGTGCATATCGCTGTGTCGATCCATGGGTGGTCCATGGCAGAGTTTTGGATCTAGTGGAATGTGTACCACCTCTGCAGAGTAAAACTATTCATAATAGCCGAGCCCTCGGATATGGGCAGTTGAAAGGCCATGTAGCTAGCTTTATGCCGAGTCTTCAAAAAGATGTTTTCAAAACAGAAGTGTTGTACCCGGAAGGTACCTATGAAGCGGGGACACATTGTTCCAAGAAGTTTTGCAAAGAAAAACTTTCTTTTGTAAAAACAAGTTTTACAAAACCTCTTGTACATGCGATACCGACAAGAGAAAAGAAACTATCTTATTTTCTTCTAAAGTATCTTCTTCAACAAAGATACAGATTAATATGACTGCAACTATGATGTCATCTTACATGAACATCATTGGTAGCAAGCCCTATGTATGGCCTACCTATCTACCATATAAGCATGATGCATTTGTAAGTGTATAAAGGATGTCTTGTTGAGTACATTCAAACGTACTCATTTGGTTTTGCCCCTGGTATATACTTGCCAGACTTTGAGGAGGTACCACCTGAGGAGGTATACGAGGAGGAATACTATTCCGACGACTACGTGAACTAGGCCCGGCTCCCGGTCAGCAGCCTGTTGGTGAAAGCTTGACATGGGCTATCTACGTTTATCTTCCGCTGTTTAGATGTTGTAAGGCTTTGCCTGCCCTGCGTGGCAGTGAATAAATACTTGGTCATGTGACCATTGGCTTGTAAGACTGTTTTTTATTCGTGTAATGGATATTGTATCTGTGTACCACTCTCGTATGTTCTTCACGACTGATCTTCCTGGGATCGTGAATGTATGCATATGAGGGGTTCTGAACCTTCCGGTTTGGGGCCTCTACACCTGATCAAGTTGACCGTGTTCCAGAACGTGCCCCCCACCGAGATGCGAAACTGGGGCTACCATCCCAGGAAGACAGTGAGGGACGCCAACCAGGTTGACGACCACCTGCATGAGCCGGTAGAGGAAGGGCTCCTAAAAGACGATCCGGACGCCTTCTGGGTAGAGCACCAAGTTCTCCCGCTCAAAGAGCGAGTGCACAAGATGTTCTACATGGGTGGGGCCCGTGACTGTACCCGGACAACCACCTTCCAGCTCACCAAGGCGGAGGTGGTGATCTGGGCCAAGTCCATCCTCAGGGCTATGCTCTCGGAGACCTGGTCCTTGGATTTTCAGCCCTTTCCGAGAATATATCCTTAAGAACTTTTCTGAAATAGAAAAATAGCAGAAAACAGGAACTGGCGTAGGGCATCTTATTAAGAGGTTAGTCTGTGAAAACATCCATAAAACGAAACAAAACATGTGGAAAACAAAAGGTATTGGGTAGAAAGCAAGCATGGAGCATCAAAAAATTTAGATACGTTTGCAACGTATCAGCATCCCCAAGCGTAACTCATGCTCATCCCCGAGTAGGTAAGTGATAACAAAATAATTTTCTAGGTGAAATGAAGCCAAAACAAATCTTGATCAATGTTATGTAAAAGCATTGCAAGCTGAGATCAAAGTACTTTAACAAAGGCATTATAAATATTATTTGAACTAATGTAAACTTAGCAACTATGTTGCACATGAAAAGTAACACAAACATTAGAAAATGAATAATTAAACATTGAAAGCGATACGTTTGTTTCAATCATAAAGAGAAACATAATAAAGTAGTATCCAAGTAGTCCTTCGTGTGCCAGCAAAGCATAAATGCCGGGACACCTTCAAAGTTTAAATGGTGACTAGATGCAAATAATTTGAGAGCAAGCAATACCACAGTCATGAATCAATCAATAATAAATTTTGGGACTATGCACATTATACTCACAATGAAAACTATGCTCTCTTCGCTGGTGCATAAACTAAGAAGATGAAGACTCGACATAAAAGTAAAAGAAAGGCCCTTCACAGAGGGAAGCATGGATTACACATGTGCTAGATTTTTTTATTTCATAAACAGAGGAATTGAAAACAATTTTGAGACATGAATATTTCGATGTTAACGAATGGTAATAAAAAACTTATCATAATCCATGTCAAGCAATGCTTTTAGAATTTTGACAGACGTTTCCATTAGCATTTTTGTCTTTTGGGTTTGCACCCCCCCCCCCCACACACACACACCACCATTCCTTTCACAAACCAGAGCTAGCCGTATTCACGGGTTCCCAACAGCATTCATCAAACCATGGGGTAGTGCCTTTTTATAATTTGAGTTCATATTATTTTGCACCAACTCTCTGCAATTTTAGATGAGCACAAATTCCATACTCATCGGGTAAAATAAGGGAGAAGAACTTTGCTTGACATAAACCATGATAAAATTTAAACTACTTCCTCATGAGCTAAAACGGGAACACAAAACAGGTTAATAATTTTGAAGTTTTAAAGGTAGCACACGAGAAATTTACTTGGAGTGGCGGTGAAATACTACATATAGGTAATTATGGTGGACACATTTGGCAAACTTTGGTTTTAGGGAGTTGGATGCACGAGTAGAGCTCATACTCAGTAAATGTGAAGGCTAGCAAAAGACTGGGAGGGACCAACTAAGAGATCAATAACAGCCATAATCATGCATAGCGGAAAAACATTACTAATCAAAGCATGAAGTGATATTACAAGTAAAAAACTAAATGATCATCGAGGCTAGATGCGACTTTGTTTTCTTCATAACATGGTGTGAGCATGCACCAATTCAATCTATATAAATCTTTCAAAGGAGAAATACCACAATACCATGCTTCAATATGAGGAAACAATACATGATTAATTTCAATGGCACATTAAGCACTCTCGGCTATTTGAGACTAGTCATGATGCATCATATAGTTTTATGCTTATTTGAGACTATTCATGACCTAAGCACACAATTAAAATAACATCTATCATGACATGCCAAAGCCTAAGCCACAGTCAAAACAAGCTTCCTATTGCACCACTATAAGAACGAAACAATTTACTCTTCTCCAACATTAATCAACGCATTTGAAACAACTCTCAACTCAAATAAACATCAAAGACCAGAGAGATAGTCATATATAACTAAAGCAAACCCACAAGATCTGAACAAAATTCGAGTGAAAAACAAGAGTTAAACGCAATACTAGCAAAAACTAAACTCTCATAGAACATTAAGAGTGAAAACTAGAGTGTCTAGGCACTAAAAACGGAGCGTGTCTCTCTCCTAAATAAAAGTGCTAGGATCCAACCAAAAGCTATAGAAAAAAGCAAAATAAAATGACGCCCCAAGAATAACACATATCATGTGAAGCACTAAAAATAGTTGTGTCTTCCGGCATCTTCAGAACCTCCTCTTTTGGGAAGAAGGTCCCAATAGACACCATCCCTGCAATCTTGGTGGTGTATCCCTTGTCGGAGTCGAACAACTCCTCCAAGCGTTTATAGGAGAGGGACACAGGGATGTCGGTTTCCAGACGCCAGGATTCGGCGTCCACGTAATGACATCGAAGAAGGCCAAGAGCCATCTTCGCCCCACCACAGGCAGCGGAATGCAGGAGACTGTCATGTGCCTCAACGGTGATTTCCAGAGCATCCGGAAGCTCTGTTACTCGCTCCAATGTCTTCTCGTCGAGAAATTTAGCAACAAACCTCTCCCCGGCTGCGCGGATGCCTACAAGGTAGGCGGAGAAAGCCCGAATATTGTCAATCTTGGACTTGGTATTGTCCTCCTCCTCTGTGGAAAAAAGAACCTTGTTGTTAGCGAACACAACAGAAGAAAAGGAGCTACAAAGCCATAAGGAAGAAGTTTAAAAGAAAACTTACCATGAAGCTCGGTGTCCAGGACCTTGAGGTCATCCAAGGCTTCTCCCAACTTCTTCTGGAGATCCTGGATGGCGTCCACGTGCCTCGCAGCCTATGAAGCTTGCTCTGCCATTTTGCACTCCGCCTCGCGAAGGAACTTTTGGCAAAGCAATCCTTGTAGGGTTTCTCCAAATCCTTCGCAAGGCGAAGGTTCTCAAGCACAACACTTGGGCATTGCTAGCGCTTGCGAGAGCCTCCTTGGCAGTTTCAATAATGGTTGAACAGGGAAAGGAAGGGAAAAAACTCGGATTTGAAGAAAAGTTGAATGACGAAAATAAAAATCCAAAGGCGGAAATACGGAAAACTAACCTTGGTTATTTTCCATCTCCACCTGAAGATCGGCGTATTGCTGGTTCTTGTCCTTCAACAGGCCAACCAACTTCCGCATCTTCTTATTGCTTTCCGTCAAACCAGAAAACACTTCCGTGTTTGCTTGCTCCATCGTCTTCTAGGGCATAAGGCAAGAAAAACACAGAGAAGCAAAATCAAAATCCTTGAGAAACTATGAATAATCATCCGAAAAAATATCAAAAAATTACTCGGGGGCTAGGGATAAGGATATTACCATGTTCATACGATCGACGCGTCCCAACACTTCAAGGAAATCCTTGCTATAGCGATGGAACTGGGTTTCCAAGACGCCAAACCCCTCGTCCATCACTTTTTCTCGGCGGAAGGTGAAGCCCTCCTAATAGATGTACGAGCTGGTTGGCACCTTGCTAGCCTTTGGAAGTAGGGAAGGCACAAGAATGTGTTCAAACCCTTCAATGACCCTGTCATTCTCGTCGAAAACTTCTTTCTTAATCTTTCGGCATGGGAACTCCCCAGAAGCTGGAAGTTTCGTCGTCTTCTTACCTTGACGACCAGGGCTCTTATGGGATGCCTCCACCCTTGCCAAGCCCTCTACATCAGAGGCCTCTGGCTGGCTGGGCTCAACCTCCATTGGATCAACATAAGGCCCCTGTTCAAGGATAACAGGGACCTACTCGAAAGATTTCTTCTTCCGGCCAGAAACTATCTTCTTCCGCTCTTTCATAGAAATGGGCTGAAGAATCAAAAGAAAAGGAGGAAGCCATAAGGCAAATGGCGGAAAAAGAGCAAATGAAGCAAAAGCTGGATGGCAAAAAAGTAACGGGCCGAATGAAAAGCAAAACTTAGAAGATTTGACGCTGGCTCCTTCCAGGTTTGTAACCTGGGAACCTTCCGGGATGCTGTGTGATTGCTTGCGGGTATCCTTGGGGGGCTCGAGGACGTGGGATGACGCTTTATCCTTCCTCTTTTTCTTTGCCACCAAATATCCTGGAGAGGAAAGATGTTCGTCCAGAATATCGGAAAACTGCGGAACAAATTTGGCAAACGCATCTTAATCGCGACAAATAGCCAAAGGAAATGCAAAGGGAAAAAATAAAAAGAGAGAATACTTACGGCGCGTGGCAGATTTCTCGCTGAATACATGGGCACCAGTTCGCTGTACTGACCCCGGACGCTAATGAGGAGATTGATGGCTTGCTTGAGCTCCGACAACTCCAGCTGCATCGGTGTCACGGCAGATGCCATAGGATGGCTAATGATGTGGGGACGATGGACGCTGGAGGTGTCCGGGGAGGGATCACGCGACGAGTTGCCGCGTGAGATAAGATCTACACAACACAAACAACACGATGTACCCAGGTTCAGGGCCCTCGTGAGGAGGTAAAACCCCTACTCCTGCCTTTCTCTATGTATTACGATGTCTCTCCGAGTAGCCACAGTACAAATGGTATCTCTACCGAGTAGCCTCTCTCTCCTCTCCGAGTAGAGCTAGGTCCAGAACTTAGGGTTTCTAGGGTTCACTATGAGCATGTGAGAGCATCTGAGAGCGTCTGAGAGCGTGCCTCGCGCAGGAGGCGGCGGGGCACCTTATATACACGGTGCCCAGCCGGATACGTCCAAATCTAGACAAGTGTCGACATAGTGTGCACATCGTCCTTTCTCAGAGTACCCGCTGACAGCTTTGGTTCCTAACCTTGGCTGCTTCTGTAAAGTCGTTGGGCAAAACTAGGGGACAGACTGGTATCACTGTACCTAGGCACAGAGTAGGCCCCCTTATCCTGTCACCGCCTGCTTCCATGCTGTCACTGTCAGGCAGGCCGGCCCCATATGAACAGTAGTTCGAATGCTGCCAAGTACGGACCCAGGATACGCGGGATCCTGTGTCAGAACGGCTCCTTTGACTTTCTGGCCCGAGTAGGTTCCCGCCAATTGTTCCCGCCAATTGTACTCGGGCCAACCCTTCTACTCGAAAGGATAGAACTTGATTGATACCTCCTTCTGGTCATCTTGAGGTGAGACCGAGTAGCAGTCGACCGGGTAGCGAGTACCAGGTAGTCGGCTACTCGACCAAACCTCTCTTCTGTAAGCTGCCTTTACCACTTGTCTTTACCCTACTCGGGGGTAACCCCCCGACAGCAGTCCCCGAAGCTGGTTGAGTCTTGCGAACTTGTTCACTAGGCTCTGCCAGCTTAAAACCAGCCTTTGCATCTCAGCCCTTGAACCTCAAGATGCCGAGTAGAACCTCCGAGTAGCTATCTGGAAAATACCTTGGGTTTCCTCTTTCCCGAGTAGCACTTGCTTTCTACTCTGTAACCGAGTAAAAAGACTTAGAGAAATTTCTCAGATTGAGCCAATGCAGCGCAGAGCACAATCCAGCCCTTCGCGCAGCAACTGCATACGTGTCAAGCATCCACGACCTTGTCGTTTCGTTGCCCAGGACACGATCTGCCACGCGTCCAGTTTTCACGCAATGGGCCCACCGGCCGTCATGTCCCATCAAGTGCAGTTATAGGCCACGATTCGGTGGTGGGATCAACTGTGGCCATTACGCGCGCAACCGGCGCTTGTGTGCGTTTCTAGCCGGCCACAGGACCCACCACACGCCACAATCGATCCCACTTCCACGACGGTAACGGTAAACTCGCGGAGGGGATATAAATACCCCCGCCGGTAACTTCCTTTTCCCCTTCCCTCGCACTATTCCTTCTTCGTCTCCTGCTCTTCTCCGCCACCGAGCTCTCCGCCGCCGCGCAAGCTCTCGCGCCGCCGCGGACTCAATCCACCAACCAACTCCCCTCGAAATCTTCCACTCCTTCCACCGCAGCCATGGCCAAATCTGGCTGGGCCGGCTCCTCGGTCACAGCGGAAGATTGTGCCTGGCTCGTCAATACCCGGCGAGTCCCTCCCGGCGTGGAGTGCCGGGCGCCGGACGGTGAAATCGTGCCGTCCCCGCGGGAGGGAGAGCGCGTCGTCTTCCTGGCGCATTTCGAGCGCGGGTTCGGATTGCCCGCGTCTGATTTCCTGCGGAAATTCCTCAACCACTTCGGCATCCAGATGCACTATCTGCCGCCGAACGCCGTCGTCTTCCTCGCCTACCACGCCGTGGTCTGCGAGGCCTTCCTCGGCATTCGGCCCACGTGGGAGACGTGGCTCAGGTATTTCCACCTGCGCCAGCAATCCACCGGGAAGAAGGACTCCGCGGGCGTCGCCCGCGCCACCGACACCGGCTGCGCCATGATGGTGCAGCGGTCCGGGACGAACCACCCCCGCATCAAGGGGCTGGACTCCGTCAAGCTATGGCAAAAGACGTTCCTCTACGTCAGGAACGTTGCCGCCTCGGAGGGAGCCCCGGTGAACGATCGAATCAACTTGCCCGTTTGGTGCAATCGCGCTCCAATCGGGATGTACTGGAAGGACAAGCCCGTCAACGATGATGACGCCATCGAGATGGAGAATCGACTCGGCTGGCTGAAGGCGGAGGGCCTCAAGAACGACGACCCGGTGGCCTGCTGGATCCAGCGCCGAGTACTGCCCTTGCAGGAGCGCTGCCATCTCATGTGTTACATGGGAGGGCCCCGCGACTGCACCAGAACAACCACCATCGAGATCGACAACATCGATGTCCCCTGGCACGCAAGGAACATCCTGACGACAAGCCTTGGCGACCACTGGCAGTACGGGTTCGTCCCGTACAGCCGCATAAAGCCGATTGAGCGGGTATGCCTTCCTTACTTTGCTCTTTGCATACACTTTCCGAGTAGATAACTTCTCCTTCTTGCATCAACTAGCAATTGCCTTGCGTTCCGAGTAGGACATCTAGCCGAATCGCCTTAGGCTTAGTATGCTTTGTGTTTGCACGCCTTGCCGGGTAGCCTACTCGAAAATGATTCTTAGGCTTGATGTGCTTTATACCTGCACGCCCTTCCAAGTAATACCTCTCGGCAAACATGCTTAGGCTTAGTATGCTTTGTGTTTGCACGCCTATCCGGGTAGAATGCGCAGTAGATTGCCTAGGCTTTGTGTGCTTTATACCTGCACGCCTGTCCGAGTAGAATTCCTCCCTGGTACTCGGCTAGTCTGTGATTCTTCTCTGCTTTTCAGGTTCTCACTCGCCAGATAATCGAGAGCTGCGAGGTTTTCGAGGGCAACTGGTCTCCTGACCGTGAGGAGGATGATGTGCCCTCTTTTGATGCCGCGGAGCAGCCCAACCTTTCTCGCTCCCCCATTGCTGACAAGCGCGATGCTCTCCGCACTTGGTCTGATGAAGACTTTGATGGTAAGTATACTTCCATTCTGTTTTCTCCCGAGAAGCACCAATCCCTCGTGTGCTGTTTCTGATTCTTTCCTCTTTTCTCTTGGATTCTCAGACGAAGTTGCCGCGGACAAGGACGACGAGGACGAAGACGAGAACGAGGGCGATGCGCCCCTAATCGTCAAGCCTCTGTCCGTCGCCGCTCCTGAGACCCGCAAACGGGCTGGTAGCGGAGCGCCAGCGCCTCCTGCCAAGCGGAAGAAGCCCGCCGAGAAGAAGGCGGTTGTGAAGAGAACCAGACGAGAGCTCAAGTGCACCACCGCGTAAGCCCTCTTCTCGGTCGCCTCCCTTCTCGCGCTGTGCTATTTTCTCCAATCTTCTTCTAATTTGCGATTTCTCTTTCTCTGCAGTCCTCCTATGGACGCGAACGCAGCTCTCGCGTCCGACCAAGCCAAGGATTCATCAGTACCTCTGATCAATCTGGATGACGATGATGACCGCACTGTCGACGTCGCTGCTGCCAACGCACAGACTGTCGATGCACAGGGAGCAGCGTCCGAGCCAGCGGCGCAGGACACTGCCGCTCACCATGAGAGACCCCCTTCTCCTCCAGCCAGCAATGCCGAGGAGAACCAAGACCAAGTGATGCAAGACAACACCGCCGCCGAGCGGCCTGAAGCAGAGCAAGAGCAGCCCGCCACAGGGGCTGCTGCACAAGAGAGCCTCGCTGCTGAGCAGCGAGTAGAAGACACCGCCGCCACGGATGCCACTGCTTATCCATTGAGCAGCGTGCAACCGGGCGTGACACCGAGTAGCGCCCAGCCAGGAGCAGCACAAGGCGACGGATCTGCGGCGCCACCAACTGCACAAGGCCCTACACCACCAACTGCGCAAGGCCCTACACCACCAACTGCGCAAGGCCCTACACCGCCAACTTCCTCCTTGTCGCCGCCGAGTAAGGACGCATCCAGCCCTCCTGCCGGGCGAGTAACCAGGCAGCGAGCCTTGGAAGCTCTGAAGGACGAGGTTGTCAGAAGGGCATCCGAGAAGGAAGCTGCTGAGAAGGCCAAGGCCGAGAAGGAAACTGCTGACAAGGAAGCTGCTGAGAAGGCCAAGGCTGAGCAGAAGAAAGCCAGGGCTGAACAGAAGAAGGCCGAGAAGCAAGCTGCCGAGAAGGCAGTCGCCGAGAAGGCGAAGGCCAAGGCTGACGGGAAGACTACTGAGGATCCCGAGAAGCAGAAGGTTGAGAAAGAGCAAACAAAGAAGCGGGCCAGAGACCAGAGTACGTCTTCAGGCGGAGCGCTCGTGATCCACGAGTCCGGCCCGATTCCTGCTGCGCTCTCGGCTGATGCTCGCGCTGCTGGCCAGCCCTGCTACCCGGAGTACATGATTGAGGTTAGCCAACAGCACTCAATCGGCTTCCCTCCCAAGGATAAAACTTTAGCTATCCAGAGGGGAAGGAAGGTTGTAGCCATGAACTCCCCTCCTCCAGATCCAAGCCAACCCCAGTCTGTCAACATCGCTTCTCGCGGAGTCCAAGCCAAACCAATAACTTCCAAGGGTCTTGAACAGGTATTGGACACCGTTGGCTTCATCGACGCCAAATGGGATAGCAAGATTCTTGGCGTGGATAAGTGGCACGGTCTTAGCCTTGGCGGCATCGACCACATGCGCGTGGACTGGAACAAGGTTGACCTGGGACGCAATCCCATGTCCGTCTCCACCGAGACCGCGACACTCGCAGCCAAGATGTTCTTGCAGCCAAGATGTTCTTGCATCGCAAGAATGCCGAGGACATCGAGCAGTCCTACGCGGTAAGTTTTCCTTATCTTTTTCGAGTTGAATTTTCTTTTCTTCTATTCGCCTTTCTGCTCTTTTCCATCACTCCCAGTCCCCGAGATTCTAGCCGAGTAGGTGGATACTCTCCGAGTAGCCTCCTACTCGGGTTGAATCTACTCCGCTTTGCCTAACTCCTTTCTTCTCGCTTCTCAGGATAGCGTCCTGAAGCGGACCAATCTATACCGCCACCTTCTCTGGAACCACTCTATCGCCAGGAGGCGAATTGCTGCTTTAGAGAAGGAAAAGGCAGCTGCGGAGGCAGCCAGCAAGAACGCCAAGGACAGCACCCAGCAGCTGACTGAAGTGCAAGGTACGCTTTTAGCTGTGCGATTCATGCGTTTTTGTTTACGCTCGCTTATGCTTTCTTATGCGCTAACCTCTCCTTCTCTGCAGAAAAACTGAAGGCCTTAGCAGACGAACATGAGAAATGCCGCAGCTTCGTGGAGAACTCCGAGGCCACCATCAAAAGGCTAGAAGGTAAGCTTGTTGCTTACTCGGTTTGACTTTGAATTTGTTTCTTCTCTGCTTCTCTGCTAACCTCATCTATCTCTTCGCAGAAGATTACAAGTTGTTTGCTGAGGCACACCAAGATTGCGTCAAGCCCGCAGAGGTGCAGAAGCAGCTGTCCGATCAGGCCGTTGAGCTGTTGAAGGACCACACCACGGAGACCGAGAAGCTGCAACTCCAGTTGCAAAAGGCACTCCAGGATGCCGTCAAGATTGGCGCCGAGAGGGACAAGGCAATCGCCGAGAAGGCCAAGGCCGAGACCACTTTCAAGGCCAAGGAGAGGGCCCTTGAGCAGGAATGCGAAACCTTGAAGAAGACCAACGCTGATCTCTTCGCTCAGATGGATAGCTTGCGTCTGATCCAAGAAAAGCACATTTCCAACGAGGAGTCCTGGAGGACCCAGCTGCAGCGGCTGCGCAACGAACTGTCCGGTAAGTCTTTTCTTCGCTGCTTCTTTTCTTCTCGGTCGTATTTCTTCTCGGTTTTCCTTTACTCGGTTCTTCTCTTCCCGGTTCTGAAGTTACCACATGCTATTTCAGAGATCTGGCCTCATCTTGATTCCCCTTCTGCGCCTAAGGTGGCCAAGGCCCAAGCAGCTCGCCTTGCAAAAGGTGAGGCAGCAGATACCAGAGCCGGGATCGAGGACAGCTTGCTGGTGCTCAAGGACTATTTCGAACAGCTGGCTGGCGTCGGAATTGATCTGGTGCACGAGGGCTTTGAGCTTCACAGGCTGTTTTGGCCTCATGATGATCGGCCAACCACCATGAAGGGCCTAGCCTTCAAGCTGAAGAATGTGAAGAAGGAGTTGAAGAAGTGGCGTGCCTCGGGCGCCCGTGCTGGTGCAGACGTGATGCTTCTCTGCATAGCATCCTGGTATGAGAACCTCAACATGCAGCTCATCCGCGGGAAGCGCAATAATTCCAAGTGGGAGGTAGATCCCGACTGCGTGGCCACACGTAAGCAGATCGCCTATGAGGTCGCGGAGTGCGCTGAGACGGAGATCTTCATCGATGGCCTCCCCGAGCCCGACACCGAGTACGAAGAGGAAGAGGGAGAGGAGGACGAAGCAGAATCCGACTTGGAAGGCTTCTTCGAATCTCCCGAGGGCAAGGCCGGGAAGGGGAAGAACGTTGCCCTCGCGAGTAGCGATGAGGACGAGTACGCCCACATCGATACCGCCGCACTCGATTTTGGCACCTCCTCGGGTGCTGCTCTCGACGACACGGTGCCCCCTCCTGGCCAAGCTTCAGGCTCCTCTTCGGCTCCAGGACCCGTCTCGGTGGCCACGGCCACTTCTGAGCAGGCGGCCACCCAAGACGATGCCGAGATGAAGGAATCCGCCACCGTCCAGACGGAAGCGGGTGCCACCCATGCCAGCACCGAAGGAACAGCTGCTACGACCGCCACCGAAGAAACTGCTGCCAAGACCGCCGCCGAGGAAACATCAGCCAAGGCCAGCGCCGAGAACACTGCCTCCTCATCTTGAAGCAACCTGCACTCTCTTTCAAACTTGAACACTTATCAGATCCCCGGGATGCCGGGAGCAGATGTAACAGACTATCTTTATTTTGCTTGCTACACAGTTTTTTATGCCCACTTTGTTTATTTCGACATTAATCAAATTGAACGACACTGGCTCAATGCCGAGTTGCGTTTCCATGCGAGTCCCCGAGTTGCATTTCTTATTCACCCTATCTTTTCATCTCTGCTCTACCCGCGACTTGTCGCTTTTTTGGTATTCGAGTCACAAGAATCAAGTAGTAGGGCTGCAAATACTTAGCCGCTAGAAACAATCATGGTAACGCAGCCCACCACTTAGCCGAGAAGACGAAAACAGGGAACAAAAGTAACCGACAATCTACTCGGTTCCTGCACTCTTTCTTCCTTAGCGATTTTCGTGTGCTCATTGACCTTTTGCTTGTTCTCTTGCTTGCCATGAAGCCGGGTTTCGGACAGCAGCAGAGTCGAAGAGTTGGCATATAGGTTTAAACACAGTACTCAATGCACTTATGAGTTCTGAAGTGAAGCAACCGAATAGACAAAGGGTTAAGCCGAGTAAAAACACTTAGAGCAAATTTGGACGAGGTCAGTCCCCGAGAACAATTTCAGATTGCAGAGTAGAATTTCAACTCGGATAAGAGGGTACATACACATCTTTGCTTACGAATGAAAACGACGAAGTAGAGCTACATTCCAAGGGCGCTTGGTTTCCTCTCCAGCCTTATCTGCCCTGTTCGCCTGCGATGGGCGCACATCTACAAGATAGTACGCGCCATTGTGCAGCGCTTTGCTGACAATGAAAGGCCCTTCCCATGGAGGAGACAACTTGTGCATCCCGGCTGTGCGCTGCACCAGCCTAAGGACCATGTCTCCTTCTCGGAAAACCCTTGGGTTCACCTTTCGGCTATGATAGCGCCGCAGGTTTTGCTGGTAGATAGCCGAACGTGACAGAGTCAGCTCTCTTGCTTCTTCAAGCAGGTCAACGTCGTCTTCTCGAGCTTCTCTCGCCTCCACCTCAGTGTAGAGGGCTACTCGGGGGGAGTCATGCTCTAAGTCTATTGGCAACACGGCCTCAGCCCCGTATACCAAGAAGAATGGCGTGTAGCCGGTTGACCGGTTAGGGGTAGTCCTTAGACTCCACAACACCGCTGGCAACTCTTCTAGCCAACACCCGGGTGTTTTCAGCAATGGCTCAATCAGCCTTGGCTTGATGCCTGCCAGTACCATTCCATTTGCTCTCTCAACTTGCCCATTGGAGGCAGGGTGCGCGACTGACGCAACGTCTAGTCGGATATGCTTATCTCTGCAGAATCGCACCATTGCCCCCTCTGCAAAGTTGGTGCCATTGTCGGTGATGATACTGTGCGGGTAGCCGTATCTCATGATCACATCCTTCACGAACCTCACAACTGTGACCCCATCGCACTTCCGAATAGGCTTCACCTCAATCCACTTGGTGAACTTGTCCACCATGACCAAGATATGTGTCATATTGCCTTTAGCCGGCTTGAAAGGACCAACCATATCCAAGCACCAAACAGCAAATGGCCATGTGATAGGAATTGTTTTCAACTCGGAAGCTGGCATGTGAATCTTACTTGCGAACATCTGGCAGCCGGTGCACTTCCTCACAATATCTTCAGCTTGCTGCAGTGCAGTGAGCCAGTAGAAGCCATGCCGAAAAGCTTTCTTGACCAAAGCCCGAGATGAGGCGTGATGCCCACATTCCCCTTGATGTATCTCCACCAGGATTTCTTCTCCCTCTTCCGGGCTCACACAGCGTTGCAGCACACCAGTGGCACTTCTCTTGTGCAGCACATCTCGGACTATGGTGTAGCCTTTGGACCTTCTCTGAATCTGCCTCGCAGTCACCTCATCTTCAGGTAAAGTGCCGTCCCTTAGAAAGGATAATATGGGCATAGCCCAACTCGGCGTCTCCCGCATGGGAAACACTGGTTCGTCCAGTTCCATTGGGACAGGCTCTGGCGGTTGCACAGGAGGGGTAGGAGCGCTTCTCTGCAGCCCAGACCGATTGGCGAGAACTTCTTCAATGAATGCGACAACCTCTGGGTTGAGGGTGGCAGTCCCCGAGTACAGAGTGGCAGTCCCCGAGTAGGGAGCGGCAGTCCCCGAGTAAGGAGCGGCAGTTCCCGAGTAGGGAGTGGCAGTCCCCGAGTAGGGAACAGCAGTCCCCGAGTAGGGAGCGGCAGTCCCCGAGTAGGGAATGGCAGTCCCCGAGTAGGGAATGGCAGTCCCCGAGTAGAGGACGGCAGTCCCCGGGTTCCCTGCAGCACTCTCCCAGTCAATCTCCATTGGGTCAGATTCTTCACTTGGCAGAGAAGGAACAAAGATGGATTCCGAGTTGGGGGAAGGCTTGATGGATGGCTTCCTCAAATGCTCCAAGGCAATCCCTGCCGGGATGGACTGCCGAGAAGATCCCAACTTGGATAGCTCGTCTGCTGCTTCGTTCTCTGCTCGGTGAATGTGCTGGAACTCACAGCCTTCGAAAAACCCAGCCATTGACTGCACCAGGAAACGATACGATGCCATGTTGGCATCCAAAGCATCCCAGGTACCTGAGACTTGCTGCACCACCAGATCTGAATCCCCATAGCATATAATGCGCTGCACACCAACCTCCTTTGCTACTCGCAAACCATGCACCACCTGCCTCGTACTCGGCTACATTGTTGGATGCCTTGAAATGAATCTGCAGCACGTACTTGAGTTGATCCCGCTTGGGTGACGTGAGCACGACGCCAGCACCAAGGCCTTCTTTCACCTTTGAGCCATCAAAGTGCATTTTCCAATAGTTGGAAACCGGAGCAGGAGGTTCATATTGCATCTCGGCCCAGTCCACAAGAAATTCCGCCAGGACCTGAGACTTGATTGCTTCTCTTCTCGTATACGCGGGAGCGTACGCGGCTAGCTCAATTGCCCACTTGGCTACTCTGCCACTCGCCTCCTTGTTTCCCATGATATCCGAGATGGGAGCAGAACTCACCACAGTGATGGGGTGCTCCTGGAAATAATGTTTCAGCTTCCTGGCGCCCAGGTACACACCATATGTCATCTTCTGGTAGTGCGGATAGTTTTGCTTGGAACTGGACAGCACTTCACTGAGATAATATACTGGGCGCTGCACACTCTTGCCTTCTTCTTCTCGCTCCACCACTATCACCACGCTGACTACTCGGTTAGTCGCAGCAATGTACAGCAGCATAGGCTCCTTGGGTAGCGGACTAGCCAAGACGGGAGCGCTAGCCAGCATTGCTTTTAGCTCATTGAATGCCACGTCCGCTTGCGGAGTCCAGACAAACTTGTCGCTTTTCTTCATCAGCTGGTACAGAGGCAGAGCCTTCTCGCCCATTCGGCCCAGAAAGCGGCTCAGAGATGCCAGACAACCCGTGAACTTTTGCACATCTTTCAATGATCTCGGCAAAGACATTCTTTCGATAGCTTTTATCTTAGAAGGATTGGCTTCGATGCCCCGACTAGAAACCAGAAAGCCGAGTAGCTTTCCAGCTGGTACACCAAAGGTACATTTACTCGGATTCAGTTTCATTTTGTACTTGCGTAGGTTAGCAAAGGTTTCCTCCAGGTCGGCAAGCAGAGTATGTGTTTTATTTGTTTTGATGACAATGTCATCTACGTACACCTGCACATTCTTGCCGAGCTGGTCATGCAAGCATTTCTGCATGCATCTCTGATAGGTTGCACCCGCATTCCTCAAGCCAAAACACATGACACGATAGCAATAAGCCCCGTACGGGGTAATGAAAGCAGTCTTTATTTGATCAGCAGGGTTGAGTGCAATCTGGTGAAAACCAGAGTAGGCATCTATGAAAGACAACAGTTCACAGCCAGCAGTGGAATCGATCACCTGATCGATGCGAGGTAGCGGGAAGGGATCCTTGGGGCATGCCTTGTTCAAGTCGGTGTAGTCGACGCACATGCGCCATGCAGTGGCAGCCTTGGGATCTTCCTTTTTCTTCTCGACCATGACCGGGTTGGCTAACCAGTCCGGGTGCAGCACTTCCATGATGAAGTTACTGATCAGCAGCTTGGTGATCTGATCACCGATGGCCTTCCTTCTCTCATCTCCGAAACGGCGCAAAGCCTGCTTCACGGGCTTGGCGTCAGGACGCACATGCAAAGAGTGCTCAACCAACTCCCTCGGGACTCCTGGTAGATCTTCATTGGTCCAGGCGAAACCATCCCGATTCTCACGGAGGAAGTGGATGAGCGCGCTTTCCTATTTCTCCGCCAACCCGGCACCAATGATGGCCACGCGCTCCGGGAACTCGGGGTCAACCTGGACTGTCTTGGTCTCCTTGGCAGCTTGGAAAGCAGTACCATGCTGGGTACTCGGCACACCTTGTGCGCCAGCTTGTGCGGACTGAGCCATGGCCACCACCTCGTACATCTTCTTCTTCTCGGCAGCAATCACCATCGATTCCGCCAGCTGGGAGCTAGCAGAGGCACACTCCATGGACTTCTTGTAATCTCCCGAGATGGTGATGATGTCATTGGGACCGGGGATCTTCATCTTCAGATAAGCCACATGTGTAGATGCCATGAACTTGCTCAGAGCAGGCCTGCCGAGTAGAGCATGATAGGGGCTCTGATGATCCACCACTTCAAACTGCAGGCGCTCTGTGCGGCAGTTCTCCCGAGTACCGAATAGCACATCAATCCACACTCGGCCAATCGGGTTGCATGAGATCCCGGGCACAATGCCATGGAAAGTGGTCTTGCTAGGCAGCATCATGTTCTCGGCCAGGCCAAGCTTCTCGAGTGTGTCCTTGTACACAATGTTGATGCTGCTGCCGTTGTCGATTAGCACCTTGCTGAACCTCACATTCTTCTCGGGGCCCAGGAAGGTAGGATCCAGCACCAAGGCATAGGTACCCGGATTGGGCATCACCTTGGGGTGATCTTCCCGAGTCCACCTGATCTCCTGGTCACACCAATACATGTAGTGAGGAACAGCCGGAATCACTGCATTGACCTCCATGGCCCGCCTGTGCTGTGACTGCTTGTCAACTGCCTCAGAAGTGAAGATCATATAGCTCTCATGGTGCTCTTGGTACTGATTGGAGCCATTGCCCCCATTATTGCCATTGTTGCCATTGTTGTTGCCCTGATAGTTGTTGTTGCCTCTGTTGTTGTTGTTGCGGTTGTAGTTGTTGTTGTTGTTGCGGTATCTCTCATTGTTGAAGTTCCGGTTGGCTCCTAAAGCCACCTGGTTCACATTTTCTCTTCTCGGGTATACTGGCGGCCGAGCTGCGGGCGCGCGAGTAGGCTGAACAGTAGCATTGGCAGCCGGCAGAGGAGGAGGAGGAGGCAAGCCATCATTCTTGATCACATCCCACCACTCGCACTGCCGAGTAGTGTGGTTGGCGGGCCTCGAGGGATGATGAGTGTGAAAGCTGCATGGGCCATCCTTCATGTCATCAAAGACAAACTTCTTCGGCTGCTCGGAGTTCCCGCTACCCGGCTGCGCAGTGCGGAACGGTTTCTTGTTGCCCTGGCCCTGGTTCTGGTTCTGCCCGTAGGCTCCAGCAGGTTTTTGCCTTTGGCCACCACCGCCTCCAACATTCACTGCGTTCACCTCCTCAGGGTCATACCGAGTATCTACTCGGCGCTTGTTGCGGAACTCGTTGCGCTTGCTGCTGTTGAAGTTTCTTCTCGGCTCAGAGGAGTCCATCAGTGGCTGAGTAGGATCACCGAGTGCGTACTGATCCGCAATCTTGATGGTCTCGGCCAGGGTGTTCGGCATTTCCCTCTGCAATCTCTGCCAAAGCATGCTGCCATGTCGGCAACCCTGCGCAAACCAGGTGATGGCCTGTGCTTCATTCACACCCTCACATGTGTTCCTCAGGGTGCTCCACCGAGTAAGGTACTCGCGGTCCGTCTCGTCTTCTCGCTGCCTGCAAGCCGACAGCTGCTGTGGCCTATTCGGCCTCTTGTACGTACTCGTGAAGTTGCTGACGAAGGCGTCCGAGAAGTCCAGCCAGCAGTTAATGCTGTGCTTGGGCAAGTTGTTGAGCCAAGTGCGAGCTGGACCCTCTAGCATCTGCGGGACGTACCGCACTGCCCATCTCCTGTTGCCACCCGCAATGTGGACCGCGGTGACGTAGTCATTGAGCCAATCTTCGGGCTTGGTGCTACCATTGTAGCTCTTGGTGCCTCTTGCGAGCTGGAAGCCCTTCACGGAAGGCTCGTTCATGATGCGCGGGCCAAAGCACTCGGGGCCGGGAGGACCCGTGCTCTCAAGCCGCGCCGACAAGCTGATACGGTCCAGCTGGTGCCTTGCATCTCCAGGCGCCAACACGCGCTCACCAACACGGTCATGGATATCATAACCAGCCATCTCCATAGCCGAGTAGCCATCATCATACCTATCCACCTGCATAGCTGCGGGCTGCTCCACCGGGTTGGCGACTGGTGCCACTGGGCGCGGCTGCTGCCTCTGTCGAGTAGGCTGAGCTGCGGGTTGCCGAGAAGTACCCGGACGCGCGGCTTCTCGGGCACGGCTTTGAGCTTGATGGGCTTGAGAGCCTGCTCTTGCAGCGTTGTGTTCCTGCCTGGGCTGCTGCGGCACAGCAATCTGTTTCGCGGCAGCAGCCGGGTCATACACCTGCATTTGCCTGTCTCTACCCGAGCGCCCGCTGCGGCTCTTCTCGCGGCTAGGATGTGGAGACGAGGCCTGATCGTTAGATCTTGCCGCGTGCGAGTGAACCACTTGCGAAGCTCCAGCTCCCGGGTTGGCCTTCCGGAACTCCTCGTTCTGCCTGGCGGCCTCCAACACCAACTCGTTGAGCCTCTCCTGCTGCCTGAGACGCGCCTCTCCATCTAGGCGCGGCAACTCGGCAGCCACGGCCTGTGCAGCTCTGAGCGTCTTGGCGGGTGTGCTGTACCTTGGCCTTGTGAAAGTGTTCGCGGTGGCGGACTGCGCGGGCTCCTCCGCAACTGTCGCCATCTCGGCACCTAGGTTGCGCCGCGTAGCGCCCACCCTGCTGGGCCTCCTGGCGACCGGCGTGAAGCCGTGAGCCTTGTTGTACTCGAGCTGGTCTAGACTCAGCTCAAGCCTGATCTTCTCCAACTCCGCCTGCTCGGCAAGCAGCTCCTGGCGTTGCCGCTCGAGCTGCTCCCTCGCGGCTAGGAGCTCGATGTCGGTGGGAGTGGGCATGCCGGTTCGCGCAGCAGACGCGGGGATGACCGTAGACGTGGAAGGCGGCAAGTTGCTCTCCTTCTCGTAGGGCCGGTGGTTCCTGCCACCAGCAGGCGGGTCGTCAACCTCCTCGACGACGGCCGCAGCGCCAGTAGCGGCCGCCCCAGTGTTTGCCGCCAAGCCCGTCACCATCACCTCCGCGCAGCATGCAGAACTGCATGCGGGCCTTCCGCGAGCAGCAACCACCGCAGGAGGATCCTCCGCGTCATGCACCAGCTCGGGGTAGGCGCTGTTGGCGACGGTGGCGACGTAGACGAGATGCGAGCCGAAGGAGATCACCGAGCCGCCCTCGGGCATGGCCATGCCGCCGAAACAGCCGGCGTTGTCGGTGACGAAGTCGAAGGAGCCGAATCTGTGGACAAGGCCACAAACTACGCGCTCCGCTGATGAAGATCCCGTCCGAACAGAAACTCCAGCCAGCGCCGCTGGTAGCCCCACGGTGGGCGCCAACTGTCGTGGTGGTGTCACGGCAGATGCCATAGGATGGCTAATGATGTGGGGACGATGGACGCTGGAGGTGTCCAGGGAGGGATCACGCGACGAGTTGCCGCGTGAGATAAGATCTACACAACACAAACAACACGATGTACCCAGGTTCAGGGCCCTCGTGAGGAGGTAAAACCCCTACTCCTGCCTTTCTCTATGTATTACGATGTCTCTCCGAGTAGCCACAGTACAAATGGTATCTCTACCGAGTAGCCTCTCTCTCCTCTCCGAGTAGAGCTAGGTCCAGAACTTAGGGTTTCTAGGGTTCACTATGAGCATGTGAGAGCATCTGAGAGCGTTTGAGAGCGTGCCTCGCGCAGGAGGCGGCGGGGCACCTTATATACACGGTGCCCAGCCGGATACGTCCAAATCTAGACAAGTGTCGACATAGTGTGCACATCGTCCTTTCTCCGAGTACCCGCTGACAGCTTTGGTTCCTAACCTTGGCTGCTTCTGTAAAGTCGTTGGGCAAAACTAGGGGACAGACTGGTATCACTGTACCTAGGCACAGAGTAGGCCCCCTTATCCTGTCACCGCCTGCTTCCATGCTGTCACTGTCAGGCAGGCCGGCCCCATATGAACAGTAGTTCGAATGCTGCCAAGTACGGACCCAGGATACGCGGGATCCTGTGTCAGAACGGCTCCTTTGACTTTCTGGCCCGAGTAGGTTCCCGCCAATTGTTCCCGCCAATTGTACTCGGGCCAACCCTTCTACTCGAAAGGATAGAACTTGATTGATACCTCCTTCTGGTCATCTTGAGGTGAGACCGAGTAGCAGTCGACCGGGTAGCGAGTACCAGGTAGTCGGCTACTCGACCAAACCTCTCTTCTGTAAGCTGCCTTTACCACTTGTCTTTACCCTACTCGGGGGTAACCCCCCGACAAATAACACATATCATGTGAAGCACTAAAAATAGTTGTGTCTTCCGGCATCTTCAGAACCTCCTCTTTTGGGAAGAAGGTCCCAATAGACACCATCCCTGCAATCTTGGTGGTGTATCCCTTGTCGGAGTCGAACAACTCCTCCAAGCGTTTATAGGAGAGGGACACAGGGATGTCGGTTTCCAGACGCCAGGATTCGGCGTCCACGTAATGACATCGAAGAAGGCCAAGAGCCATCTTCGCCCCACCACAGGCAGCGGAATGCAGGAGACTGTCATGTGCCTCAACGGTGATTTCCAGAGCATCCGGAAGCTCTGTTACTCGCTCCAATGTCTTCTCGTCGAGAAATTTAGCAACAAACCTCTCCCCGGCTGCGCGGATGCCTACAAGGTAGGCGGAGAAAGCCCGAATATTGTCAATCTTGGACTTGGTATTGTCCTCCTCCTCTGTGGAAAAAAGAACCTTGTTGTTAGCGAACACAACAGAAGAAAAGGAGCTACAAAGCCATAAGGAAGAAGTTTAAAAGAAAACTTACCATGAAGCTCGGTGTCCAGGACCTTGAGGTCATCCAAGGCTTCTCCCAACTTCTTCTGGAGATCCTGGATGGCGTCCACGTGCCTGGCAGCCTATGAAGCTTGCTCTGCCATTTTGCACTCCGCCTCGCGAAGGAACGTTTGGCAAAGCAATCCTTGTAGGGTTTCTCCAAATCCTTCGCAAGGCGAAGGTTCTCAAGCGCAACACTTGGGCATTGCTAGCGCTTGCGAGAGCCTCCTTGGCAGTTTCAATAATGGCTGAACAGGGAAAGGAAGGGAAAAAACTCGGATTTGAAGAAAAGTTGAATGACGAAAATAAAAATCCAAAGGCGGAAAGACGGAAAACTAACCTTGGTTATTTGCCATCTCCACCTGAAGATCGGCGTATTGCTGGTTCTTGTCCTTCAACAGGCCAACCAACTTCCGCATCTTCTTATTGCTTTCCGTCAAACCAGAAAACACTTCCGTGTTTGCTTGCTCCATCGTCTTCTAGGGCATAAGGCAAGAAAAACACAGAGAAGTAAAATCAAAATCCTTGAGAAACTATGAATAATCATCCGAAAAAATATCGAAAAATTACTCGGGGGCTAGGGATAAGGATATTACCATGTTCGTACGACGGACGCGTCCCAACACTTCAAGGAAATCCTTGCTATAGCAATGGAACTGGGTTTCCAAGAAGCCAAACCCCTCGTCCATCACTTTTTCTCGGCGGAAGGTGAAGCCCTCCTAATAGATGTACGAGCTGGTTGGCACCTTGCTAGCCTTTGGAAGTAGGGAAGGCACAAGAATGTGTTCAAACCCTTCAATGACCCTGTCATTCTCGTCGAAAACTTCTTTCTTAATCTTCTGGCATGGGAACTCCCCAGAAGCTGGAAGTTTCGTCGTCTTCTTGCCTTGACGACCAGGGCTCTTATGGGATGCCTCCACCCTTGCCAAGCCCTCTACATCAGAGGGCTCTGGCTGGCTGGGCTCAACCTCCATTGGAACAACATAAGGCCCCTGTTCAAGGATAACAGGGACCTACTCAAAAGATTTCTTCTTCCGGCCAGAAACTATCTTCTTCCGCTCTTTCAGAGAAATGGGCTGAAGAATCAAAAGAAAAGGAGGAAGCCATAAGGCAAATGGCGGAAAAAGAGCAAATGAAGCAAAAGCTGGATGGCAAAAAAGTAACAGGCCGAATGAAAAGCAAAACTTAGAAGATTTGACGCTGGCTCCTTCCAGGTTTGTAACCTGGGAACCTTCCGGGATGCTGTGTGATTGCTTGCGGGTATCCTTGGGGGGCTCGAGGACGTCGGATGACGCTTTATCCTTCCTCTTTTTCTTTGCCACCAAATATCCTGGAGAGGAAAGATGTTCGTCCAGAATATCGGAAAACTGCAGAACAAATTTGGCAAACGCATCTTAATCGCGACAAATAGCCAAAGGAAATGCAAAGGGAAAAAATAAAAAGAGAGAACACTTATGGCGCGTGGCAGATTTCTCGCTGAATACATGGGCACCAGTTCGCTGTACTGACCCCGGACGCTAATGAGGAGATTGATGGCTTGCTTGAGCTCCGACAACTCCAGCTGCATCGGCGTGCAGCAAAGAGGATCCCACATCCCCGCGTACTGGCACATCAGTTTTATTTCGCGATGCGCGAGAGGCTAGATCCTACGACGGAACCAACAAACCACAGTATCTGCTCCGCTGAGTTCGGGTTCCGTCGTTTTATGTTTGGTGATCCGCCGTTTTATCTTCTCCAAGTTTGCCGGATGCGTCCGGATGGCGTCCTCCTTCCAGCTATCTCTTGGGGAATCCACGCTGTGGACAAATGACGGAAGGCATGCCGCTCTCTTTGGGAAGGGCACGTCTTGCACGTAAAAGAACTTGGACAACCAAAATTCTGTAGACTCGAACCTTGGAACTTTGGAACACCAAAGTTCCCTCTTCTCGCAAAGGTTGAGATTGATTGTTCCAGAAACCTTCGATCCCCCTTCACCGTCTAGCTCTCTCCTCACATAAAAACAATATTTAAAGAGATCTAGGCTGGGGGGGCTATTCCTAAATAGCGCTCAAAGAGGGCCTGGAAGGCGGAAATGTAGAGGATGGCATTTGGTGTCAAGTTATGAGGCTGAACGTCGTAATACTCTAAAAGAGAAAGAAAAAAACGCAGACGGCGGGAAGCCTAACCCGCGTTGGAGGTGGGACAGCAGAACAATGCGGTCGCTGTCCCATGGCTTCGGCTCAGAGTCGCCTTCCGCGCTCGGCCATTTCTTCCTTGGGAGGAAGCCTTTGTCCTCGTACCACTGGAGCTTCGCCGTTGTGACGGAGCTGGGGAGCCAGTACCCATTGGCACTTTCTTCTTCGGGCTCCGTCGACATCGTCGTCCCTGCCAGCGTCAACCTCCACGGCGGAGGCGTCATCGCCGCCTTCGTTTCCCCCTTCGCAGCTGTAGATGCAGTGGGGGCTGGTGTGGAATCTGCGGCGCCTTCGGCCAGAGGATAGGCCGTAGGCGATTCGGGGGGGGCGAGACGTGTGCCTCGCCAGAAGCCGCTGCGGCCGCCATGGAGGATCCCTCATCCACAGCCTCCATGTCGCCACGAAAATGGAGATCTCCGGAGTCCATTCCACTGCTTGTGCTGTTGGAGTTTCTTTCGGTTGCTGGAGATGTGTGTGTTTTTCTCTCTGTGCAGGAGGTGAGCTCGAGCGCAAGGAAGATGGAATCGAATGGAAGTGAGTGGATAAGAAGAGGAAAAGGGGTGCGCCCTCCAGAGTTTTTATAGCCATGGATGGCTACCTCGGCCCTAACGGTCGCATTCTTAGATGTGTGTCGTGTGGCAGGGTTTGACCGAGTGTCACGCTTGTGACTGTTGCTACTTGAGGCGTCTTCTCGATTACTGCGCCAATATTGGCGGAGCCATCATTACCTGACGTTTCTGAAAGTGTTAGTGCTCCTACGATTGTGCCGCTTACACTGGTCCAGTTAGTTCATTCCACCTGGAATAGAAATGCATGTCCGAGAAAAAAGCTTAATTGAGAAAATCCGTCTTATCTGCTGAATGACGGACCACGTTCGAGTTCAACGTGAATAAAGGAGGAGATTCAGGAACCAGCTTCCGCCTTTGAGCTTTCACGGAAAACAATGGCGGGGAGAAGTTCCTAAGCCTCCCCGGGGGCTACTATCCGAGATATCCGAAAAGGGGTATCTACCGGCATCTAGAAGCCGTACCAAAGGGGCTGGCCCAAAGCGAGAAGGCCCGAGAGGGACAAAGCGCAGGGATACATCCGTAATGACGTCCACACGCCCATCTGGCGGTGAAGATGCATATGACCGTAGATTGTAGGGTTAGTCAAATGTACGGTTGATGTTCCCGTATGGCCCGATCCGGCTATCTATATAAATCCTGACGGGATAAACCCTAGGGAAGATTTAGCCTCATAATCAATCTGCCTAGGTACTTCTAACTTGTACCCGGAGACCGTCGTCATAGTTGATTTGCAGGAAGTAGGGATCCTCTCCGGCTAACCTGAACCTAGGTAAACACCGTGTCCTCGCTGTAAAGCACTCCCCAACGTTAGTCTGCCCCATGGTTCTTCCCTCTGAGTTGGCTCCCCCTTCCGGGATCCCTGATCATGGAACTCGTTAATATTATTTTGAAAGAAGCCTGATATTTTTGTTGATGAAGAAGAGGATGCCTTGGGAATCCCCAAGCAATGACGCCTGTACTTATTGGATGAGTCTTTGGGTTACAGGGGAATCCCCAAGCTTGAGAGTTTGTCCATCCTTCATATCATCACATCATACTTCTCTCCCTACACTTGGAACCTTCCTCCACCTAAAACTTCTCACAATCTTCATTAGCAACGTTAGTGTAATCAAAATAATAAATCAACTTGGTTAAGTTTCAACACAAGTCTAACACTCCATTTAAAACATTTTCTACTATCACAACTTCTGTTAAATCTCTTTCCCTCAAAAGAATACCAAAATAAATAGATTAAGACGTAAATGCAAATATTGGCAGAAATGTGTCAAAACAATACAATCGGTAAATATGAATTTCTTAGAAAGTCTTCTGTTTCTCAAATCAAAAAGTGGGAAACTAATGAAAGTCAGATAACAACCCGGGGCATGTGTCTATTTGTTTTAAAAGAAGTAATACGTTCTGGCTGAGAGAAGTAATTATTTTGGTAACAGCCCTGAAATTTGTTTCGGAACAACGAACTTCCCCAAATCGCACTACCTCTCTATTAGAGGTTACTCTTGGTAGAAAACGAAATAAAAAGTATAAGGAGCGGTTGCTACAGTTGATATGGGGTGACCCGATCTTCTCAATGAGCTCTCTCTGAAATTATGGTGAATGTTTTGTGGATGATAGATAACTAGAGCTACACTAAGAACTCTCCTTCGATAATCCCTATTGCCAGTGCAACAACAATCAAACCCTTTGGATATTATCAACTACACACTCTTGTACAAGTAATCAAAGATCACGAGTGTCCCTGTATCCCCATATTCCTAGTGGAACAACAAGATACCACACAACCTTGCAAAGGTATACTTCAAAATGAATGCTTAGCAGCAATACAATCTAGAGGCTAGGGTTTCTTTGGTTTAAACTTGTTCTACTTTTCCACATGCAGGTGGGGACTATTGAAGAGAGGGGGTGGGTACACAAGGTTCCTTGCGCAAGCACTCGTACTCCAACCTGACTACGACTCCTACTAGGAGTAGGAAGTGGATACAAACCGACCCTATGGGGTTCGGCCATGTATGGACACGCAGGTCCATGCCCTTAAGGAATAGGACTTCTCTATATGGCGCATTGATCTTCAATGGGGTGTCCTCCTCGTGTTTCCTTAATTTCTCATTGGTGGAAAACATTCTTGGACTTGTTTTCCACACTTGTACTATTGTTTTGTCCACTTGTATATTTGTTTTTGCACACTTGTATTGTTGTTTTCTCCACTTGTACTCTTATTTTCCAGCATCTCCATCTTGTTTTCCAGCTCCTCCTTATTGTTTTCCGCCTCCATGTTTGTGTAATCAATAACCCTGATCATACATAAATGCATATACTTAGGCAGTATAAAAATTCTCACCATCACAAACATCATATTCAATAAGGAGTGAGTTCACTTGTTGTTGTAATAACTAGCAGGATGGCCCTCTAAAATGCGAGAGCATCATCTTTGGTGTGATTCAAAATGACCGAGAAGTATATATATAATTTTGCATACAGTTATATTATATATATTTTAGTAAATGATATCAATGAAAAAAATAACACCAATAACAACACCCAAGAAGAGAGGGATGATTGAATTAAATGATGAAGTGACGAAGGAAGCCAAGAAATCTCTTAAAGAGAGGGGTATTAAATCTGAAAACGTGAAGAATTTACCTCCTATAGAAGAATTATGTAAGCCTATTCCTCATCCATCAACTGTTGAGGTACACACTCTCCAATATTTTGATAATAGAGATATTCCTTACTCTAAACCACCTGATCAATGCTTAGATTAATTTGATAATTATGTTGTTAAGAAAGACAAATTTAATAGGAGAGTGCAAAATCACCTTATGGAAAACTCTGAAACTATTGATAATTTGCATGGTATTATTGAGAGAACCTCTAATGCTGTTAAAATGCTTGTTAAACATTTTCAAATGATTCAAACTCAAATTGATCAACTTACTAAAGTGCAAAAACACATGCTAGCTAATGCTTCTAGAGATAAACATGTTTGTGAGATAATTACTAGAAGTGGTGTTTCTACTCAGGAACCCTTGTATCCTGAAGGACATCCTAAATGAACTGAACAAGATTCTCAGCAACCTAAAAACAATAGTTCTCCTTCTAAGAAAAAGAAGAAGAGACATAAAAATGTTGTAGAATCTCCTGAACCTGCTAAATATCCTAATATTATATCTATTTTGTATGCTGAAACTGAAAGTGGTAATGATAAAAGTGATGCTTCTGATGAAGAAGAACCGATAGCTGAACCTGAAAAGCAAACTAAAACTGCAAAGTATACTAAGGATTATTTCATTGCCAATAAACATGGTAAAGAAAGAGAGCCTTGGGTACAAAAGCAATGCCTTTTCCTAATAAGAAACATCAATCAAAGGAAGAAGAACATTATAACAAGTTTTGTGAGTGGATGAAACCTCTGTTTTTGCAAATCCCTTTGACTGATGCTATTAAATTGCCTCCTTATTCTAAATATATGAAAGATATTGTCTCCAAAAAAGGAAAATTCCTAATGAGGAAATTTCCACTATGCTTTCTAATTACTTTTTCAATGGCAAGGTTTCAAAGAAGCTTAGAGATCCTGGTATTCCTACTATCCCTTGTTCTATTAAAAATAATTATGTTAGAACTGCTTTACGTGACTTGGGAGCTGGAGTTAGTGTTATGCCTTTCTCTCTTTATAAGAGAATCTCTCTTGAAAAATTGGTACATACTGATATATCTTTGCAAATGGTTGATAAATCTACTACTATTCCTTTTGGTATATCTGAGAATGTTCATGTTCAAGTTGCAACTAATTGTTTGATATTAACTGACTTTGTTGTGTTGGAAATGTCTGAATATGATAATATGTCTATTATTCTTGGGAGACCTTTTCTTAATACTGCAGGGGCTGTTATTAATTGCAATCAAGGAAAAGTAACTTGTAATGTTAATGATAAAGAGCATACTGTTTATTTTCCTAAGAAGATTGATAGAAGATATGGTTTAAATGCAATTGAAAATATTGAGACCATCAAGATTGGAGAATTTCATTGTCCCATTCCAGTACCACCAAAAGAATATGAAATTATTATGATTGGGACTATGTCTATCAAGGTTGAGGTAACATAATTATTTAGCGATTACAGAAGTTTTGCTTCATATGAAAATTGTTCTGGTAATAAGACTTGATCACCCTTGTTAACAAAATGATTTTGAATGAAGAGGACAATGTTTTCACTATGTTTTCACCATGTTTACTTCTGTTATCACATTGCTACTTGAGTACAATCATGCTTTCCACCATCCTTATTTATGTTTTCCTGATGTTTTCACCCTGATTACTGTGGTTATGCATGTTTTCACCACCCATACTTTTGTTTTCACCACTTCCACCTTTGTTTTCTTTGGATATTTTTCCATTGGAGTGTCATAGAACCTCTATAGTTCTTGTTTTGGTTTTGTTTTTTACCTTTTCGCTTTCGTTTTTTGGTTTTTATTAATTATTAAAATTCTGGGAATACCTCAAAAATAAAGTTTCTCGAAAATTCCGGAAAAATTATAATCAATTTTTACGTCAAAAATGAGGCAGAGAGCCACCTTGGAGGCCCCATGGGGACCCACCAGTCAGGAAAACCATGGGGTGGCGCCAGCACATGCTGTCGAGCCCCCTGCGCCCCACTAACTCTCTACCATTCCAAAGTCTTCTCTCTCACCCACCAACCTCAACACATTTCCTGGAACCCGGGTTCTTGCTATTCTTGCTTGAAATTTTTCGATCTCTTTGCTCAGCCCATCTTTTTTGCTAGTGCATTTGCTCTCTGGTATGTGAATCCTCCGATGATCCAAGTAGAATTTTATTTGGTGAAGTATTTCTTGAGTATTTTGGTACTATAGGTGACAGCTTATGTGAGTTTGCATGCTTGATTTGAGTAGAAATAATTTAGTTTTGATGTATGTTTAGCTCTCATATAAGTCCCTATGGTAGTTTCCACCTTATAGTTGCTTGAAATTAATTTTTATGATGATTGTTGAAATTTTTTAGAGATGGATAATTATAATTTTGGAGAGCTATTTAGGAGTGATGCTCCTACAAGGACAAGGCCTTCACGTTCATCCACTTCAGTGAGGCCATCGTACTATCAAGACGTTATTGCACCAACTATTGACGATGCGGGAGGTGATGGTATCGTTAACCCATATAGCTTTCCTTGCATTACATTTCTAAGAAGTACAGGTTTATTAGATGAATTTTGTATGCTTAGTTTATTAGATGAATTTCGTATGCTTATTGAAAGAGTTGGTCTAACCAACTTTATGGAGGATGAAATCCCTCAGTATGCCACTCTCACAAAAACTTTTGTTGAGAGCTTTAAATTTCAGAACACACATTTTGGTCCAACTGTTGCCTTCAAGTTATATAGTAGTCCTGTTTCTTTGTCCTTGGTAGATTTTTGTACTATTATAGGTACCAACGCTTCTGGGACAGCGAGCAGGAATCAGGATAAACCAGCAGACCTCAAGGGGCTCTACCGAGAAATCACCAACGATGACGGTCGCTCATCCCAGCGTGGGAAGTTAAGGAACATTCAACTTCCTGCTCTTTGATATTTTACTTACTATCTTGATACTAGTATCCTTGGTAGGGGAAACACTAGTAACAATTCTAGTTATCACCTTGCTTTCATTGATGATGTGCTGAACCTTAGCACGAAGTATAGTCTTGGTGCACTTGTTGCACGCCGCCTTGCTGCTACTAGGCCTATTTTTGAGGGGGCATTATTGCTACACATGTAGCAACTGCTTTAAATGTTTCCATTTCCCCTAATGATGAAATAATTGCTCCATGTAGGATTAATCTCGCTGCCATGAAGTCCCGTCACTTTGTTACTGCTAACTCTACTGCTGAACGATTAGTATATAGAGTTTTATATATAGATGGAGAGGAGCGAAAAGTTACTTTGCCACAGCCTGTTTTGTTTAAGATTGACAGGTCACCATGGTCGCTCTCTAAGGAGGAGGTAGACGAGCATCTGAGCACCACGGAGTTTCACAGGCAGCAGGAGAGGCGAGACGTGCCTCCACAGGATCACAACACGCAATACACCGGCGCATCCTCGAGCACATATCAGGAGGAGGGTTCCTCCTCCGCATACTAGGGGGCGCCACCTCATGGTCCCCTTGGTTTTTGATCTCCACTTGGGACAAAAGTCTAAGCTTGGGGGAAGGTATACCGACATCACGCTCATTTATATATCATATTCGGTCGGTTCTTTGTATATCCATATTTTTTTTCTTTCGTTTGTTTTCGTTTCTTTCGTTTCTTTTTGCTTTTATTGTTTTGTTCTTGTTTTCCAAAACACAAAAAGACCAAAAAAAAATCTCTTTGTTTGCTTCTTTAGTCTCTTTATTTGGTTTTCTTTCTTTTGTCGTTTCATTTTAGTATTCAAAAATCCAAATATATTTTGCTTTATTTGCTTTCTTCTTTCCGTTCTTGTTTTAAATCGAAAAGCCAAAAATATTTGTTGTTCTTCTTTGGTTTTGTAAAGTTTGTTGCAGAGTTCGCCGGACTTACGTGTCTCCATTGGAGCTTGATTATCATTCTATATTATTCAATCCACAAGTGAAGAGCACTAATGATGATTTACGACAATCCGAGTTGTGGTGAGAGGCTGGTATGAACTCTATTTGTTTTATTTTTATACTTATACTCATTATGTGAACATGCTTAGTCCGTTCATGTACGATGTATGTTATTTAATTGAAGCTTAGTAGTTCATGCTCTCACGTGTTAGTTCCAACTTATTAATATAAGATAGCATGCCGTATGAATGTTTTCTTGCATTCTTTTACTCATAGAAGGGTATGACATTGTGGTATCTCCCTCTGATTGTTTCGCTTGGATCAACTTGGCACATGCTCACGCATGCTATAACTGAAAAGAAAAAGTCGCTTAAGCCTAGATGATTTTTTTTTGCCTCAGAGTATTTGTATCATTTTTATTCCCTTGTTAATTGTGTTTTGTCGCAAGTATGATTATGACAGTTGTTGCCCTCTTGATTGTCGCTCCCCGTCTATTTCTAGCTTCCACCTGTACTGAGTATGAGCTCTACTCGTGCATCCAACTCCCAAAAACCAAAGTTTGCCAAATGTTTCCACCATACCTACCTATATATGTGGTATTTAACTGCCACTCCAAGTAAATTTCTCGTGTGCTACCTTTAAAACTGCTAAAAATTATTCTGGTTTTGTGCCCCTGTTTTAGCTCATGAGGACATAAATAGAGAATATTTATCTCACTTGTTGATTGGATTTCACACCCTGTACTAGTGGCTTCATCCGCTTATCCAATGATAGAAGAGACAGTAGTGGGGTGTCCAGCCCCAAATTAATAACACAAATTCTCTTCACTCTTTTTGCCCCTAATTTATCAGTCAAAGCATAATTGTGTAAACAAAAGAGAAAGAGGGATGACCTTCTACCCAGATGCGTCCTTCTATGGGAGCCCCTCTTGTGAAGTCTAGTTGGCTTGTGACGTACTTCATTGTCTATTTACCATTCGTTGACATAAACATACACCTCTCTCAAGAATGTTTTCAATACCTCTGTTTAACAAAATAAAAAGCTCTAGCACATGAGTTAATCCATGCTTCCCTCTGCGAAGGGATTTTCTTTTAATTTTATGTTGTGTCTTCACCTTCTCACTTTATGCACGTTCTTGAGATCTTGGTTGTTATTCTTAGTGTAATGTGCTTGTCCCAAAACACGGTTGATAGTGGTATAACTTTGATGCTTGTATCTTTGATATCTATATTTCTAGTATTCATTTGAACTTCAGAGGTGCCCTGGCATTTATGTTTTGCTCAACTATTAAGGGCAAGCGAGTACACTTTATCATACCCTGTTATGAGCATAGCAATCTTGTAGTTTCATGTTGTCTATTATTAGTTTGTTGGCATGTTTCATGGTTTGCATAACTATTGGGTGACTTCTATTTTCCATATATCTTATTATGAATTTCCTCAGCACTTGATCGTGTAGTGAGTATATTTACATCATATGAAACAAATGTGTTCGTAAAAGTCTTTTATCACACTTAGTTGTCACTGAATTGCTTCAGGACAACCAATAAGCTAAGCTTGGGGGAGTTGATACGTCGAAAACGTATCTCCTCTTCCGAACATTTTTCTTATTTTTTCCTCAAACTTGTGAGTTTTGGATACCACTAACACGGAATAACGCTGTTTTCAGCAGAATTACCTTGGTGTCTTTTTTTTTGTCCAGAAAAATCAACTTTCGGGAAATTGCCCAGAAAAGACCCCATTGGTCTTAAAACACCGGAAGACCTCGGGAGACACAAGGGGGCCAGGAGGGGGCCACACCACCCCCTGGTGCGGACCCCCCTAGGTCGTGCCACCTGGTGGTGTGGGCCACCTAGGCACCCCCTCGGACTCCCCTTTCATCTACATAATGCCTTCAACCCTAAAACGCGAGGGGGGTTTTCATATTCCACAGAAACACAACAAAGCACCGCCGCCACCCCGAACCTCGATTCGGGGATCAGAAGTTCCTGTTCTGGCGCCCTGCCGGGATGGGGATTCGAAGGAGATCATCGCCATCGACACCGCCACCTCTTCTCCATCAACCATCCATGTTTCCTGCATCCATGTGTGAGTAAACACCGTTGTAGGCTGAGAGGGATGGAAGGGATTGGATGAGATTGATCATGTAATAATGCCAGATTGTTAGGGCATAGTGCCTAGTATCCATTGTTAGTGTTTTCTACCATTGTTGCAACTTGTTATGCTTAATGCTTGTAACTAGGGACCGAGTGCCATGATTTCAGATTTGAACATGTTATTGTTTCATGAGTATAATGTTGTTTCTTGATCATACCTGCAAATTGTTTTACACACATTGTTGTCCGGAACCCAGGGCCCCAAAGTGACAGAAATTGGGACAACCGGAGGGGATGGCTGTGATGTGAGGATCACATGTGTTCACGGAGTGTTAATGGTTTGCTCTGGTGCTTTATTAAAAGGAGCACCTTAATTACCAGTAGTGTCCCTAGAGGCCCTGCTGCCACGGATTGGTAGGACAAAATATGTTGTGCAAATTCTCATTGCGAGCACGTATGACTATATTGGAACATGTGCCAATGGTTTTCCTACATGTTTGATGCTTTATTATTATTATCTGAAATGCCTATGTTAGATTATTACGTGACCTATGTTATTCATGCAACGCCCATCCATCCATTCCCTCTATGCCTACGGTACTTCCCATACTGCTGTTTTCCGCGGTTGCTACTGTTGTTACTATTTTACTACCGCTGTTATTTCATTTGTACTGCTGCTATAGAACTCTTACCATTGATAAATTGTTGCGAGCAAGTCTACTTTCAGGTGCAGCTGAATTGACAACTCAGTTGTTAAGGCATATAAATATTCTTTGGCTCCCCTTGTGTCGAATCAACAAATTTGGGTTTTACTTCCCTCGAAGACTGTTGCGATCCCCTATACTTGTGGGTGATCATGTACCAAGTGTGTAAAGAGAATAACTAGGGTATGAAGTATCACAAGACAAAACAGGGTATTTGGTGGGGCTTGTTTGGGAATCCTAACAACGCCAAAATTTCAATTCCTATTTACTGTCTAAGGTGATAAAATTTACTAAAGGAACACAATCACTCTGGGAGACAAATGTGGCTTAGCAATCATATGAAAGAGTTATTGAAAGCACTAGAAAGACACTGGAAAATACTCTATGAAAACATGCACAAAATTGTTGTCATGGTGTGGAGAAGACAGATGCCATAGGATGGCTAAATTTGCGGCCGATGGACGTTGTAGGTATTCAGGGAGAGATCGCACGTCTAGTAGACGTGCTTAGGAACACTGCAAACAACACAATCTACCCAGGTTCAGGGCCCTCGTGTGGAGGTAACACCCCTACTCTTGCCTATCTCTCTGTATTGGTTCACACCTACAGAAGTTACAATCTCTCCGTTACTCGCTCTCTGCCGAGTAGCCAGCACTCTACTCTCTCTCTATTGTTCTCTATCTGTGAGTGGTTCAGCCTCGCAATAAATGAGCTCAAGTCCAACGGCCCTCGCGCAGGAGGGGGCTGGCTACCTTATATACTGGTAGCCAACCACTATCCTACAACTACAAAGTACATATTAGACAACACCTCTGTGACAACGGCACACGCCTCCGCGTTCCCGCTAACGTCGTAGCCGAAAGTCTCCGCGCCGTCCGGCTGACAGGTCTTGTCCACCCTGTCAGCCCCTTAGGGTAGGTCACTGACATGTCCTGTCCCCCTGTCAGTGACAGGACAAGACAGCTAACCACCCGTACTGTTCCCACGTCTTAGCACGGATAACCAGGCGCCTAGTAAGTTGAACCGCACGCCGGTATGGCCCCTGGATACGCGGGATCTTCCTCAACGGCTCCATTGACTTTGTGACCGAATAAGATAGCTTCCCGTCTACTCGGATCACCCGAACTCTACCCGGTTGATCCAGAACGTCTTTTGTTATCTTCTCTTGGCCTTCAGTACTTCCCACATAGCGCCTACGGATACCGGGTACCGGGTAGCCGCCTACTCGGCAAAACCGTACCTTGAGCACCGTTTACCACCAGCCTTACCCCTACTTGGGGATAGCCCCCCGATATTAGTCCCCGAAACTGGTAGAGTCCGGCGAACTTGGCGTTGCGCCTTGCCAGCTTTAACCAAAATATCTTCCGTGATGAACTCCAGCCGAGTAGCACCTCCACTCGGACGCCCACCATCTGAACTCGGGCCTTCATCACTGTGATCTTTAGAATCCTTATCATCAGGCCGAGTAGACCAAGCACTTTTGGTCCCAACCGAGAACCCAACACTTCACCAAATTTCCAAAAATCTCGCCGCCCCGAGCGGTTTTATCTTTGCGTGTCCAGGCTGGGCACGTGTCATGCAACCGTACCCACAACGCCTCGGTTCTGGCGAGACAACACACACATGTCTCTGTACTGCGGGCCCACAGGCCGTCGTGTCGCGTCACGCAGACACTCGATAGCCCACGATCTACGTCGTGGGATTAACTGCGCCCGTTACGCGTGATTTACTCGCTATGTGCGTTTCTAACGGGCGTGTTAACTCCCGCGTCGCACGATCTCTCCCACAATTAATCATAAGTGGCAACCGCACTCGAGGCGGTTTAAATACCTCGTCACCGCCCCTCCTCCGATTTTCTCCGTCACTTTCCCTTTGCGCTGCTTTCCTCTCGCCTCCCCAGCCACAACGAGCACGCAGCGCTGCCGCGAACTTACAGCGTGCCGCTGCGCTGCGCGCAGAGAGAGAGCCCATCCCCGCGCACCGCCTCCGGAGAGAACTCGCCTCGACATGCCCTTCACCGCGTGGTGCCGTCCATCTCGATCTCGCGCCTCCGGCGTGCTCCGCCGTATCTATTCTTCTTCGCCACCGCTTCTTCACCAGAGGAACAACTATGGAGCTTGAGGCCGCCGCTGGAGATCTGCACGAGGAGGATGTCGCGCCTCTGCGCGTCGGCTAGGAGGGCTCCGACGTGAAGGCGTCGGATTACCAGTGGCTCGTGAACACGCGCCAGGTCCCTCCCGGCGTCATCTGTCGCCCGCCCGGGAAGGAGCTTGTCCCGACTCCTAGCCCCGGTGAATATGTGGTGTTTATGAGTCACTTTATGCGTGGATTTGGTCTTCCGATTTCCAAATTCATGCAAGATTTCTTGTGACCCTTTGGCCCCCAGCGTCATCACCTACCAGCCAACGCCATAGCCATGCTCTCCACCCATGCCGCCTGCTGCGAAGCCTTCCTCGGTGTCTACCCCACAGTAGACACCTGGGCCAATTACTTTTACCTCCGCCAACAAGTAGTTCCCAATCCCTCAAACCCAATCGCCCCGAAAGAGATGATTCAGACGGATGCCGCGATGATGCTCCAGCACTCCACGGGTAGCCACCCACGGGTACTCGGGCTGGACACCCGCCGCAAGAGGGAGAGGAAGCAGTGGACCTGATCAAGTTGACCGCGTTCCAGAACGTGCCCCCCACCGAGATGCGAAACTGGGGCTACCATCCCAGGAAGACAGTGAGGGACGCCAACCAGGTTGACGACCGCCTGCATGAGCTGGTAGAGGAAGGGCTCCTCAAAGACGATCCGGTCGCCTGCTAGGTAGAGCACCAAGTTCTCCCGCTCAAAGAGCGAGTGCACAAGATGTGCTACATGGGTAGGGCCCGCGACTGTACCCGGACGACCACCTTCCAGCTCACCAAGGCGAAGGTGGCGATCTGGGCCAAGTCCATCCTTAGGGCTACGCTCTCGGAGACCTGGTCCTTGGATTTTCAGCCCTTTCCGAGAATATTTCCTTAAGAACTTTTCTGAAATAGAAAAATAGCAGAAAACAGGAACTGGCGTAGGGCATCTTATTAAGAGGTTAGTCTGTGAAAACATCCATAAAACGAAAGAAAACATGTGAAAAACAAAAGGTATTGGGTAGAAATCAAGCATGGAGCATCAAAAAAATTAGATGCGTTTGCAATGTATCAGCATCCCCAAGCGTAACTCATGCTCATCCCCGAGTAGGTAAGTGATAACAAAATAATTTTCTAGGTGAAATGAAGCCAAAACAAATCTTGATCAATGTTATGTAAAAGCATTGCAAGCTGAGATCAAAGTACTTTAACAAAGGCATTATAAATATTATTTAAACTAATGTAAACTTAGCAACTATGTGGTGACTAGATGCAAATAATTTGAGAGCAAGCAATACCACAGTCATGAATCAATCAATAATAAATTTTGGGACTATGCACATTATAATCACAATCAAAACTATGCTCTCTTCTCTGGTGCATAAACTAAGAAGATGAAGACTCGGCATAAAAGTAAAAGAAAGGCCCTTCACAGAGGGAAGCATGGATTACTCATGTGCTAGATTTTTTATTTCATAAACAGAGGAATTGAAAACAATTTTGAGAGATGAATATTTCGATGTTAACGCATGGTAATAAAAAAACTTATCATAATCCATGTCATGCAATGTTTTTGGAATTTTGACAGACGTTTCCATTAGCATTTTTGTCTTTTGGGTTTGCACCCCCCCCACACACACACACACACCACCATTCCTTTCACAAACCAGAGCTAGCCGTATTCACGGGTTCCCACCAGCCTTCATCAAACCATGGGGTAGTGCCTTTTTATAATTTGAGTTCATATTATTTTGCACCAACTCTCTGCAATTTTAGATGAGCACAAATTCCATACTCATCGGGTAAAATAAGGGAGAAGAACTTTGCTTGACATAAACCATAATAAAATTTAAACTACTTCCTCATGAGCTAAAACAGGAACACAAAACAGGTTAATAATTTTGAAGTTTTAAAGGTAGCACATGAGAAATTTACTTGGAGTGGCGGTGAGATACCACATATAGGTAATTATGGTGGACACATTTGGCAAACTTTGGTTTTAGGGAGTTGGATGCACGAGTAGAGCTCATACTCAGTAAATGTGAAGGCTAGCAAAAGACTGGGAGGGACCAGCTAAGAGATCAATAACAGCCATAATCATGCATAGCGGAAAAACATTACTAATCAAAGCATGAAGTGATATTACAAGTAAAAAACTAAATGATCATCGAGGCTAGATGCGACTTTGTTTTCTTCATAACATGGTGTGAGCATGCGCCAATTCAATCTATATAAATCTTTCAAAGGAGAAATACCACAATACCATGCTTCAATATGAGGAAACAATACATGATTAATTTCAATGGCACATTAAGCACTCTCAGCTATTTGAGACTAGTCATGATGCATCATATAGTTTGATGTTTATTTGAGACTATTCATGACCTAAGCACACAATTAAAATAACATCTATCATGACATGCCAAAGCCTAAGCCACAGTCAAAACAAGCTTCCTGTTGCACCACTATAAGCATGAAACAATTTACTCTTCTCCAACATTAATCAACGCATTTGAAACAACTCTCAACTCAAATAAACATCAAAGACCAGAGAGATAGTCATATAAAACTAAAGCAAACCCACAAGATCTGAACAAAATTAGAGTGAAAAACAAGAGTTAAACGCAATACTAGCAAAAACTAAACTCTCATAGAACATTAAGAGTGAAAACTAGAGTGTCTAGGCACTAAAAACGGAGCGTGTCCCCTCCTAAATAAAAGTGCTAGGATCCAACCAAAAGCTATAGACAAAAAAAGCAAAATAAAATGACGCTCCAAGAATAACACATATCATGTGAAGCACTAAAAATATAGTTGTGTCTTCCGGCATCTTCAGAACCTCCTCTTTTAGGAAGAAGGTCCCAATAGACACCATCCCTGCAATCTTGGTGGTGTATCCCTTGACGGAGTCGAACAACTCCTCCAAGCATTTATAGGAGAGGGACAAAGGATGTCGGTTGCCAGACGCCAGGATTCGGCGTCCACGTAATGACATCGAAGAAGGCCAAGAGCCATCTTCGCTCCACCACAGGCAGCGGAATGCAGGAGACTGTCATGTGCCTCAACGGTGATGTCCACAGCATCCGGAAGCTCTGTTACTCGCTCCAATGTCTTCTCGTCGAGAAATTTAGCAACAAACCTCTCCCCGGCTGCGCGGATGCCTACAAGGTAGGCGGAGAAAGCCCGGATATTGTCAATCTTGGACTTGGTATTGTCCTCCTCCTCTGTGGAAAAAAGAACCTTGTTGTTAGCGAACACAGCAGAAGAAAAAGAGCTACAAAGCCATAAGGAAGAAGTTTAAAAGAAAACTTACCATGAAGCTCGGTATCCAGGACCTTGAGGTCATCCAAGGCTTCTCCCAACTTCTTCTGGAGATCCTGGATGGCGTCCACGTGCCTGGCAGCCTATGAAGCTTGCTCTGCCATTTTGCACTCCGCCTCGCGAAGGAACTTTTGGCAAAGCAATCCTTGTAGGGTTTCTCCAAATCCTTCGCAAGGCGAAGGTTCTCAAGCGCAACCCTTGGGCATTGCTAGAGCTTGCGAGAGCCTCCTTGGCAGTTTCAATAATGGCTGAACAGGGAAAGGAAGGGAAAAAACTCGGATTTGAAGAAAAGTCGAATGACGAAAATAAAAATCCAAAGGCAGAAAGACGGAAAACTAACCTTGGTTATTTGCCATCTCCACCTGAAGATCGGTGTATGGCTGGTTCTTGTCCTTCAACAGGCCAACCAACTTCCGCATCTTCTTATTGCTTTCCGTCAAACCAGAAAACACTTCCGTGTTTGCTTGCTCCATCGTCTTCTAGGGCATAAGGCAAGAAAAACACAGAGAAGCAAAATCAAAATCCTTGAGAAACTATGAATAATCATCCGAAAAAAATATCAAAAAATTACTCGGGGGCTAGGGATAAGGATATTACCATGTTCGTACGACCGACGCGTCCCAACACTTCAAGGAAATCCTTGCTATAGCGATGGAACTGGGTTTCCAAGAAGCCAAACCCCTCGTCCATCACTTTTTCTGGGCGGAAGGTGAAGCCCTCCTAATAGATGTACGAGCTGGTTGGCACCTTGCTAGCCTTTGGAAGTAGGGAAGGCACAAGAATGTGTTCAAACCCTTCAATGACCCTGTCATTCTCGTCGAAAACTTCTTTCTTAATCTTCCGGCATGGGAACTCCCCAGAAGCTAGAAGTTTTGTCGTCTTCTCGCCTTGACGACCAGGGCTCTTATGAGATGCCTCCACCCTTGCCAAGCCCTCTACATCAGAGGCCTCTGGCTGGCTGGGCTCAACCTCCATTGGATCAACATAAGGCCCCTGTTCAAGGACAACAGGGACCTACTCGGAAGATTTCTTCTTCCGGCCAGAAACTATCTTCTTCCGCTCTTTCAGAGAAATGGGCTGAAGAATCAAAAGAAAAGGAGGAAGCCATAAGGAAAATGGCGGAAAAAAAAGAGCAAATGAAGCAAAAGCTGGATGGCAAAAAAGTAAAGGGCCGAATGAATAGCAAAACTTAGAAGATTTGACGCTGGCTCCTTCCAGGTTTATAACCTGGGAACCTTCCGGGATGCTGTGTGATTGCTTGCGGGTATCCTTGGGGGGCTCGAGGACGTCGGATGACGCTTTCTCCTTCCGCTTTTTCTTTGCCACCAAATATCCTGGAGAGGAAAGATGTTCGTCCAGAATATCGGCAAACTACAGAACAAATTTGGCAAACGCATCTTAATCATGAAAAATAGCCAAAGGAAATGCAAAGGGAAAAAATAAAAAGAGAGAACACTTACGGCGGGTGGCGGATTTCTCGCTGAATACATGGGCACCAGTTCGCTGTACTGACCTCGGACGCTAATGAGGAGATTGATGGCTTGCTTGAGCTCCGACAACTCCATCTGCATCGGCGTGCAGCAAAGAGGATCCCACGTCCCCGCGTAATGGCACATCAGTTTTATTTCGCGATGCGCGAGGGGCTAGATCCTACGACGGAACCAACAAACCACAGTATCTGCTCCGCTGAGTTCGGGTTCCGTCATTTTATGTTTGGTGATCCGCCGTTTTATCTTCTCCAAGTTTGCCGGATGCGTCCGGATGGCGTCCTCCTTCCAGCTATATCTTGGGGAAGCCACGCTGTGGACAAATGACGGAAGGCCTGCCGCTCTCTTTGGGAAGGGCACGTCTTGCACGTAAAAGAACTTGGACAACCAAAATTCTATAGACTCGAACTTTGGAACTTTGGGAACCAAAGTTCCCTCTTCTCGCAAAGGTTGAGATTGATTGTTCCAGAAACCTTCAATCCCCCTTGACCGTCTAGCTCTCTCCTCACATAAAAACAATATTTAAAGAGATCTAGGCTGGGGGCTATTCCTAAATAGCGCTCAAAGAGGGCCTGGAAGGCGGAAATGTAGAGGATGGCATTTGGTGTCAAGTTATGAGGCTGAACGTCGTAATACTCTAAAAGAGAAAGAAAAAAAACACAGACGGAGGGAAGCCTAACCCGCGTTGGAGGTGGCACAACAGAACAATGCGGTCGCTGTCCCATGGCTTCGGCTCAGAGTCGCCTTCCGCGCTCGACCATTTCTTCCTTGGGAGGAAGCCTTTGTCCTCGTACCACTGGAGCTCCGCCGTTGTGACGGAGCTGGGGAGCCAGTACCCATTGGCACTTTCTTCTTCGGCTCCGTCGACATCGTCGTCCCTGCCAGCGTCGACCTCCACGGAGGAGGCGTCATCCGCCGCCTTCGTTTTCCCCTTCGCGGCTGCAGATGCAGTGGGGGCTGGTGGGGAATCTGCGGCGCCTTCGGCCAGAGGATAGGCCGTAGGCGATTCGGGAGAGGGGGGCGAGACGTGTGCCTCGCCAGAAGCCGCCAAAATGGAGATCTCCGGAGTCCATTCCACTGCCTGTGCCGTTGGAGTTTCTTTCGATTGATGGAGATGTGCGTGTTTCTCTCTGTGCAGGAGGTGAGCTCGAGCGCATGGAAGATGGAATCGAATGGAAGTGAGTGGATAAGAAGAGGAAAAGGGGTGCGCCCTCGAGAGTTTTTATAGCCCTGGATGGCTACCTCGGCCCTAACGGTCGCATTTCTTAGATGTGTGTCGTGTGGCAGGGTTTGACCGAGTGTCACGCTTGTGACTGTTGCTACTTGAGGCGTCTTCTCGATTACTGCGCCAATATTGGCGGAGTCATCATTACCTGCCGTTTATGAAAGTGTTAATGCTCCTATGATTGTGCCGCTTAGACTGGGCCGGTTAGTTCATTCCACCTGGAATAGAAATGCACGTCCGAGAAAAAGCTTAATTGAGAAAATCCGTCTTATCTGCTGAATGACGGACCACGTTCGAGTTCAACGTGAATAAAGGAGGAGATTCAGGAACCAGCTTCCGCCTTTGAGCTTCCACGGAAAACAATGGCGGGGATAAGTTCCTAAGCCTCCCGGGGGCTACTGTCCGAGATATCCGAAAAGGGGTATCTACCGGCATCTAGAAGCCAGACCAAAGGGGCAGGCCCAAAGCGAGAAGGCCCGAGAGGGACAAAGCGCAGGGATGCATCCGTAATGATGGCCACACGCCCATCTGGCTATGAAGATGCAGATGACCGTAGATTGTAGGGTTAGTCAAATGTACGGTTGATGTTCCTGTATGGCCCGATCCGGCTATCTATATAAATCCTGACGGGATAAACCCTAGGGCAGATTTAGCCGCATAATCAATCTGCCTAGGTACTTGTAACTTGTGCCCGGCGACCGCCGTCATAGTTGATTTGCAGGAAGTAGGGATCCTCTCCGGCTAACCTGAACCTGGGTAAACACCGTGTCCTCGTTGTAAAGCACTCCCCAACGTTAGTCTTCCCCCACGGTTCTTCCCTCTGAGATGGCTCCCCCTTCCATGATCCCTGATCATGGAACAAGTTAATATTATTTTGAAAGAAGCTTGATATTTTTGTTGATGAAGAAGAGGATGCCTTGGGAATCCCCAAGCAATGACGGCATGTACTTATTGGATGAGTCTTTGGGTTACAGGGGAATCCCCAAGCTTGAGATTTTGTCCATCCTTCATCTCATCACATCATACTTCTCTCCCTACACTTGGAAACTTCCTCCACCTAAAACTTCTCACAATCTTCATTAGCAACGTTAGTGTAATCAAAATAATAAATCAACTTGGTTCAGTTTCAACACAAGTCTAACACTCCATTTAAAACATTTTCTACTATCACAACTTCTGTTAAATCTCTTCCCCTCAAAAGAATACCAAAATAAATGGATTAAGACGTAAATGCAAATATTGGCAGAAATGTGTCAAAACAATACAAAATATGATTTTTTTAGAAACTCTTCTGTTTCTCAAATCAAAAAGTGGGAAACTAATGAAAGTCAGATAACAACCCGGGGCATGTGTCTATTTGTTTTAAAAGAAGTAATACGTTATGGCTGAGAGAAGTAATTATTTTGGTAACAGCCCTGAAATTTGTTTCGGAACAACAAACTTCCCCAAATCACACTACCTCCCTATTAGAGGTTACTCTTGGTAGAAAACGAAATAAAAAGTATAAGGAGCGGTTGCTACAGTTGATATGGGGTGACCCGATCTTCTCAATGAGCTCTCTCTAAAATTAGTGTGAATGTTTTGTGGATGATAGATAACTAGAGCTACACTAAGAACTCTCCTTGGATAATCCCTATCGCAAGTGCAACAACAATCAAACCCTTTGGATATTATCAGCTACACACTCTTGTACAAGCAATCAAAGATCACGAGTGGTCCTATATCCCCATATTCCTAGTAGAACAACAAGATATCACACAACTTTGCAAAGGTATACTTCAAGATGAATGCTTAGCAGCAATACAATCTAGAGGCTAGGGTTTCTTTGGTTTAAACTTGTTCTACTTTTCCACATGCAGGTGGGGACTATTGAAGAGAGGGGGTGGGTACACAAGGTTCCTTGCGCAAGCACTCCTACTCCAACCTGACTATGACTCCTACTAGGAGTAGGAAGTGGATACAAACCGACCCTATGGGGTTCGGCCATGTATGGACATGCAGGTCCATGCCCTTAAGGAATAGGACTTCTCTATATGGCACATTGATCTTCATTGGGGTGACCTCCTCGTGTTTCCTTAATTTCTCATTGGTGGAAAACATTCTTGGACTTGTTTTCCACACTTGTACAATTGTTTTCTCCACTTGTATATTTGTTTTTGCACACTTGTATTGTTGTTTTCTCCACTTGTACTCTTATTTTCCAGCATCTCCATCTTGTTTTCCAGCTCCTCCTTGTTGTTTTCCGCCTCCATGTTTGTCGTATGCTGAAACTAAAAGTAGTAATGATAAAAGTGATGCTTCTGATGAAGAAGAACCGGTAGCTGAAGCTGAAAAGTAAACTAAAACTGCAAAGTATACTAAGGATTATTTCATTGCCAATAAACATGGTAAAGAAAGAGAGCCTTGGGTACAAAAGCAATGCATTTTCCTAATAAGAAACATAAATCAAAGGAAGAAGAACATTATAACAAGTTTTGTGAGTGGATGAAACCTCTGTTTTTGCAAATCCCTTTGACTGATGCTATTAAATTGCCTCCTTATTCTAAATATATGAAAGATATTGTCTCCAAAAAAAGGAAAATTCCTAATGAGGAAATTTCCACTATGCTTTCTAATTATTGTTTCAATGGCAAGGTTTCAAAGAAGCTTGGAGATCCTGGTATTCCTACTATCCCTTGTTCTATTAAAAATAATTATGTTAGAACTGCTTTACGTGACTTGGGAGCTGGAGTTAGTGTTATGCCTTTCCCTCTTTATAAGAGAATCTCTCTTGAAAAATTGGTACATACTGATATATCTTTGCAAATGGTTGATAAATCTACTACTATTCCTTTTGGTATATCTGAGAATGTTCATGTTCAAGTTGCAACTAATTGTTTGATATTAACTGACTTTGTTGTGTTGGAAATGTCTGAAGATGATAATATGGCTATTATTCTTGGAGAACTTTTCTTAATACTGCCGGGGCTGTTATTAATTGCAATCAAGGATTATTATGCAGTGCCTAACTATGTTCATGCATTGCTAGTATGGACGGTAATTAGATTTTGAATGCCATTTTTACACATGATTGCAATGACACATTCTATTTTATTTTAAACGATCTCACTCATGAAAATTGACATTAGTTTTGTCTCATTACAACATTAGGAAGGCATGAAGTGATAAGCAATAATTTTTTCCGAAAGGTTATAATAAAAAAATTGCCCTTTGGATTTGATTGTGATCTATATAAAATGGCTAAGATATAATCCTCCTAAATACAATCTCATAGATATAATGAGAAAATTGAAATTCGGTAGTGCTGTTGTCATTCCTTTGAATAAAAACTATTAAGGTGTGTGTTGTGGATACATAAGAAATATATTATATTTGAACTATTCTACAGATAATGTCAATTTTGGTATTGATATATCCCCTGTGGTACCATAGTCTCCCAATGCAATAACATGCCTCACTACTGACTATTGAGCCTCCACCTTGATGCACAAATTGCACCAGATCTCTTATCTTCCTTCTGAAACCTGTTGTGGATGACGGTATCATCGATCTAAAATCTGATTATATTCATCAAATATAGTTCACCTCCCAACACTAACTCATCGGGTTAGATAGCGGCTTCCATGTCTCATCAGATCCTCCTCCTAAGGAAGCTTGAATAAATATATTTTTAACATATATATAACCAAAGACATATGAAGTAATCTATCAGTTGTTCGACTTCAAGCCTTCAATTTTCAACCATTGTTCATCATGTATGAGTATCTCTCGAGTTGTTTACCAGTATATGATTGGGATAAAGGATGCATGGTTTCATTTGTGTACCCATAAAATGCAGCAAATATAGACTTGTGTGGCTATCATGAGGAACAACGTGTCTAAATACCACATCCCCCTTTGAAAGCGACGATGGAAAAATATTTGTTGGTCAACATGTGAATCCCCATCATAATATATAATATACAAACACCACATCTCCAAGTCTTTCTAAGATCCGTAAAAATTATTGAGAAGATTTTATTTAAAAACAACTGTTTGAAAAGACATAGTTTTACCAAATAATACTATCTCTTTTTCAGTCGTTAATGTTCCTCATGATATCAATACATGCATAACTCCCCTACATTTTTGATACCAAAAATCCAGCATAACTAAAATTCTTTTAACATAAACAGCAATACATATATACACCTTGTTTGATTTGCGCAACAACGTGCAGGGAATCCTTCTATTGGTTTTTACAGAAATATCCGTTCTATTGATTTTTGAGATAACTATTTGTTCTTGTGATTTTCAAATAGACTGTTTATTTTTTCCTCTTTCCTGGCGCTTTTGGATAACTGTCTTAGATATCTTGTCTCCAATAGTAAAATCTGTAGGGCAAAATTCAAATTTTTGAAAAAAAATCTGGTCTAGTGAATGTTGAGTGCTCCTATTGGTCATTATGAATTTTAAATATACCTATTGGTCATTATGAATTTAAAAATATAGACTACATAAATCTGAGAAGAGGAAGTACGTAGATCCATCTAATTTTTCTGATAAACTGTTCATATATGCTAGCAGTTCCTACCCTTTGCCACCATGTTTGACGATTTATTTTCTTGCAACTATCAGACTATCACGTTAAGGTAGCTTTTTTTCTTGCAGCCATAATGTTCCATCATCTAAGGTAGCCAATCTCGTACACTTTTGACACAACCTTCAAGCAAGTTTTTTTTTACTTGCACGCGGTGACGTCCTAACTAAGATAATTTGCCACCATGTTTAAGCAAGGCTTTTTTTTACTTGCAACCATCACTTTCCAAGGATAATAGCCACGTCTGGTACAAAAAGTCAAACATTAAACGGATCAATCGTGTGTTACGTAACTATTAACTTTTTATACAATCTCGACCATATATTTTAGATCTAAGTGACAAAAATAATTTAGATGATGTGGATCGACGTGGTGTCTCTGTTGGAGCTCCCACTCATTTTAGACCTAAGTGCCAAAAATAATTGTGCGTGCAACGTCTTCACATTATTTAATTTTTGTCAAACAATAATATGTTCATAAACATATTTTTGTGTGTATGAATTTAATCTTGTACTTTTTGTTGAGAATGAAACTACTTTGTTTCTTTCAGAGTACTTCAATTGTAGTATAGGTGGAAGTTTTGGAGCGTAGGCACATCTGAATTAAAATCACCAGCCAGAAGAAAAATAGGAGACGGGACCCCAAGGAATCATGCATTATTTGTTAGGATGCTAAATTCGATTTAAAATTTAAAAGAATTCTAAAAATATCATGCATGTAGATAATATATATATATTTAGGTCCGAAGTTTGATACTCAAATACAACTATTTATGACCCGTACAAAAATAAAAAATTGCATGCTGCATACTAAGCTCCAACATTTTTAACTTATCCTAGTAACTTGTCGACTCACGTGGATCTCGAAACAAAACAGATGGCTTAGATGTTCGGATACATAGTGGTAACGCCCAGAGATAATTCAAAAAATAGTAGTCCCTCCGTCCCAAATTAATTGTCGCAAAGTTCGATAAAAAATAGATGTATCTAACACTAAATTATGTCTAGATACATCCACTTTTTTCAAACTTTGTGACAATTAGTTTGAGACGGAGGGAGTATATTGTTTCGTGAGGAAATAACAGGTTACGTGTCTCCATTTCTCGCCATGAACACTTATTCTTTCTGTAGTTTTTTTTTACCGAATACAACCATGTGTCCTTGCAGTTTGAATGTTTTACGCTTTATCGATTGATTTGCACTGCCAGGGAAATGTTCCTCTGTAGCACCAGATTTATCCTCGAACTCATTGAATGTGTTACCAAACAAATCTCATTGTAGAAAAATATGTGTACACTCACAGAATATTTTGGGTTATGTAACAGATGGAAGAATATTAGCTAATTAAAAACTCTCACACGATGTTTTGATTAGGCACAAGTGATGTGTACGATATATTTTCTAAATTTACAGTCTGTATTTGGAGAGACTATAAACTTTTAACAAAGTGATATTTCGTAGCAGATTATGCACTTTTCCTCACCATTTGAGTTTCATTTTTTTTGTATTACTTCTGTCGCGGGACCTAAGGCGAGCAAGGTTTTTGGATGACTTTCTTAACTGCCCCTGAACTGAAATAAGCATCATTGATTGTTCATCTAGGTGTATTTAGGTTAAATGCCACCATTCATCAAGCGCCCTTGAATGGGGTACTTTCATTTTGAGTTTTCATCTTAATTCATGTCAAACACCTCTAATGCCTTGAATGGGCCAAACACCCGATATTTATCATCCTTGGAGATTAAGCTATTTCCCATTGTTTGGCCATGTTTCCCGTGGCACTGTAACTGTAGACTTTAAACAACAATGGTCAATCAATTCCTCTAACTTCTTGTGAAATAGGATATAGTAAGAACTAAACCAATGATATATTTGCTAACTCGCATAAAAATTATGATTTAATACGGTAAACGACTGAAATGATTATCGATAAAAGGGAACATACCAAAGTACTGTATAGGACCCTACCAAAGTAGTTCTTGTTGCGTAGATTGGAAGGCAATTTTTTCTTCCATGCATATATATGTTTCATAGTTGATACTACAAAGTTAAACTGATCCTTCAATGATAACTGGGGTAGGTTCAGTCATAGGCTCTATATCCACAAATGTTTGGTCTAACACAACAAACACTATTTCACCGTTACAATGTTTTAGTGAGGTATCGAAGGAAAAGCTTCTTATTCGATGAGGAGCATGATATGGTACATGACAGATTGTGTGATCCCAATAACTTTGAATATACCTGTAGAATGTTGGTAAATAGCCGGTTAGCAAATTAATTAAAAACGTCCTCATTCCCATATAGATGAAGGCCCATAAGCTTAAGAAAAACAAAAGGTGTTTCCATATGAATCCTGCAAAATATGCAGAGACAATTGTGTTGGTTACAAATCTATGGCAGAACCTCCATCATATATGTTTGACATAATATGAAGAGGCGACGAATTTTTTTTCAGCGAATCAACCGGGGTCAAAGAGCAATGAAACACACCAAGTGACTTCAGCTTTTTTCAAGGATAACCAATACACCTGTACGGATGGTGATTACAGGAGGTACGCTAATAGGGACTAACACTAATAGGATAAAACTTCAGTGTGAATTAAATGCAGTGTATAGTTCACAGAGCTCACTAATAGCAAAAGATGACTACGGAGAAGCATATTTGAGATGACGAAGAATTGTTGGACTTAAAGAACAATAATAAAATCAGCGGTCATGTCTCTTAATTTTGGCATCACAAAGATGTTAATCTTATTTGAATGATCCTTCTGGACCCAAAATATTCGTAGAGACATTAGGGACGACTCTGCATAGAAGAGTTAACTTCAATCATTGGCCTACAATTAAACCGAACATTAGGCCCATATTGTTTACTTCATTTGAGTGAAGTAGTTAAGTCTGACACTATATCTATACCAATTATAACTTTGTAGGAACACCAGTCGGAACAGTGTAGTTGAAGTTTATTTCATAGAAAAAAATACACATTAAGCCTTATAACTGACTGTTTGCCCGGGCTTGAATCTATTCGCGAGTCCGCTAATGATTTTAGGTCCTATATTCTAGAGTTTGTAGAATAGAGCGATTGGTATATGCAAGTTAGGAATTAGCTATACATGATTTTGATGGCATTTTGTCTACCTGCAAGTTCTATTGTCCATTAACTAGGAATTAGCTATACATGATTCGAATGTGGGCGTAAATTCTAGGCTTGTTATTACATATTAAGTCCATTAACTAACTGCATATATGTGGTACCATTTATGTTCTGCTTAAATTTTTGTATGCTATTTAAGCAAAGATTGATGTAATTAGTTTATCAATGGCATGGTTATTTCATTTAAACTAGTGTTAGTACGTGCATTTTAAAAATGACCTAGAATTAGAGTGTGGTGCTAACTTTTATTTCATTTCTAATTTGAAGCATTCCGATGACGGCGTATCATCTGACAAGGAGTCCCGCGATTCTAAGAGCAGACATGTTCTTAGGAAGCTGCAGAATGGGCAGATTAGGTACCGTCGTCGCGTCGGCATGCTGTTCTGCCCCTTCTGCTGCAGGAACATTGACACGAGCATCGTCAGCATGATCCAGCATGCCAGCGGCATTAGACATGGCTCGGAAAACTGCGTGCCCTCTGTTAGGGCCAAGCACGCTGCCTACGGTGTGTTCCTAAAGAAGTTGCTCGCGCGCAATATCCGCTTAGCGCTCGCGCATCTCCATCTGAACCCAATCACGAGGACAGGAATCCTTGGAGGAGCCAGTAATGTTATCTCTTGTGCCGAATGCATGAAATTAATTTGAATAGTTGTGCTACTAGCTAATGTTCTGGTTTGAACAAGTAGTTTATGTAAGAACTTTATTAGTATTCTGGAAGAATTCCTCATGTGTGTAAGAATTTAAGATCATATTTTTAGGATGCCTAAATATGATATAACTTTGTAATAAGTGGATGTGTCACGTACATTTAGTACTCGATCATACCCAGTAAGCCAATTATTGTCGAAAACTCGTTGATCTGATGGATCAATGGTTTTTAATTCTTCATTTAATTAGTAGAAAATAAATAACTAATGGTAAGAATGCAATCTTTTTCGTATTAGCAAAGATTTACATTTGAAAAACCTTCAATTTATGGGACATAATGCCACAATTAGCAGCTACAGCCCATTGTACCCTAATTAACACATAGACCCTCAATTTTTAAAAATTCACATCCAAACCTAACATCTGTGCACCTAAATTACGACCGCTAACAGCCGCTCGTGCGGTAAAAAACGAAACAGTCTCACACGGAGTCCCACTCGACAGCGTCACAGCCGCGCGCGCTAAATCTTCACTGAAACAAACTCACACGGGGTCCTACTCGTCAGAGTCACAGGCCTCCGCGCTCCCTCGCCCACTCTCGGCTACTTCACCATTGAAAGGGATCACTCTGCCCCCTCCCCAAAAAACCCAGTGCCTCCACTTCGCCCACTGCACGGCGGCTATTACGGTGGCGCCCTCCCTAGCTTCCCCGTCCTCACCGACGTCCTCAACCAATGGCTGGTAAGTGCTGTTTTCCTCCCTTCCCTTCCTCAACCAAACGATTCGATCTAGTTTAGATAGCAGCGGATCTAGGTTAGATGTCGACGGCTCTAGGTTAGATGCCGGCGGCCATCATCGTTGACGTGTTTTAGGTCACCACCAGCCATGGATTTAGCTCACGCTACCGTCACAGGTATCTCGAAGATTGCTTCCCCCACCCATATGGAGATCCACATGAACAAGGCATTGGAGCTCGCAAGACCCCTGTTCTTCAGATCCCAAGGTAAATACTAGCATATAAATTAGTATCTCATTTCGCCTTCGTAGCTACTTGTTTGATTTTTCTTCTTTTCGTATTTGGCTGTAGCACTCTAGTCGAGGCTGTAGCTTCTGCACCATGCCTCCTTATCCTTATGAAACTCGTAACTGGATGGAGGTGCGTAGCATTTTGGTTAATGGAGTTGGTAAAATTCCAACTCGGGAGGTAAATGTTCTACGATCTCATTAATTTTGTTTTGTGCTTATCAGTATGAGGCCACTTTTCTTGTTTTCCATTGCTAAACATATGTGCTTGATACATGTGCCAATGATTAAACTGTGCACTCGATCTTGATGAGATCGTCGAGCATTTTACCTAGTGTTGTGTACAACCACATTGGTTTTGCATCTTCCTTGGTAAAATGTTCGATGATCTCATTAATTTTGTTTTGTGCTTATTAGTATGAGGTTACTTTTCTTGTTTTCCATTGCTAAACATCTGTGCTCTATACGTGTGCCAATGATTAAACTATGCACTCGATCTTGTTGAGATCATCGAGCATTTTACCTAGTGCTGTGTACACCCACATTGGTTTTGCATCTTCCTTGGTAAAATGTTCTACAATCTCATTAATTTTGTTTTGTGCTTATTAGTATGAGGCTACTTTTCTTGTTTTCCATTGCTAAACATTTGTGCTTGATACATGTGCCAATGATTAAAGTGTGCAGTCGATCTTGATGAGATCATCGAGCATTTACCTAGTGTTGTGTACAGCCACATTGGTTCTGCATCTTCCTTGGTAAATGTTCGATGATCTCATTAATTTTGTTTTGTGCTTATTAGTATGAGGCTACTTTTCTTGCTTTCCATTGCTTTTGGATCCATAGGAATGCTTTTGGATCCATAGGAATGCCTTTGGAATGTTCGATGATCCATAGGATTCTTTCCTAAGGAATGCCTTTGGATGAAAGGAATGACACCTACAAAATTCCTATGGATTGTATTTCTACACCCAATTCAGGAATTTCAACATCCACTCTAACATATTTTTTAAACTCACTCGCGTAGGATCGAGGCAAGTTTCATGTGGTTCTATCCAAATGACTGTTTGGACAGTTTTCCTCTATTTTGTAATCCTATGTTTTGCACCTACAATCCTGTCAAAGTCCTATGTTTTCTCGGTTCCTCTATTTTGTAATCCTATGATCCAAAGAAGCCCTTATATGTGTGCCAATGATTAAACTGTCTCTGCCAATGATTAATATGCAGCAATGTGTCTAGCAGTTTAGCTACTATAGCGAATAGCATGCAGAACAAGTTCAGTTGTGCCTCATTTTACTATAGTAGGTAAATCTGTCAGAATTATTGCGTGTCATTTGTATGTATCATGGTTGGCAATGAGGCTCACTATTACATTTTTATTTGTTTTGTTGCATGTGCCAATGATTAGACTGTGCTGATGGTTGGCCTTGTACACTACCAAATTCCGCGCGGTCTGTGACGTTTCAATACTGTTGCGAATGGGCGACGGTTTACGCGACGGAGTGAGAACGTTCCTGATCGACTGTCACAGATGATTCTGCGACGATTAAATGAACACTAATCCGTCGCGAGCTACTAGCCGGCCCAGCACAAGACCCAACATGGAGCGACGTTTTTTTTTCGTCGCAATGTGTGTACACGTGGCATCGTTTTCCCGTTACCCATTACTGACGTCACTTCTCCCGTTTCTGACGTTATCATCGTCTTAACATTTTAAAAACGTTGCGATTGGAACTACCGTTACCTCCATTAATGACATCATAATATGTACGACGTTTATTTTCTCGTCGCGGGTACAAGCAGTATAAGGTGCCACGTGTCTCTCTCATAATGTTCCACGTATACGCTTATTCCCGACGAATTTATAACGTTGACCGACGGTGTGACGTTTTAGTTCGTCGTAAGACGTCACGAATCATGAGCCAGCACGTGTACCAACACGGCATGTCCATGTTGAAACGTTTCCATGACGTGTTTATTTCGTCGCGATTTCATCCAATAAGGTGTCGCCTCATGGACCTACCATATAGTACCACGTGTCCTCGTATTCATAAGCTTGGAAAATAGCTCGCCAGCAAACGCAGTCTAATACAGTTCAACAGACAACAAGCGGTTTCACAAAGGGCTACTCAGTTCCATATCTCGGATGAACTTGAGCCAACATGCCACCAATAAGGGTTTTGTACATTTCTTGACTCTTCTCCATACCTTTGTGTTCCTCCGTCATACGCAGCAATTCTTGTTGATGCTTCATACTATCTGCATCAGCTTGTTCCTTGGCCTGCTTCAACTCATCAACTACAGACTGCAGGTCCTGCCTCTGTTTTCTCTTAGAATCAAGTTGAAGGTGAAGCTGAGACTTTGTTGCTCTTGCACTGGTTGTGAACCCACCTATGGTATTCAGAAACGAAGACTTTAGACGGTTCTTGGTCAGCACGGCAACGACAGCTTCGGTGGCAGAAAGAGGTTCCTTGACAGCGCCATCTACTGAAGTACGTTCTAGCATATATAATTGCATTTCTTCCTATAAAGCATGTAAAAGCTTTAGATGAAATAGAAGCTGAACTAGCTTGTAAGAAACATTGATATCATGACAAGCTTGTACATAACAAAGATGCAAATAGCAGATGACAAGCAATTAAGCACGCATGACAAGCTTGTAAGAAACATAAATGAAAAACATCACATGACAGGCATGTAAGTAAACATGGCTGAAAATAGCAGACGACAAGCATGTACAGAACATAGATGAAAATAGCAGCTCACAAGGATAGATGAACTAGCACATGAAAAGCAAGCAGCATGCATGTGCATGAACTATGAGATGACAAGCATAGGTGAAATAGCAGGAGTTTGCATCAGAATTCACAAAGGGAAGCATCAGTACGCATCTAGAAGAATCTATTGAGGTAATTGTTGATCCCAGAGATAAACAGTATTCTGAGGGACTTACAATTGCTCTTTTCATGGGCGAAGAGAATCCACGTGTCTTGTTGTTGTGCGTAGATTTGAACAATTCAAAGGCATCTCCCCCCATGTTGCCGCAAACCTCGTAGCTACGAGAACCTGTGGCGCTATGGGACTGGACGGCCTGTCTGCTTTGCCTGGCTTTCATACAAGCCATCTACATAAACGAAGTATGAACTGATTAGACACAGTCCAGGTTATGGAATAGAAACAGTGGCAAGGTAGAGTGAACAAAGACAATACCTATTTCCTGACTGAGGGCCAGTTATCGACTAGTCTGCACCATTCTTCTTCGCTCATGTGCCCTACTACATCAGGAGGCATTCGTACAACTCTACTCTTGTCTCTAATGCTGTCAAAAAATTCTTGCTACAGAATATGGCGTCTTTGTCTTGTACAGTTCTTCAGATGCATCAGAAGAGGTTGACGAATAACATGGTCTCTGGGGTTCAGATGAAACTTTGACTGAAACAAAAGAAAGAGCACTTTTCAGTTATATGAACAGCAATGGAATGAACTGGAAGGTTGGGTTACAGAACTTAGAGACACATGGCCGTGGTTGGAGGAAAATATATCTTCCCTTCCCTTGTACTCTTTCCGATGGGGGAAGATAGGGATAGTGTGCTTCACAGCTAATGAACACGCAGTAGCATACATGGAAGCGACCTTTGGGTCCACTGGCCTTGTCTTTCCAAGAGGAATAACAATTCTGATCATGTTTCCTTTGGACATGTTTCTTCTCCTTCCAGCCGCACCACTCGAAACAATGTCTTCACATGGGTAATCTACAGAAATTGTGGCATTGCTAGAGTTAATATTCTGCATTTTGGATTTCCCTCCACACATGGCCCCTCGTAGAGCATGCAATATCTGTGATATGTCATCTTGCTCTTCGTTGCAGGCACCTTGCTCCTCGACTTGGGAACCTTGCCCCTCGCCTAGGAATGGTGGCAGCTCGCTTTGCACACCTGGCAGCTCACCGTAGGGAGGTACCTGCTCGCATTGGGTGGCTACCTCGTCAGCCTCCTCCTTCTGTTGGGCAGCTTCCAGCTGGCCATGGGCAAGTGTCTGCTCGCCTTGGAAGCTTCCTGCTGGCCTTGGGGAGCTGCCTCCTCGTCTTGGACCACTGGTCGCTTGAGTTCGTCATCTGCATACGGATGGACATGGGCAACTGCATGCTCGCGATGGGCCTTGACGCGCTTGCGTTTACAACCATGTCCACCAGGAGGCATCTTTGTCCTACCAGATGTACTCTTGACTTTAATGTTCCTAAGATGCACGGTTCATATGTACCAAATCAACTAGGATAGTAGAACAAAATACATGGCAGAATAGTAATTAAGCCAGCAGTTCCACACAACATAAGTACCTTTATTGTTTAGCTATCAAGGCATGCCTTATGTAGATGGTGGACATGGTATAAATGGAAATAAATAGCTTACAATATAAGTCTAGAATTGATGATTTTTGCGAATAAATGAAAATAAATAGCGCATACATGTTCTTTACAAATAGCCTTATCTTTCATTGGGATGTGACAACATAGAGTTAGAAAATCTTAGTGATGCAATTCGCTGTTTGACCATATCATATCAGTAATCTAATTTGTGGACCTAAGTATGATAGGATCGCAGGAGAAGTGATCTTAAGCTTTATACAAGCTCGAAAATAAGCAAACTCTGGCCAAAGGAACTTGACGGCTACCAGGCAGGCGAGGTGGCAGATCTTGAGGACGACCTGGACGGCGAGGTGGCAGATCTTGACGGCGACCTCGACGGCGAGGTATCAAATCTGGACGGCGAGGTGGCAGATCTGGATGGCATCCTGGACGGCGAGGTGGAAGCCCAGGAAGGCGAGCTGAGCGGCGGGGTGGACGACCGAGGACAGCAAGGTGGACGCCCGGGAAGGCAAGCTGCACGGCGAGGTGGAAGACCGGGGACAGCCATGTGGAAGCCCGGGAAGGCGAGCTACAGGGCGAGGTGGAAGGCCGGGGCAGAGTAGATGGGGTTTAGGAGGAAAGGGGGATTTCGAACAAGAAGAGGAGGGGAAATTTCGGCAAGGGGGCAGATAAGAGGGAGAGGTTCGAAATTTAGGGCGGCATAGGCGGCAAACTTTTTGGTCGATAATTTGGGTGGGCGGCGCGAAATTTTCTGCGCCCGCCAGATTTTGGTACATTGGCTGGAGAACATTGCTGGCCGTTGGATACATGATGGATGTCCTAAAAAGATAACCATTATTGAAATATGTTATTTAAGGATAATGGGAAGACATCTATAAATTACTGACATAAACTATTACTAATAATAAATAAATTACCCTACCATTGTCTTGGGTGTTCCTTGAGCCTAACCTAACACAACCAAACAGTTGGCTCCGCTTTGCTACCCCTTTTTCGGCTCACGTAGAGGGGCCAAAACGCCGGTTCCATCTTTTTTCCCAACGGGGCTATGGTTTCTCTGGAGAGTGGGCTCTGGAACGTCTGAATGCCACCACAACACATGGTATGCCATAACATGTCTGTTAGAGTGTGGCATGGGTCTTGTATGCCAAAGATTCCCTCGCTCTTTATGTTAGGGTTTCACCGGCGTCGAATTCTCTCTCGCGGGTTCCAGGACTGCTAAATGAGAGCCCGAAACTCCCGGGTCTAACGGAACTGGGGGAATCTTGACAAGAGGTGGGCACAACCATTTGTCTTGGGTATTCCTTGATCCTGACATAACACGACCAAGCAATTGGTTACACTTTGGTACCCCCTTTTGGCTCACGTAGAGGGGCCAGAATGACAGTTCCGTCTTTTTCCCCAGCGGGGCTATGGTTTCTCCGGAGTGGGGGGCTCCGGATCGTCTGAATGCCACCAAATGTCATGGTATGCCATACCATATTTGTTAGATTGTGGAATATAATGGGTCTTGGATGCCCAAGATTCCATCACTCTCTGTGTTAGGGCTTTACTGTCGTCGGATTCTCTCTAGCGGGTTCCAAGACTACTTAGAGCCCGAAACTCCCGGATTTGACGGAACTAGGGGGAATCTTGCCAAGAGATGTGGACCCTAACATTTTCTTTAGTGTTCCTTGGGCCTAACCTAACACAACCAAACAATTGGTTCCACTTTTCTACCCCCTTCTGGCTCACGTAGAGGGGCCAGAACGGTTGTTCCGCCTTTTTCCCCATCGGGGCTATGGTTTCTCCGGAGGGGGCTCCGGATCGTATGAATGCCACCAAATCCCATCGTATGACATACCATGTGTGTTAGAGTGTGTCATGGTCTTGGATACCCAATATTACCTTGCTCTCTTTGTTAGGGCTTCACCGGCGTCGGATTCTCTCTGGCGTGTACCATGACTACATAGAACCCGAAACTGCCAAATCTGACGGAACTGGGGGAATCTTGCCAAGAGGTGGGCCCTGTCATTTTCTTCGGTGTTCCTTGGTCCTAACCTAACACAACAAAGCAGTTAGTTCAATTCTCTTACCCCTTCCGGCTCACGTAAATGGGGCAGAACGACAGTTTCGTCTTTTTCCCCAGCGCGGCTATGGTTTATCCGGATAGGGGGCTCCCGATCGTCTGAATGGCACCAAATCCCATTGCACGCCATACCATGTGTGCTAGAGTGTGGCATGGGTATTGGATGCCAAGTATTCCCTCGCTCTCTGTGTTAGGATTTCACCGGTGTCGGATTCTCTCTCGCGGGTTCCAGGACTAATTAATGAGAGCCCGAAACTCCCGGGTGTGACAGAACAAGGGGAATCTTGCCAAGAGGTGGGCCCTAACATTCTCTTGGGTGTTCATTAGGCCTAACCTAACACAACCAAGCAGTTAGTTCCACTTTTCTACTCCCTTCCGGCTCATGTAGATGGGGCAGAACGACAATTTCGTCTTTTTCCCAGCGGGGCTATGGTTTATCCGTAGAAGGGGCTCCGGATCGTCTCAATGCCACCAAATCCCATTACACGCCACACCACGTGTGTTAGAGTGTGGCATGGTCTTGGATACCCGAGATTACCTCGCTCTCGGTGTTAGGGTTTCACCGGTGTCGGATTCTCTCTCGCGGATTCCAGGACTAATTAACGAGAGCTCGAAACCCCTGGGTGTGACGGAACTGGGGGAATCTTGCCAAAAGGTGTGCCCTACCATTCTATTGGGTGTTCCTTGGGCCTATCTAACACAACCAAACAGTTATTTCTACGTTGCTACCCCCTTCCGGCTCAAGTAGATGGGGCGACAGCTCCGTCTTTTTCCCCAGCGGGGCTATGGTTTCTCCGGAGAGGTGGGTCCAGATTGTCGGAATGCCACCAAATCCCATGGTATACCATACCATGTGTGTCAGAGTGTGTCATGGGCCTTGGATGCCCAAGATTCCCTCGCTCTCTGTGTAAGGGCTTCACCGGCGTCAGATTCTCTCTAGCGGGTTCCAAGACTACTTAGAGCCCGAAACTTCCGGATTGGACGGAACTAGGGGAATCTTGCCAAGAGGTGGACCATAACATTTTATTTGGTGTTCCTTGTGCCTAACCTAACACATCCAAACAGTTGGTTCCACTTTTCTACCCCCTTCCGGCTCACGTATAGGGGCCAGAACGGCAGTTCCGCCTTTTCCCCCAGCTGGGCTATGGTTTCTCCGGAGGGGGGCTCCGGATCGTATGAATGCCACTAAGTCCCATGGTATGACATACCATGTGTGTTAGAGCGTGGCATGGTATTATATACCCGAGATTACCTCTCTCTCTCTGTGTGTTAGGGCTTCACCGGCGTCGGATTCTCTCTAGCGTGTTCCAGGACTACTTAGAGCCCGAAACTCCCGGATCTGACGGAACTGGGGGAATATTTCCAAGATGTGGGCCCTACCATCGTATTGGGTGTTCCTTCGGCCTAACTTAACGCAAACAAGAAATTGGTTCCACTTTGCTACCCCCTTCCGGGTCACGTAGATGGGGCAGAACGACATTTCCGTCTTTTTCCCCAGCGGGGCTATGGTTTCTCCGGAGAGGTGGCTCCAGATCGTCTGAATGCCACCAAATCCCATGGTATACCATACCATGTGTGTTAGATTGTTTCATGGGTCTTGGATGCCCAAGAGTCCCTCGCTCTCTGTGTAAGGCAGACGCCGGCGTCGGATTCTCTCTAGCGGGTTCCAGGACTACTTAGAGCCCGAAACTCCCGGATTGGACGGAACTAGGGGAATCTTGCCAAGAGGTGGACCCTAACATTTTATTTTGTGTCCCTTGTGCCTAACCTAACAGAGGCAAACAGTTTGTTCCACTTTGCTACCCCCTTCCGGCTCACGTAGAGGGGCCAAAACAGCAGTTCCGCCTTTTTCCCCAGCGGGGGGCTAAGGTTTCTCCGGAGGGGGGCTCCGGATCGTATGAATGCCACCAAATCCCGTGGTATGACATACCATGTGTGTTAGAGTGTCATGGTCTTGGATACCCGAGATTACCTCACTCTCTGTGTTAGGGTTTCACCGGTGTCGGATTCTCTCTCGCGGGTTCCAGGACTAATTAATGAGAGCCCGAAACTCCCGGGTGTGACAGAACTGGGGGAATCTTGCCAAGAGGTGGGCCCTAAAGTTCTCTTGGGTGTTCCTTGGGCCTAACCTAACACAACCAAGCAGTTAGTTCCACTTTGCTAGCCCCTTCCGACTCTCGTAGATGGGGCAGAACGACAGTTCCGTGTTTTTCTCCAGCGGGGCTATGGTTCCTCCGGAGGGGGCTCCGGATCGTCTGAATGCCACCAAATCCCATGGTACGTATACATACCATGTGTGTTAGAGTGTGTCATGGGTCTGGGATTCCCAAGAGTCCCTCGCTCTCTGTGTTAGGGATTCACCAGCGTCAGATTCTCTCTAGCTGGTTCTAGGACTACTTAGAGCCCGAAACTCCCGGATTTGACGGAACTAGGGTGAATATTTCCAAGAGGTGGACCCTAACATTTTCTTTGGTGTTCCTTGTGCCTAACCTAACACAACCAAACAGTTGGTTCCACTTTGCTACACCCTTCCGACTAACGTAGAGGGGCCAGAACGGCAGTTCCGCCTTTTTCCCCAGCGGGGGGCTATGGTTTCTCGGAGGTCGGCTGCGGATCGTATGAATGCCACAAAATCCCATGGTATGACATACTATGTGTGTTACAGTGTCATGGTCTTGGATACCCGAGATTACCTCACTCTCTGTGTTGGGGTTTCACCGGTGTCGGATTCTCTCTCGCGGGTTCCAGGACTAATTAATGAGAGCCCAAAACTCCCGGGTGTGACAAACTGGGGGAATCTTGCCAAGAGGTGGGCCTACAGTTCTCTTGGGTGTTCCTTGGGCCTAAGATAACAAAACCAAGCATTTAGTTCCACTTTTCTACCCCCTTCTGACTCTCGTAGATGGGACAGAACGACAGTTCCGTCTTTTCCCCCATCGGGGATATGGTTTCTCCGGAGGGGGCTCCAGATCGTCTTAATGCCACCAAATCCGATGGTACGTATACCATACCATGTGTGTTAGAGTGTGTCATGGGTCTGGGATGCCCAAGAGTCCCTCCCTCTCTGTGTTAGGGCTTCACAGGCGTCAGATTCTCTCTAGCGGGTTCCAGGACTACTTAGAGCCCGAAACTCCCGGATTTGACGGAACTAGGGGAATCTTGCCAAGAGGTGAACCCTAAAATTTTCTATGGTGTTCCTTGTTCCTAACCAAACACAACCAAATAGTTGGTTCCACTTTTCTACCCCTTTCCGGCTCACGTACAGGGGCCCGAACGGCAGTTCCGCCTTTTTCCCCAGCGGGGGACTATGGTTTCTCCTGAGGGGGGCTCCGGATTGTTTGAATGCCACTAAATCCCATGGTATGACATACCATGTGTGTTAGAGTGTGTCATGGTCTTGTATCCCCGAGATTACCTCTCTCTTTGTGTTAGGGCTTCACCGGTGTTGGATTCTCTCTGGCGTGTTCTAGGACTACCTAGAGCCCGAAACTCCCGGATCTGACGGAACTGGGGAATCTTTCCAAGAGGCGGGACCTACCATTGTATTGGGTGTTCCTTCAGCCTAACCTAACACAACCAAGAAATTAGTTCCACTTTGCTACCCCCTTCCGGCTCACGTAGATGGGGCAGAACGACAGTTCCGTCTTTTTCCCCAACGGGGCTATGGTTTCTCCGGAGGGGGCTCCGGATCGTCTGAATCCCACCAAATCCCATGGTATACCATACCATGTGTGTTAGAGTGTGTCATGGGTCTTGGATGCCCAAGAGTCCCTCGCTCTCTGTGTAAGGGCTTCATCGGCGTCGGATTCTCTCTAGCGGGTTCCAGGACTACTTAGAGCCCGAAACTCCCAGATTGGACGGAACTAGGGGAATCTTGCCAAGAGGTGGACCCTAACATTTTATTTGGTGTTCCTTGTTCCTAACCTAACATATCCAAACTGTTGGTTCCACATTTCTACCCCCTTCTGGTTGACGTAGAGAGGCCAAAACGTCAGTTCCGCCTTTTTCCCCAGCGGGGGGCTATGGTTTCTCCGGAGGGGGCTCCAGATTGTATAAATGGCACCAAATCCCGTGGTATGACATACCATGTGTGTTAGAGTGTCATGGTCTTGGATACCCGAGATTACCTCACTCTCTGTGTTAGGGTTTCACCGGTGTCGGATTCTCTCTCGCGGGTTCCAGGACTAATTAATGAGAGCCCGAAACTCCCGGGTGTGACAGAATTGGGGGAATCTTGCCAAGATGTGGGCCCTACAGTTCTCTTGGGTGTTCATTGGGCCTAGCCTAACACAACCAAGCAGTTAGTTCCACTTTGCTACCCCCTTCCGACTCTCGTAGATGGGGCAGAACGACAGTTCCGTCTTTTTCCCCAACGGGGCTATGGTTTCTCCGAGGGGGCTCCGGATCGTCTGAATGCCACCAAATCCCATGGTACGTATACATACCATGTGTGTTAGAGTGTGGCATGGGTCTGGGATTCCCAAGACTCCCTCGCTCTCTGTGTTAGGGCTTCACCGACGTCAGATTCTCTCTAGCGGGTTCCAGGACTAATTAGAGCCCGAAACTCCCGGATTTGACGGAACTAGGGGGAATATTGCCAATAGGTGCACCCTAGCATTTTATTTTGTGTTCCTTGTGCCTAAAATAACACAACCAAACAGTTGGTTCCACTTTGCTACCCCCTTCCGACTCACGTAGAGGGTCCAGAACGGCAGTTCCGCCTTTTTCCCCAGCGGGGGGCTATGGTTTCTCCGGAGGGGGGCTCCGGATCGTATGAATGCCACCAAATCCCGTGGTATGACATACCATGTGTGTTAGAGTGTCATGGTCTTGGATAACCGAGATTACCTCACTCTCTGTGTTAGGGTTTCACCGGTGTTGGATTCTCTCTCGCGGGTTACAGGACTAATTAATAAGAGCCCGAAACTCCCGAGTGTGACGGAACTGGGGGAATCTTTCCAAGAGGTGGGCCCTATAGTTCTCTTGGGTGTTCTTTGGGCCTAACCTAACACAACCAAGCAGTTAGTTCCACTTTTCTACCCCCTTCCGACTCCCGTAGATGGGGCAGAACGACAGTTCCGTCTTTTTCCCCAGCGGGGCTATGGTTTCTCCAGAGGGGGCTCCAGATCGTCTGAATGCCACCAAATTCAAGGTACGTATAACATACCATGTGTGTTAGAGTGTGTCATGGGTCTGGGATGCCCAAGAGTCCCTCGCTCTCTTTGTTAGGGCTTCACCGGCATCAGATTCTCTCTAGCGGGTTCCAGGACTACTTAGAGCCCGAAACTCCCGGTTTTGACAGAATTAGGGGAATCTTTCCAAGAGGTGGACCCTAAAATTTTATTCGGTGTTATTTGTTACTAACCTAACACAACCAAACATTTGGTTCCACTTTGCTACCCCTTCCGGCTCACGTGGAGGGGCCAGAACGGCAGTTTCGCCTTTTTACCAAGCGGGGGGCTACAGTTTCTCCGGAGGGGGGCTCCGGATCGTATGAATGCCACTAAATCCCATGGTATGACATACCATGTGTTTTAGAGTGTGTCATGGTTTTTGTATACCCGAGATTACCTCTCTCTCTGTGTTAGGGCTTCACCGGCGTCGGATTCTCTCTGGCGTGTTCCAGGACTACCTAGAGCCCGAAACTCCCGGATCTGACGAAACTGGGGGAATCTTTCCAAGAGGTGGGACCTACCATTGTATTGGGTGTTCCTTCGGCCTAGCCTAACACAACCAAGAAATTGGTTCCACTTTGCTACCCCCTTCCGTCTCACGTAGATGGGGCAGAACGATAGTTCCGTCTTTTTCCCCTGCGGGGCCATGGTTTCTCCGGAGGGGTGGCTCCAGATCGTCTGAATGCCACCAAATCCCATGGTATACCATACCATGTGTGTTAGAGTGTGTAATGGGTCTTGGATGCCCAAGAGTCCCTCGCTCTCTGTGTAAGTGCTTCACCGGCGTCGGATTCTCTCTAGCGGGTTCCAGGACTACTTAGAGCCCGAAACTCCCGGATTGGACGGAACTAGGGGAATCTTGCCAAGAGGTGGACCATAACATTTTATTTGGTGTTCCTTGTGCCTAACCTAACACATCCAAACAGTTGGTTCCACTTTGCTACCCCCTTCCGACTCACGTAGAGGGGCCAGAACGGCAGTTCCGCCTTTTTCCCCAGCAGGGGGCTATGGTTTCTCCGGGAGGGGCTTCGGATCGTATAAATGCAACCAAATCCCGTGGTATGACATACCATGTGTGTTAGAGTGTCATGGTCTTGGATACCCGAGATTACCTCACTCTCTGTGTTAGGGTTTCACCGGTGTCGGATTCTCTCTCGTGGGTTCCAGGACTAATTAATGAGAGCCCGAAACTCCCGGGTGTGACGGAACTGGCGGAATCTTGCCAAGAGGTGGGTCCTACAGTTCTCTTGGGTGTTCCTTGGGCCTAACCTAACACAACCAAGCAGTTAGTTCCACTTTGCTACCCCCTTCCGACGCTCGTAGATGGGGCGGAACGACAGTTCCGTCTTTTTCCCCAACGGGGCTATGGTTTCTCCGGAGGGGGCTCCGGATCATCTGAATGCACCAAATCCCATGGTATGTATACCATACCATGTGTGTTAGAGTGTGTCATGGGTCTGGGATTCCCAAGAGTCCCTCGCTCTCTGTGTTAGGGCTTCACCGGCGTCAGATTCTCTCTAGCGGGTTCCAGGACTACTTAGAGCCCGAAACTCCCAGATTTGACGGAACTAGGGGGAATCTTGCCAATAGGTGGACCCCTAACATTTTCTTTGGTGTTCCTTGTGCCTAACCTAAAACAACCAAACAGTTGGTTCCACTTTGCTACCCCGTTGCAACTCATGTAGAGGGGCCAGAACGACAGTTCCGCCTTTTTCCCCAGCGGGGGCTATGGTTTCTCCGGAGGGGGGCTCCGGATCGTATGAATGCAACCAAATAATGTGGTATGACAAACCATATGTGTTAGAGTGTCATGGTCTTAGATAACCGAGATTACCTCACTCTCTGTGTTAGGGTTTCAGCGGTGTCGGATTCTCTCTCGCGGTTTCCAGGACTAATTAATGAGAGTCGGAAACTCCCGGGTGTGACGGAACAGGGGGAATCTTGCCAAGAGGTGGGTCCTACAGTTCTCTTGGGTGTTCCTTGGGCCTAACCTAACACAACCAAGCAGTTAGTTCCACTTTGCTACCCCCTTCCGACTCTCGTAGTTGGGGCGGAACGGCAGTTCCGTCTTTTTCCCCAGCGGGGCTATGGTTTCTCCGGAGGGGGCTCCGGATCATCTGAATGCACCAAATCCCATGGTACGTATACCATACCATGTGTGTTAGAGTGTGACATGGGTCTGGGATTCCCAAGAGTCCCTCGCTCTCTGTGTTAGGGCTTCACCGGCGTCAGATTCTATCTAGCGGGTTCCAGGACTACATAGAGCCCGAAACTCCCAGATTTGACGGAACTAGGGGGAATCTTGCCAATAGGTGGACCCTAACATTTTCTTTGGTGTTCCTTGTGCCTAACCTAAAACAACCAAACAGTTGGTTCCACTTTGCTACCCCCTTGCAACTCACGTAGAGGGGCCAGAACGACAGTTCCGCCTTTTTCCCCAGCGGGGGCTATGGTTTCTCCGGAGGTCGGCTCCGGATCGTATGAATGCAACCAAATAATGTGGTTTGACAAACCATATGTGTTAGAGTGTCATGGTCTTAGATAACCGAGATTACCTCACTCTCTGTGTTAGGGTTTCAGCGGTGTCGGATTCTCTCTCGCGGGTTCCAGGACTAATTAATGAGAGTCGGAAACTCCCGGGTGTGACGGAACAGGGGGAATCTTGCCAAGAGGTGGGCCCTACAGTTCTCTTGGGTGTTCCTTGGGCCTAACCTAACACAACCAAGCAGTTAGTTACACTTTGCTACCCCCTTCCGACTCTCGTAGATTGGGCAGAACGACAGTTCCGTCTTTTTTCCTAGCGGGGCTATGGTTTCTCTCGAGGGGGCGCCGGATCGTCTGAATGCGACCAAATCCCATGGTACGTATAACATACCATGTGTGTTAGAGTGTTTCATGGGTCTGGGATGCCCAAGATTCCCTCGCTCTCTGTTTTAGGGCTTCACCGACGTCAGATTCTCTCTACCGGGTTCCAGGACTACTTAGAGCCCGAAACTCCCAGATTGGACGGAACTAGGGGAATATTACCAAGTGGTGGACCCTAACATTTTATTTGGTGTTCCTTGTGCCTAACCTAACACATCCAAACAGTTGGTTCCACTTTGCTACCCCCTTCCGACTCACGTAGAGGGGCCAGAACGGCAGTTCCGCTTTTTTCCCCAGCGGGGGGGCTATGGTTTCTCCAGAGGGGGGCTCCGGATCATATAAATGCCACCAAATCCCGTGGTATGACATACCATGTGTGTTAGAGTGTCATGGTCTTGGATACCCGAGATTACCTCACTCTCTGTGTTAGGGTTTCACCGGTGTCGGATTCTCTCTCGCGGGTTCCAGCACTAATTAATGGGAGCCCGAAATTCCCGGCTGTGATGGAACTGGGGGGATCTTGCCAAGAGGTGGGACCTACAGTTCTGTTCGGTGATCCTTGGGGCTAACCTAACACAACCAAGAAGTTAGTTCCACTTTTCTACCCCCTTCCGACTCACGTAGATGGGCCAGAACGGCAGTTCCGCCTTTTTCCCCAGCGGGGGGCTATGGATTCTCCGGAGGGGGGCTCCGGATCGTATGAATGCCACCAAATACCATGGTATGACATACCATGTGTGTTAGAGTGTCATGGTCTTGGATACCCGAGATTACCTCACTCTCTATGTTAGGTTTTCACCGGTGTCGGATTCTCTCTCGCGGGTTCCAGGACTAATTAATGAGAGCCCGAAACTCCCAGATTTACGGAACTAGGGGAATCTTGCCAAGAGGTGGTCCCTACAGTTCTCTTGGGTGTTCCTTGGGCCTAACCTAACACAACCAAGTAGTTAGTTCGACTTTTCTACCCCCTTCCGACTCTCGTAGATGGGGCAAAACGGTAGTTCCGTCCTTTTCCCCAGCGGGGCTATGGTTTCTCCGGAGGGGGCTCCGGATCGTCTGAATGCCACAAAATCCCATGGTACGTATACCATACCGTACCATGTGTGTTAGAGTGTGTCATGGGTCTGGGATGCCCAAGAGTCCCTCGCTCTCTGTGTTAGGGCTTCACCGGCGTCAGATTCTCTCTAGCGGGTTCCAGGACTACTTAGAGCCCGAAACTCCCGGATTTGACGGAACTAGGGGAATCTTGCCAAGAGGTGGACCCTAACATTTTCTTTGGTTTTCCTTGTGCCTAACCTAACACAACCAAAAAGTAGGTTACACTTTTCTACCCCCTTCTGACTCACGTAGTGGGGCCAGAACGGCAGTTCCGCCTTTTTCTCCAGCGGGGCTATGGTTTCTCCGGAGGAGGGCTCCGGATCGTATGAATGCCACTAAATCCCATGGTATGACATACCATGTGTGTTAGAGTGTGGCATGGTCTTGTATACCCGAGACTACCTCTCTCTCTATCTCTCTCATTCTCTGTGTTAGGGCTTCACCAGCGTCGGATTCTCTATGGCGTGTTCCAGGACTACTTAGAGCCCGAAACTCCCGGATCTGGTGGAACTGGGGGAATATCTCCAAGATGTTCCTTCGGCCTAACTTAACACAACCAAGTAATTGGTTCCACTTAGGTACCCCCTTTCGGCTCATGTAGATGGGGCAGAACGACAATTAATTCCTTCTTTTTCCCAGCGGGGCTATGGTTTATCCAGAGAGGGGGCTCCGGATCGTCTAAATGCCACCAAATACTATTACACGCCACACCACGTGTGATATAGTGTGGCATGTCTCTTGGATGCCCAAGATTCACTCGCTCTCTTTGTTAGGGTTTCACCGATGTCGGATTCTCTCTGGCGTGTTCCAGGACTACCTAGAGCCCGAAACTCCCGGATCTGACGGAGCTGGGGGAATGTTTCCAAGAGGTGGGCCCTACCATTGTATTGGGTGTTCCTTCGGCCTAACCTAACACAACCAAACAATTGGTTCCACTTTGCTACCCCCTTTCAGCTCACTTAGAGGGCCAGAACGGCAGTTTTGCCTTTCCCCCAGCGGGGCTAGCAATTGAATCTGCATTTTGTCTTTCAAAAAATTCGGGGAAATTGTTTTTATTCTGTCAGATCAAACGGATGGAGTATCTTGTGGTTAAGTTATTATTATTCTATATTAATTGTTTTTCTTTCCATTTCAAATTATTTTTCTTCTCTTTTGTGAAATGTTTTGGGCAACTGGCTCCAGGCCGACCCTTTATTGCGCAGGAGACGCAGCGTCAAGCCGTCAACCCCTTCGGGAAGACGCGCCCTTTAATTGCGCTCACCTTCCCCTCTCTCTCTTCTAGTCATATCACTCGCTTTATCTCTCTAACCGCCTTCCTGAGCTTCCCCTCTCTCCGTAGGCGGGTTTTCTTCCGCCGGGACATCGACAGCACCGCGGTGACCATCCTCGACGGGAAACGAAGGCCAGGCCTCCTCTTCCTCCCTTGGCAGGCAGGATCTTCATCGGCTTTTTTCAGATCACCGCGTGCGTTGTCCCCTCCTCTGTCGGGGGGTTACCCCCGAGTAGGGGTAAGACAGGTGGTGAAACAGAGATAAAGTGTTGTTGGCCGAGTAGGCGGCTACCCGGGTACCTTCTATGTCACTATTAGGTCATAGGTATTGAAGGCCAAGAAAGGATAAGGTGAGATATTGTGATCGTCCGGGTAGCAATCAGGTGGTCCGAGTAGATGGGCTGCAATCCTACTCGGGCAAGAAGTCAATGGAGCCGTTCTGACGAGATCCCGTGTATCCCGCAGCCGTACAGGCGTGCGGTTCAACTTACGGAGCGCGTGATTATACGCGTTACGGCGTGGCTACAGTGAGGTAGGCGCCTGTCATGTCATGTCACTGACAGAGGGGACAGGACGTGCCGGGGGGCCTACCCTATGAGACTGACAGGGTGGACAAGTCCTGTCAGCCGGACGGCGCGGCGACTTCTCGCACCCGCATCAGCGAGAAGCCGGAGACGTGCTCTGCGCCACTATGGAGAAGTCCCATCGTTGTACCTTTTATTCTTTCTTTACTCGGCTGGGCACCAATATATAAGGTGCGCTGCCCCCTCCTGCACGAGGGACGTTGCCCTGAGAGCATTTATTGCAAGAACCAGCACTAGAGGTAGAGAGAGCAGACGAGTGGCTACTCGGCTGAGAGGCAAAACTGTACTGTGGCTACTCGGATATCATACATACAGAGAGATAGGCAGGAGTAGGGGTGTTACCTCCACACGAGGGCCCCGAACCTGGGTAGTTCTTGGTGTTTGCAGTGTTTCCTGAGCGCGTCTACTCGACGTGCGATCCCTCCCCGAATACCTACAGTATCCATCGGCCCCAACACTTTAGCCATCCCATGGCATCTGTCTTTACTCATCCACGACAGTTGGTACCCACAGTGGGGCCAGCAGCGGCGCTGGCTGGGGTTCATATTCGGACAGGACCCGTTTCTGCATCAGGAGAGCGCGTGGTCTGTGGCCTTGTCCACAGATTCGGCTCTTTCGATTTCGTCACCGACAATGCCGGCGATTTCGGTGGCAGGCCCGTGCCTGCAGGCGGCTCGGTCCTCTCCTTCGGCGCGCATCTGGTCTACGTCGCCACCACCGTCATCCGCGAGTTCCTGGAGTTGGTGTTCGTCACGGATGATTCTCCTGCTGTACTCGCTGCCCGCGGGAAGCCTACTAGCTGCTCTGCGGACAGCGTGGAGGTGATGATGACGGGCCCGGCTATCGATGCCGGGAAAGGCGCGGCCGCTACCGCGGAAGTCATCGAGGAACCGGCTGGTGTGAGGGTCCACAAGCCCTACGACATGCCCGGAACATTCCAGGTTACGTGGCTCCTTCCACGTCAGCGGCTATACCGGTTGCTCGCGGTGGCGCCACCGAGCAGCTGGGCATGCCGCTTCCCACCGACACTGAGCTCATGGCGTTGAAGGCGCAACTCGAGCAGCAGCGTCAAGCACTATGCGCGGAGGCCCAGGAGCTGGAGAAGGTTAGTCTTGAGCTTAACCTAGATCAGAATGAGTACAACAGAGCACATGGTTTTACTCCCCTTTCTAGGCTGGCTAGCAAGATAGGCGTTATCTGTCGCAACTTAGGCGCTGAGTTAGCCAGAGATGGTAGGGATGCTAGCCAATCTGCTAGTTTGAACACTGCTACTAGGCCAAAATATAGCTATCCTGCCAAAACTCTTAGGGCTGCAGAGGCAGTCGCTGCTGAGTTGTCGCATCTCACTGGTGACGCGTGCGCTAGGCAGCAGGATAGGCTCAATGAGCTAGTGCTAGAAGCTGGCAGGCAGAGCGAGGAGTTCCGGAAAGCCAATCCGGGAGCTGGTGCTTCTCAGATTGTCCACTCGCAGGCGGTCAGATCTATGGATCAGGCCTCATCACCGCTTCCCGGCAATGAGAGGGACTAGAGTGTGAACTCTAGAAAGAACAAACAGATGCAGGTGTACGACCCGGCTGTCGCCGGAAAACAGCACGTTGTAGCGTGGCAGCCCGGTCAGAAACACAACTCTGTAGGAGCAGGCTATCAAGCCACTGAAGCTCACAGCAAGGGGCAAGGAGGAAACCGTGCGGGACCATCTCGGCATCAGGCCGCCAACCCGGTTCAGCAGAGGGTGCAGCCGCAACCAGTTGTGGCAGCGTCCAACCTGGTTGCTCAACCTGGTCCCGTGCCGCAAGATCGCTACGATGATGGGTACTCGGCAATGGAGATGGCCGGGTACGCTGACCCAAGAGACATCACTGATCGCCTTGGTGACAGGATGCTGGAGCCCAGCGACGCAAGATACAAGTTGGACCGGATCAATCGGTTAGCGCAGATGGAGACGAAGGGGCCACCCGGCCCAGCCTGTTTTGGTCACCGGATCATGGGGGAGCCTTCCGTGAACAAGTTCCAGTTGGCAAGAGTGACCAAGTGCTATGATGGCAGCACCAAGCCGGAAGACTGGCTAAGTGATTATGTTACCGTTGTGCACATTGCAGGCGGCAATCGGAGATGGGCCGTGAGGTATGTTCCGCAGATGCTGGAGGGCCCTGCCCGGATCTGGTTGAACAACTTGCCCAGGGACAATATTAACTGTTGGCTTGACTTCTCGGAAGGCTTCATCAGCAACTTCACCAGCACATACAAGAGGCCGAATAGGCCGCAACAACTGTCAGCTTGAAAGCAGCGAGAAGAGGAGACTGACCGAGAGTATCTTACTCGGTGGAGCACATTGAGGAACATTTGTGAGGGTGTGAACGAGTCACAGGCGATCTCCTGGTTTGCTCAAGGCTGCAGGCATGGCAACATGTTGTGGCAAAAGCTGCAGACAGAGATGCCGAGTACGCTCGCCAAGACGATCAAGATAGCTGATATGTATGCACTCGGTGACCCTACTCAGCCTTTGCTCGATGCCTTCGAGCCGAGAAGGAAACACCATGATGGCGGCAGACGCCAGGACTTCCGCAACAAGCGCAGAGATGACCGACCCGATACTCGGTATGGGTCTGAGCAAGTGAATGATGTGAACCAAGACCTTGCGGCTGCTGGGAGTAGCCAAAGGCAAAAAAACTGCTGGAGCCCAATACGGGCAAAACCAGA